>JAUMJK010000305.1:3678000-4904000 GCA_033558105.1 Coccyzus lansbergi | reverse complement strand
AATTTATATTACCTGTCACTTTGCTTGGTTGGAGCAGCGTACTGCTACCCTATTCTTCTCTCTTCTCATGTAAGCATTAAGAGATTATCACACAAACCTTCTCAATCAACCTGATCAGATCATCAGAGTGGTATAATTCAGCACAACTCATCAAAACCACCCAGAGAAGGTATGGGAAACGGTTTAGAGGCAGTTCAGTACGTTGGTGCTTTCTGCCCTCCAAAACCCCTTCATTCAGTTCACTTCAGCTCTCGTCCTGTCTTAACTTGTATGTGTCTTCCTGGCTTCTCCACTCACAGATTATGAAAAACATTTTGCTGTGTTCTCTTCCCTTCTATAGCCAGCATTTCCTAATTGTCTAAGTGTCTCACATTCTCCACAACTGGCCTCTAAGACAGTTGCAGCCATGGGTGCAGGGCTGGGCATATTGACTATGGTCACAATTTATTTTTGGGATGCAGGAGTATGCCCACATCTCAGCAGCTGTGAATGCTGGCATGTGCTGGGGACAAGAAAGGTTTACATTGCCTGGATTCCAGGGGACTGATTTAGAGCAATTCATTTTGAGGCAGTTGGCAAGATAAAACCCGTGCCGACTCCCTCTGGAAAACTACCATCTTAAAACTATATGATCTCTTCTTCAGCTTTTGGGCAGTGCCCTCAAGAAAACTAACCTTTCCTTCGTGTTCTCCTTTTGGTAGGCTGAAGACAAAGGGAAGACATTGAGGTTGTGTTTATTAGCCTTTCCAAAGCGGAGGAACACTCTCCTAGTATTGCCAGTGGAGTCTGTCCCACTTCTCCTATGAGCACAGGGACAGTCAGAACTGTACGGCTCAGCAGCATCACATTTTGATGAAGAGGTGATTTGTGGTTTGTTTTTTTAAGGTCAGTGTCCTCACACCACAGTGAGACAGAAGATGGTTAATTTCTGATACCGTCTTGAACAGTGACTAGCCCATAAAGCATTTTGTCCTAACCCAAACAAGATATGATGCAATGATTAGGGGAACAATTAAACCTTCTGCCATCTTATTTAATGATAGTGACAGCAAGAGAGTTCACAATCTCTGAGAATACATTTCTTAATGACATAATACATTTCAAGCTTTAGAGCACCCTTGTGGTTGATAAATGAAACAATTCAATACATTTAACATTGTTCAGAGAGAGATAGTTGGTGAGTGCCAGCTGACACATGATTCATGTAAGAATAAAGCAGTAACGATCCTGAAGTTTTGCTTCATGCAAAGCTCTTGCTGTTAGGCTAGTTTGTGGTGCATCGTGAGGTACCGTAACCTGTTTAAGCTGCCTTGCAGTAATCATCTCTATCTCATCTGCTTCTGATTTGCTGCATGTTAGATACTCTCATCCCTGCACAGCTGGTAATAGAGACAGATCATGAGATTGCAGCTCATCAGAAATCTGGGTGGGACGGCATGTATTTTAGAAATGTCTAGTGCAAGGAAACTGCTGAAACAATCCCTTTTCTTTTTAATGTTTTAATTAATGATCACCATGTTATTGTGTTTTACATGATTCTCTGTCCTTTTTGGAAGACTCCTTTTCTGAGGCAGAGACTGTCCCTTCCCCTCACAGTTTACCCAGGTTTTTCCTCACTAGTGTAAGCAAAGGAGATTCCTTGCCTCTCTCTTGAGCAGGCAAACTCCTGCACTCCAGCACGGGAGAAACGGACATGAGGTGGATTATAACCAAAATCACCTTTATCCATTTCAGGAGTCCATCAGGACAAGACTGAAGGTGCCTGAAGAAGTTGGATAGATGGAGTGGAAGGTAACCCCATGTGACACTACTGCCCACAATAGACAATTTGGTAAAAGGCACGTGGTCATCTTGCTGGTACTCAGTGAAATTTCTGGAAACTAATGTGATCTTTAACATTTTAAAAGGCTGTTTGTGTCTTGAGCTTTTAAGCTGTGAGGGAATTGGACTATGCCTCTGTAAATAATTTGCAGTGAGAGCTGTTTTTATCACTGTGCTTCAAACAACACTCAGCATATTGCTGGAACCAATTATATAAAAAACATTATATAATATGTCTTTGGGTAACTTAAATACCATACTGAGCAGTTGTAGTTGAAAGCTGAAAGATGCCAAAGCTGAATTTGAAAATAGGATGAGATAAAACATTAAGTCATATTTATCATAGTTTTTCATTTTCTGTAGACAACTGGTAATATAGAAATACATTTCTGTTAAAATTTCATTGTTTTGTAGAACAGATGTTTTTATACTACTTTCTAAATTATGTTTAATGACATATTATGTGATATACTTTAGTATAACACATGTTTAAAAAACTTCTGTAGATACAACATTTTGATTAAAAAAGTGTGCTGGGAGTTCAGTGTATCCCAGTATAATTAGTATAATTTAGCTATTCTAATCATAGAATCACAGAGTGGATTGGATTGGAAGAGACCTTAAGTATCACCTAGTTCAAACACCCCTGCCATGGGCAGGGACACCTCCCACTAGATCAGGTTGCTCAAAGTGTCATCCACCCTGTCCTTGCACGCCTCCAGGGATGGGGCATCGATTACTTCTCTGGGCAACCTGTGCCAGTGCCTCACTACCCTCATAGTAAAAAAATTCTTCCTAAATTCTACTCTAAATATCCCCTCTTTCAGCTTAAAACCATTCCCCCTCATCTTATCACTTCACTCACTGATAAAGAGCCCCTCCCCTGCTTTCTTGTAGGCCCCCTTTGAGAAGTGGAAAGCTGCTACAAGGTCTCCCCGGAGCCTCCTTTTCTCTGTGCTGAACAAGCCCAGCTCTCAGCCCACGCTCGTACGGGAGGTGTCCGTAACCCTCTGATCACCTAAGACATCATCATGCGAGAAACTTTAAGAAAATATGAAGAATATCTTTCTTTGTTTCTAAAACATAAGGTAAACAATTCCCTCTTACACAGTTTAATGCTGAATATCACATACTTTTGACATTCAAAATAAATCATACTTCCCTATTTAAGGGAAGTTATTTGATAGCAGCAAAGTGCCAGTTCTCAAAATACAGATTACAAAGTGAGGGCAAAGATGAGCAAAGTCTTTAAACACACAAGAGATATATTGTGTTGCAGACACCACCAGCAGAAACAGATTGTAATCCATGGAACTAGATAAATGACAAGCCAGACTTTTAAATAATTTTTTATTCCACGTTTCTCTCCTGCACATAAAAAAGAGGTAAGATGCTCTATACTGTAAGGCTGCATGTACAAGGAGAATAAGAAAGAAACAAGGCTAACAATGATATCAACTGGTTTCAAAGGAAACAGTGCCAGTGAGGGAGAGTGGGAGAGAAGTGAACATGACATTATCAAGGGTAGAGAATGGAAGACAATAACGCTCTCAAGAAAAGGTCATCAGTGGCTGGGAAAGGCACCACTTCTTTCTTACTGTTGATTTTTAAACACATTGATGAAGATGTGTTTGTATAGAAGACTTTACAGAAATCAGTCTCTGCTACATCTTGTCAAGACACTGACTTTTGATGCAGATTGTGCATACTTTCAATCTTGATGTCCAGAAGGCATTTGGCTAAGTAGTGTGGGGGGGGGGAGGGGGGTAATGACCCAGATTGTGCCTGGGAGACAGGGAGACATGAAGGAGAAATAGTCATCTCTAGGCTAAGCACTGCTTTAAGATTATTAGGAACTGGCACATAAACACGGCCCCCTGCCTGGTAAAAAGGAAACTGTCTTTATTAAGGCTACAAGGCCAAGGTGTCCTTGATGTGGATACCTTGATCATTAGCTTCTTAGCACAAAGTCTGAACTTTAATATGTATTACTTAGCTGTGTATCATATAACCCCAGTGTAGCTATGTGGCAGAGTATCCTTATCTGAATAATTAACATTAGATCATCAGTGGTTGCTAAAAACCAGTGGAGGGAATATCAAAACAGTGCCCTAAGTAAGTTGCATTCCATCAAAGAGATTTACAGCTTCAAGGTAACTCCTCAGACTGTGCTCCTTAGCCTAGTGGCAAAGCTGTTTGCCAAAGAGGACAGCAATTGAAAGACAGTGATCTGCTATTGGCCTGATTCCTGGAAGAAGGGAGAGAGGAAATGATTACTTGCAAAAGCTGGGATGCAGAGAGCCTGACCCTGAAGTGTAACCAGGTTCTCCAGAGAAGGAAGGATTTGAGATATGCCTACCCAAAGCATGAGTTGCATTCCAGGCAGAGATCCCACAGCAGGTAAAGGGCAAGCATCACACTCAGCTGGCATAAAGGTATAGCCTGGAGATGAAAGTAAGGAGATCATTAGCTTGTAAGTGAGAAAGAAGTGAAGGGACCCGCCTACTTCTTGGAAAGGGTGCCCTAAGGGAGCTGGGGGAGGTCTCAGGAGAGGCAAGATGGGTGATAGATGGGGTCAGGGAAATGAGAACTGCATCTACAGCTCATTCGAGGAACATAAGGTCGCATTTATAGTATTTGCTGATGAATGGCAAGATTTTACTGCACATCCTGGGTAGTCTACCCAGTGCTGTTAGAAATCGTAAAGTAATTCAATGGATGATAAGTGTGTAACTTGATACTCATCAAGTCTGAAATCTCAGTTTCTGCAAAGAGTCACACCCTTCTGCTTAGACTGTTGAATAATAAAAGCCTTTGGACTTGGCATTCCATGACATGTGTAATTAAGGTTAAATGTCAGTTCTTCAGTCCAAACTGTTGGGGCTGGTTGAGATGAGGTGGTCGGTTGCTGAAAAGCAGGGGAAAGGCATGCTTCACAGAGCCAACTGTTTCACTGTTTCTTGAACCACCTTAATGGATTTTCAGGCAGACTGAAAGCTAAAAGCTCCCACTTGAGTAGAACCTTCTCCCCACTATTTTGTTTACCTAATTCAAAAACCTTGAATCACACTTTAAAATAGTTGACAATGTGTAACCTTAGGAAAGCACATTCCTAGTGTTCGAACATATTCAGGGGCTTTGCTAATATGATATTAAAACATATGAGACACACTGACTACCATTTGGTCTGAAGGAGACAACAGATGCCAGGTAAAATAAGAATCCAGTGCTGCCAGTTGCAAGGCCTAGAGGAAATACCAGAGATGTCAATGGAGTAGAGGGCGGTGATAATTCTAGGCTATGTCTACACAGCTTGTCAAGCACAAAAAGGAAAAGTCTGATGCACCCCCTGACCCCATGCTCTGTATTTGTGCCAACAACTCTACAGTATTTCCCAGATAGCCTGTTGATATCCCCATTGCATAAGAAACACTGAGCTCTAAATTATGTTTACTTCTAGATGAAGCAAAATCAGAAGCCGTGTAAGAAGTGTTGCTTACATGTGATTTGTGGCCACAAGGGCAGATGAGATAGATGGTAGTTGCCAAGGAAGTAAAATTTTATCTTCACTGTCTGCATGATAGTCACAAACCTTCTTCCTCACCTCTTCCTTCACCCACTTGCCTGCACACCACATCATTCTCCCTAAGTGTATTATCTGAGCACAAACATCTGAGGGTTGTTGGTGTATGTGGACTGCAGTGTGCACCTGGATCTTTCTACATAGACAGTATTGAATCTCTTTTATTCAGACAACATCTCCGGAAGATTTTTTCTGATGAGGCTTCTCATGGAAACATCAAACCTCAGGTCAGATTTCTCCCCGGTCCTAGTAGGAAGCAAGTTCCAGTGATGACCTCAAACAGCAGGAGAGCTGTACATGTTTTCCCCCATCTCTAGGGCTTCCTAGTAGGTGGCGTGTTAGATATCTGGCTGCTGAGCTTTTACACTTCTGCTACATTTTAGATTTTGCCTTTTAGTCTTTACTTTCCTGCTAAGGAAATCTCACAGAGGAGAGCTTTTAATTCTCCTTCCCTAGAGTTTCCTCATTGTCCCTTCTTCAAATTTTTGATTTCAAAAGTTTTCTTCAAACACCTTTTGTCCCTTCCCATAAATAAGTGAGTTTAATTGTCCTCAGATGAAGGTCCTTGCTGTTTCTCAAGAGGCGAACAAAACAAAAACACCTAAAGTCTTATAAGTGAGATACACATGAATACAAAAATTATGGGCGAATCCTTTAAAATACTGGAAGAGGAAGGCTGTTGAGAACTCTTGCTTTATGAAAAAAATAGCCAGATCCAAGGTAGCTATAGCAACGTGTGTATTGCCACATTTGAGGGAAATCTAGTTCTCATAATGGGTAATGTCAGCAAGAAAACAAAGCAGATACCTAAGTAAATCTAATAAAGTTATTAAAATTAATGTAAGGTTAATATACAAAGAAAAACCTTTGCACAGAATGTGACAACTTTAACTCTTTAACCTCAGCAAAGATTCAGGCTTATCACGTCACCAAACTGCGTTAGAAACAAACCATTTCTTGGAAACCAACTTCAATTGTCAATCTGAGGCTTTGTACAAACACGCATGCATGCATGCACCCACATTCCATCGATACATGCTATCTGCTGCCCATAAGCATGGTGCTTGTGTACATGTTTACCTTCCATAACACTTAAAAAAATTCGTGCTCCTTCTTAATCTCCATCATAGTACTGGTGATGAAAACTTTGCAGGTCATGCTAATGCAGAGAAGCAAATACCCTCAGGCTTGAACTGGAGCCTTTCCTTGGCCTGCCATCCAAACAGGGCTTCAGAGGCAACCCTATGTAGCCTGAATCCAGGGATAAAGAACCAGTACATGTCCAGGATGGAGCTCCCCCTTTATGATCTTGATTGTCTTCCCGTCAAACTTACAACCTCCCCTTGTCCCTGAGCTGGGTATGTGCTTATCATTGAGCAGAGGACATGCAGTTCCTTTTGCCTGAAAAGTAGTGAACTATTCCTGAAAGCACAATTTTGCATTTTATGATTTTGGCCCTTTTCTGCGCTGTTTCTCATTCTTGGAACTCCTTCTGTCTTTTATGATCCAAGCAGCCACCCGTTTTCACTTAAATCATTCCTTGAAACACACTTTCTCTACAAAGCCTCCGGCTACAGATGACTGGATATGGCAGGAACAGTGTTTGAATTCAGAACAAGGGTTTTGTTTGAGCAAATTGCTTGGGGAATAGCCACTTTTTATACCACACCTGATATGCAACAGAATATTAGTATGCAAACAAGGATATATTATTCACTAGTCATTATTTCATTATTCTTCTCTTTAAGAGGGATCCAGTCATCTAATCACAGCACCAAGGGAGTAGAAACATATCACGTCATTTAGGATATCAGTTACAGGCCTTATATAAGGATGAACAAATAGTCTTCGTGGGCTGTTTGCCAGTTTACCCTTTCTCTAGAGGGGCAACAAGGTTCTCTCTGCAAGCAGACAATCAAAAAAATATACAAACATTTTTGGGTGATCTGTTTGCAATCAATAGCTGAAGTGAGGTATTTTCCCCAACAAAACACTTTCATAGAGAAAAACTTATTTAACAACAATTAGGGGAAAAAAGTATTAATTGTATAATTTTAAACCACCTCCTTTACTTGATTTGTGGATGGTGTTTTGTCTGTACATGTTCTCTAAGTTAGTTTGCAGTGCCATATGGGAAGGGTTTCCTTTCACAGTTATTGTCAATGTTACAATATTCCTAATAACTTTCAGCCCATAGCAAAAAGTTACTATTTTCTTGAACTACAGTGAAAAGCAGTGGCAGAAGGGGAAGAATTTTTAGGAAGTGAAGTGTTTGGAGCAGAAGCTGCGCACCTTCTACACATGGACTTCTCTTGTATGCTCATGCATGTCCACAGTGTGCACAGCACAGCTCCACACATATTACCAGAGACACCAAAAGCTAAAGATCTTGGATGAGAAGGAGTAGTCCAGGGAAATGACTGCCCAAAGCCTTTTTGGTCCCACATGGGATGCCTTACACAGAAAGGCAGAAGTAGATTTACATGCTGCATGCGGCAGGCTAAATAAAATTGCCAGGAGAGGAATGCCCAGTTGTCTATGTGGGTGCGGAGTCTCGTCCCTGAGTACCACAAATTCCTCCTGTGATCCATCAAAATTCAATCTAAGACATCATTGACCTCAGTAATAATCTTGTTCCTTTGGTCACAAGGCTCCATTAGTTTTCATCTACTTTCCCGCTATCTGGAGGCCCAGAAAAAAAAGGCTGGATCATGCCAACTTAACTGTTCCGTCAAGAAATCAGAGGATGGGAACAGTGGTCCTTCCCTGAGAAGAGCCCAGCTGAACAAAGTTAGCAGAACCATTTGACACCATTATTTGACACTGAATAATTGCGTAAATGCTGATAAGTGCCCTGTGGTGAGACAGAAACACTACGTAAAACAAGCCAAAGCCTCTTGCTAAACATTTATGTTTGCAGGTAAACTATGTGACCACATGCTGTTCATTCATAAAATGGCACTGAGAGGTCACCATGCATGAGCACAACTGTCCCCTTTGCATCCCCTTCCCACCAAGATCTCAGGAGCCAGCTGCTGACTTCAGCCAGGGCAGTGCTAGGATAGTAGCACATTGGTCTGAATTGCTAGAAGTTAGTAAAGGATCATGACTCTTCAACCTTTACAAACAGTAAATATATGCGTATGTGAATATTTGTTTATAAAAACATGGCAGGTATGAAAAATACTGTGGAACACCTGAAAATCTTGCCCTTGGTACAGAGCTAAGATGCAGACTGCCCTTTAGTGTAAGTACATCTTTTCTAGTTTCTTTGCTATCCAAATCTAAATCCACCAGGTTGCTAATGTTTTTTTTTTCCCTCTGAGGAGATGAATATTGCCACCAGTTTTGCTTGCACAGTATAAGTAATATATGTGCTCTGTTGAGCATTGCCTTATTAGAACATCCTGCAAAGTGATAACCAGTGGTGTAGAGTCTTTGCTTAACATTTATAAACACTTCCTCAGAAGAAACGCCAGGCACTCCAATGCATTTAATTTTAGGAAAGCAGCTGGTCCAAAACAGTGGAGACTGTATTATTATTAGTTTCTCTCTCTGAGGCAGGACTGATGGTGCTTTCCCATTGAGAGAACGAGCAGATGCAGTTTAGGAGCAGCTTTGGTATCACACAGAGGTCTGCTTTTCACTGTATCAACAAACTGACTGCCCAGTGAAAGGGACATGACCAAGTTTGGTTTCGGCTAGCTGTGCCCTGCTTTGGTGGAAAGCTGAGCTTGAGGAAAGGGTTAGAGATACTTGGGAGGGTAAAGTGCTCCATTTTAGTGGGTGTTGGAGGAAAGACAGAAAAATAATGCAATTGCCACCCAAATAGAACCTGTTCTTCAAAATAAGATGGAGGCAATAATGAGGAAAAAAACTGTTTTAACATGAAGGGCTGTTAGTCTAGGAATGCCGAAAGTCTGAAATACCCATAGAGATGCTCTGATGAACTGAACACCACCAGAACATTCACTTGTCCAGTCTGACCCATTATACAGATAGACCTAAGATACAAAACCCTGAACCCCCTTAATTCCAGAGTATGGAGAAAGCATACGGAAAACCTCAGGATGGGGATACAGCACAAAATGTCTTTGTAGAGCGCCTGTGCCAGTAACATTGCCCTGCATCCTTCTAGGAAGCAAGCCAGGGAGCAATGCTTAAGCAAGAGGAGTTCTGAAAGCCTTGATTCAATTTGTACCCAACTCAGCTCCCTGACTGTCTCTTAGCTGCTTCAAATTACTTTCTTTTTTGGCAGCCCAGAAATTAAATGCTAACTCAGAGAACTGTATTAATCTCTATTAGCAAGGAGCTGGAATCTAAATAGCTTGAACCTAGGCTTTCTGGTGTGTCAACTGAAGCAACAGGCATTTATCCAATCCATAAATCAGTTTGTCTGACAAAGCAGCCAAAAGTTAGTGCCACAAAAATACAATAGTCTAAGCACAGTGTTTACCTTGAAATTGTTTTATGGTTTACTTAAAAAAGCCCAAACCAAATAAACAAATAAAACTATGACAAAAACTATGAACAAACCTGGGAAGGCTAAATTAATGAAAAATGTATTTATTTTAAGCTTTTTTTCCCCAACATTACAGATTACAATAGCATACTGTAGGTTTCCAGTTGCTACTGAGTGTTTTTGTAAGGGAGATGCCCTCCTAAATAGTTCTTATCTAAGAGAAGTTGAATTTCTTCACTTCAATATACTATGCATAGAAAATGCCTGCTTGTCACCTAAACTCATTTCTTTTGTTGAGACAGTGGCCAACACAACACACTCAGAGCAAAAAAAGGGCAAGAAGTGCTAAAATGAGCAATTACTTAGGAACCTGCCTCTAGCAAAAGCTGTCTTCTAATCACTCGAAAATTTATTGCTATTTATGATCTAAAGCATGGTGATTTATATCCCTTGTAATTTGTTATTCTACTCAGCGCAAGACTTGGTGTTTGTATTATTCATGGGCCTTTTTAAACCTTATTTCTTTGCTGACCTCAATAATAGCAGCGGGGGCAGTAGGTTCCACAAGTTAATTATTGGTTGCATCTAAAGCTGCCTTGAAAGACTTGCATTTTACCTACATTTGCCTCCTAATTTGCTCAAGTCTCTCTTCCTGCGATCTGAGTATGGTTACTTTCTATATAAGGTTCATGATTCTACTTCAAATACATCTTCAAAAATCATTGCTCATTTGTCTTTTTTGTCAGCTCCAAGCCTGTACATCCCTTTGTGTGCAAACAGAATCTTTGTGTGACGCTTAATACCATGAACACTTTCTCCATCAGGCTTCCTCTGGCAAATTTTTCCCAAAGGTATCCTGGTTTCAGAATTGCTTTGCCCTAGCAAGGTGTGTTGGTAAACAGTAACCAAAATTCAGGAACTTTTCCTGAATTTTCTTCCTAATTAGGAAGTGAATCCCTGAGCATTCTTGCACTGTTTGCCAGAGCTGTCAAGATGGGGAAATATATTTTCCCTGAACAGATTCTGGCTGATGGTACAGACTCGAAACAGTGCTTCACTGAGGTTTGCCACTCTCCCACGGCCCTAGTGCTTCCCTTTGGCTCTTCCACTGCCCCCTCAGGCCAGAGGTCTCATCTGCTTCTACCCAAGGCACAACTGTTATGGATGCTGCCATGCAATTCGAATACTAAAACTGCTTGCCCTTTGCTCATCCACTCCCTGTATTTCCCTGTGGTAAAGGAGGCTTCACTCAGGGCTGCGGCACAACTGGTGGCTTCTCAGTCCCGTCCCAGCTCAGCATTGCTCTACTCTTCCTCAGTTCACAAGTGGGTTTACTCTATCACTTAAATCTCTTAAGGAATGGAAAACCTTCTTCCTTTGTATTTCAGCCCCTGTAAGTGACCCCAAGCCTTCTCCCATACAGCATGCCCAGCCCATGCCCAAGTGTCCAATTTCCTTCTGATGCAGAAATTCCTCACTTACCCCAAAGCATCTTCCTGCTCTTTGTGGACTTGAAGAGGAAGCAGTAGAGCAGAGCTGGGATGTAAACCAAGGAGATACAAATGCCACAGCATGTTGAGCTTCTTCTGTGGTGACTTTTCCCGTTGCTGCTTGCAAACTGTGTGATCCCACCATGAAGAGTAAGTCTAAGAGATAGATGGTCCATTCTAGGGAACTCCAGCACAAACACCATTCCTTGTTTCTATGCATGGTCATAGGAACAATGTATACCAAGGCCCACTCAAAATGCTTTAGCACAGGAATGCTGCAGAGAGTTTACCCACATGGTCATTTGGATTACCAAAAATGAGAGAAAGGCCAATGAAAGGTAATGGGAACAAGATTTCCTTACTCATCTTGTGCTCCCTGGTGGCCTCTCTTCTGAAGATTAGAATCAACAAAGACATAGCAGTCCCCATTCCTATCCACATTCCCAGAAGGTAGTGTGCCTGTTGCCTGCACTTGCTACCGTCACTACCTTTCTTCAGAAGCAGTAATTAAACAACCCAAGAGTATATATTTTTGGTGGTACACAGTAAATCAAATATCCACTTGGACTAGACATGTCTGGCCTTCTAATTATCTTGAAGTATTTGATGTTGGCAGCTCAGGACATTATCACAAATTTTGCATTGTGCAGTTGTGTTTATTTTCTTTTTTTCCCCTTCTCAGCCTACTTTCTGGGTATAGTGTTATCATTTGAAGCACGACTTTCATTTTTGAAATGGTACTTCTGAGTCATCCTGATTGCACTGAAAGGACTCCAAAATGAGAAAAGAAAGAGAGAACCCAATATACCTACTATTAAAAAAGCAGAGTCTTAAATGAATTTAGGAGAACAATCCACTGTACTTTTTAGTTACTTGTGCTGGCATGAGGAAGCGGACCTCCCGGTCTCATTTCAGAATCTCTAGTATTTTCTTGACGTGATTGAAGCATGAAAGGATACCAGTATTCATCCAAAATCACTGGAAATGCCATTCCAGCAATCATAGGGAAAGTGGGATAGAATGAGTCAGGGCACATCAGTGAGTGGTGACACAGCCCCTTGGGCATCTGTGGACAGGGTCAGTGACATGGTGGCCTTGAGGACAGAACCTGCGGGGTGGCTCTGCAGGAGTATGGCATAGCACATGTGTTTGCATGTGCGTGTATGTGTGTATGGTAGGTGTTTTGGATTTGCAAGGCAGCATGTCCTTGAGTGCTGGAGGACACACAGGAAGAAGTGTTTTTTCCTTGAGTACGGAGGGAAGAGAAATAGTAAAAACCCCTTTCAAAGCAGATAAGTGCCAGATATTCCTGGAGAAAAAAAAAAAAGTGGGTTTTGTTGTGCTTTTTCAAATAATGAAGGGTGTTTCAATGCATCAGGCAGAGATGGACAATGCAAGTTGTTACAGCAGGAGAAGACACAGGCTGCTTAGATGGGAAAGGTAGGAGGATGGGCGTCATTGTCTGAAGGAGATGAAGAAAGAGTCAGCATACTCTAGAATAAACAATGGCATGGCTGTAAGAAGTGATGAGGTGTCTAGAGACAGCATAGGGGGACAGTAGAAGAGGCATATGGTTATCCAGCTCTTCCCTCATACGTTCATATTTTCTAGGTCAATCTATTATGAGAATGGATGTCATGGCACATCCATGGATGGAGCATGCTGAAGATATGTTATAAAGCCTGCCTTGCAGATATAACACATAAAAAAAGTGCAAAGGATAGTTAGGAAAAAAGCCAGCAAAGCTCTGATACTACAATGCTGCAGAGATACAAGAAGTTCAGACGTACCACAGTTTTCCTTCTTCTGGTACAATTCCTTGTTCAGCATTAAAAGAAAAGGACCCAAGCTATCACAACACCCTCTCTGCCTAGAAAGAGCTCATGCTTTACCTTAGCCAGTATCATATGCATAATTGATGAAGTATATTAGAGAGAGAAGTTCAGGCCATTGTGTTCGGGCCAGGACAGGAAGGCTAGAAATGCTGACTCATCAGGGTTTACCTTTACTTTACAAGAAGAGGATTTGTCCACACCCAGCAATTAAGTTGTCATCTCTATTTGATACAGCAATCACCTCTGCAAATGCTTTACAGAGCAATTTTCCTCTACAAATGGCCATCAATCTTATTAATGCAACTATGAGAAGTTTTTCCAATATTCTTTGTAAGACAGAATTTGTGCAGCATGGAGGTTGACAGCATCAAGCCTTTTTGCATCTAAGAAAATATCCAGAAAGCTAAAAGAAATGCTGTACAATGTCAGCAAGTCTGACCTTTCTCCAGACAGCAGCAACAAATTATCAAGTTGAAAAAAAAAGAGAAGCAGTCCTTCTAAGAAGGAAAGTGAGCTCTGGAAACCAAGTAATTTAATGTGCTTTAATATCTCTGGCCAAGCTTCATATCAGTTGGAGCAGTAAGGGAAAAAAAAAAAAGAAAAGGAAAAGAAAATCAAGCCACCTTTAATTCCCATGAGGAGGTCACAGAGTTTATCATGTCCAAAGGCTTACAGCCTGGTGCGGGGGCTACGAAAACCAGCAGGGAGCATTCCCTCAAAAAATGATACATCTTTTCCCCTTCTGTCTGGTTTTTGCTTCTTTAATCAGATAAAAACACTTATTATATTCAGTATCCTTAGAAAAGAAAAAACGATATGAGATTGTGTCTTTTATTCAGCTCCTTTAAGGCCTTAAAGAGAACCATAAAAAAAAAAATCCAGTCTACCTGCCTGACTGCTTCTCTCATCTCACAAAAAGATGGAAAGCCGCTTATATATTTTCTTCAAACTTTAGCTCAGAAATCCATGTTGTCTCTCTTTTTTTTTCTTCTTCCAGCTCATAATTTCAGACATGTTTCTTGCTTTCTTACTTGATGTAAGCACTGAGTACTCAGAGAAAGCAAACTGTATTAAGAAAGCCTATGAAGTACCACTACCACCAGCAAAACACACATGCCAGTGAACCCAAGTCTGCACAGCTCTTTGTTTATACACACTGAACTCCCAGCATTCGAGAAAGGTATTTCCTTAAAAAGATAACAACCTTGCCTCTTCACCAAATGGTAGAGAAAGCTCTGAATCCATTTCATTAGCCATAGAATCACAGAATCACCAGGTTGGAAAAGACCCATTGGATCATCTAGTCCAACCATTCCTATCAAACACTAAACCATGCCCCTCAACACCTTGTCCACCCGTGCCTTAAACATCTCCAGGGAAGGTGACTCAACTACCTCCCTGGGTAGCATGTTCCAGTGACAATGACCCTTTCTGTGAAATTTTTTTCCTAATGTCCAGCCTGAACCTACCCTGGTGGAGCCTGAGGCCTCTCAGCAGGCATGATCAAGGTTATCATAGAACTACTTTACAGGTAAAAAAAAAAATTAAGCAAACCATTTAGGTCTTCTTAATGCACTTTTAGAATAACAGTGGAAAAAAACCTTTTCTTGAGCAGAAGTTGCTATCACAAAGACTTCAATGTTTTTAAGATTCAACAGTTTCAATACAAGACAACCCTAAAAATTGATCCAAAACAACAGCCTGTTAAGCAGGCAGATACTTCCCTGTAAGGCTGAGCAGACTACAGAGCCCATTTATAACACAATAACTACCAGCTATTCTTCTGCACAGGTACACTCTTCATCTACATGGCTGCAAGTGAGCTCAGATCTCGACATAAGGGAGACAACACCTCTTCAGTCTCTGCAGCAGCTGCCTGACATAGGGATAAGGTTTGAACTTGCAGAGCAGAAGTATGGCTGCACCTAGGAGCTCATTGTGGTTGAAGATGAAGTAAATGAAAGTCAGTGTTTAGCCCATTTTTCAACTCACAAGATTTTCAGCATTTCTCCAGCAATTTCAAAGAGTGGAAGAGATATAAGGTGCCCACAAGCACATGTTGACTAGGCTTAAACAAAGGAAGGAAGAACTGAAACACTCTTTTGAGCTGTCACTGAGTCTCCAAAGCTTAGTGCTAGAAAAAGTGATGATCTGCAAACAGGGTAACAGTAAATTTGTCTTGCAGCTGCAGAAAGAAAAGACCCTTTCTAACTCTACATCCCTGTGGGAGATTTTGCTTTTGGAAGCTCACAAGCTAATGACAAATACATAGGTAAGACTAGCAAAGGAGAATGGCAGCTCATGAACCATCCATATACAAGTGGAGCAAAAAACAAGCTCTGTCACTGACAAAACTTTGTCTAGAATCTGAGGCCAAGATTTACACTCTAGAGGGAGTTGCTTTGCAAGGCTAACCAGTCATGATGGGGTTTTAACTAATCAGTAAATGGTAGAGGAGGAGAAGGGGGGGCCCAGGGATATGAAGAGGACTTGTGGTTAATCCTTCACTAACCCCCAGCTACTTGTACTGTGCTTATTTAAGATCAAGTATGAGCAGGTCCTTGCTGTGTCCCTTTGACTGTCTTCAGTCAAATGACCCCTTAATACTGTAATTACTCCAGGGACTAGCCCAGATCCCAGACTTCACGGACTTAAGGCTATCCCCAGTGAATCCACTCACTGAAGGACAGCAAGGCCACCCCAAAAATCCCCACCACACCCCAGGTGGCATGATGCATGGGGCTGTTTTTGAAAGGTAGCTGCCTATCCCTGCTCTGCTTGTGGATCCTCCATAAGATTTTCTTGAGTAAAAAGACAGAAAAATCCTCTAGGAAGCCTGAGCCATCCAGGCAGCTGGAAAGACCTGCACTCTCCAGGAGGAAGAAAGCCAGGCTCATTCGGTTGTTTTCTAGGAGGATCAGAGTTGTCCTGGCAGCTGTGTCTGTTACTTGACAGGAAGAGTAGGGGAATACAGAGGGGAAGTTTCTAAGGAAAACTTCAGCCCTTGGCTTAAAATGTGTTTGCAAGACCCAGGGATGAAGTAGGGCTGGGAGTCAAGATCTGAAGACAAGAACATATTTCTTAGTGCTTGATCAGTATTTGCAGAGGAGAGAGGGAGTGATGGACTCTCACCGAGTATGGAGGGGGAGCCTAGAAGCAGTGAGGCACAGAGAAGCAACACATCATGCTTTTTTTAGATATCACTAATGCTTCTACATGAGCCTGGGGGCTCTAGGGACAGCAGGATATCAGTTGACACTGGGCTGGCTGCACTTTCTGGAGATTCTCAAATGAGGATTTAATAGGTCTGTCTACTCTATCAGTGCCTCTAAGAGCTCAGGGTTAAGACAAGCACTGCAGAGAATACATATTTAAATAACTGTAGAGAAGACTCATTTTTTTCATCCATCCCTTTATGGATTCCCATTTTAACCTCCTCAGGAGTTATGACTCCTGTTTGTGTGTGTGCATGTGTGTAACATCTTCATTCCATCTGGGTTGTGATTAATTTATATAGAAGACATTCAATATAACATATTGTACTTATTTATTTCAATTTCTAGATATTTCACATACAAAAGGTTGTTTGGAAGCATGTCTGTCAGCCTATCTTCTTTCAGCAGTATAGAGAAGAGAGAAAAAGCAGTAGGAAAGTATATGTGGTGTTTTGGATAGTCATAATTCTTCACTTTGTCCTCTAAGGACATTTTTTTCTTAAGCCTACTAGTTTATCTTGAATCCAGGGACTTGAAAAAAACATATCATTAAAGGATTTTTGTTTCTTTTTTGCTTTCAGCAATAAAAAGATAATTGGAAGGGGAAACAACCTATTCCTCTCATGAATAATCTTCAGCGCGGGCCAGTGACTGCTCTGTGGTCAGTGGTCTGTTGACCACTGTGGTCTGGCTGTGCTGACTGTGAGGAGACATAAAATTCTGAAAATCTCTGACCTCTTCAAGCTATGTGATGCTATGAACTCCATTTCAGCTGCCAAGGTCTTGTCTTGCCTCCAGCATCATAGCTGGAAATGGGGCTACATCCATGGTGGTGGGAGTGAAGCACAAGCTCAGTGCTGCACCGTGGAGTGCCTAGGGTAGCTGCACATGGTTGAAGAGACAAGCAACCTGCTCAAAAGCCCACAACTAGCATGAATTGGACTATGACTGAATGAACTCACTTGGGTGCAAGTTGTCTGGCTGTTGCAGTTGTAGTCCTCCACCACAGCATAGTTAGCTCCCCTTAAAGATTCTCTATTTCTGATCTCTTCCTGAAAGGTCCTATGAGGGACATTACTGAAGAAGGACAGCCACTTTGGGCATCACAGAAGACTTAACTAGCTGGGCAAAATTTACTATGGTATAACCAGGGGTCAAGGCATGACACTTCTGCTAGTGTTACTCATTATACATGCTTTAATCATGCACTAAGCTCTCACTACTGAGAGAGGTCCTGGCATTGCCCAGATTATTGTGGTCCAAAGTAAGGGTTTTATTCATTTTTAATCTCATATAAGATCATGTGGGCTCTGGAAACATTCTCTGTAAACTAGCTTTAGAGTGCAGTTGCCTGGGTCTACCTGGATTTATAGGTGACCTTTTTTTGGCTAAATGGTTATATAAAGATGATATGAGAATATATTATACTTTACCTGCCAAATTTTTGTCTCAACATTTTTTGGAAGCTGCTTGTGATTGAGGTCCTGCTCCTGCTTGTGCTAAACCTAATAAGAGTTGTAGTATTTATTTAGATACCCCTGTGCCCGATGCATTTCTACAAGTACTTACTGAGATTTTCTGGCAGCAAACTCAGTTTAGCACCTTTAATCAACAAAGTGTCTCACAAACACTACGCACAACACCTTTATAAATCAGCAACCCACCTGAACAGTTTCACATCCAGGGAAGATAGCACAGTTGGGTGAAACAAATTGCTTTCTTATATAGTGCCATACTAGGAAGATCTCAATCGCTGCCTAATGCTTGTACCTTCCCAGTACTTAATAAATACACAGTAATTCAGAGACCTCCTCATTTCTGCCAGGTTTCTTTTGAAACATATGAGACGGGGAGGTCAGCAGGAGAGATATCCTGTACCAACAAAGGACTCAAAATCAGGGTATGCAAGAATGAAGTGACTTGCTGAGGGTCACAAAGGAAGTCTGTGAGAAAGCAGAAAAGTAATACAGGCTTGCTGGAGCTCAGGACCATTCTCTGTTTATGGCCAGAAACTGATCAGAAACCAAGAGGCCGTACTTCCCAGACACATGTTGAGATTGTGAAATTCTGTTTCCTTTGGGTGATTGCTCCAGATTCCCCAAAATTGCCATGTGCATTTTGGAAACTGGACTGCTACCCTTTCAGTAAAACACATTGAAACAGAGGAAAGGACCAGCAGAGGAGCTGAAGGCTCGTTATTTTGGGGCACTGCAACACAGGGGAGGTGCACCTCACTGTGGTCTGAAACCATTCATTTACAGCTCCTTTGCAAATCTCCAGCAAGTCTTTACCCTCTATGGGTAACCTATTTCCTCTTCAACATGAATCAGTTACATTTGCTCTGCTGATAATGTCTTTATCTTTTTCTTTCTTTGACTATGTTGGTCACCCTGACCTTGGTAAAATGAGATGAAATACCACACTGGGACCTAATGATTTAAATATGAGGCTGCACATTTCATCTTGAAATTCAGATGATCTTATTAAAGTGTGGAAGGAAAGCAGACAGAAGTACAACCTTTTGTGTTTCATTTGGTATATGTATTATTTATGATGCAGAATGAATGACTGATTGCCTTGAATTTTGATATACGACGCAAATGAAGAAATGTTAGCTTTTTATGTGCCATGCTACAGGAAAGTAGTTTCTTAAAGCGCCTGATGTGGGAAAAGCTGGGTTCTGGCACATTTCATATATTTAAGCTGCAACAGAAAGGTAAATAAGCAGAGCTAATTTAGCTATGAAGACCTGCACTCATCTATGGGGCAAATTCCATTATATTTAACAGTACAGTACCAGAGGTATATTTGCCCAGTATTTGCTGATTAACACTTCATGTAATAGCAACGTGGTTACTAGCAGAGTACTGACCTTCACCCCCACAACTCAGCTTCAAGGGCCACAGTTTTTCAGATGAATAATAGACTCATGTCTGCAGAAGACCTCAGCCATAAAAATTAAGCTACTGTTCTTCCTTTGTGATTTTTCCCATAATGGCCATCAGGACAGCAGGTGAACTAATCTCTTTTTCGCACTGCCAAAATGTCCTCTAAATTATTAAAGGTAAGGAGAACACCGTGCATTTGTATACAGAAGGATAGGACTTTTGTCACCAACTTGCAAACTCTATCAATAATACCATAAGTAATCACACTGTCAGCAGGTATTAAAAAAAATTATTTCCAGTCCATTCTTCATGTTACCTTTCTTAGTACATTAATGGAGAGGCTGACTCCATTTTTTAGTGCAACTAGAGGCTATGAGACAATGTCCTTCTTTCCTTTCCCACAGGAATCCTGATGGTAGGAGCTCGACTGTTTTCCAGCCACTGCTATGCATGGTTCACTCATTTTCCCATTACATACACTGACCTACTGAGTGTTGTCTCTCTTCCTTGTATGTTTACATAAAGCATATGAAAAAGGACAGAGTGCCCACACAGATATACTTGCACATATGTACTCTAGTGACACAAGTTTAAATATAACTAGAGTTTGCAAAGCATTTTAAGGCAAAAAGTTTTGCATAACTGCTGATTACTCTTAGAAGTAGTCTTGGTTTTTTTTTTTTTTTTTTTTTTTTGCCTAGCATACCTTGCCTGTAAGTCATGATAACTCCATAGGCTATCTTTTCAGCGGATAATGGCTTTCTGCTCATACATGGTGCTGAGAAAATTGGAGATACCCATATGTATGAGCAAGGGAAGGGTTCTTATTTCCAAAGGAGCAAGACACTCAGTGATAATCTTCTGCTACTAAAGGTGGTGGAGGTAGTCTGCCACCTCAGAGGAAGTGGGACATGGCACTCCAACTGGCAGCAAAGATGCAACAATTACTGATGGGTTAGAAGCTACAACGCGTAGTCAATTAGAATTAAGATTATTCCCCTCATGTGCACGATGAGATCAGCAGCCCAAATGAAATGCATCTACACCAACACACACAGCATAGCAACAAACTGGAGGAATTAGAAGTCATTGTATGGCAAGAAAACTATGAAATTGCCATCACAGAAATGTGGTAGGATGACTAATGGCCTCAAGCTCCACCGGGGGAGATTTAGGCTGAGCATTAGGAAAAAAAAATTCACAGAAAGGGTCATTGGGCACTGGAACAGGCTACCCAGGAAGGTGGTTGATTCACCTTCCCTGGAGATGCTTAAGGCATGGGTGGACAAGGTGCTGAGGGGCATGGTTTAGTGTTTGATAGGAATTGTTGAATTCAATGATCCAGTGGGTCTCTTCCAACCTGGTAATTCTATGATTCTATGATTCTATGACTCATGTAACTGGAGTGCTGCCATGGTTGGCTATAAACTCTTCAGGTGGGATAGGCAAGGAAGGAGAGGGGGTTCAGTAACCCTATGTGTTAGAGAGTGTTTTGATTGCCTTGAGCTCAATGATGATGATGATAGGGTTGAGTGTCTATGGGTAAAAATCAGCAGAATACCCAATTAGGCAGATATCATGGTGGGAGTCTGCTATAGACTACCCAGCCAGGAGAAGTGGCTAATGAGATATTCTACAAGTAACTGGGAGAAGTCTCACAATTGCTAGACCTTGTTCTTGTTGGATAATTCAGCTTACCAGATGTCTGCTGGCAGTATAATAAAGCAGAAAAGAAACAGTCTAGGAGGTTCATGGAGTGCATGGAAGACAGCTTCCTGACACAACTAGTGAGTGAAACGACTAGGGAAGGTGCCCTGTTAGACCTGTTTCTTGTGAACAGAGAAGGTCTTGTGGGAGGCACCTGGGGTACAGTGATCACGAGGTGATACAGTTTTCAGTTCTAGGAGAAGTAAGGAGGGAGGTCAGCTGAACTGCCACCTTGGACTTCCAGAGGGGAGACTTTGGACTGTTCAGAAGGCTGGTTGATAAAGTTCCATGAGAGACAGTTCTTAAGGGCAAAGAAGCCCAAGAGAGCTGGATGCTCTTTAAGAAGGAAATCATGGTAGTGCAAGAGCAGGCCATCCCTGTGTGCAAAAAAAAAAGAGCTGTCAGGGAAGAAAACCAGCTTGGATGAGCAGAGAGGTCTGGGTGGATCTTGGGAAAAAAAAGGAGGAATGTCTATGAGCTTTGGAAGAAGGGACAGGCATTTCAAGAGGACTATGAGGATGAAGTGAGGTCAAGTAGAGAGAAAATCAGAAGAGCTAAAGCCCAACTAGAACTTAAATTGGCCAATTCTGTGAAATATACTAAAAAAAAAAATTCTACAGATATATTAGCAGCAAAAGGAGGATCAAGGAGAATTGCCATCCTTTACTAGATTCAGGGTGAACAATAGTGACAAAGGATGAAGATAAAGCTGAAACAATTAATGCCTTCTTTGCTTCTATCTCTGGGTGCTCAACCTTCTGAGCCAGAAAACAGGGAAGGGGAGCAGCACAAAGCTCTAATGATCAGAGAGGAAACGGTGAAAGACCTGCTCAGTCAATTAGAAATTCACAAGTCTATGGGGCCCAACAGGATCTACCCAAGGATATTAAAGTAGCTGGCAGAATTGCTCACCAAAACCCTTCCCATCATCTACCAGCAGTCATTGCTGACTGGGGAAATTCCGTTTGACTGGAGGTTGGTAAATGTTACACCCATTTACAAGAAGGATTGGAGGGAGGATCTAAGGAACAACAGGCCTGTTAGTCTGACCTTGGTGCTGTGGAAGGTTATGGAGCAGGTCATCTTGAATGCTATCACACAGCACACACAAGACAACCAGGTGATCAGGTCCAGTCAGCACAGTTTTATGAAAGGAAGGTCCTGCCAATCTAATCTGATTTCCTTCTGTGACAGGGTTATCTACTTAATGGATGAGGAAAAGGCAGTGGATATCGTGTACTTGGACTTCATTAGCACCTTTGACACTGTTCCTCACAGTATTCTGCTTGAGAAACTGTCTGCCACTGGCCCGGACAGGTATCCCCTCTGCTGGGTCAAAAACTGTCTGGATGGCCAGGCCCAAAGAGTTGAGGTAAATGGAGTTAACTCCAGCTGGAGACCAGTTACAAGTGGTGTCCCCCAGGGCTCAGTGCTGGGTCCAGTCCTGTTCAATATCTTTATCAAGGATCTGGACAATGGGATTGATTACCCTCAGTAAACATGTGGATGATGCTGAGTACTGCACTTGGAACACACAAGCCCCATGCAGAGCTAGAGGCTTGGGGAAGAGTGGTTAGAACACTGCCTGGCAGAGAAGGATCTGGGGATGTTGGTTGACAGCCAACTCAACATGAGCCAGCAGTGTGCCCAGGTGGCTGAGAAGGCCATCAGCATCTTGACTTGTGTCAGAAATGTGTCCAGAAGGACTAGGGAAGTGATTGTGCCCCTGTACTTGGCACTGGTAAGACTGCACCTCAAATCTCAAATACTGTGTTCAGCTTTGGGCCCCTTGCTGCAGGAAAGACATTGAGTTCCAGACAAGGCAATGAAAATGATGGAGGGGCTGGAGAGCAAGTCTTACAAACAAGGAGCAATGGAGGGAACTGGGGTTGTTTAGCCTACAGAAAAGTAGTCTGAGGGGAGACCTTATCACTGTGTACAACCACCTGAGAGGAAGTAGCAAGGTGGCTGTTGGTCTCTTCTCCCAAGTGATAGGTGACAGGACAAGAGGAAATAGCCTCAAGTTGTGCCAGGGGAAGTTTCTATTAGACATACGGAAAGATTTCTTCATTGAAAAGGTTATCAAACACTGGAATGAGCTGGTCAGGGAGGTGGTTGAGACGCAAACCTTGGAAGTATTTAAAAGACGGGTGGATGAAGTGCTTAGGGATATGGCTCAGTAGTAGACAGGTATGATTGGATTCGATGATCTCAAAGGTCTTTTCCAACCAAGTGATTCTATGATTCTTTACTCTTCTTTTGTAAAATGAACTTAGGCAGGCATTGTAAGAGCAAGTCTTTCTTATTGTAACCTGTTAGACAAAGTGACTCTCATTTTATCTGTCTGCAACCTCTAGATACCAGCAAAATCGTTGCCAGTCGATGATGTCAGATACATGGATTATTTTACCAATCAACAAAAGTAAATGAAAGCACCCCTCTTCCTCCTCCAGATTTTGATGGCTTGATCCAGGGGAATAACTAGCACCTAAATAATCTCATTGACTTTCTGCAGCTTTTTGGCACAAGGAGGCACTGGTCACCCTGAGGAATTTTTAGACAGAAGGTATACCAGTGAGAAGGCTTGGCCACACACAAAACTGTAACTTCACTGGTATAGTAAAAACGGTATAATTTCCCTAGGGTAGAAACAGTCATACCAGGATAAAGATGCTTATTTATGCTGAAATTTCTATTTCCATACAAGAAGGTAAATAAGCTGTACTGGTATAAAGCATCTTTGTGCCAGGACAACTGTATCCCCTGACTAGTGGTTATATTGGTTTATCTATTTCAGTAAAAAATATCACACCTTTAATGGAAATAGCTGTAGCAGTACAAAACCTATGAGTGGACCAGGCCTGAGCAAAAACTTTAGAAACAGGCTCCTTTTTTTCCTTCAATACTATAAAAACATCTTAATAAGTAACCTGGGGGCGTGGGGGGGTGTTTTCTTTTTTTGAGCACTGGCTTGGCTTGAACTACCTTTCAGTGCTCACTGGCAAATGTGGGTCAAATATTCAGTAGTGTGACAAGCAGGAAGACTCCCTGTTGTGATGATGGTGCTCACAGGAAATATTATGCTTTAATTCTACTCGTTCTGGTCTTTTCCCCTTTTAAGCTACAATTAATACTCTGTGTGGAGATACTAGCATGGATGGGGACTGAGCGAGGTGCCATGCTCACTGGGGCAGGCCAAGTACTGCACTGGCACAACACCCCTTCTTTTGGGGCCGGTTTGGGTTTGTCTGCCTGGTCCTGCAGAACAGCTGGAGGGACGAAGAAGATGGCGCTGACAGTTGTATCCACACCCCATGGACAGACAAAGGAGCTTCAGAAATCAGGCAGACCAAACCACATGGCAAAAGCTGTTCCCTTAAAAACAGAAAAAAATGCAACCCTCATCATGCTGGAAACCAGTCTCATGATTTTGTGGGTCTGACTCATGATTCTTCATCTCCGATAATTCTGCCTCACAGCCTTAAAAGATAAAATCTGCTTCTAGGCACAGATCAGGCAGAGGCAGGGATGTTTTTCTTACAAAACCAGGGTTACACCTTCCATTGATATTTTACTGGTAGACTCCAGCGTTGGACCGGTTTGCTGCTGTGAAGAATAACATTGCCCGCTCTTGGGAAAAACTTCCCCTGAAAATTATTTTTTTCTAATGTCACCTTTGATTAATGGTGACAATTTACTGTCTTGGGCATATAAGTCAAATGTGTATTTTTCCCATTTTTGGTAATGATGGAAAACTTTCTTCTGTTTGAAATATACAAGGGGATCTGGTTGAAATCAGTTCTGAAGTATCATTCACATTTGATGATCAGAAATGTACTATGAAATCAGCATCCCAAGAAAAACAAGAAATCATCACCTTTTGTTCCCAGTTTTGGGAACATGCAGCACATTTTCACTCTGGGTTGGGCTCTGTGCACTCTGTTAGTGCCTAGAAAACCACTCTGGAAGTGAGGTAGTGCATCTTGCCGGAGACCACACAAACCTAAGAACAGTTCTTCTAAATCTTCTAAATAAAGGGAGAAAAAAAAAAGTACAAGCTGTCCCCAAGCCCTGTCTTTGCTTGTGCAGTTACTGCACTCACCAAGTTTTGACTTGTTTTAGAATCAGGATTAAAATCCCCAGTCTTTCCACTGTGAAAAGAAAGGCAAGTTGTGAGCCTCTGCTGATGTAAGGCTCTCCTTGAGAACAGGACTTCTCCTGTGTTGGGTCACTTGTTGGGAATTTTATTTGCCTTAAATAGTCTCCATCACCTCCTTAGCTCAGTATGTAACACAAGATCTACTTTTTCTCAGATCATGCTCAGTGATTTAGAATGTGCAAATGATTTAAAATGATCTGTGCTCCCTCCACCAGGAGCAGCCTGCTTGGGCTTCCGTCCTGTGTTTATACAGGGGCTAATAGAAAGATCCTTGTTAACGCACTTTAGGCACTGCGGAAGCAGCAGTTTCAGGAATATTTCCCTCTCAAGTCTTCTCTTGGGGATAGCAGGAAGTGTAGCTACAGGTGAGCAGGAAGTTGTAACAAAGATACAGGCTGTTTAATGATCAGACAATTCTTACCATGCAGAAACTCTGTTTTAAATTTAGCAGCTGGATTCCATCTCCCTCTTGCATTCCCTGTTTGTTGAAGATGTGTCTAGTTATACATACAAGTAGCTAGGAATATTATCTAGTATTTCATACTTCTATGCATTTGGGAGACAACAGAAAACACAAGGGTAAGTGAAGGTGTGTGGTATGAAAGCCAGCTCAACAGCAGCGTTCCCTGCCTCTCTGAAGTTTGAACTACACCATGAGAGGTTGAGTTTGTTTCTTATTTGATCTGTACACTGTACTGACTCTAGTTAGTATATAGGCCAGGAAGCTGCATGACTTGGAGAGCAGGGATGACACAGGAGTCCTGACCTCCAGTTTTGTCTCTGCCACTAACATCTTGGATGACCTCAGGCAAGTCACCGGTCTGCTTTGCTCCCATCCTCTTCTTCTTCTGACTTTTCTGGTTTGTAAAGTTCTTTGGGGCAGGGACAGCCATTCATGTTGTGTTTGCACAGTACTAAACACAGCAGGGCTCAGGAGCTCAATTAAGTCTTGTATTTACAAATACAAGTAAATAGTAATAGGAATAGAAGCCATTCTGCCTTCTCAGCATACCGCTGCTGCAAAGTATTAACCCATTCCAGAAGTCCAATGTCTTCTTGACCACTTTAATGCCAGGACAAGATGAATAAAACATGCTCCTCATTACTTTTAAAAAGCATTTGCATAAAATATATTGCTATATTTTACTACATTTTCCTGTTATGCAAGCCCACCTTTATGTGGTAAGATTTATTGCAAGCTAAGATTTATTGACTTATTTCAGCATGGAAATGACTATTAAGATTGACCTGTCAGCAGTTTTTAATTTAATTGCACTTTGATCCTTCAGCCTTGAACATATTTGCATTTTCAACTAAGCATCTCTTGGCAACACTAGTAGAATATGGCAGAAGCAGTAACTGAGATGCAAAGTCCAAAGGAATCCCCTGAACGTCTCTGTTTTTGAATGTGTCCTGGTGTTAAGTTACTGCAGCTTTTCACTGTCATTTTATCCTTACAAGTGTGCTTTTGGGTGGCGATAATATTGCTTTGTGTTTTCATTCCCTAATCTTTGAATCTCCCTCTGAGCACAGAAGAGTAGAATCTCAGAGGTACAATTTCCAACCTGAAATCAAGCCAAGGTATATACAAATCTGTCCATATTCTGTGCTTCCTGACCACATAAGTGAATAGGCTTCAGTCACAGGGTAGGGGGATGAAACCTGCAGCCTCACTGCATGGAAATGGTGTCTTAAGCTTGCTCCATCATATAAAGCAAAGGCCTACGAGGATGGATGACTTTCATGGCATTTGCAGAGAAAAACATTATACAGCATCCTTCTCTCTGGAGATAACTGACACTAATTGCAACCTAGCACAAAACTAACTGTGTGGAAAAACAGGTAGGTTCATCAGGAATATATGTAAGAATGAGGAAGGGGAATATCCCTTTTCCAGGGGAACCTGGAAAAACTCTGAATAATAACAGATACATAGGATAAAAGTAGAAAGCTTTAACTTGTGTAACTAGGCTTAGAAGGATGGTTTGTACAAACACTGGCCCCCAGCAGCAGCAAAGCAGTAATTTTATGTAACACAGAATGTTGCTATATTATTCATCAACACATAAAAATATAACTCTTTAAACTTCTGTACCACTGGCTATCTGCAAATTGTATCTAACTGTTCTTTCCAGAAACTGGAAAATTTGGAACAGGCTAATGAATCAGGGGACAGGCACTGTGCAGGCAGTCATACCACTTCTCCGTGCCCAGTGTTGGCTGTTTAGGGAATGCACCAGGCACGCTCACCACTGAGGTTGCCTCAAGGACTGAGCATCAGCTTTTACTGGCAAAGGGTCTGCAGTGGGAATGGCTGAGTCTGCTCTTGAGTGCATGAACTAACCACGTAATTGTATCAGTAGATACAGTATAGCAGTCTACTCTATATATACAGTAGAGCAGTCTCGGGATCTCAAGATCCAGATGTATCAGTAGTTTTGGTGGACCTACTTCTTACTGAGGTGCCTCCTGTGTGTTTCTTGCATCGTTAGGTGTTTTTTTGGAAGGAAGAGCAGCACCTCTGTGGGTTACATGTGCCTTACCCTTACACTTTGTCAGAAGGCAGATGCATCCATTTCTTTTTTACCATCTACTCTGTTTTAAGAAGGAGATGGAACTACATGGGCTACTGGTTACTGGGATCTGGGTACTATGGTTGTGCAAAGGTTGAATCACAAAATCACTCTCTGAAATGCTTTTCACCTTTAGAGCCTTTGCTCATTGTCATAGTGGAAGCATTTGGCTTGTCATCTTGTGTACTGGCTAAATCAAACAATATTTTGGTTTAGTGTAAGACAAAAAAAAAAAAAAAAAAAAAGAAAGAGACACAACCAGGCAGTGATGCCATCCAAACCAGAACCCTCAAGTTGTGACCCACTCCCCTGTGCCAAGCACGACAAGGGACAGATCCTAGTCCTCCTGACAGAAAGTCCTCTGTTGAATGCATGAAACTACACAAAGGACACTCATGCATATTTGCACTGTATTCGCTTTGTTCCTGTTTCAGTAAACACAGGTTACGATTTAGAAGACAATGATGTTCCACAGTCTTCCTTTTTCAATAACGTTTCCTTTTTCAACTCCTGAATTGCAAACTGGACAGTGGTGTTTGTGTATGAATAATGCCCTCTTTCATTCTGATATTCAACTCTAACAACACTAAGCTTTATTCAGGGGAAACCTTTAGGGCTTTGAGAACAATACAAACAGCAGAAAAAAAGACATGGCATGTATATGGTTTCAACGGTCTATAGACAAAAAAATTAAGAAGAAAAAGGAAAAGAAATCAGCTGAAGACACCATTATCTGTAGGTGGACTTGACAGTGCTTCCAGCAGTGACTGCCTATAGCTGTTGTAACTGCGTCAAAACTTAGTCCCTTTCTGGAAGTTCCTGTTTTACAGGATGAGAAAACTCTACTTACAGGACCACATGGTAAAAATTTTTTTGACTATTTACAACTTCAGAAACAATGAAGAAAGCTCCGAGTTTGCGTATGTGTGCTCCCATTCCTGCAGATAGAATGATGGGAGGGAACAGACAATGGAAGTGAGCTTGTTTTTAAAAACCCTAAGTGAGAAAAACATACAAAATCCCTGTTAGGTAGTCCTAATTTATCTCTCTTTTAAAAGAGACTTCAATATTGCAATGAAGCAGAAAACTGTTTAAGAAGGAACAAAAATATTCTTGACTTGGTAGACAAACATAGGAGATTATGACTTTTACATGAAGTGCTGCATCACGTAGGCTGCTAGTACTTACCCAATTTATATTTCTTTAGCAAATAATATTTAGCAACAATAACAAAAAAAGAGTATCTTTTTGCTCTTAGAAAGGCTCATCCATTTTAGTAAGAGGTTCTTTTGGGAAACCTTTGATATTCATGCTGTGACTAGAGTGTTCCACCCGCCTCCTTTTACCAAACTTTCCTCTCCCATGAGGAATGGCTGGGAGAGCTGGGACTGTTCATCCTGGAGAAAAGAAGGCTCCGGGAGACGTATGTCATCAACATATGTCAATCCCTGAAGGAAGGATGCATAGAGGATGGAGCCAGGCTCTTTTCAGCAGTGCTGAGTGATGGAGCAAGAAGAAGTGGTCACCAAGTGAAGCACAGGAGATGCTGGGCAAACATCCACAACACCCATTTGACTCTTACAGTGACCAAGCGCTGACACCAGTTGCTCAGA
Source organism: Coccyzus lansbergi (assembly GCA_033558105.1). Classification (NCBI taxonomy): domain Eukaryota; kingdom Metazoa; phylum Chordata; class Aves; order Cuculiformes; family Coccyzidae; genus Coccyzus; species Coccyzus lansbergi. The sequence goes on along the minus strand of JAUMJK010000305.1, from coordinate 4,874,654 downwards.
GTGGCTGTGGAGTCTCCACCCTGGAAAATATTCAGAAGCTGTCTACACAACGTCCTGGACAGACAGATCTAGATGATCTTGCCTTAGCAATAGGGTGGGACCATATGACCTCTGGACACTTCACTCTCTCTCAGCCACTGATGAGCATGAGGGGCTGTGCCCCTTGCACAACATGGGGTTGATGGAGGGGTCTCTGTGGACCTCTGGCCCTGACAGAATAGCATTGCCATTCCCTGGTTGAGGGGACTCCAGGCCCATGAGGAGGAGGGGACTGGAGCCCAGGGCTCATGAGTGGAGGTAGAGGATGCTCCCTGTGCACAAGGACCAGCCGTTCCCTCAGGCAAGCAGCACAGCAGGCAAGAGTGAGCCCCAGGAAAGGGGCCCTCAGCCCTAGGGAACCTCCTTCTCTCAACTTTGGATACCTTCCAGGCCATACACTCCCCCTGCCCCGTTCTGCCATATTTGACAACACACCTCGCCACAGGCACAGTCACAATGACATCTCAATGGCCTCCTGCTGTCACCAGCCAACTCACAGGTTGTTGCTCAGCACCTAGCAAAGCTGTGGCCAGTGCAGCTGGCATACAGGTCACTGAGCTTTGAGGTTGTTGGACACTATCCATGCTTGGAAGGATGAGCAGCTGGAGTATTCAGGCAAGTGGCTGCTCTCCTTTGGAAAGGGCAGCGTTCGCCTTAGGACCATGAGGGAACACGCTGGATCCCAAGAGTGGTTGCCAGGTCGGGACCTCCCAGAGCAGCCAGGCAAGTGGCATCTCTCCTTTGAAGAGGCCACCATTGGCTTTAGGACCACAACGGACCAGAGTGGAGCCTAGACGTGTCCCCCTTCCAGGGGGCAGAAAGAGCAGCCAGCCAAGTGGCTGCTCACCTTTGAAGAGGACAGTATTGCCTCAATGTGCAAAACAGAACAGTGTGGATGCCAAGAGTGTTTGCCAGCCATGGAGCAAATGGAGCAGCCTGGCAAGTGGCATCTCACCTCTGAAGAGGGCAGCATTGGGTTTAGCCCCACCAGGTGACAGCATGGAGCCCAAGCGTGTTCGCCAGACACAAAGCAGTCCACCCTGCCAGAAAGGTGGCTGCTTTCCTTTGCCTTCGACACAACGGAGCCACTTCCCGAAAAAGGGGCGAAGGGAGGCATCTCCCAGGAGATTCAAGAAGGACAATCGGCCAGGCAGGAGATACAACATCCCCCTGCCTCCTGCCATGAGAAGCACTATCCCTGCTCAAGCGACCAGTGCTGTGCAGTGTCCAGCTGGGAGTACACAGTCCACAGCACAGAGGCTGGTTGTGCCTTTCACCCTCCAGATGACGTGCAACCCATGAAGGTGGATCCAGCAGAGCCTGGTGAGGAGTCAGTGGAGGTGGATCCACCGGATGACGGCACGGAGCCAATGGAAGTGGATCCACCTCAATATGAACCATCCATGGCAGTGGGTCCACCTGCCACAGCCATCACCTGGCAGTAGTACCCCAGCATTCTCTCATAATGGAAATTTGGAAATACCAAGCACAGAGAAACACTTCACCAATATGCTCAACAATTTTCTGGACAGTGTCATGAGAACCAAAAGAAGCCATCCAACTTGACAGAGAACAGCAAACACTGAGCAATCATGCAAGGAAAATTAATCTTGTCCAGCTTGCTCTCTATGTTGCTTTCCTTGGGCCTAGGACCCCTTCTTCTCTGAGGTAATTTTGCAGGAATGAAAATACATGTTCAGCTTGCTGAGTCTGAATCAGAATGCCCCTTGTAAATCCCTCTTATGAGTTAGTAAAATACCTTACAAATGCTTATGAACAAACTGGAGGGGCTTGGTTTAGCGATTAATAAGAATGGTGGACTCGATGATCCTGGGGGTCTCTTCCAACCCAGTGATTCTGTGAAACCAGTCAATTTTATTCAAAACAAGTAATTACAACCGCTCCTCATTAAATATGGGTTTGATGATGACTTTGGATAAGATACTAGCTGCCAAAATCTGTAGCCCAACCCCATGTATCACCCAACATTCAAACGTGTACAACACCACAATTAGCAATGATACATGCATTAGAACACTTAAAACACACCTCCACCCCTAAGTCTGTGCACCTCCTCTACGCCTCTAAGGAAATCCGCTCCCATCACTACTCAAACTGGGCATGCACAGTCCAGTTTCAGCAACCATAAGCAAGAACTTTCCCTCTGCCATCCAGCAGGGCTTGACTAAATGCCTTCAGTCACCCAAACTCCACTTATAATTCCACAAATTATGATAAAAATCCAAGACAACAGCAGGGCGCTGTGGAAAACTTTCCCGGGATCAAGTGACAAATTGATCTCTGTTTTCCCTCCCAGTCGGGCACACACCTACACATGTATATGTGTGTGGACTTCCAGTCTCAGGTTACCTATCTCTGTTTTTTCGACCTTTTATCTTAACTCTGTATTTTCTACCTGTGTGTTCCCTTCACTTAAGTCTTCATGTTACTGCTACATTCGATGATCAACCCTGGGAATTCAACTACACAGAAACTCTCTCCAGCCAAATGAAGACCTCGGCACTGAATCAAACACTCCACTCTACTTAGGAAAAAATAAAAGCAGATTGGAAAAATTTTGTACCAAATCCAGGTGAACATCACTGAAAAACTAGGAATTTATTTGTTTAATTTTGTCTTTAAAAAAAGCAACTCTGCCATTGCAAACGTCACTTTCTGCAAGCAGCAAAATGCAACCAGCTGTAGCTGTAACAGGGGTACAGCATCTTTTAATATGTGTGCTCAACAATATCACATGGAGTAAAAATAGGAATAGTCTCATAAGTCTTAACAGAAGTCTGAGAGCCAAAGCACACTGGTACTCATAATGCACATGTAACTCAGCAGAGGATTAGAGATGAGTAGAGAAACAATATCCACAAAAAATACTCTAAATATGTAAATGTTGCTAATTAGGTGTTGTGGAAGACAGACATCTTTCATATTGCACCAACGAAGAACCAATTTATGAACATTTTATTCAGACGAACTGACTCACATCAAGATTTGTGCAGATTTTTGCATTCAAATTGTACCATGTGCTTAATGCTAAACAGTACTAAGCAACAGAACAGCTTCTTTCTTTTCTAGAGAGGTTAGAGGGAAAACATCACAAACTATCTCAGGGTGGCAGAAATTGTGCACATAACTTGTATGAGGTAGGGAAGTTGAATCCTGCCACATTCAAGACTCTGTAAATTGATGTGCACATTAAAAGGTCTTTTGGTCCAATACTTTGCATGACCAACATTAGTGGTATGTTTGTACAAGGAAAAAGAATCCATAATAAAGTCCCATAAGTCAAATAGTTCAGGCAGACAGCCAATATTATTTAAAATTCAATATCTAACCACAGCAATTTAATGCTGGCTTTATGTTTGAGTAATACTCTGAGATAAGTTCAAAAAAATTAGAAAAATGTTTTAAAAAGGGGAGATCTACAAATTAAATTTGAAACACATGACTAGGTTTCTCCAAGCCCCGAATATTGATTTTTACCTGTTCAAGGAATAAAGATACCAAATTCAAATTCTCCATTAAATTTCCTTGGTGATATAGTTTTTCACCTCATTTCAGTACCTTACTCAAAAGGACAATGCAAAGAACCAGATGAACTGGGCATGTATGAGACTCCATCCTCTGGCTGAACTGAGGTACATGGGGGAAATTTAGGTTGCAAGAAGTACTAGGGAGAAGGAGAGCTCAGTGTCTTTCTTTGAGTCCTTCAAAAAAAGAGGCCAGCTTGCACATTGTCCACTTGCATGTGCCATGAAAGGACATGTCAAGAACTAATCTAGGTTGCATGTGTACCTCTAGACATAGGCTGTGCCTGCACTAGCAAACAGTGTGGACCACTAAGAGGAGATTACGTAGCTGAAAATATTTGGTGCTGAGGACTCAATGTCTTTACAAGACTCATTTCAGGGCATTTGTTTTAAGCTTCAGTCTGGTTCCACAGACTGAATGCCAATTTGTCCTGGAGGGCATATCCCAAATTCATCCAATCCAATAGGAATCCAGTTTCACAGAATCATAGAATAACCAGGTTGGAAGAGACCCACTGGATCATCGAGTCCAATCATTCCTATCAAACACTAAACCATGTCCCTCAGGACCCCATCTACCCATGCCTTAAACACTTCCAGGGAAGGTGAATCAACCACCTCCCTGGGCAGTTTCTGCCAGTGCCCAGCGACCCTTTCTGTGAAAATTTTTTTCCTAATGTCCAGCCTATATCTCCCCTGGTAGAGCTTGAGGCCATACCCTCTTGTCCTGTCCCCTGTCACTTGGGAGAAGAGGCCAGCACCCTCCTCTCTACAACCTCCCCTCAGGCAGTTGTAGAGAGCAGTGAGGTCTCCTCTTAGCCTCCTCTTCTCCAGGCTAAACACCCCCAGCTCTCTCAGCCGCTCCTCATAGGGCTTGTTCTCCAGACCCTTCACCAGCTTCATTACTCTTCTCTGGACTCACTCCAAAACCTCAACAGCCTTCTTGTGGTGAGGGGCTCAGAACCGAACACAGAATTCAAGGAGCGGTCTCACCAGTGCCAAATACAGAGGGAGAATCACCTCCCTGGACCTGCTGGTCACACCGTTTCTGATACAAGCCAAGGTGCCATTGGCCTTCTTGGCCACCTGGGCACACTGCTGGCTCATGTTCAGTCGGCTGTCGACCAACAACCCCAGGTCCCTCTCCTCCACGCAGCTTTCTAGACAGACTTCTCCCAGCCTGTAGCTCTGCATAGGGTTGTTGCGCCCCAAGTGCATGACCAGGCATTTGGCCGTGTTACACCTCATGCCATTGGACTCTGCCCAGCGGTCTAGTCTGTTCAGATCCCTTTGTAGAGCCTCCCTACCCTCCAGCAGACTGACACTTCCAGCCAGCTTAGTGTCATCTCCAAACTTGCTAGGGGTACCCTCAATGCCTTCATCCAGGTCATTGATAAAGACACTGAACAGGGCTGGACCCAGCACTGAGCCCTGGGGAACCCCACTTGTCACTGGCCTTCAGCTGGATTTAACACCATTTACCACCACTCCCTGGGCCTGGCCAGCCAACCAGTTTTCTACCCAGGAGAGTGTGCGCCTGTCCAGGCCACAGTTTCCAGCCACAGCCACAGAGGCTGACAGTTTCCGTAGCAGAATGCTGTGAAAAACTGTATCAAAGGCTTTACTGAAGTCCAGGAAGATACATCCACAGCCTTTTCCTTGTACAACAGCCAAGTCCAGTTTCCAAGCCTCGAAGCACAGTAGAAGAGGGGATTATCAGGTAAGAGCTTCAAAAGTGCTTGCCTGATATGCACTAAAACACTGATGCAAGTTTACCTCTATAATAAAGACTAATGAAACATTAATATAAACTTGGAAGGGTCCTATCTATAACTAGACTTGACCATAAATGAGTTTTTTAGTAAAATTTCCATTCACTTATGGTTAGATTATGCTCCTACCAGGAGTTCAACAGCATCTGGGTGACAATATAGGAACCTACACAACTCCCATCAACAAGAGAAAGGAATGAATATCCAGTCTTACTTCTTACTGTAGACAGCTGAACTCCCCCTCCATTTTTAGCTTTAACTGTGACTGAGCCAGCAGGATTTTTCATAATGTTTTTGCTGTCACAGTGAAGGTGACATCTCATCTTGCAGCTGTTCTTGTAGACTTTTACCCAGATGAAATTTATCCATGAATAACTCCTTTATGAACTTCATATCCATGCAGTGCCAGCATAGAACTAAACTTTAGAACTAAACTAGACTTATGTTCTACCTAGAACCAGAGCCTCTGCATGGCAAAGCCCGGAGTATCTCACCATCTCAAAATCCAGTTTGGGATCCCTTAGATTGAGAAGTATGTACACAAACAACTTATTATACTAAAGGGGTGTTAGTAAGGAGGGGCTACAGATTCTGTGCCTTCAGGGAACACTAAGAACAACAAGGAAAAGACTTGCAGTGAGTCAAGCAACAAAGTTGGTGAAGGGGCTGGAGAACAGGCCCTATGAGGAGCAGCTGAGAGCTGAGGTTGTTTAGCCTGGAGAAGAGGAGGCTGAGAGGAGACCTCATTACTCTCTACAACTACCTGAAAGGAGGTTGTGGAGAGGAGGGAGCTGGCCTCTTCTCTCAAGTGATAGGGGACAGGACAAGAGGGAATGGTCTCAAGCTCCACCAGGGGAGATTTAGGCTGGACACTAGGAGGAAGTTTTTCACAGAAAGGGTCATTGGGCATTGGAACAGGTTGCCCAGGGAGGTGGTTGAGTCACCACCCCTGGAGGTGTTTAAGGCACGGGTAGACGAGGTCCTGAGGGACATGGTTTAGTGTTCGATAGGAATGGTTGGACTCGATGATCCGGTGGGTCTCTTCCAACCTGGTGATTCTATGAGTTCTGTCTTACAGCATCTAACCAAGGAAACTGTATTTGCTGCTGGTGGGACTGTGCACAGGATGCAAGCTTATGAGTAACTGAATCCCTTCCTGCAATAGCATTTTTAACATAGAATCATAGAATCACCAGGTTGGAAGAGACCCACCGGATCACTGAGCCCAACCATTCCCACCAATCTCTAAACCATGCCCCTCAGTACCTCATCCACCAGCAATTAAACACCTCCAGGGAAGGCAAGTCTACCACCTCCCTAGGCAGATTGTTCCATTGCCTAATGACCCTTTCAGTGAAGAATTTTTCCCTTATGTTGAGCCTGAACCTCCCCTGGCAGAGCTTGGGGCCATTCCCTCTTGTCCTGTCCCCTGTCACCTGGGAGAAGAGGCCAGCTCCCTCCTTTCCACAACCTCCCTTCAGGTAGTCGTAGAGAGCAATAAGGTCTCTCCTCAGCCTCCTCTTCTCCAGAGTAAACAACCCCATCTCTCTCAGTCGCTCCTCGTATGTTTATATTCCTGATCTATACTGACCTATAGCATATTGCGAAGACTGTTAAGGCAGAAGAAGGCTAACTAGCAAACAAAGATGAGCTTATTTATCCTAGGGTGTGACAGAGTACCTTAATTCTGAATATATTAACTTGCCTAATGAGGAAATGGATCATTATCAGCACTGTATTATCACAAAAACATCTATTACACAGAGATCTTGATTCTAGTTGTGTTCCCAGATTGTTAGTTGTAGACCTTTCTTGGCTTGACGCATTTTATGTTAGACCCAAGCTATCAAACACAGCATGCTGGTTTGCTTCAGTCCACCTCTATTTCTAATTTACATCTGTAAATGGAAAATATTTGGCAAAAAGAGACTTTCAAGCCGTGTCAGTTTCTGATTTTGTTTTTATTTGTGGCACTAACAGACATAAATATTTTACAGTATATAATATATAGTCACGTTAAATGAAGATGGCTAAATATTCTCGTGCTTTCAACATTACATAGCTATACACTTTAAATTTCAGCTCCAAAAAAAAAAAAGAATCTGCCATCACTCCAGAAAGTGATTATAAAAATGTAAATATACAAACTTGCTCTTCTTCAGTTTCATTACAATATAGTAAATTTGAAAAAGGATTTTCATTTGTCCTTTTTAAGTTAATCAAAGTAATGAAATATTTTCAAAATATGTACAATAACAACTACCAAAGTAGTTAACATTTGAAAAAGATGCTGCTATAAATATTTGTGAGACAACATACAATAGCCATATGAATTGGAAATAAAGGGCCAACCTATGCACGACCTGAATAAGAGATGACAAAACTCCTGGTTACTGATATAAAACCAGCTTCACTTCTTTTTGTGGTGTAGGAATGTACTCTAAAACTGGACCTCTGTGCAGTACTCTGAGCCTTATTTGTAACCTTCACAGTCAAGTGAAGTAGTCAAGTAGAGGTCCTTTAAGGTGTCTCAGTGTTTCTGAAGTGCTATGAATGTTACTAGGGTTCAGTATATCTCTGTGTATTAGCATTCTACACATCATATCCCATAAGTAACTTTTCAATAGACACCGTCTCACATTCATTATTGATTGCCTGCTTTCTCAGAGCTCCTGCAGAGATATAAAGTTCATCTAATTTTAAAAACCAATGACTCCTTAAGTCCTTCATAATGTACCATAACATTTTTCTTGTGACTTTTTTCTTATAGATCTTTATCCTGGTTTTCACCCTATTCACTTTGAGTCCTTTTCCAAATCAGAGAAGAACCAAGAAAACAGTTTGAAACAGTTATGTATTTTTAACAACTTGAAATGAGTATTACTTTTCAGATAGCTAGCAGTGTCTTTTAATTTTGCCCATAAACACAATTAAGTATTAACACAGGACTGCACGGTGTTTATATTCTTATTAACTTGCCAACAAGAATAGTTTATTGGCAACCTTAAATATTCAGAGGCAAAACACAGTTCCTTGGCACAGAAGCTTTACAGCAGAGCTACATATTTTCCCCTTAGAACCATTATGCAGGAACACACAGAAAATTAACTACAACTTATTTTGGCTCGCAGACAAAGAGAATAAACTAAACTTCTTGATGTTTTTTGCCACTTCAGACCGTGAATGATGCTTATGGGGTTAGATTTTCCAATTACCTGTTCTTTATACATGATTCAAACGAGCAGAGGGACCTATAACAAAGAAAAGCACATGATCATTCAAGATATTTTTAAACCTCCAACTGTTGACATTGTTAACTAAACATTCTCCTGTGCGGCTGTTTTCAAGCTTGGTCTCTTCATCAGCTCTCTGAGACTACTTAAAGCTTATCTGCCTTTTTCTAGCTGCACCTACTGGTCTAATGAAAGGTGTTATCCTTCCCTAACCCCTTACCCCCCCATCTTAGGTATTACAGTTGTAATTACAAGATTATTTGGACATCGGTGATGTTTTTTTCTGCAAACTTCTTTCGTTTTGTGGAACAAACAGAAATCCAGGCAGCAAGGATGGAGTATCTGACAGTCAAAATATTGGTTAGCTGTCACTGGTCATAAAAATCAATTGATGAGCACTTTGCTTTCTAACTGAATGAAGGAAACTCCCAAAGGCTTTGATTCAGGAAAATACTTAAACAAATGCTTATCTTCCTTCCTAGTCCTCAGGTAATCTAAGTATAGACTTGTTTTTAAATACATATGCTAGAGTGCTCTTCCAAAATCAAAGTTCCTGGGCTTTGATTCTCTCAGAGGTAAATGCTAAGGTCACCACAAAAGCTAAACAGTGATAATATATTTAGTCAAATCTAAAACTTCCATTTTGGCCTTAGTATCCATTGCAGAAGCTTTATTCTCAGTGAAAAAAACAGGTTACAGTACAGATCATTTGCAAGGTGAAGAGTTCGAAGTAAATTTTATCTTTCATTTCAAACAGAGAAACAACAACATGCAAATGACTGCCTCTTACCAGCCATGGGAACTGGAATTATTTTATAGGCTCATTTGACTACCTGCATATCAGGCTCAGGCAATGCTTCAGTGGGGCCTCCAATGCCAACATCTACTGTTGCTTTGAGCCTGTTGTTGCACCCAGACATTGATGATAAGGAAGAGTATTTCTTCATTCACAATTATGTATCTCTGATTATGTGAGAAGAATAGTCCACTGTTTAACTTAAAGGTATGGAACTAGGTCACGCTTCCTAGAAGACACTGTGACATGATTCAGATCTATGCATTACTTGTTGGCAACTCACTTCAAATTATCCCAGTGTATACCAGGGACTCATAGTAATGGCTGCAGTAATTACTTTACCTCTCTCCTTTAATTGCCAATAGAATGATACACTGCATGTATCAAGAGTTCACGCAACTAACTGTTGATGCTCAACACTGGCATAAACGCTTGAGGATAATGTGATGGTGACAAATTAATTTTTAAAATTGCAGTAAGTATACAGAAAAGGCTGCTTTAGGTACAACTCCAATCTTTGCTGGATAAATGTGAAATTTGTAGAATCTCTCTTGCATGTACTATTAAAGTAGTCTAAAGAAATCACTTAAAAAGTGGAAAAGCCTGTTCTTCAGATATACAGACTCATTTCCTTGCAGTATTTCTACCAAATCCCTTGGTACATCTCTACCTAAGATGAGTAGATGCCATATGAGCAAAGGCAACTTTTATAGCTTGTCTTTGTTGGGTAAGATTTTCAATCTTGCATGGGCTTGTGCTGCAACTGTACTTACAGCTAGACATCTAACACTTTATTTGCATGTGTAGTTATGTTTTTTTCCACAGATAATCACAGTAAATCCCAAGGCAAGATACACAGACACAAAAATACACATGTAAGAATATACGGAATTCCAGAAATCTAGCTACATTACTTTGCATTTTCTGAGGTAGAAGTGAAAAGTTTAAAACTAAACAAAAAGATCTTAAGTATGTCAAATTCTGACAATCGTTGATAAAATTTAAGGAAAACACTAGTTCACTTTTAACATCAGAAGGTCAAATGGTACAGTGCTATGGCCAGAGTTTGGCTTATCAGAATTAGCCAAACTTTGGTCTCAGATCAAGTTTTAATTTCCTAGATCAATTAATTCTTCTTTGTACAGCAGGCAGACTGCATGGCTGGGAAATAGACTTCTTGCTAGTGAGACCTGCTATTTTCTCAGATCAATTAACCACCACCAAAGTCACTAGGGTCAGCCATCCTGACTGGTGGCTTTACTTGATGCCACCTCCCTGACTTGCTGTTATACTCTGGATGTGTTAAATGCCTGCCAGGTTCCTCAATGGAACATTCTGAAAATTGAAGAAAAAGGTTACTTATTGCATGTTGTTAGATCTTTTCCAGTTTGTTAAGTTAATCCTTTTCCAGTAATGCATCTGTATCTCCGTTCTCTTTGGGTAGGATCTGTAGTCTAACCACTTTCTGGCAGATGTCTGGACTGCACTGCACTGGGGATGAACCATTTTCGTGAGCAGGTCCAACTGGGCTTGGCACCCACAAGAACTTTAATTTGGGAATCTGTGGACAGCAACACTATGCAATAAAACAGAAGCTCCTGCTTCAAAACAAAGTATGATACATTTGCCAAAGCAGGCACGGTACTCCAAGAAATGGATTTAAAAACAGCCAAAAGACCTATGCGCATATTGTCTTACTTATACTTGGCGTTTCCCTCAAGTACCTTTTTTGCTCCGGTTTGTGTTGGCTGACCTAATTCTATCCTGTGTGGCGCAGACCCCGACTCTCAGCAAGGCAAGGTCAGCCTGCAGCAATTTCTCTCCTCCCTTCCTGCATAGTGGATCTTTTAACCTTAAAGTTCATGACTTCAGCAAACAGCTGTGTAATTGGGGGTGGAGTGGAGGAGTTGTCTTTTCACAGATATTAATAGAGCTCAAACGTTTGTTGGGATGTTCCTTATCTAGGCAATTGGTTGCTTTTTACATTTGGTCCCCGACAGCCGTGTTTGATCTTCTTCCATTGCAAATAACCTCTCATAAATAAGCACCGAGTCATACATAACTAAGCGATGCAGATTCTTCCCAGTTCCCCACGATACTAGCTAAATAAATTACTTCACCATCAGAAGTCCCTGTCCTAGAAAACTCTGAGAAGACAATGGAGGAGAAACAGATGCAATTACTGAACTGACTACATTGCTCTTGAGTTGCTGCAACCAACATCTTCTGGAAAGCAAAGCCAAAAATGGCACTGTGCTCACATAACCAAATCACATCATAGATCTTTGACAGAGGAGGAAAACAAAGAAAAAAAAATTTCGCTTCAGTCCTGGCACAAAACCACCTGCCAGCCACTGTCTACAAAAAACTGAAGTGTTTCTTGGAAGCAAGTTCTTCAGCTATAAACTAAGAAATCTCTGATGTGCAGCTATCATGTATTCTCCTCCATGGATTCAACTTTTGCTGTCACAAGTCTTCCAGCTGCAGGGAAGGATCAGAATTTGGCTCTCATTTAATGCAGCAAGCTAGAAGAGATATTAATACACACTGGATAGAAAGTCTTTGAGAAATCTGACATTTTTACTTTTATCAGTTACCAAGGGCATGAAATCTCAGATGTCTAAGTGATAAGATGTCTTTGGCATATACAAGACTCAGCTTGCATATCTGATATCTGAAAGGACAGCACAGAGAAAGTCATACTCTGTCTTGGCCAAAACCCTCCTCTCTTTTATTTTCATAAAAGACCTATATAATAAGACACGTACTCTTTAGTCATTTCAATGTCAAAACCACCAAAAATTGCTCTGCCTTGAAAATGAAAGAAGACAGACATGCTATTTAGCAGAATGCATCAATATATCCAGCTTACTTTCATGGTCTGCACTGGCTATTCAACTGTTCTGAAATAAATCCCCAAGGATAGGATAAAGACTTGTTTTAATGAGTAGAGCCATGAATTCTCTTCAGAGACTTCTGCCAGCATAATTTAATTTAAAGAACAAGGAAATTTGGAAATATCTGGAAAACAACTGCATGAAGTATTCTTCAGTTTCCAAATTCTGGTTTTTTTCTGTAAATTGGTGAAGTGGGGAAATTAAAGTCTGATTTAGAGTATTATTTCTTCATAATTTGTAGTCTTAGACTCATAGAATATCCCAAGTTGGAGAGGACACATAAGGATCACTGAGTCAGACTTCTTGCTCTTTGCAGGATTACCTAAAACTAAACCATTCAGAAGCTACTTGAACTCTGACAGGCCTGGTGTTTTGACTGCTTCCTTGAGGAGTCTGTTCCAGTGACTGAACACTACCTCAGTGAAGAATCTTTTCCTAGTGTCTGAACTTCCCTGGTGCAGCTTCATTCCATTTCCTTGGGTCCTATCACCAGTCACCAAAGAGAGAACAGCACCTCCTGCTCTGCTGCCGCAGAGGAAGTTGTGGACTGTGATGAGGTCACCCTTCAGCCTCCCCTAAGCTGAACAAACCAAAGGACCTCAGCTACTCCTTATAATAATAAGCACAATATAGATGTAATTTTTCACATGCAAAATAACCGCACATCCAGATTTTGTTTGCATGCTGATATGAAGTTTCTTGAAACACCGATTAGTTTTTGCCATTTGTATGATTCTGAGGAATTTCTGGTTTATCAGAAATAAGATTTTTTGGCTACTTTTTAATGTTAAAATTTGAACTTTTTTTTCCCAATTATTTCAAAGAAGACAAGTACGCAAGGTCAAAGCCTACTTACACGTTTATGGTTGGCATCAGCTAGATCGTGTTGGGAAAACTACATCTGCTTTTGTACATACTCTGAAGTCCTTGGATCAAAGCCTATTCTTGGATACTTTAGTGCAATACTGGGATGACTCCACTAAGGCAAATTGATCTTCTCTTTAAAAATAAATGCAGTGTAACTCGAGGTTAGGAAGAAGGTATTTTCATCAAAGAGATAAGCGAATTTACTCCAAAGATCACACCTGGGCATATAGCCATCTGCGAGTTGACTGACCCAGAGCTGACGTCAGAAATGAAACATACATCATCCAATTAATAAAGTTCAGACAGAGATTAAAATGACCCCACAGTTCTACTGACAGCTCTCAACATGTGCAACTAAGATGTAAGGGTTGGGAATCAAGGTCTAGAACACACTTGGGGTGTTTACTTATCTCTAACCTTGCTTCAGGGTCTCATATCTGATCTTTCTTGGATTCAGCTTGTCTAAAGGACATCTGGTATTATCTCACATTCACAAGAAAAGGGTAAGAAAATGCTTTCTGAAATTATATTCATACACTTGATGTTCTCTTTAAACAAAAAGTATTCCCTGTTCACATGTTGCACACACGCACAGATATGTTTAAGTCTTAACAGTATGCTTTAATTGTTGTTCAAACAATTGAAATACACTCCTGATCTTTGAATCCATTAGAGAAAACAGTCCACGTCCCTCTTCTGATGGAAGTAATGTGTGGCTCAAACAGCTTATAAACAGCTCTCAAAGCACAACAAGCCTACACTGTTTCACCCACAATAAAATGCATAAGTACATTCACCTTTTTCAACTTTGCTGCTCCAGCACCAGAGCGAATGGCCTCCATCAGGGCTTGCCTTGCCTCCCCAAGGTTACCTGTAGCCATGGCAGAGGATTTAGGAGCTGCTGCTAACAGCTGAGTCGGAGGTGGCGGTGGTGGCTGGGCAGGTGCGGGTGGGATACAAAGCTGCTTTGTTTGAGGATCTTCTGCCTTCTGCAAGGAGAGTTCTGCATTCCTAAAACTCTGCAGCTCTTCTGAGGCCAATGAGGAGATCTGCTCGTGATGCAGTTGAAAGCAGGTAATTAATATCAGCATAACTAAACTGTAATTATTTGGCATTTGATGCACTTTCATTACTCTGATTTCACTTTGCCTGAGTGATGTAAAACATGTAGAACTCTTGTTTGCTCATGGGGTTGAACATCTGTTATTACTCACATCACTCATCTGGGCTGACTATCAGCATCAAGGATTTGGCATTGACTCAGTCTTTACTGTGAGGTCCAGCATGCTGTAACTCTTCTTGGCACACACGGTAAGAGAGAAAACTGGACTTGGTATTCATTTGGAAACAACCACAAGGCTTTTGGAATCAGGAAAACATATTAAGACTGCAGTAGCCACCAAGGAATCTTGTTACTTTTTGCAGTCTGGGCTGCACAGAAATAATCTCAGATGACAAGGAGGCTCTTCTGGAGCTAAGCTCTCAGACATGGTTTAAGACAAAAAGCTGTTAAATTTTAAGTTTCCAGCCATACTAAAAAATCTCCCAAAACAAAAATAGGACCAGAGAGAACTATGTGAAAGTACAGAGATCAAATAAATTGATTACTCTTCCAAGCACGGTTCTGTAGCATTTCTGAAACCAAAATTTCTGCACAAATTACTAGCTTGGAAACTCATCCTGCTTTAAACAAATGCAGGAGGAGGAGGCAATTTTTCAGACCAAGCCAGTTCTTCCGTCAACTGTCTCAACAAATATTTTTGCCGTTAACAACATTACTAGTAATAATCATGATAAATAGTTAGTAATTACAATGATTTGGCAATTATTAGGAAGTAAAGTATCATGTGCCAAATGGGAGGTATTAAAGCAGATGCACTAGCATTCTTTTCTCAGAGAAACTGAGGTACAAAATGTTTCCAATGAAAAATTAATGCATTCATCTCCCATCAAATAATCCAAAGAGAGCTCCTGTATTCTATTCCTTCACCGTACACAAAGACGCACAATATATGGGAATGATTTCATGTCAGATTAAACAGGAACATTTGTGATAACATGCAACGGACATCCCTTTCATCACAGAACATCTATATCTTGCCCTGTACACATATAAACATGGTGTTTTAAGTAGCACAGGTGACAGTGTATGAAAAAGCAGCATACTGTTTCTAGGCAACTTCCTCCAAAATGATGGGAAAAGCTTCTCTGCTGGAGGAGTGTATTCCAAAAAGTCTGTGTGATAATACACCACCACTTCACTGTCAGAACCTCTTTTACACAAATTTACATTTATTCCCAATGAATGCAGAATGTAGTTAAGTATGTGTGAAGATGGCTGCTGCCTCCTGCTCTCAGACTCAGAGGAAGCCGTATCCTACCTGCTGCAAGGGCGGTAAGATACTTGAGAGATGAACTAATTGCCTAACACAGGCAAAAGATTCTTTCTATCTAATGCCAGCTATCTTGCATATTTGCTAATGGTCTGAGTCATTATGTGAGGGAAATGGGAACCTTCTTGCCAAATACATGTCCTTGGACAGATAAATGAACCGAGTGAAAACTAAGGCTATAATAATGCAAGTTTTGGCTATTACAGATAAGACATGCTTTAATGATTAGGCAAATCTTTCAGACAGAAGAATCATCCTGCTGTGGTGAAAGTTGATGTTCCATGAATATCAATTACTTGCACAGAACGTGAACGTGCCAGCTCATGTTGACAAATAAACAGCATGCAAGAAGAAGCCCTAGTGTGTTTTCAGCTAACTGACACTGGATGCATGCAGTAGGTAATGCAAATATATTAATAATCTAACTGCATACTCCTGAAGTACAGCCCTTCCCCGCCCACCTAAATGTGAAAATAACAAACATTTAGTGTCTACTATACACACTCCCTGTAATTTGTCCAGATTACTATGCGCTTCTTTCTCAGCTAAAAGCACATCATTGGAAAGAGCGTTAAGTTTTATAGCAGAGGATAGAATCAGACCTGCTACAATATCTGCACAAGTCACATCTAGTCTTACATTGTATTATTTTCCCCTCAACCTTCTTTGCAGCACACTGTTTAGTTTGTGGTATATTTGAGTTTATTCAAAACAGCCAATAGGAAGAGACTGCACTTAAAAGATCACTTACCATCTTGTTTTCTTACCTTTTTCAGCTTTGAGGTGCCACTGTGGCCTCTAATTGCTGCTAGTAGGGCTGAGCGCTCATTCTCTGGCTGGACATACGAAGGTTTCCTGTGACTGCCATTTAGCATACTGTCTGAAACCTAGAATATGGAAAGAATAAACCTCACATTGTTATTAGATATTTACTTGGAGACAAGTTGGAAACAGTATTAAAAATATTTTTGGCACTTGTACCAGAATGTGAGCTATGGAGACTAATCAATCTATCTTCTTTTAGGTCTGCTTTTACAATCCTTACTCACACTAAACAGTGAGGATATGTGGAGATAGTCAAGCTGTATTTACAGATGTGGATTCTTATCCCCTAAGCAAAAAGTCAGTGGCAAACCAGTATCACCTAATAATACAAACCACATTTTTTCTTTCATTGCAGGTACTTGCAAGTTTTCTCCATGCTGGGTGTTCCTGCTTTTATGTAACATGCTGAAATGTGGGTTTAGCTCATAGGATAACCTCAATTACCTCTCCATTATGCTGTACCTCGACACTGTCTGCCTCTTCTAGCTAGTGCAACAGCATTAGGCATTGTGTTGCCTAATATACAGGATGTGCAGAATAAGCAGTGGCTTGATCTGTATTTCACCATTATTAATTTTTCCAATGCCTTGTCTATTCTGTCTCACCAGCAACCGTATCACTTGTAAAACCTCTGGTGTCCGACATGAATAAAGGCTAAAAAAATGTTCACTTTACCTTTCTGAGTTTCTCCTTTCCTCCTCCTGTTTGAATGGCTTCCATCAGAGCACTGTGCAGTGATGTGTCTTTTGGAACTGGTTTTTGGATAACAGGTTTGAACTTCTTCTTTGGTCCAAAGATATTGGTCTGCACATTAACATCCAGTTCACTAACAGCATTAATATCTGAATCATCAGGTTTCTCCTCCTGTTCTGACTCTGCACGTACTGCTGCACCATTTAGCTCGGGTGAAGCTTTAAGGGTACTAACTTGCACATCACTAGCAGGAGGCCATTTAGTGACTCGCAATGATGAGCTGAAAGAGGATGGGACTCCTTGGAGATCAGGAGACTTGAGAGATGAGGATGAATTAAAATGGGTCAAAGATTCACATTTCTGGTCAAAAAAAAGACACATCTTTTTCTCTGCTATACTTTGTTTGCTGTTTAAAGCATGATCATCATCTGCACTGTTGTTATCCTTTGAAGAGGATTTAGTAAGTGGGGCACTGGCATTCTTTTTATAGACACTCAAAGGACTTGCTTGATTTGGTGCCCTGATGTTAACTACTTTGTTTTCCATGCCTGAATTATCACAATGTGTAAACCTGGGGGATGCTTTTTGACTGCAAGTAAAAATACTTGAAAGTGCTTCTTTTGTTTCTGCTGGTCCTGCTTCCACAGGGCTGTATTTGGCCACAATAAGACATCTTTTTGGTGAAGTTTCTGCTTCGGTTTTAACCTCTCCTGCCCCCTGCTTATTTTCATCATTCTCGTGATATTCTGTAGAGTCAGTTTTAAAGGTAGTTACATTGATGTGTCTTGCAATGGCAGAGGCAACATACTGACTAGAAGTTCTCCTATGTGGCTTTACAAATGGAAGCTCCAGCTTTTCCTTATTAACGACTGGGGCCACTAACGGTGTTACCTGAGACTGTGTAACTGGAAGAGGTGGTTTTGTTCTTTCATTCTCAAACTGTCTTTCAGCTACCTGCATAGTAATAGTTTGTGGTGCTGCAGATTTTGGAGCTGCAAGACAGACAGGTTTGTGTTCCTGTTTCATAGCAAAGGACTTAGAGCTTGTGGTGACTGCTGACTTTTTAAGATGCTCAGCAGAGTCGTCACTTTGCTTTTCCATTGAATTTGACCTCCAAAATGCCTTTACTTTCCCAAGATGAATTTCATCACTTTCATCGGTAGGGGTACCTGTTATGTTCCTACTGACAATACTGTTTGGGCCTATAAGGTTGCCTAGTTCATCTATCTTAATGGCACCAGTGGAGAGTGAAACTCCTCTATCAAAATATTTTACTTCAGGTTTGGGAGGGACAACTTTAAAGGTTGTCAAACCCACTTTAGGTTCGTAGTTTATTCCTGAATTGTGGGCACGATGATACCATGTAGGTGTTGATGGGAATTCTTCTATTTCATTTTTTTTAGCTGGTGGCCATTTGATTTCTAACTCTGATTTACTTTTTTTCAGAGATCTTTCCCTACTACTACATTCATTAAATGGACTGATCTTCTCTTTCGCTGTACTGATTTCAGCTGTGACTTTGGAGTTAGATGGAGTCAGCTTAGATCTACATTCCTCAGACTTCACAACATGTTTGGGGGGGAGTTCCAGTCTTAAGTTCTTTTCACCTCTTTTTTCGAAGGAAGATGTGAGAGATTCAAACATATCTCTCCTCTGTTCAACAGGCAGGTGACTGAATTCATTTTCAGATGGTTGCCGATATACTAGGTCCTTGGATACACATACAGCTCCACCATCTGTGTGTCCCTTATCAAAGGAACCTGCATTATTGTTTTTATTTGTAAAGTTTCCTGTATTAAGAGAGTCAGCTGAGATATTCTGTGAAACCTTTGTCTCTGTTTCTTGACTTCCAGATGGGTTAGAGGTGCTAACTTCTGGCGCATCATCTATGACAGTCACTGGAACAGAAATGGTAACGTCTTGGGCAGCCTCAAGTTTCCTTGTACCTGGGCACAACACTTTGATGTCTTCAGAGTCAGAATTATTTGCGCCATCCATTGCTGCAAAGTACACATGCAACATTACATAAAGGCAGTATTTTGACAATATGACTTTAAATTACAGAAACAGCCAGTACAAGCTTAAGTGGATCAGATATTTTAGTTGCATTAAAACTAACAGGAATATGTTTATGCCAGTACTACAAAAAAGGGAGAGATCTGGGTCCTTTGTATTGTCTAGTTGCTGATTAGGATCAGCCAAATATTCCTGCAGTCCTCCTGCTTCAGCCAGTGGGAAACATACAAATGCAGCTGAAAGCAGAATTTAATCTATTGTTCATACCTTATCTTTGACTAACTTCTCTCAGTGATAAACATTTCACCACATGGTTCCAAAGGAGAAACATTTCTGAGAAACAGTGAGCAACTCCAAATTATGTTTCCCAGACCTGGTTAGTAATAACAGCCCAGCTGAAGGATTTCCTTGAGCAAGCAAACAAAGAAACAGTACTTGTATTTTTTTCCTCCGTTCTTCTCACCCTTCATTACCAGTGACTCCAAAAGCCTTATTGTGCAAGAAGCTTAAGTCTCCTCTCAAATTTGCTGGTACAAATCAAGGGTTACAACACAGAGGCTAAGAAATTGCAGTGTTAGAGAATTCAAAGAAATTAATCAGAATCGAGTCCACTGCAGAAATACTGAAATAAAGATGAAAAGTTTTAAAAAAGTATTCAACATCATTTGGTGACAAACATTAATAGAGAAATACTTTGAATTACAATCAGAAAAAGAGGGGCACAAAAGAGAGGCACAATAAGACATCTGAGCTCTTCTCACTTTTTCTGTTCATGTATTATTGATTTTTAACCTTGAAATATGTCAACTAACACAGATGAGGCACTGAGTACAAAAATGTGCCCTCTTTCTCCATTTCTTTATGATAAAGTAGAAAACAGAGGCACTGTTCATTAAATACAGAACTAAAGCCACAATTGATTTAGCTTCACTGAAATCAATGAAACTGCACCAAATTTGGCCCATAAAATGTGTCCATAAACAGATGTTCATCTCTTTTTGGTAGCAGATATCAAAACAGTGACAATCTGATAGGCAGCCTAAAAAATATTCGGTGTGAGTCTGTAAAGAGTGGTAGCCCCAGAAGCAAAGGGAAAGAAGCCACTCTGGGAAGACAACATTCTCCCTCAGACCTATGAGTTGGTTCCCAGCAATCTTAGTGAGAAATGTGCAGATGTCTCGGAGCATAGTTTGAATCTGCATCTCCTGGCTATGCATCTCTCTTTTGTACTTCAGAGGTATCATGCTCCCCTACCTTCTAAATCTTCATCCAGGCCAGCCAAAGACTGCTCGAGTTCTGCAACAATGACTATATCCTCATTCTCATGCTTAGCTGAAGCCATTTCTTCATCTCTCCTGCTAAATGAAAGAGGATAAAAAGGTTGGTTGTCCCCCTTTTTTAGCTTTGCACTGTTGCTCTGAAACATGGTATCTCTTCAGCCCTTTTGGTTCCACAGCAGTTTTGAAACTCACTTCCCAAAGAAGGAAAATACGCAGCCTTAGAAAGAGACACATCACCGTATCATAGAATCATAGAATAATAAGGTTGGAAGAGACCCACCGGATCATCAAGTCCAACCATTCCTATCAAACACGAAACCATGTCCCTCAGCACCTCATCCACCCGTGTCTTAAACCCCTCCAGGGAAGGTGACTGAACTACCTTCCTGGGCAGCCTGTTCCAGTGCCCAACGACCCTTCTGTGAAAATTTTTTTCCCTATTGACACATCCACACTTAGGAAGGATCTCTGCAGTGCCTAAGCAGACTCAGTGTGCTGGTGATCCAAAGGTCAGGATTAATAAAGCCTGTCACGAACAAGTGGTCTGACTTTATTGCAAAGTATACATTTCAACTGGGCTGCAGAAAGACAGTGTATGCCAAGGCAAAGGTTTTACATATCCAAACAATTCTAAAGAAGACCACCAGCCATCCAGTGCACACATTGTGCCAGTATACCTGCACCATAATTAAATAAAAAACGCATGGAAATGAAAAGTAAATACAGTTAAGTACTGTTAGACAATCACTTTGCATCCTGAGGGGAGGGCAAGGAAGAGAAAAGAGAAACTAACTTTGAGGGCTGTTTCTAATGAAACATATCAAGGGGCCTGATTCATCCAGAAAATAATTTCATGGGTTTTGATGAAGTTGTACAATGATCTAAATCAAGTCTGAAATCAGAACGAATGCCAGGAGTTGTCCTGGCTTATTAAAAGAAAAAAAAAGCAAAACAAAGGAAGATGAAACTAAGAAAAATCCTAACAAAAAGTAACTAAGATCAAAAAAATACACATGACAACCTGTTTCACAACAAACCTTCAGTTTCTTAAGAAAAAAAAAAAATTGACCAACAGAGCTTTTCCATCTAGAATTTCACATTGGGCAATTATTTTTTTCCAGCTACTTCTTCCTTCTCTGCATTTAAGACATTGTCATCTGTGACACTGTATCTAAGCTTTGCCCTTGTGATTAGGCTACTGAAAAAATAATTTTCCATTCTAGCCACACCTAAACTAACTCTGGTCAGGTGAAGAAGATTTGCCCTTTTCAAGATCAAACCCTTAATATCACAGATACAGTAACAGATTACATAGGTTTTGGTAGTTTACTGACCACCGCCTGAAAAATGCCATTTATGTGCTGCCCTTTGGGATAATAATCTGAATGAAAAATCAGGGCTATTTCCTGACATTGCTTTAAATGACATCTATCAGAGTACGTTTATTTTTTGCTATTTTATTGTTTGATTTTTCCCTTGCTCTTAACAGGGCAACTGAACCCACGTCTTGAAGTATCGGGTATTTGATTTACTTTATTTTATATTTATTTATTTATTTTGTGTTGACCTTTCTTTTGTAGTAGTCCCGTAACCTGTTTCTTCTATTTAATCCTAAACTGCTTTGCGCTTATAAATATCCTGTTTCATTTGGATCAATGAAAACAGCAAAACATATCACAAGGAAGCCTTACATAACTTTTTTTTCAGATACATATCATTTTCCTAATAAGGGATGGATTCAAGCGTGCCAAGCTACATAAGCACCTAAGTGGTTCCCAAAACTGGAATCTAAGACAGAAATCTGTATTGGCTGTTTAAATACGGAGGAAGAGACATAGTAGTCTGTGCCTGGAATGCAATTTCTTTAAGTATTTGCCACTGACCTGAGCTTTGACAGGCCCTGACCATCCCCAAGAAACAACATGAATTGGTGATGCTCAGGCCCAGCAGCCACACTGAAAGACCTGTGGTAATCTGAGTTTTCCCCTCTGCTGGATTAAGAGAAAGACAGTACAAATCTAAGTCCCCAGCAGAGACAACTACTGCTATGAGACTGCAATCCTACTGTATCCTGAAGCACACACACACAGCCACGCAGAAATCAATGAGACCACTCATCTGAGCAATGTGACAGAAAAAATTAAGCTTGGTGCAGCACTTGGACTGAGACAGAAGTCTTGCAAAGAAAAACCTCAGCATGAAGGTCAAAAGAACCATAGAATCATTAGGTTCGAAAAGACCTTAGAGACCATCGACTTCAACTATCCTTGTCTACTACTAAATTATGTCCCCAAGTTTTCCTAATGTCCAATTTAAACTTCCCCTGCCACAGCTTGAGGCCATTCTCTCCTGTGTTATCACCAATCACTTGGGAGAAGATACCAACACCCACTTCTCCATTGAGGTAGTCGTAGAGAGTAATAATGTCTCCTCTCAGCCTCCTCTTCTCAAGGCTAAACAGCCCCAGCTCCCTCAGCTACTCCTCGTAAGACTTGTTTTCCAACCCCTTCACCAGTTTTGTTGCTCTTCTCTAGACACGCTCCAGGACCTCAATATCTTTCTTACAGTGAGGGACCCAAAACTGAACAAGGTATTCAAGGTGTGGCCTCTCCAGTGCCAAGTACAGGGGCAGAATCACTTCCCTGGTCCTTCTGGCAATGCTGTTTCTGACACAAGTCAAGATGCTGTTGGCCTTTTTGGCCACCTCGGCACATTGCTGGCTCATGTTCAGTCGGCTGTCAACTAACACTCCCAGGTCTTTCTCTGCCAGACAACTTTCAAGCCATTCTTCCCCAAGCCTGTATTTTTGTGTCCCTTGTTAAACCTCATCCCGCTGGGCTCAGCCCATTGATCCAAACTATGCTAGATACAACTGGAATGAATCAACTTAATCCAGTATGGGTTTTGCAGTCGAAAGTTTTCAAAAACTAAAAAAAAAACCAAAACACCAACAAAAACTTCCTCTGCTCTGAGTGCATTTTAAACCAATGCACTCGCAAAATCAGTTTTGATAGGATAATCATTCAAACTGTACCAGCTAAGCAACAGGTCTATCCAGCATGGAAGGCAAACATTGCTTTCTTCTTTACAAAGCTGGTCTTGAGGGATCTTTGTCCACAGCTACCAGCAAATTACTAACACACACTGAGATTCTTTCTCTAAGGTACCGTGAGGGAGTTGTTTCCAAAACCTTGGAAGAAAAATGTGTAAACCCACATCGATCAGAGAGCAAGATCTAACTGTACAAAGGCCATGCCAGTTCACCAGCTTTTTGGCACCCGATTGTGTCTTTCTGTCCATTGCCCAGGTGTTCTACAATACAGTCAAAAGCTGTATTTCCAAAGTTGCCCATGATGGGCTTTCTTCAGGAAAGAAGAAAGAATGGGAACTGTTGCCTTGAGAATGTTATGGGTAGTTTATCTAGGAAACGTTATCAGAGACTAGAATAGGGATGCTTGGGCTTCAAACAAACAGTATGGGTCCTTTGCACTGACCAGTTATTTTCTCATATCAGTCAACAGGCATTTTTCAAGGACTCTCACAGCAAAATTATCTTCTCCTTGATGGACACAACAGTTAGTAGAGGTGTCTTTCATCATCCTCTGTGCACTTAAGCAGTAACTATACATAATTTGCCTCTCAGTCTTTGCTTCAATCTCCTTCTCTAGACAATTGGGATAATAATACTCAATTCACAGATATTTTTTCTGAAAGAATGAGAACAATACAGTGAAAAGGGGAGGATTCTTATTTGCTCTTAAAGAGGGAGCTTCAGAAAAAGTAATTCTTTTATTTTGCATTTCCAAATTGCTAAAAGAGCTATTGTTCAATTCTTCTCCAAACTCACCTACAAAGCAAGCCAGAAGATACATATAAATCACAAAGCTCTTAAAATTCTTAGCACTGGGAATTTAAAATGTGATATGTATTTTGTGAGGCAAATGTCTGGTAGTTTCCAGGAGCTATTAAGATTTATAAATATGCCTAAGACAACTTTTTCTCACAACAGTATTTGGGACAGGAAAACAAAAGGACCTCTAATTTTTTTTTCTTTTTCATAGCCTTCTTTCCTTCTAATCCTATACACTTTTCTTTTGTTGACAGCTCTGTTTTGGCCAGAACCCAAGAAAAATATTACTTATTCTGATACAATGTTTTACATTCTGGATAAACATTACAAGTGGCGTTTTCTCACACAGGCTTTTTTAATTTAGGAAAGAACTTGATAACCTTTATGCTGCCCTTCTGGTAAAATGTGAGGTGCTAAAAATACAGCACTGGTGAGCCTTTAGCCCAAGCTCAGAACGGTGAACGTGCACAGTTCCTGGAAGCCTGTGGACTTATTACTTTAATAGATTAGCAAAGATTTGTGCAAGAGCACAGAACTGAGCAAAGTGACTACTAAACTACAGCCTTTAGTGCTCCACTGAGTGCAGGCTACAATGCATAATTACTCCTCAGCAGTCTGCACAGTTGGAAACAAAATGAAACTCACAGCAGCTTTTCATCAAATTAGTACAGCAGCAGACGGACATTTATGAGAAAGTTTACCTTCTAAGAAAGAGAGAAAATTCTCTGATAAATCTAACTGGAAACACTGCATGAAAAAGAAAATGAAACCAGTTTTAAGGTAATGGATTTGCAATGATAGCACTTGCCATTTTGTTACAGTCAGAGTGGCATTACCTGGGGATCTACAAATGATAAAACTAACCCACGTGTTTCTGGTGAGCCTCATACATGGTACCAGAGGTTAAGAACATAACTCCCACTGTAACTGTTTGATACAATTCACACCTATGTAAACTGCAGAGAGATGATCGAGGAAGAGATGGCAGGAGACATCTCTCAGATTAATTCAACGTGACCTGAAAGTCTCACTCATTTTGCCCCATGTTTGCTCTATCAAGAAACTCGAGAACGTGGTTCCTGTAATAGCTAGAGAGGGAAGACAGAGTCCTTGCAAACAATGGAATCAAATCCAGTCAGGCACAGTGTGACACAGCACACGTAGGGATGTAATGACTGCTGTAATGAAGCAGTTCAAGAACATTCAGCTTCTCCCATGTGTCTTAGGCAACTAACAGGGACTGACTGACATGGAAAGCAATAAGGTCACTCCAGACTGAAATTTAGAACATTTGGGCTACTTTCCCAGCTCTGACAGTCTTCTGATACCTTTATCCAAATTAATCCTCTTCAAAATGAATCCACTTACACTCACACTTACTCCTCATACACAAATGTTGGAAAGAAACTATTCTACTCTGGGTACATATCAAGATGGATCTTTAAGAGACTAATGTTGAATTATTTTAATTTGTAGGAAGTATGACTGAAGCTACTTTAACTTTCTGTTCAGCTTTCTATTCAACCAGGGCAGAAGGATGGCATTCAGTAAACTTAAGGTGTTTACATAATTGTTTTTGTGAGTGATGCAGCAAAGTACTACATTAAAATTTCCAGATTAACCAATAGTTTACAAAAACTTAGGGACCATTTTCCCATTCTTTGTATTTCTCAGGCTAGATTACTTTTTACAATTACTTTCCAAGGAAGAAATAAAACAGCAGTAGGAGAGTAGCTACTATAACAGGTGGGTTTTCCGGTCATAGTCACCTAAGCTATGACCTGATGAGTGATCTTTTCTATATCTACTGCCCCCTATGACCTTGAGCGTAACACTTTAATGTTCAACTGACCAAAGCCTTTTCAAATGCAAAATTCATAGACTGAACAACCAGCTTAGGGCAGGTTAGATAGCGAAGTCATCACCTGTCCTTGATGAAAGATTTCTCAATGTGCCAGGTAACTAAAAAAATGAAAAAACACATGGTCATATTCTGCTGAATACCAGATAACCTTCCTTTTTCTGTTCTTCAATGAGGGACAAAAAACCTGCACATACTCTTTGAGAGCAAGGTACAGGTATAATTTCCATTCCAAGGTTTAAATTTGTGTTCTCTTCTACTTCTGTGAGACTGCATCAAACTTACAAAAGTCTTGAGACTGCATTAATATCTGTGATGAATAAAAATCTTCAGATATTGAAATAAACTATTTTACAATCCTAGGACATAGAGGTCCAGTACTATCTTCAGATATAAACCCATCCAATTAAAAGTAAGACCTTGCAAACATAGCTGAGGAGGAAAATGAACTAATTTTTCAGCAGCAGCCAGGTTTATACTCCTTTTATAGTTCTCCTACCTTGTCACTGGTCAAAAATCTGAACACAGAGCAAATGAAAATGCGTTTGCTTAGTAACATTTTGTGTTTCAATGCGAGATATCTCCAGGCATGTTACAAACCAGGGTGATTTAAGCTTCCAGAGTGACCTGATCTATGTTGGTTCCAGGGTCTTACTGTATAAGCAGCAGCTTGTAGTTCTATACAGCTGGAAGCTTCCCACTACTTCCTCCCTCTTTGGACAATAGCTTCCCAATGGGGAAGCCCACAGGCAGACAGCACTGCCAGAAATAGCCAGGAAAGTGGACTAGAATGATTTAAATCTTAATACAGCCACATCACCTGCACAAAATAATACTGCAAGTTAAAAGATGGCTCAGTACTGGTAAATACTTTCCTTAGTTTACACAGAAAATTAAGAAACACAGCAAGGACCAGAGCTTTTCTTCCCAAGAAACCAGCACTACACCTTCAGCAACCTAAGCTGCCTTCCCTGGAGGTGTTTAAGGTGTGGGTGGATGAGGTACTGAGGGTCATGTTTTAGTGTTTGATAGGAATGGTTGGACTCAAGGGTGGGTCTCTTCCAACCTGGTGATTCTATGATTCTAACACGTAAAATATCTTATAACTCCTAAGCATATGGCATTTTTCCAGTGGATGACTTTCACTGAAAGGTTAATCTGTATTCTTGCTCTATAATGACCGTGAGTACCGATTAGGTAACCATCATATCTTTAGTATCTTTCCTCCATGAAGTCCTACTAGGAAAATACTGCACAACACTATCCCAATTTAAAGAGTTTTCTGGGACAAGGGGAAAGGAAAAGCCAGAGATAAGGAAGGAAATTAGCAAAACTATGTAAGAAGCAGAGGCTTGCAAATCTGTCGGACATCTGGGTCTTAATTAAGTAATTTTTCATCCTTGAAATTCTCCCTGCTGCTTTAACCCTTTCTCTACCTTCTCGACTCCCCTTAAAACTACATTTCTGCTTCCAAAAAAGTAAAACGCGTGCCTGATCAGCTAAAATAAAACCTATCCTACAGAGAAATAACAGAATAAATCTGTACCATATTTCTGAGATAGTTACAAGTGACACGTAATTATATAGAATATGTTTGTGCACAAAGAGGTAGATATAATACATACATTGTTACTTTTCATTACAGTTCTCCTTCCTTCCTGCCTTCTGCCACTCACTATTATATTTTTTCTTCCCCTAACCAGCCTCATCAATGATTTCTCTCCAGCAACTGATTCCTCTTTCCCTCCTGTCCCTCCCAAACCAAATACAAAACCCTGTAACATTTGAATGGGCACAAAATTAAGCAGGACGAGTTCACCCACGCCTATCCTCTCAAGTTTTTGTTTTAAACTAACTCATCAAAATCTTAACAGTTTTGTAGCAAACTATGAGTATTTCCCAGGTTGGTAATGAAGAGGACTCATCTCCTCACAGTAGCTTCAATTACCCTGACCAGAGCCAAAAGTAACAAATTCTTCCAAGAGAAAGGGAGGAAATGGGATTATCCCTGTCCAGATCCATGACATGAACTGATCTCAAGAGGGTTCCCCCACCCCCACCCTATACCCTCCATTAGCTGTACGTGAAAAAATATTCCTCTCTCATGGCTACTGAAACAGAAACTCAAGGGAGGAGAAAACCCCTTTCAGACCTTTAGAAGCTATTTTATCTTTTTGTCCCAGACAAGTCTGCATTTATTTAGCTTTAGTTAAATTTAGTTGGCTTTTTAGCCAACTTTCCTTTATATTTTAAAATATTTTTTTAAGTATTTTTAATAAATTTTAAACATAACAATAATAATAATAATGTTTTGCATTTTAAAGTGTTTTTCCTGCTCTGAGAGAGGCCAGAGGAACCACTCACTCTTAATACTCCTTTTCAAGATTTCAATTGCTTATAACTTTTGGAAATTATATATCTTTGCTAGTAGCAGTCCAAATGCAACAGTTTATATCATGCCCATAGATATTTATATTATTTTATTTCAGCCAAAAAGGTTAAATGTCTTGAAAGAGCAGAATTAGGAGGTAAAGGAGAACTGCATTCTGATACATGAAATGCTGTTTAATGCTCAGTCCTCTGAAAAAAAATAAGTCCTGTCTGGTCCAACTGGTCACTAGTGTGCCTTAACCCTCTGCGCATTAGCATCAGCTCTCCCTCTCTAAAATGGGATAATGCCACTTTTTCATCTCACGTGAGTACTGTGCAGAGAAATGAATAAAAGTCTGCATGTCACATGGGTACTGGTGTGATGAATAAGATAAGACAACCAAAAGGAAATTAAACAGTCCTGTCTCCAGAAGAAAATTTGAACTGAGAGTGAACAGTGGTAAACCTGCTTTATTAGTTAAGCTCTGTAAGTCAGAAAGAAAACCAAACAAAATAGAGTATGATTACTTTAAGTAGAGACTTTATCATACTGCACAAAACTGAGGGAATTAAGGTTATAGGGGGTAATCTAAGGTTAAACAGACAGCCTTAACATTAATGTTACTAACTTTGAGAGTGTGACCTAGCATCCCTAATAACATTATTTTAACCTAATTTTTAATGTGTAATTATTTACAAAGCTCCAGACAGTAAGTATGCATGATGCTTCACAGGCATATAGAATTGTGTGATCCCTGCCCCTAGGAGGTTGTGTGATGACACCACACATGGGATGGGAAAGGAGGGGGTATGGGAGGACAGAGTTGCAACACTGTGAGATCATGAGATGAACTTACTGCTACATAAGCAACATTTCAGCTTCTCTGTGGTTTTCTTGTTACTCATTTAACACTATATATTAAAATTTGGTGAACAGATACATAACACAAAGAAATCAACTGTAAGGAAGGATATGAAGAAAGAGAACTATGCAGTACAGTGTTCAGAGTCAGCAGTTAATATTAAAACATTCCGAGCCACATACATGGCATGTAGTCAATTATTTATAAAGGGTTAGCCCTTAGCACCTCCAGCAGAGATCTGGATTCATCTCCATCAGGCACTGTACAAAACCAGTGCGAAATATGATAAGTGCATTACATTTTTTACTGCAAAACATACAGCCAGTGGCTGAAGGGGATATCACAGGCAGAGAGACAGATATGGTTTAAGAGGTTAGAGGTAGAGCTCAGGATGGAACTAGAGTGTTTTGACATTTGACATGATATGCTATGTGTTAATTAATATGTGTATTTGGATTCAGAATGCTTGAATAAGAATCACAAAACAAAATAAAACAAAACAAAAATCAAAGCACACTTGCAAGCTGCTCCCATGTATTGGAAAACAAAACCATGGAAGAAAGTCTCCAGCTTGGAAACAGTGGCATCTGGGGACCTTCTTTTAGAAATTGTTCTTTCTGCATTCTGGGAACTGAATGAGATTTGATCTGTCTTGTGGTTGCCATTTCTGTATGTCCAAAGCCTATGGACATACTATCAGCTGCTGTGTGCACACAAACCTATTGCATGTTGAAAACTGTACCCTTAAATGCTTACAACATCCCTTGACTTCAGCAACAGATGAAGTACAGGCCCTGCTGTGATATTCTAATGCTATCAGGCATTTCAGCTACACAGAGATCCCTCGATCCCTCGGTAAACAATTCCAGAAACTCTAAGAAAAACTAAATTAAAACTAAACATACAACTAACTGAAGCAAGCAACATGGCAAAATTCTCTTGATTTCTTGGAGCACACACTGGTCCTCTGGGCAAAAACCTTGCTAAGAATTGTAGTCTTGCTTCTGTTCTTCACTGCAGCTCTTCACATTGCACATGCAAAATATCACCTGGACTTTCTTTATAGACCTTTACACTCCAAATATAATTTGCTTCCACTTTAAGGATACTTTTCACAGCCCACAGAGTACAAAATCATTTTAGTACTGTAAGCTTTTAGGAATTAGTTATTTCACTGGGTGAAAGGTTCCAGTTTTTACCAGCTTTACAATTTAAAGTGACAAGCTGAATATTTCCATTACTCTTATTAACCCTTTTTCCCAAAGTCTTGGCCAAATTAGTCACTAAATAAAATTTCTGGCTTCAGTGGAGTTCAGACTCAAGGAGGACTCTGATTCACTGCTGCTAAGCAATATGTTTTCAGAATTTCCTTGTTCTTATCTTTTTAGAAGTGAGTTAGATCTTGGTATATGGACTAGAAGACAGAAAGGAATGAATAAACTCCATGTAAAATTTTCCTCTAAGTTTTGTAGCATTTGAAACATATTTAGAACTCTCTATAACTCGATATCAATTATTCACATGTACTTTCAGTATGGGAATTTAGGAGGCTGGTTTGGTCTTGAAAGTAGCCCGTTCATCACAAGAATTACATACAGTCTCAGAGCTCCTGACAGGTTTTTTTTAGTGGGGTGGTAGCTGTTCCAACAGTGAAAATTAAAATTGATGTTCTCCAAATTTGGCTGTACTCAGAATCATACTCAGAATTCATTTACATCCCACTAAACAAGGAATTTAACACAAATAGGTTTAAAATTGCTGTATTTTTTCCCTTCGCTTTATGCTTAAGAACTGTCTTTTGAAAACCTAGCAAGTTGACCTCAAAAGGATTTAAACGAGCACAATTTTCAAAGCTGGTTTGTTTACAAACATAGGTTAGGAGTGGGACTGGATTTACCTTCAGATATGACAGGCACATTCGGAGTATAACATTTTAAAAGATATTAGTATCAGCATTGCTGCTGTGGCAATCTAAGTGGTTGCTAAGATATGATTAAAATAAATCACAGATGTTAAGTTTCTGCTATATCCTAAAGGTGATCTGAAGCAATTTTGCTGTCCCAGAGTCTAAAAATAAATAGAATTTATTCAAAATAACCACACTCCCCAAACAACCGTAACTGTCTCCTATTCCAGTCCCAAACCAGTCTTTTTAAATTATGGACATATTAAATAAATATAGAATATTTAGCATGATAAAATCAAAACGTAGAGCTGGAAGCCTAGGCCAACCTCCAGCTCCAACTTCAAAGCCAGATCAGGTTACCCAAGGCTTTGCTTGGCTGTGTTCTGAGAACCTCTAGGCATGAAGACCCCTCCACCTCTCTGGGGAACCTCTTCCACTGTTTAACCACTCCCGTTTTCAGGAACTTATATTCAATTTTTATTTCTTTTCCAGCAGCTGGTGATGGTTGCCCCTGTCCTTTCACTGTGTATCCCTGAGAAGTCTCACAGACCTCCTTTCGTTTAGGAGAATGCTGCAATCAGGTCCCTCCTTACCTACATTGCTTTTGTAAGGTCAACAACCCAGTTGCCTCCTCTCTTCTTCATACTTCGTGTACTCCAGCACTCCAGCCGTCTCAGTGGTTCTCTGGCTCTCCAGTTTGCTCTCTCTTGAAATGGAGGCTTAAGACTGTATATGGCACTACAGCACTGGTCTCCCAGCAGCTGAGGAGTGGGAGTAATCACCTCCCTGATTGCAATAGGCAGCACAGCAAACTACCCTTCCAGCTTCCACTCATTTAACTCAGCAAGGTTCCTGAACAGCAGTGCTGCTGGCCAGCTTATGAAATGTCTCTTCTATGTGCACTCCTGCCAACTATTAACAACGTGCAGCAAAAGTAAATTTCAGCACAATATTCAGAATATACACCACTGGCTGAAGTGAAAAATGGAGACAATATTGGCTTCCAAGAGAGAGCATGTCACTTAATGACCTGTGGTCAATCTTTCATTTGACTAAAAATAAAGAAAACGTCCAAAACATATTCCACTGACTAGCATTGTTCTTACAGGGCTTTGCTTTGATGTCTTCGCTCAACATTCTGGTAATTTCTTTCCCCTTCACTCAATGTACACGTGTGTTTTCCTAACCCATTTATATTCTGCATTTTGAGGAAAGTTTGATTTGCTTAGTTAATTTACAAGTTCCAATCTAAGCCAACTGACATTAATGGGTTGCTTCTTTGAATCAGGTCTGGAATGTTAATTGCAGTTACTGTACTGGCCTATCTAATCCTACAAACAGAGACTGCATCAAGACCTAAAGAACTGCAAAAGGACAAATCATGATAAAAATGTACTGTTGAGCAAGTATTTAATTGAGGCTTGATCTTGTCCCTGTTGATAATGATGGATGAAGAAAAGCCCCAAGATCATTCTGGTAGCTTAAATACTGATTCTGGCCTAATTTATCCCTAATTTATCACTCACTGCATGATCCAAGATGAAGTTTTCCCTCAGAAATGTGTGGAAGGAAATAACTAGGTCGTGATACATGCTCTTATGAAGGGGCTACAGATTAGCAGCTGAATGGAGAGAGACCAGAAAGCACAGACTTTGTGTCAACTGAGAATTCAGAGGAATTTTTGGCCCTTGTCCCATGACTCTGCAGCATCACACAGAGCGGATCCCCGTCAGTATTACCAGGCCACCCTCCTTGCTGGAGGCACTGTTTCCCGTTTGGCCAGTTTGTATTTGCAAATTCTATAAATTTCAGGTTCCTTTTGCAGCCCTGCCACCAACTGTGTGAGTTTTGGCAACCCCTGTCAGAGTCACTTGTGCTTGAAGGCAGTTTCTAGTTAAATTCTAGGTTCTTGTATTTTTTTTTTTTTTTTGCAAAAACTGCAGAAAAATGTTTGTTTATGGAAAAAAAAAAAGAAAAAAGGGAATATGCTGAGCCCTCCTTCCCCAAGGCACAACACTAGTGGAGGTTAGCATTAGGTTAACATAAACCATTGAATACAATCTCTTTCCACTTGGCTTTCGGTGCCTTGAATTTTTCCACTTTATGAATTTTCCATTTTATGACCTGCATGTCATTTTACTAGATCAATACATAGTAACATTTTCAGCACTTCATATGCTATCAGAACTACCATATTAAGTAAACGGTAATAAAATTATTTCAGACTTCTTGGAGAAATCAACTCTGGAGGGCAGAGATCCTTTTGCAAGAAATGTAATTACAAGTTTAAACAGAAAAGTGACCTTTGCCTGTCGCTACAAGTATGTCACTGGAGGGGATCTGGCAGTAAACTTTTCACTGGGAGGAGTTACTTGGCATTAGCAGTGGTTCATGAAAGAGCAGAAGAAAGTAGAAGCTGGTTCTTTTGAGTGATTCCCTAAAATAAGACCATGCAAGGTATTTTCCAAGAGCTGGTTGCAAATAAATGTTTACCTCCACGGAGAACTTTCAGATCCCATGCTATTGCAGTAGGTGTTCTTTACAGAGCATGTCTCTGTGCCATACGTCGCATCTGCTTCTGCTGAGTCTATGTAGCCATTGGCCAGCTTGGTGTCTCTCAGCTTCATACTGTCATTTTGTGAATCCAAACATACAATGTCAGATGGGGAGCTCACAACGCCCGAGTCTTCTGTGGTGTCCTCAGATGCAAAAAAGCTGCTTTCTGATGCCGTTTCTTCCACCTCTGATAGCTCCAGAACCGTGTCATCCACCACATAAACATTATCATGTGCAGGCAGCAGGCTCTCTAAATGAAATACAGCAAGGAAAGTTAGCTGGAAGTCAGCAGTACATAAATCAAACACAGAGTGTTATTCCTTTGTAATTGGAAAAACTAACATGAAATACATTATAAATAGTAGTATGGAGCTCAATGTTCATATACAGGATAAAGAAGATTTGAAAAGCGACAAAACATTTGTCCTTCTTTGCTTTCAGAAATGTCGTTTGCTACACCTATCCTGTGGAGTTTGGCTTTTATGCTTCCCTGCAAATCATTTTCCTTACATGTATGAAGAAACAACTCTCTAGGGACATTTTCTTGAGAAACAGACAAAGTTTAAATGATATGGTGCAAGAAATTACTCCTATTACTGCTTCTGACAATATATTCTCATTATTCCTCAGTTTCTTTCACTACCCTTCAATTTTCTATTTGTTATGGGGAGAACAATAGTCTCTTTTCCAAAGCATATAAAATCTACTAATAAGTATACAACAGACTACCATGCTTAAAGGAGAACCTTTTGCAATGTCTAGTCATTTTTAAGGACATCAAGACAGATGTACTTTGCACGTTTAACTCTACTAAAAGTTGCTAATTTTGAGACAAGATTAGGCACTACGATCTTTTGCACTCTGTTTTAGTTTGGTTTCTAAGAGCTTCCTAGGGTTTCAATTGTTTTGGGTTCTTTTTTGAGGTGAAAAATACAATTTTGATATTTCTCTTAAGAAATGCACAACTCTAGACTCCATCCTGCAATTATGCCATTAAGGGGGAACACCAAAGGTCAATAATTTCAATGACTGAAATCATTGAGTGACTAAAGACAGAATTAAGCCCACACTTCTTTTGATCAAAAAGAATCAATAAAGACTAATGTAAATGTTTAATTTGGAATTATAAGCATGCTTCATTCTCTTCCTCAACCTCAGTAAGCTAAAGGAAGATTAAGCAATAGTTTCTGGTCTGATCCAGCAGACACTTGTGGTGGATGCTAATTACATGAAAAGTCTCAGGTCTAGAAGCACGACTAAGATGAAACATACACTCTGGGTTTTTTTTTTTAGGGTCAGAATCTACAAATTTTTGAAGCATACATGAAGCTATAGCTCACAAAAAATGTATATGGCAAATGCAGAAGTATTTTTGTCAGAGAACTGAAAACAACTGTTAAAAAGTGTTATAGAAATAATTTTCTAAGAGTGCAGCTTAGCACTAACCTAAGATAAAAATCAAACCAACGTTCTCCTTGAATAAGGTTACAAGATACCATTAAGTACCAAAAGTGATTACTGACAGCAGAAGCAATAAAATTTCAGAGGATTATAAATCATGATTAAAGTTGTAGGTGCTGTCAAGCATCAATATTAATGATGGAAGACGATCCAAAGACTCTATTGCGACTTTGGAAATAATGTTACTTCATTTCTTTGACCTTATTTTCTAAAACATTAGCTCTGAGTTCCAGATTTAATACAAGAGATTGTTCAATCTGAAAAAGGCAATTACAGGAACTAAATATGTGTCACTGAACAGATTAGAGTATGTTCATGACAGATCTACAGTTAGGAAAACAATAATATGAAGAAGAAATATGAGTAAATTGACATTAAACACAAAAACCCCAAAACCCACAAAAGAGACACTAATCAAACTGATAAGAGAATATGGACTGCCTGGCTTTCAAACAAACAAAAACCCAAGTATCGACCCACCACCAAAGCGTTAGTATTTTGTTTGTCAGAACAAAATAGGAGAGCAAAGATGTAAAGAGTAGAAGTTACAAGTATGAAGAACAAGGGAAGATTTTGAAGTAATGCACAATGCAGTATACACCTTGATGCAAAGAGACTTCTATAGGGCACATCTATTGTCAACAGAATGCAGTAAATGATCCCCACCCTACAGCTGGTACAGCAGTTTGTTACAAAGTACCTACTTCCAGCTCCTGACATGAGAATGGCAGCTTTTTTCTCCCTAGCTGTCTCATTTCCTCCTCCTCCTCTCGCTTGCCTGCAACTATTTCCTGCATCTTTCTGCTCATAAATTTAGATCCTTTTGGTCACATAGGCACATACTTGCCTACTCTAGTCAAGCCCTTGGGTCTCTGTTTGATGTGATTCAGCAAGCTGCTCTATGGCAGGATCTCCCAGCTCATTCTTCCCATATGTTTACAAACAAAATGAAAAAACGATTATCTTATTATCAGGGTCCATGCACAAATCAATCCATATTTATTACTTCTGGATCTCAGCAGCTGAATCAATCAATCCAGTCTAAGAACCTTCTCATTCAACAGCATTTTTATCCTGAAGCATGGAACTACAGAAAGAAATCTTTCTAATCAACGACTGAATTCCCTGTGCTCAAGCAAACCCAAAATATCGCCCTTTCTTCAAGCCTATCAGTTCATTAAAGTGTTTCCCTAATCCTTTATCTTCACTAGGAAGATCCATTAACTTTTAACGCAGTTAACACATGGCACTGAACAGAACTGCTGACTGCGGCAAACTGTTTTGATTGCCACTACTACTTGTCTGAACATGAGAGCACACACATAAAACATGATTGCTAAGGTTCTGTGTCATGTTAACAATCTGGTTTCAGCTAAAAGTAGCACTAAAACAGCCTTGTTTTGAAGTTAAGCCATCCTTGGATGGATTAAGCAAGAATCTATTCCTCTTTCTATATGCTTGATTAGGTCTCCACTGGTACTAACTGAAGATGGATGGGCATTACTGGGCAATGATACATGACATGGAAAAAGCCTATCTTACTTTAGAAGTCTTCACTCTGGAAGCCAGGAAATACCTTTACAAATTTTCTAATTCTACACAGAGAACTGGGTAGGGCACTGCAGTAGATGTGATTTAGCTTTGTGATTTTTGCATATTTTTTCTAAGACAGAGTGCATATGCAGAAAACCACTACACACTAAGCACAGTGTGATAAAGATGTCAGCTACTGAGGTTATATTTCGTCAAACGAAGAAAAAAATTCAACATCTGTTCCTCTCTGTCAGGACACTAAGAACTCTTCAGCATGGGCTCTGGTCTTTGAGACCTCATACAGACACTTCCAGGTTAAGACAGAATATTCAGCAGGAATTGGACACACAAATAACAATAGCCACAGTGTAGTACCGAAACACCGCTGTGCATCAGAAGACTGACTGTGTTTCCAAATATATAACAATTCCGAGATCTTTTCTTCAGTAACATGTGACCCTGGTCATTGGCTTCAGGTGGGATATGATACTGAAAAGGTTATTGAATGTGGCCCATGGTCTCCAAGTCATACCGAAATCTCTGTGGGACATACCATCCACAAGTAAAATTGGAGAGTGGTCATCAATGCCTTGCATTGGCGCTTACCTATGCCCTGCTCCAGACTGCAAACTGTGCAAACCCCAGGTTAGCGCCATACCAGAGATGTTCCCTGCATATCAGCAGCCCTGCTGTTCCTGCACAATTAGGTCAACTACAAGTTACAAAGGCTTCCTTGGTCGGGGTGGGGGGGTGGGTACTGGGACATCTGTTTGCAAAAATGTTGCCCATGATCATCAAGAGGGAAAGAAGAGAGTAGCTCATCAGTAAAGAATGCGAGTTTCTTGTTTAACACAAAAGAGATCTTGTCACTTTTATCTCAATAGGCTATAAGCAATTAGGAAAACACTGAACTCCAAGTTTAGAGCAGTCATATCTGCACACACACAGTTTGATATCACATACGTGTATGCATTCCTCACACAGAATGCCAATGACAGGGAGATGGATAATGATGGGGAAATAAATAAACCTCGCTTGGTTTAAACACTAATTAGGAGTTCCAGAAATGAAGATTTAATGCAAGAGGTGAAGACTACCATGGGTAAAATACCCACTTGCATTACTACTCTGAAAATAACCATGAATGAGAGTAGAATCAGATGTAAGTGTTCAAAAGACACATTTCCTACAAAGACTTAGAAAATCAGTCACGTAAGTCCAAGCCATCACTCCCTCTGAGACCAATAGGCATAGGGCATAAATCCTGTCTGACTTCAACTGTGCGCTAAGTGCTGCAACTTCTGTTTTTAAAGCACTGCAGGTGGTTTACTTGCACATTCAATAATGACAGTGTATAAAAAAAACATTTTTAAAGAGATAACAGTTCATTTAACACCTACATGGTGAATAATCTGAACTTCACAATTGTTTTAGAGATGTTGAGAACCTCTAATTCCTCTGAGTTCTTGCTAAGAGGTTGGTAACTATTTTTCAGTTTCTTTCACGACTTGTTCCACTGCCAAAAAACTTTCTTTTCATGAACTAAAATTGCTCTGCTACAGTTCAAATGGTCTATATTACAGTGAAGTTGTAAAACGTATTTCAAACTTCATTATGTTAAAGAATATTAGTTCTTACAATGAACCT
Organism: Coccyzus lansbergi; assembly: GCA_033558105.1. Lineage (NCBI taxonomy): Eukaryota > Metazoa > Chordata > Aves > Cuculiformes > Coccyzidae > Coccyzus > Coccyzus lansbergi. The sequence continues at coordinate 4,836,251 of JAUMJK010000305.1, read as the reverse complement.
CAAATTACAACATGATTATTTCACTGGCTGTACTTAAAACTTCTAGCAAGAGAAAGAAACACTGCTCTCATTATTAGTACTGCCAGTGAAAAGTTAGACAGAAGACCAGTATTAAAAGAAATGTACAGTTTTTTGTACAACTTGGAAGAAGGTTGGTGGAAGAAATGGGAAAACATTTATTGCAGCAACGATTAACAGAGATTATGAAAATGGACAACATAGGATTAGTATAAGAGTTTTCACACAGGTACAATGTGTTCTGGTTACAATTCAGTTATTTTGCTCATCAATCAAATACTTGTATGTAAAAATAGGTGTTAAAAACATTTAGTGGGCATTTAAAGCACAAGACAAAATGGACAGACTTCTATTTAACACAATTAAGAATGTTTTAATCCACCATGCTTCTTAGCATATTTTAGCCTACATGCTTTTTTTAAAAAATAAAAAGATACAAATAGGAAATAAATGATCACTGCTATAAATCAACAAAATAGCATGGAGGTGTGAGGGAACAGATCAAACTCTGAAGCACTCCTCTCCCACTTCCAGTAACTGCCTTGTAGAAACTGAAGGTAAGGCCAGGAATTACTGAGGTGAGGAAGCACGCTCTACAGGCTCCAGTCCTCCTCCAAAATGAGGATGTAGAGCAGCTTAATGTTGGCTCAGCAGATTTAAGTTGTAGGGTGATGGAATAATTTTCATTTGGAAAGAACCTCTGGAGATGACCTAGTTCAATGTCCTCCCTAAGGCAAGGCCAACTTGCAGCTTTCATCAGGTTTCTCCAGACCTCGAACAGCGAAGTTCTGAAAAATGTCAAGCATGGAGACTCCACAGTCTCTCTGGGGAATCCCAAATAATTCCCTGGACAGTGTTTAATGCCTCTCCAATAAAGAACATTTTTTCACACTAAACTTAAAATTTTCTAGCTGCAATTTGTCACTGTTGCAGTGTTAATCCTTTTGTAATGAATCTCAGAAAAGAGTCTGGCTCAATCTTTCTTCTTCAGATGCATTGAAATTCTCCTCACCCTTCCCTTCCACAAGCCCTGTTGCCTTAGCACCTTCACACACATCATTGGTACCTTCTGCCAGACCCTGCTGTCTCTGTGCTGGTTTGTCATTATCTTAGAATCATAGAATAACCAGGTTGGAAGAGACCCATCGGATCTTCTAGTCCAACCATTCCTATGAAACACTAAACCATGTCCCTCAGCACCTCATCTACCCGTGCCTTAAACACCTCCAGGGAAGGTGAATCAACCACCTCCCTGGGCAGCCTATTCCAATGCCCGATGACCCTCTGTGTGAAAAACTTCCTCCTAATGTCTAGCCTAAATCTCCCCTGGCGGAGCTTGAGGCCATTCCCTCTTGTCCTGTCCCCTGTCACTTGGGAGAAGAGGCCAACTCCCTCCTCTCTACAACCTCCTTTCAGGTAGTTGTAGAGAGTTGTTCTTGTTCCACAGAACTCAAAACTGAACCCACTTTTGGACAATGGACACAGATGTGGCTTCATGGCAGCCAAGTAAAGGGGAGTAATCATTTCCCTTGATCTGCTGGCTATTCTCTTGCTAGTGCAACCCAGTCTGTGGTTAGTGCTTCATCACTGTAAAAGCACGTTGCTGACTCATGTATTGCTGCATGTGACTCCCAGTTCTCACATAATGAGATATTTTCGGTTTCCTTCCTAGTCTTACGCCCCACGCTCATGTTTTCCAGCAGGTTCTTTAATTGCAGTCATTCTTAACTGCACAAAACCTGCCAACAGAAATAAATCCATTCCTTTACACAGCAGCCAATAACAAAAATTAAAAGACTCACAAAGGACATTCCTTACCAGATGTATCATTAGAAAGCTACATATGGAGTATTACTAAACACACCTTGTGAATTTTCAGTATTTCCACAGTCAATCCCAAGCTAATCACAGCTAACTTAGCACCTAGACCTACTCTCCTCTGGTTGAAAAATAAATGCTATCTGGACTGATTTAACCTGCCTTACCTATTTAAGGTAGTTAAGCACTTCCCTTGAGGTTAAACCTGTTGGCTGTTAGTTGATATCAGAACACAAATGTATTGTTAACTTCTTCAAGAGGTTTTTTGGCAATGGTGTTTCCTACACCAAAGGCAATACAAGATAGGATCACGCCAGAGAATGGGAACTGAAAAGTATCTCAGTTTCTCCATTGTTTTTACCATGTACAAGCAACTGCAAAGATCTGTGCACTAATTTCCTTTTCTTTCAAATATATGCTGAAAATTATGGTGAAGTCTCTCTCACAAAACAACACTAGTTAAGACAGTCTGTTAGCTCTTCAAGTACTCAGAGGAAACTACCACTTCAAGTAAATACCAGCTACCCTTTCCCATTTCAGACCTTTATTTTTACCACCTGCAAAACAAGGAAACAAATAAAAAAATCAGAACTAATGCAATACAGATTTTCAGACAGGGAAAAATTAACATACTGGACTGTATCATCCCCATTTCTTTCCCACAATCCTTTCTTCAGTGACCAAAAAAACCTCTCTGACCTCTGCAAAGCCCATTTGACCTACAATACTGCTGCTATTGCTAAACTGCTTTTCATATTCACCTTTCTGGCATCCTCTTGAACGAACTAGTTCTTTGCTTTTATAAAAACCCTATTTTGAGGCTCTGACAAGTCCACACCATAGCCAGTAACCAGCATTCCTCATTTGAAGAGATCCTATGTTGCAGAAGTGACATTAAGAACAAAATGCTCTTTGAAAGGAGAAGGACTGTGTGTAAAATTATATCCTTTCTTGATTAACTGGAGAACACTGCCACTTGGCTTGGAGAAGGACAGATTTTAAAAAAAAGAGTAGTAGTGCAAATTGTACATTTCCTTTTAAACACAATAAAGTATGATAGGGAGACTTTTACAACAGTTCCTGGTGTTCACTACCAGAATTAACAGCAAGCAAGAACAAGATATAAGGTGTTCTCCTGCCACTAGTTGCTTCCGTACTTCTGTACATAGGTATGAGGAGACGGCAAGTGTGCCTTATCTGTGCAGTTCAAAAAGGCCAAGAACAAAAAGGCAGTGTTGGTTAGAGGAGTAGGTTATTGTAGAAATATATTTAAGAGCATATAGTAGATACCTTCACACTTGCATTTCATAAATCAGCATATGTAAGACTGGTAACATGCCGTGATCAATAATGGGGTTCTTTGGAGGCCTTTGTGGGAAGAGAAAATCTAGATCTAAAACCATAGACTGCCCAATATAATGAGTCTGGCAAAGAAATAAACTACTCTCCTGATTTTGCTGGGAATTTTTAGTCTTAAGTGACAGATTCTGGCAATCCACATCCTTTACAGAGGTGGTCGGCTTCCATTCAAGTACACTGCAGAATCTAAACAAATGGACTGTGAAGGTGATTTTCATGAGACACCTTAGAGAACATATTCTGCAAAATTGCCTGAAAAGCATATGTTGTGTAATGACTAAAACCAGAAATGATTAGTGCGCCTATGCAATAAACTAATGTTTCATTAGGTGATTTTCAGACTACAAAAAAAGACCATTTCCCAAACTTTCCTTTTAAACTTTACCATCTCTCCCCCTCACACATTCTGTTCTATCAATTCTTACTCTTCCTTACTTTATCTGTTAACAGTTCCTTAAAATCTCTATTACAGTTCCATAGTTCTAGTATAATCCAGAGGAGAAAAACAGAAAATACTTTTGCATTGTAATTATACTTCACTTTCCCACAAACTAGTTGCCAGCTAACTCTGCAAAGAGACTAAAACCCCAGCCCTAAACCACAGACATACATACACACACACATACTTGCAGGATTTAAGAGCTCTTTCCATAGTAGAGAGACACCATTCCACTCACAGCTGTGTATTTATTTCTGATTAAAACTGATTTAAAAGGTAGGAAGTATGGAAAAGAATTAGGTTGATCTGTAATAAGTTATCTATTACCAAAACCACTAGATATTACACAAGTAAAAATAAAAAAAATTGAAAAGCTGCTTTCTGTTTATGAGGATATAGTGTACTTGCCTTGAGTATATCAGCATTTCTATTGATAACTGCTGCACAAATGAGAAAAACAACTTTCAGTACCTTACAAACAAAGCAGACATATTAGGAGTAATGGCAACAAATACTGAGTTTGCTTAATATCAAAAGCTAGGAGTAAATTCCAGAAAGGAGTCTTCAGATGTGTGATGTCACTCTTCCCTTATCACTGCTTCTGTCATTTTCCCATACACCATCTTCTATCTTTATAAAGATTAGTATCCATAGCATAATCTGAAGTCAGACAGAGCCCTAAGAAAATTAAATGTTTCATGCGCAAACCACCTGTCTAACTTACAATTAGGACAGCACAAAATAACTTCATTTAATTGTCCCAAACATGCTTCAGCCAAACCACCAATAACGTAAATACCTTCACAGAAGTTTTTCAGCAGTTAGCTCCAAATATAGGTATGAAAACATTTCATACAACTCTGTGCTATAAAGACAGGAAGCTCTACTCTCACTTCTTTTGATGTACATAAAACAACTCCTCTTGGACCTCCTGATCAACAGAATACCTGCTTTCGTCTCCAAAGTTCAAAGAACAACTGGCTTTTCAATATACTTTGGCTGGTGGTTTACTTTGGCAATTAAATTTCTAGAAATATTTTAACCTAGAAAAGCATGCTTCTTTTCTGAGTTATTTTCTAAGCATGCTTCTTTTCTGGGTACAGTTTTACTGTACGTTCACACTTGACTACTCTGCAGTTGTACTTCTCATAGCTTTTAAGACATCCAGTGACATCAACTGAAGTATCTACCTGGAGAGATACTGCTTGGAGTACCTGAAAACTTCTCATCGCTAAGACATTTTGCCTTCTGAAACGGCCCAGTGAAGAAAGAATTATTCTTGCAGAGGACAAAATTTAGGACCAGAGTATTCCAAGTATCTCTGTCAAGATCTTGTTCCACACCCTCCACAGGGGCACTGTAGCATTTTCAAAGGACAGCTCCCAGGCAGGCTGAAGATCAGACTCCTGTACTGGCATAAGGGCAAATCAAGGACAGTGAGGTCACAACAGTGGAATCCAAGCAGCAAAGAGACACAGACATGCTGCAGAAGCCCATAAAGGCAACAAATTGGTTGTATGGAAAGTTGGAGAGAGATGTACTTCTTTGCCAGTTATACAGACACAGCCAAGAAATCACTGCATGAGGCAACAGTCAAATGCAGGATATCACGAACTCTACTTCTGGCTCTAGCCATGAAGTTGTATTTTTCAGTAGTGCACACCGAAGCTCTGCCTCAGAGCCTGGTAAGGAGAGGAATATTGGACAGGTGGAGAACAAAGCGCCCACAGAAGAACTCTGCTGTCATGCCGCTACTCCTCTTTGACAATAGATGGACTAGATCAGATCATTTCAGGGATAAGCAGAGATGAGAATACTTAAGTCACAGCTGAATTTGGCCTGCTCCTTCACAGTCCTCCTGTGAAGTCAATTATCTCATCAGTTATCCTTTGCCCTGAGGCTCTCTTTCACTACTAACTTGAAATACCAGGAGGAAGAAATGTAAATACGCAAGACTGGTAACTGGATGTTATGCTCTGTGTCGATTTGCAGATAGTACAATGGTAATGACAGTATCATCTCTGGTAATACAGCGGACAGTAGCCTGATGCAAGAAATAGGTCATCATCTCTCCACTCACTTGGAAAAAAATGATCCCTTTCGTATTTTCAGTTAGTATCAGATCCCTTTTCTATTCCAGCAGCTGGGTTTTACCCCTGAAATCAATGGGAGCAGGACTGGACTGCTCACTGATTGAAATGCAAAGCTGCAGATATCTCCTGCACGGGACGAATCCCTCCTGGAAAAATTTATCTGTATTTTTATTCATATGAAGCATTTTAAAGCTTTCATTTACAAAGTTTATTCAATAATAACGTGCATGGTGTATAATGGGGTACCTGATTAAGCATGTCTAAGTGCTTTGATGGAGCATGGCCATTTCTAGAATCTGAAGGTTCACTATGATCGTACCCTCAGAACAGACAAGCTAGTTTGGGGAATTTTTTACCTGAGTCAATTTGCTTAATTAGGATCAGCATAAAAGGTCATTTTTTCTATGGGAAAGTTGGGAATGTTTTTGAGTTTCTTTTTAGCCTCAATTCCTGCAGAAATTAGGTTGAGAAGGTCACATCGTTGTCTATGAAAAACTCCAGTAATCTTTAAATCAGCTGCAAACTTCTCCTGAATTAGCCAGGTAGGATAACAGTCTAAAGTCCAGTTCCAGAAGTTTCATAAAGAGGGAGAAGGACAGAGCAAGGAGACTTTCCTCGTGTATGTGCTGACATAAATGCTAATTCTCTATTATCTATCAGGGATACCTATGGGAAAGAAGCTATGAATAATAGCAACTCTTCAACTCAGAGTGTGTTGGGGTTTAGATACCAAAGAACTGAACCATTAATGCACAAGCCAAATGAAATACTTAAAGAATTACTTGATGAAGTCTGGAGGAGGGGAAGAAGAAAAGAAGAAAAAAAAAAAACAACAAAGGAAAAATTCCTAAATGCGAACATCCCTTTCAATCCTTTTCATTTTGGTTTTGAAAAGATTGAAGGTGAAGCTTCTGGAATTTTCTCCTCCATCTATTTTCTTTTTTCATCCATTATTACCCCTTTATTATGTCCCTTCTTTCTCCGTCGTATTTCTAACTTAAAATGAACATTAAAAGAACAGGCATGTCCTCTTTTAAATCCAAATAACCAATTCTTTTTTTCCCCAAAACCCACCACACAAGGATTGTGTTTTGGAAACAAATTTGGCAGGTGTGATTGGCTACTATCCCACTTTGCACAGTAATGCCTAAACATTATCTTAATTCTACCAAATGCTCATAATTTCTGCATGATATTATAAGCCTGTTTTCTCACTTTAGATTGTGACACCCTGTCAGACCAGTACACAATCAAGCTGTTGGTTTGTTACTACACTTCGTGATACAGTATGTAAGTTTGAACACTTCTCTGTCCATTGCTTTCAGTCTGCTCATTTTCTCACAGGCACTAATTTAACTCAGTGGAAAAACTGCAAGGAGTTTCTCTGTGCAAGGATTTTTTTGTGTAAAAAAAGGCAACTGATACATTGCAAAAGCTTTGTATTATGAAAAGTGGCATGTATTTAATGTACCCTGAAAGTGAAGAAAAGCCTTTTTAGTACAGTCTGTGCCCTTTATAAAAGCAGGCTGAAGACAAGTGATTTTAATTGAGGAACATCTGAATCCCATTGATTAGCTTGATGAATACAGCACAGGAAAGCTGCCAGGTACAGAGGAAGCTGGGCATGTCCACAAGGGAGTGGAGCAAACAAGCAAATTACAGTCTATGCATGCCTTTTTTTTTAACCAAATGTTTTCATTTGGAAGCCTGGAGACTTAAACCTCTAAGATCCTTTAACTGATGGGTCAGTTAATCAGCATATTGTTCTCATTTTCTGAATACAAGCAAAAAAGGGGTTTAGAAGTTAAAAAAACCCCAAATTATAAATAATCAATGAAACGTTCACATGCACTGTGTTTTACTGAAACAAGATTTCTTCTGAGGAAATAATACCCCAAGCTTTCTTCTTTTTTTGGAGAAAGAAGTTTCACCAGGTGAAACAGAATTACGCCAACCCCAAGCATTGATTTAACATATCTGAGAACTGGTAGTACCAAAAAAGCATTTCAGAATTGAAAAAAAATACCCATGTGTTCCCTGCAACAGTCTCCCTTCTAGTAACATCAGGAAGTGACAGAGGTTGGCCTTTCTACAGCCCTTAGAGGTCCACTGTGAGGCTTTCTGTATAGTAAGTCAAGTATAAGAGGCTGTGTAGGATCCAAAATGCTCCATCTCTTACGAGTAAAAGCCAAGTAAGTAAAGCTCTTCTTCTGAACTTAAAGCCACTAGATTAGTTGTTCTTACAGTCTTTACAATTTTTCATAGTTCTTCTAACTTATGAATTATAAGAATTCTTACATTCAATTCTTAACTGTTACACCTATAGGTGCACCTTACAAACAGAGGGAATGCATATTATCACTTATTTAAGAAAAAATGTTGAAAATATTTCTTTATTAATTTTTATGCTTTTACAAGCTGGAAAAATAGTTTTCCCTTTAGTTTTTACTTTCTCGTCAAGTGAAAAAACTGAGAAAAGAAATAATCATGGGACAGAAAAGAAGAAAAGTGCTAACCTACATGTTTTAAAAATCAGATATGAATAATAATTTTCATTTCTTTAAGTTACAAAATCAGTTGACTTCTTTGTTTGCTCTAACAGGCAGATAGTCCCCTACTAGTGCTCCTGCTGTTTTTAAGAGTTTACCATGCATTTAGCAACTTTACTTTCATCTATTAATCACAATAGTCTTAAAAGAAAATAAAATATTTGGCTGTCATAAACCTCCTTTCCCATTCTTTCTTGAGTCAATTATTTCAGGCCTTTGTCCTCTATTACACCTCACCTTTGCTTATGCTACAGTAGGTTGGAAAGTAATTTTTTATCCATTCCAGGAACCAATTATGGAATCCATAAGAGGAGCTGACAAAAGAAACTCTTTCTCTGCTCTCAACCTTTTGCTCTCTCAGACCCTAAAACCCAGAAGTGAATGTGCATGGCCAGATTTCTCAGTTTCTTAGAAGAAAGCAGGTAGGCATTTTAGTCACTGTTTACTGGCTTTGAAAAGGAATAGGAAAACCTGAGTATGAGCATCTCTAAGGATGGGCAAGCACTTTGTTGTGGGTATTATTGCCTACCTGGGACACAGAATACAGAAATCTTCAACAGTTTGCTTTCTGTAGCTCTCTGTGCATCACCTGCAACTGAATCAGTAGAATCCTGCCCTACAAATTTCAATGCCATTTCAAATGCCAACCGTACATTTTGATAGGGTCCATACATCATGTGTAAATCATGTGTAAACTCAAATTCATACACAGGATTAAAGTTGTCACACACCCACTCACACTGTGTGCACATACTTGTCTAGATGTAGGCATTTATTCTGGCTTATTACTGACAAAGTCTAAGTCTATCTACTTGTAAAGATGTGATGATTTCTTCATATTTCTCTGCCTGAGTGTAACAGGGTATGGTTAAGATGCCACTCAGTTATGAAAGGGACAGCTCACAGAGTTAAGCTACTCTTATTTTGACTAAGGAAGAGGAAAACAGGGAATTAGGTTTCACTTAGAATAAACATTCACAGTTTATCCACAGACATGGAGCTAGGTTGCAAGAGAATGAGAAATGTCTTTGAATTTAGCCAGGATGGGAAGTGTGAAGCTACGTTTTATTCCACACTTTATGAAATAGGTAAATATCCATTTAAAAACTTCAATATCAGGAAATGAGACTAGAAAGACTATTTGAGTCCAGTCTCAATGTAACCAGAAAATATTTTGTTATAACGAAAGGAATATTCTGTCTCAAAGTCTGTAAAATTGCAAGTATTATTTCCAATACCATGCCAGGCAGTAGAGGAAATATGCAAACAAATACAAAATACCCCTTTGCAACTGGTGTTACCTCTACCCAGGCCTGTATGTCCTTCTTCGGAACTTTCTCAAGGCATGAGAAAATGAACCAGATCCAGTCACTCAAATTCACCATTTTCTCATTAGAAGTGAACAGGGGGAAAAAAAAACCCCAACCTTTCATTTTCAAGGGATATAAAGGACTCATTAATTGATACCTATTTAGTATGGTATAAATGTCTGAAATAGTTCATTCTTGCTGCTAGGCTTGACTCTTTCAACAGTCATTTACCACCTGAAGTCAGAGCATCATAGAAGCATATGCTATAAAAGAAGAATAAAAGCAGTATATTCTTCTATTCCCTCTTCTCCACCTCAGCATAAATTGGTAGTTTATTACGTGTAAGCTCTTCTAGACCTTAAGGAAGTTGTCCCTGCCCAAGTCAAGGAGGTTGGAACCAGATGACCTTCAAGTTTCCTTCTGACCCTAACTATCCTATATTTCTATAAATAAAGAATTATGCCACTTTTTGTTCTGTCAACAATGAATTTTAAAAGTGGACTTCTCTAGCCATACAAGTGTTATACAGTAGCCTATTTACATACTATACATGAGATATCTGAATAAGAAGTCTGTAAACAGTGACAACGAGTTTGTCCCAGTGTTCTTGAGGGGGGAATTCATAGTTTTGCAATGACATTAGAAAACAACATGGCTGTAATTTTGGAAGAATGGAGTAAGTTACACACGGTCTTCTAAAATAACATGTATTTTAGTATGGAAAGTTAAATGGTGCCTACTGCATGTACTAAATATATATTGAGAGTCATGGCAGTGACTGGAAGCCAAGTTCAGAAGACAGAGTGCTCTCATATACACACTCACAGACCTAAACTCTCACAAAGAGGCCCTTTTATACTGGGATAGAACAATGAGGTCTTAAAGCGGCACTTACCATCAAATAATGAGCGTACAAGAACCATGACCATACAGTTTACAAATGCAGAACATGGGAAGAGATGATAGGCACAGGATAGACTCCATGGCCATATGCTTAATAAATACATACATCATCGACCTTTGCAATTCATCATACAATTTAGACTTGATTTTTCTACCAACTATTGTCCCTTGGCACCTATTTGAGCACTCTTGATGGTACAGACAGTTTTAAATAGCTGCAGTTAAAATTCAATGAAAAGAGAAATATTTCCTTTTTCGATTTATATATTTACAATATTCTCTCTATACTTTATCTATCCAGAATAAGTTTCAGTTCTAGACTAGTGGCACAGTTCTTAAAGATAAAAATGGAATGAGTTCAAATTCTAGTATTCTACAGTATCATATAGTATTCCCCGTCATTGGAAAAGAAAAATACCCAGCTGCTTAGTGAGAAAGGAAAAAATAATTTCCACCTTCAAAGATTTCAATCCTAAGGGAAAAAAAGAAAGCATTATGTGTAGGGAAGATATTTAAGGACATCTGGAGACCCTCTAGATCCTTGAGCTTAGTCTCCAAATGACTGACTTGCTGGCAGTGAAGCAATTTGTTTGTGAAAGAACACTGATACTAAAACAATCTGCTCATGCTTTTAAAATGCTAAAACTCAAGCTGATAAGTATTTCTAGCAGAACAGGTCTTTCCATATTGACACTAAACCTAACTTTTTCCTGCACACTTGTTCTTAAGCACATGCATCAACCATATGTGCTAATTTCTTCATCTTGGACACAGCTGCCATAAATATACAGGCAATATCTATGCAATATAATAGCCAAACCAACACGCCACCACCTTTTGCAAGAATGCCTAGAGTAAAAATCTGAGCTTACATCTGGAAGATGCCATCACAGTGGCGTCACCTGCTAATATCTCCATCTTCCTATTTGCGATAAAAATGATTTTTAAAAAATCTAGAAAAAATATTTATTTTTCCTTTCAGTCGCTTAACAAAACAACTCATTAAACTAAGTTAAATTTTACAGAATTCTTAGAGAATAAAAAAACTTTTATAAATGTGCTATCTATTAGCTTAAAATTCACCTTCAGCAGTATTCTGATTGCTGCCTAATACAGCTTTATGACAACATCGGCTCCCTCTGGTGGTCGACGTAAAAAAAGATTTATGTGGTTATTCAGTAAAAACTGTACACCAAGAAGTTTATTCTGTTTCTAATTCACTGGACTTAGTAGGGGTTGAGTACGTTCATCAGGTATCAGAATAGGTTTAATCATAAATCATACATCTATCCTTATTTCCTAGAGTGCTGTCATTAAGACTGGAGTTGTAATGCTGGAATTTGTTTTGATTTATAAGCAATCTATGCATTTACTTGTCATCCTGAAACGGTTCCATAATACTTTCCAATTTAGGGAGAATTTTTTTTTTTTTTTTTTTATGCCAGTATTTCAGCATTGCTGTTTGGAAGTGCAGATAAATCCTGAATACATGAAATGTATTTCTTACTAACTTTGTAAGAGCTTTTTGATGAAGAACAGTAGTCACAGTAGTGAATTTGTTATCAACTCCTCCATGTCATTCTCACTACACACTTGACGTCTCCATGATTAAAATAAAAGGAGTATAACTAAGCGAATGTCCTTACATACCACTACTAACTTAAGACTCCATCAAACTGACCTAAACTGACATTTCTTCTTTAAAATTTACAGAAAACCTCTCATTCTTTTCCAGAATCCAAATCAAGGTGATGTTAGAAATACTGCATCAAAGTCTGGAATAAGCAGGGATTCTCCAACCGTACCTCAGTGCTATGCTAGTGCCTGTGAACCGAACTTCCAGCAAGTTCACGTTCCCATAAACACACACACTCTTAATGAATTAACAATTGTGAAACAGAGTATCTATGCAATTCCACTGAACAGATTTGGATTTAATGAGTGTCATTTAAAGTTCTCCCCCACAATGTGGATAGTAATGTGAGGTTTTAAACATGCTAATGCTGTAGTATAAGCAGAATTTCTTATAATTAAGATGATTTTTTGTACAGATGCAGCAAATTTTTCCTTTTTATTTTTGAAGTTCTGTTTAATACTGTATACATACCTGGCATTTATGAAATTGTAAGAAAAAGAAGGATAAAAGCTAGCAGAAACAAAGATTTTTTTAAAAAAATTCAGAAAAGCAGAGCTGGCTAGCTTAAACTGGTTACTAAAAATATTTTCTGTAGAAATTTCAGAAAAAAATTTTAAATTCCCACAATCACTTTTAGAGGAAAATTTTGCATTTTAATACAAAAAAGAGTAAACTAATGATAAGTAATGAACTTCTTGAGTCTTCACGTAAAGCTTTTAAGAGTTTGAGCGGACCATCTACAAAGAGAGAGCTTATTGCAGCAAACTTGTCAGCTCATATAACTGAGAGGGGCCATAGATGTATTCTTTCAAAGCAGTGCATGATTTTCATTGAAAACGAAATTTTGTTGAAAATTTGAGTCTCCTTTAAGCTAAACTGGTGTTAAACCAAAGAACTGCTTTTACAATACACTGTACTTCTACATTGTACTTGATAGAAAAAAACGTTGTTTCACCACTTTTTTATTACATTTTTATACCAGTCTGAACTTCACAGGGCACGTAACTCTGAAGTTACAAACAGGATGTAAATAGAGTACTGAGAATGGGTAAATTAGGTGTCTAATCTTCACATTGTGAACACCTACTAGTTGGCTGGCTTTTTTCAAAAGAAGACTTACAATTAAACCATTGTCCTGTCTTAAGAAACTATTACAAAGTACCTGGCAGTGCAGAGAGTTCAATTCTACTCTACTTTTACTAGAAGACCCTTAGGGGATTGAGTGTACTTTCTGAAGTATCACTTAAAACTTATTAACTATGTGTCACAATAGTATTAAAACCCATCAAACTCCTTTCTAGTCATGTTTCACATTATCTGTAGGAATGCTTTCCTTTCTTATTCTCCATTTTGCCTACCTGGAAAGGATTCCAAGGTGAACATGATTATTTGCCTGAGGGTAAAACAATAATTTTTCATCATTTAAATTAGTTATGTATTGCAACTCACTCATTTAAATAACATAAATGTCTTAAATCATGGTACATGTGAGGTCAGAATATTTCTGGGTGTGTGCACTATTGTAACTCATAAAACTTATGTTTATAGCTTAGAAAGATTAAAAATACATGCCTTATGGGCCATTCACATAAAGAACTTTCTTCAGCACAAAGTAGTATTTGGTAAGTACAATCCTATAACTGATATTTTAATTATAACTCAATGAATATTCCAAATACAACTGTAAAAAGGAGACTTGTGGAACGAGATTTATCTTGAGCAAACAGCGTTCACAGCTTTTGTTACAGATACAGAACACACACCTTGTTTTCCATGGCATCTCTCAAGCATGAAGGTAGAATTACTCACAATATGCATCAGGATGGAGCCTAGGAATCAGTGCATTTGGTACTGGTTCTCAGTATTCCTTTTAGGCTCCTTATAGATACAACAGACCTTTCTGCTTCTTTTTTTTTTTTCCTCAGATGTGTGATTGATAGTCAAAACATAAAGAATCTCGTACTTCAACTTGACTAGGCCATACCCAGCTCTAGTTTTGTTCCAAAGGAACAAAACATATGCAGTAAAGGAAGAATAGAATATATTAGGATATATTAGAGAATGCAGAATGTTGTACCTAAGTTAACAGAAGAAAGAAATCCAAAACAAAAAAAAGTTTTTAGGAAGTTTTCATTAAACCTTTAGACAGTATTGAAAGTAAGACATCCCATCCAAACAACACACTCTTTGAAACACCAAAACAAATTAAACCATGGCTCAAAATAAAGACAATCTTTTGAAAAAGAACAAAAGTAAGTATGGATAATCTTTACTGGGCTGATATATAGACTTACATAACACAGCATTCATTTCTGGAGCATGAATCTCACAAATGAGAATGAACCACAGCCAAAAATAATCAATAGTAATTAAAAGAGAATGTGTGAGTTCAGAAAGAAAGGAAGCCAAAATCTCAGTCAGAAAAAAAAGATTCTTTTCCAGCAGGGGAGGAAGGAAGGCAACAGAAGAATCAGAGGCAACAGGAGGTTCAGAGGTGCGAAGGTCATAGGAAGAGGCAAGGTCTGTCAGACACGCTTGGTATATGAAGGGAATGATGCACAACAGTAAACTGTTGGGGGAGAAGAATAAAAAGGATAAAATTATGAATATTGTGTACATCAGACAGCAGAATGGCAAGCATGCTCAGTAATATTAAAGAATCAGATGCCCAAAGGAGGTATTAAAATCTGTAATCCTACAAATGCTCTGAGACTGCCTGCCTGGGTTCATGTATAAACTAATTCAATCCCAAAAGCACAACTCCCACCAATATGTAGCATGTCTATAAATTCTACTTTACTTGGCTTGAATTTTCATTTTCCAGAAGGTCCAAGATAGATCATGTTGGAGATTTGACTTCATTCTTTAGCCTCAGATCAGGCTGGATGAATAAGAGGAGTGATGGTGGATTAAGTCTCACATTTGCAAGTTCTCTTGCTTTAAAGATCACCTCTTAAGAAAGAAAAAGCAAAGTCACTTGACAGATACCTTCTGAGACAGTGCACTGTGACTCGCCAGCAAAATTTTCTACTCAGTAGTCTGCAGTTCTCAATTAGTTTAGAACCATGTGTACGAAAATGCAGTTTTGTCTTTGTGAAGTTTTCTACTTATATTCGCTTTAAGTTAACAAAGTTCAACACTTCGACACCATCCCTAAAGGCTGTGAAAAACTATATATCTGTGTAAAGTGACTGAAGAAGTTCAACCAAATTGCTTGTGAAACTGTCACAGCTTTTGTCATGTGGCTTATATTAACTGTTAATATATCAATGATATAATTAAAAATTTAAATTTCTCTTTGTTCTTTAAAATTAACCTGGTGTTATCCATCAACTAGTAGTGTACACGTCTTGTACACAAAATAACTCAGAAATGCTTATGTCCACTCCTTCATCCCTTTCAAACTTTCCAGTCAAGTGATGATTCATTATTCTGATCTATAGTTAAAAAACAAGATATATTCTTTAAGGACAGAACGTTTTCTGAAATTTAAAGTTCAGTTGTCAAGCCCCTTTCACTAGTATCTTTTTCCAGCAGAGTGAGAATGTAACTTCACAATCTCACTCTACACAACAGGTTTTAATTTCTTACTGCATTTCTTAATAATAGTTCATAACAAAACAAATAAAGGGCTAATCATGGAGATTCACAGGAATACTGCATTTTTTTCTAGTGAGCAAGTTGAAAACATTTCGGAGTATTATGTTTTAGTTATACATCTAGGTGTAGCATTCTCTCAATATATGCTTACTTTACCTGAGGTAAGTAGCACAGAACTTTCTACTGACTCACTTGGAACTTCACAAGCTGGATGACATAACCAAACGTCATGCAACACAGGTGACAATCTCCATTTCTGCACTCCCAAAATGCAGCCAGTGTTAGAATCACACACCATGAACAATCTGATCAGTAAGATAAGGAAGGGGAAAGGACCTCATGAACATGCCATTTCAGACACACACACAAGACAGAACTAAGGTTCTACCAGATCAAAAGTTAAGATCATGTAACTATAACAAAAATATTAAAGAGCATAACCTGTAAGGAACACTCGTACTCTTGTTCATGGAAGAGATTCTTAGCATCTGAGTCAAAAGTGCCTAAGTGTCTACCCAAAAGCCCTATTATTCCTGAATGACACACTCCACCCAAGTTTGGAAAGCCCTGTGAATAGTGATTACCACCACCTTCTATGAAATGAAAATTCCACAACTTGGATTTCCCAGAGTACAATGAGACAACAGTGTATTTACTGGGAAGGAATGAGGGGTGAGGTATGGTGCCTCACAGAATGTCAAAGATTGTAATGAAAAAGAATTTGAATTCCACACGATCACAGAATTTTAATTTCTGAATGGGAATTTCATCTTGTGAAAGAAACTGCTGCTGAGAGTGACTTCAGAGCAAATATGCCTTTTATCAATAGTTTGCATCAGTAGCTTATCTTCATTCCCACCTTGTTCTATGAGAAAACACATTTACTGAGGTTAGAGTTACGAACATAGACATTTTTTTTTCTTCTCTGAGTCTACCACCCAAGTCCTATTTGCACTGCTTGAGGCATTCTCAGGCAATAAAAAACATCATTGCAAAATGCTGTTCTTACACTGCTCAATCACTACAATATCTAAGCACCTTTCAGAGCAGCATTAAGCAACATAATTGGCATCTGTCGTACATGCTGCTTTCTCTCATGGGTACATCTGTGTATATTTCTCTTGTGTGAAAGTATACACGTGTCTTTATCTAGGCAATGTACAGCATAATTTTAAAGCTAAAACTGTCCCACTTCAACACTGATATTTTAAGTCTAAAATAAGTGCCCACTAAGAACTATACTTTTGCTCTCAGTAAACTGAGGATAATAAAAGCTCATGCTGTGTTCCCATATACCACCTTAATCAAATCCTTTGGTCCGGGATATTGAGTTTATTTAAGAGCAAATGATCAGGATGATAAAATCAGAGCTGCATTGATTAAAGGGTATTTGATCACCAAGGTAGATTGGGAAATTATTGCAAAATAACAGTGGTAGAAACTCAAATGAAGCAGAAATATTAATGCAAAGAAGGCCACAACAGAATTTTAATAAAGAAAACACTGTAGGCAAGTTGATAGTATCTAGGAAAAAAATTAAATATATTATTTTAGATGTGATATGATTTCTGTGCATATGCTGGTAAAAATGAATTAGCGTTAATCCTCAGTAAGATTCAGGTTTTCTGTTAGCATGAATCTCTTTAATTTCCTTCTCTCCCTCTCTGGTAAAATTTGTCCAGCTGAATCTCCTCAGAACAGATTTGAAAAATAAGGCTTTAGATGTAGCTGGTATCCACTTGCAAACACATCAATATTAATGTATCAGAGTAACTGCTACCTGCAGAATAATTTTGGTAAAGAAACTGTCCTGGAAAAAGATCTTTTGTAAAATTAGCAGACATTTCTTTATCCCATGGTTAGGAGACACTCTCCTAAACCTTCAAAGGAAGTGCCTCCCTAAGAGTCTATAATATGCAGAGCATTGCTGCCTTTACAGGATCTACATGGGTATGCAGGGCAAACCCACAGGGAACGTAACACATGATCAAAGACTTGAATTGTGTACCAAGATTTAAAGACAGTCAATGTATAAACATGAAAAACTAGCACAAAACCGCGCTTGTCACAATTACAAAAGGATGTGGAAAATATTACATTTCTTTTGTGTGATAGCTGTTAGGACCCAAGGGGAAGAGCAGACAAAGAAATATGCAGAGACGGATAGGAACATGTATGCATTAGGGTAGGAGGGTCTTTAACAATATACAACTCCTGTAAATGTTTTAATCTTCCTAAGGCAAACATCCTGTAGTTCTCAACCCAGACTGATGGACCTATTGACTCTCTGAGAAACTTGTCTCCGGAGACTAGTCTCTCAAGACAGAAGAAAACATTAGTATAGAAAAACAAACATGGAGAATTAATGCAAGATAACAGATTTTTTGCTTCTAGCTGCACAAAGTCACAATGTCTGATGGTTATTTTTAAATGCTTCCATACAATAGTCAAGTATCATCTGCAAAACTGTCTCCAAGCAAGTGTTTTGTTTACTTTATATTAATTAGTTACACTGCATTGGGCATTTTAAAAGACAACAGGCTGGAAAACTGGAAAGAAGCAAAAACACAGACATGCATGTCTACAGAGCAGAGAGGAAAGTCTGGAAAAGCTACCCCTGAGAGTAACCATCAAAAGAGTTGAAAAGCAAATACACATATTTTCAAACATACGTTTATGTACCAGCTCTGTTGGTGCTGTAACATCTGCTTCTTTGTAACAGACTGTTGGATCCACAATGTCTCTGTCAGGAGGAGGGTAAGGTGGGGGTGGGGGAATCACTAACTGGGGTGGACCACGAATGGTGCCTCTAGGAGGCTTTTGTGGCATCTGCCGTCCATCACCTACAGGGGGATCAATTACTCGTTATTTCATTGTCAAGATAATGATTGCTCTATTTACTCTTATTTTTTAAACATACATTGATTTTCCCTTACCCACATCCAAAATCTCTTTGGATCTAATTTTGCTCTTATTTACTCCCAAAGAAATGGGAGAAGGAAAAGATAGGTTTTTCTTAAACCAACAGCAACAGGACCAGGACTGTGCCCAGCAGACAAGTCCATCACAGCTAACAATTAAAATCACCAATTTTGGCAGACATAAGGAAGGAGGAAAAAATGTTTCATTACAAAAAAAACCTAAAAAAGCTATGTAAGGAAAAGTGAAAAATGTCTTGTATTTTTACCTTCTGAAGTGCCAAACTGACTAAATTTGTTGACCTCTAGGTACTTTACATTGCTATCTTCCTAACTCTTTGAAAGAAAGAGGAAAATGCTTCAGGACAGTATTTTGAAGCATGTCTACTCACAGGTTTGTGTTTTCTTTTTCTGAGTACGTCTTTTATTATTTTGACATTGTGGAGAAGCAGATGATGATGTCATTTTTTTACAAACCAGGGTTTTAATCTACCAAAGGAAATGCTCATAACTTTTTTTCAGCAGCTTATTTCAATGCTATTAAATGAACACACGTACCTTTGTACTAGAGTCTATTAACTATTTGCAATGTCAAAAAGCTGCTATGAGTTTGTAGTGCACACACCTAGAGCTACTGTGATTTGGAAAATCCTTAGTAGCCAGAAGTGCATTGAGGAATCATGGCTACCTGCTCATTCTGTTCTCCTAACCTGCCTCAAGCATCTGCTGTCGTCACTGCTGAAGACAATCCTGGCAGAGAAGATCTTGTCTGATCCATTCTAATCATTCCTATACTCCTAAATTCATGGTCTGGTTCTGCTGAGAAGGGAAGTAACACCAAGACGGAGGAAAAAAAAGTTAAACTGCTATTATTTTCTACTTAGGAGTCACTACTTTCCAGAGAATCAAGACATAATCTAATGCTGGCAAATGTATATACCCTTTTTCACTGCTTTGAGAAAACTGGGCACAATTCTTAGGGTCAGAACAAGGGACTCAGTATTGAATATCGATGTGAATTTGCGTGTTTGAGAGCATTTTTGATAGGATCTTTTGTTAGGATTCACGGGGCTAACTTTGGAGATACATAGGTAGCTTTAATCCTTTTTCTGTCATGTGGCTGCTGATTTCTTGCAGTACGCTTTTCCCCTTACTACAGTCTTGCTGTTTTCACAGCTTCTCTCTCTCTTGCTTTCAGAGCCATCTGTGCTTGCTCAGAGTTTTCCTGCATGGGCCCAGAAGAGAGGCTGTTTTACCAACCTTACCTTGCTGTGACGTTTTTTCACGTTAATGAATGCATTGATTCAAGAAAGTAGCAGAAAATTGAAAAGCACTGAAGACTGGGCTACTGTAGCATGAGTTCTTTGTCTGTGTAAATTAATAAGGTTCCATTAAAGTAAATGATACTACAGAATCATACAGTAGGAGACTTCGACCATCAAGCACTTATGTACACAGTACCAAACAGACTAGAAGTGGTTCTACTCTATTTAATCTGTTATAGTCTGTGCACTGACAGAAAATACAGTGAATACTTGGAAAAAGTTGAAGCACCAAATGTCATCAATATGTGATCAGCAGCAGGGCAGAGCATGAGGAGCGACTCACTGGGACATCTGCAATGGTTAAAAGCAAGGCATTTTTTCTGAAAACTCCTGCATTATATGGCACAATGATAACATTCCCTTTAGAGGGTTTAAATAAAAGCAATGGAGCTGAACATGTCACAAGATAATGGACTCCCATTGCTACATAAATGCTGAGGCATTAAATGTGAAGCATTTACTGAAAATAAATGTTGGAACAAAGCCAAGAGGTTTCTTTCTAAACTGTGAGGCATTTGTAATGTAAGCAATTATGTATGACAGGTTGTCATATCTGTATGTCTTAGGTTTTTTATGAAACATGAGGTCAAAGGCATGAACTGAAGTGCCCTGAGTGCATTGTGGCACTTGAAGAATGATTCTCTTAATGTACTGAAAAATGAGTTGCAATATGGGGGGTTATTATCTCATATTGTTGCCCATCTTAAAATCACTTTGTTTGCTAAAAGTATAATCTTGGGGTTTTCACTTAGGCAAAGCTCCCACCGATCTGAATAGTCAGCAGTCAGAAAACAACGGAGGTTTGGGAGAATTTCTTTCAGTCTTCCTGTATGGCAGTGACCGTGGTGTCATGTACAGCTGAAGACTGGAGTTTCTTTTGTCTCCAGCTCTGTAGAGCATTCCTTTGAGAGAACCAGTTCCTTTCTTCTACTGATTGGCTAAAGACTCAACAGAGATTGATTTCTAACAAAACTGAAGACTAAATTCAAAAGAAAAACTTCATATGGTCAGTTGATGTCAAAAAAATGGAGTACTACAGGAAAAGAAAACACCTTCAGGCATTTAGCAACATGAGGAGATGCTGAATTACCTTGACTGTACTCCAGTTCTAGTAGAAACCCATGGTTTCAGATGCATTCAGTATTTCCTGTCCTATCTTCACTTACAGGTGTTTTCATTCAGTATTTGTGTATTTCAGTGCTTTTAGATATCCAGCTTGTACCAAACATTCAAGTCATCCAATGAGTATTATCTACCTTTTACTACTCTGAACGGTGCCATTAAATGAAGAGGTAATATATAGAAACTGATTTCCAGACTTTCATTCTGCAAACAAATGCATTTTTCCCACAGAGGTTACATAAGTTCCTGAACTCATAGCAAAACAGAATAAAGGATAACTCCAAACAGTGAGCACTGAAAGCTCATGCACAGGATTACACAGGAAAAAAGTATCTCTCTCACCCATTGTGCTCTTCCTCTTGTCCTCCCTCTCTTCTGACCTGTTTGGCATGGCAGGAGTGGGTGGAGCAGATGCAGCTGGTGGAAGAGGGGCACGTCTCTTCTTTTTCCGCAGATCATTTAGGGATGCTCCTTGTGAAATCTAGCCAAGTCGAAAAATAGGCACAGTGAAGGATATGATTTGTTGATGTTGCAAACTGTCAGTAAGTAAAATCCCCATGATCGTCAAATGACCTAATTTCTCAGAATTGTATATTTATAATGATCATATATTACGTCAACAGGAGATTAAAAAGACAGATCAGAAGAGATCCAGTAATACTGCACCTAGAGGAGGAAAGGCACAAGAACTACAAATGAACGTCACAGGAGAAATACCAGTCTAGTAGACAATTCAGGTTTTTGGTAAAAGGGAACTAGAGACCCCAACACTCAGCAATGCATAGTATGACACTACATGGGTTGTTAAGTTTGAGCCACAGCATGATCTTGTTTTTCCATTGGTTTCCTCAGACCTTAAATTATGGTTAAATTCTTCCATCAGTATGTTTAGGGAATCAACTCCTCTCTCTCATTTGTTTACTTTCCTCTGAAATTCTTAAGGACTTTTGAGAGAAGAATCAGAATTGAAAGTCTGCTTGTATGATGATGTCAGATCATACTGCACTCTATTTATGTCTACTGGACTTCACAGACATAGTTTTGAAGATCCGTAACACTCCAGCTTCCAATAATTGCAACATGTTGGGTGGCTAGATAGGAATTCATTGCTGCTGGAATATTTTATTACAACCAATTTGTGTTTCACTGGGTTGCATAACATTTTCTGCAGCTTGCTGGAATTTAGTTCTCTTTCCTTTTTACTGAAAAACAATAATAATAAAAACATGTCAGAAAATCCATTGAATTTCTATATTTGAAAGGTCCTGACAACACTAGACAGAATCAGGCTTGGCTGAGGCAGAGGGCAATGGGAGCTGCCCACTCAGGGCATACTTTGGCATTTCCCAGTCCTCACATGCATCACTTCACTGCTCTGTCCATCCTGATACTCCCCATAGCTGGAGATATCTAATATACAGAAGTGGCTGGTGGTTTCGTAATATTTCAAAAGCCTAAACAACAACAACAATAATAATAATTCATTTAATCCAGAGGATTAATAAACCCTGAAAATACATTTGTTGTGGGAGATTTCATTAAACAAATAGCAGCTTCACACTGCTCAAAGATATTACTAGAGTTCAGAGCAAAGGCACTCATTTAGATGAGTCCTTTCCTACATTAAGTGAAACCTGAAAATAAATGGATTTTACTGAGTAGGACATGAATAGAGCCTCCTTTACTTACACTTCCTTTTTGAAAACACTCAGGAGGGTTTTAGGCTATTAAACACAAACATTCAGTTCCCACCTTTCAGGATAATGCTTTAATCACAGTGCCACATGACAATTGGACACTTTCCACCCCTTCTTGGTGAACCTGAATTCTGCACATGGAGACACTTGGAAGTAACTGCACTAGACACAGAGAACGTTAACCAGGATGAGCTGCAGCTTTGCAGAAAACAGTTTCTAAAAGGTGGAGGTGATGGAGGGTGTAAAAGAAAGGTGCCCTGGTCTTGCTTCCATGGATTATTTCTGCATTTTACATTGTACGTCCATGGGATACAGCACATGACCAATACCAGAGAGATTAATCTAGATAAAAGCTCGACATAGTAAATGGGCAATAAAGTTAACAGCAACTAGTGATTTTGCATACTTCAATTTTGGTTACCAAACTTCATGGTATTTGAAAAATTAGACTTATACCCAGAAAAGAGGGCCAGGTCAAACACTCAGGAGTAGATACAGCAAAATTTTAGAGCTCCTTTGCAAAACTTTTTCCTGAAGCTATAGTGTTACTCTATACTGAGACAGAGCAGCTCTCCTGATGAGCCAACTGCCTGTCAGTGGTGGGAACTCACTGAAGTTGAATCCCACACCTGTAACCCTCGAATTCTTATAGAACCAGAATGCCCAATGTTGAGTTGACTCTCAAAAACTATTCAGAGAAAAATATTAATTCGGCTTTGATTTACAGAGGATGGATTACATGCAGGACAGCTACCTAATGCTACATTCTTTTTCATGTCTATTCGGGGAAATTGGCAAATAGGGAAAAAAAATCACATTCTTCTGCAATGTATTTAAATAACTAAAGATATGTGAGCATTTAATACTGCATTGTTATTCTTCAGGATACTACCTTAGCAAAAGAGACATTATCGAAGTGGGGGGTTTGATTAATCTGACCACAATCTCCAAAATTCAGTAGGTGTGAAGAACTTGCATCATCAAGGAGACAGCATCTGAATTTCCCCAATACTTTACAAGCATAAGTCATGGTGTTTGCAGTTATTAAATGAAATTTTTGCAGCTTTCACATTGACAGAAAGGTCATTTTACTTGAGGACAAAAATGGATGGACTAGTGATTTAAAATATAAGTCTAGGAAATCTTAAGAATCAAGGCCGAAGATAAGGAAACGTGTATTTCCACTTGAAATAACAGAGCTCACTAACCACCCTTCCCCAAGTACTGGATGGCTGAAGAATGTTTGGTACAGTAAAATTCCTCAAAGATACATTACTACTTTACTAAGAAGAAATCTCTGTAAGAAGCCAGCTTATCTTTTTCAGCTCTATGCATTCTTATTTAGTTGAATCTTCTGAGGAACATTAGATAGATGTATAGATGAACATGCTTCTATAGCCAAAGAAAAAGCTAGAAAATAGCTAGTACTCAACTGCAATAATGCAAATTTGATCAAATACACACATGAAAATGCTTTCATTATACTGCCAGCTAACTGCAGAATTCTTCACAAATACCATAAAGAAGATGAAAAGCTTGTTTAAAGCCAGACAAATTACATTGCATATAAGAACCAACTAGTTCAAGAAGAAGTCATAAAAATTATTAAAAGTAGTTCTTTAACGCTAACCTCGATAAACCTATGAGGCTAAACATAAATGGAAAACCCACAAAGATCACTGTTTCTTTCTTGCAATTGTATACACCAAAACCATAGAACTTGAAAAGTAATTTGTTAAGGTTGGTTGCTTCTTTAATAACAAAATCAAGCCTTAACAACATTATCTAAATAATTTCCCATCCAAACTCTGTTACAGGACCTTGTCTCTGAGCATAACAGAGTATTTCCTAATATTAGCATTTGTGCTTCATCTATGTAGCACTTTTAATGGGAACGAATTACTAGGTCAGCTTCTATTATGCAGCAAATACGTAATTTTCAAAGATGTTGGTAAGTATTCTCTGATTACAGTTAATGAATAAAGTGGATCAAAAGGACCTACGTCTGACAAATAATGCCACTTCTGTTCCTGTACTGATGAGACCACATACAATGCAAAACCCAATTTTCCATTAAATTCATCTCATGGCTCACATGCTGTTTGAAAAAAAACTTCCAATACTGCAGACAAAATACGTGACATACGTCCTGAATGTATTTTCCTTCTGTGAAAGCTAAGCATCTTTATTAAAACTTCAAGGCTTTAGATAAGAGTTTAGAATATTTAGAGTGTAACAGCAAAGGCATTGGGAGATTATATATGAAAACTGTGTGTAAGAGTCCTACAAGGCTAATGTTTGAAATTTTCCATTTGTAGCATATGGAAGATACTTTACTTGCAAAAGGTCTATGGATGCAGCTAAGAGTAGATGTGTAAAATCATAGAATCATAGAACAACCAGGTTGGAAGGGACCCATCGGATGATTGAGTCCAACCATTCCTATCAAACACTAAACCAAGTCCCTCAAGACCTCATCCACCCATGCCTTAAACACCTCCAGGGAAGGTGACTCAACCACCTCCCTGGGCAGCCTATTCCAATGCCCAATGACCCTCTGTGTGAAAAACTTCCTCCTAATCTCATAAGAGTCCAGCATTTTCCTTAGGCTGGGTTGCAGTGAACATGAATCCATGAAAATTTTTAAGGGAGGCTCAATGAAAAAAAAGTGACCAGCGCCAAAAAATCATGAAGCATTCAAAGACAAGGAGGTTCTCAAATAAATTTCCGATGAGAGCTCCACTCCTTTGCCTTATCTTGCCTGTCCTCTACTTACAGGTCAAACACTGTTTTTATATTTATCTACCATTCACTATTAATATTTCCAACAGAAATACCTATCTGTGTCAGTAATTGCTAAGTTATCTGGCAAATGTCACCTTTCTTCTGTACACAGATCAAACTAGGCCTACATTTACTGCAGGTTTACTACTCCCCAAACTGAAACTCCCGTAAAGAAGAAATTATAGCATTCTTTTTGCTCCTCTGTCCTTACAGTATTTACCAACATTTGCAACCCACTTGATGACACTAACTATATATCAGTTTTCTGAACTGCTACTTTGGCCAAGAAGGAAATCTCACTCTACTGTCTCCACAGATTAGAGACTTCACAGTAGCATTCTTGGAGAGTTACGCATACCCAAGTGTCTTCTGTTGCAGACAGCTCACACACTGTTGCTGTAGATGGTAGAGAAAAAGGGCTTAATGTAACCTTGGAAAGAGCATATACTGCATCCTTGTTAAATAACAAAGTACTCTAATGCTGTAATTACTGCCATTACATCTTGAGTAAAAAAGAACCTTGCAACTATGAAGATGTTCAAAATAGTGATAGAGCTAGGTAAAAATACACAAGTAGGAAAGAACAACTAAAATATTGCCATGGGAAGACTTTGTTTGAGTTGTACACTAAAAGCATACAGAACTCTGTTGAGTTACCTGAAACAGATTTTTCTTGAACAACTCAGCAGCTTCTGTTTCAGCTGCTGTCCACACCTCTGGAGAAAGCCCAGATGACTGATACACAGGTCTGAACAGTTCTAACTGTGCCTTCATGGAAAACCCTTAGTGGATTTAGTCAATACGTGACTGAAATGTTAAAAAAAAGTGTGTAGTTTGTGTTTTAAAATCCAAACCACTCTTGACAATGATTTCAAAAACCTTTCAAAAACACTACAAGAAACCTTTGCTTTGTCACAGCAGATTTTTCCTTTTACTCTCAGTACTATCATTTTGCCATAGGAAAACCAGAACCTCAAAGACATAAAAATTTTCCTGGTCTGTTATTTAAAAAAATTCTCCTTAAAGCATTTTTCTTCCTGCTCAAACATTGTAGCTCCATGTGATACACACAATCTATCAGCAACAGGATTATGAACTGGATTAATAATTTTTAACAGGTGTCCCATGGTGGTTTAGCATATAAAACCAAAGAAAGTGTATAGCGCACAACATAAACTGTATGTGAAGTAAGATCATATACTCTCTTGCTTCTTTCTCCTTTTTATGCAACGTTACATATTAGAATCTTTTATTGCTTTATAGAATGGTTGCATCATTGTGACTTCTAATATGTTAACAAAATGTCTTGTTTGGGGAAACAATGAGTGAATGTTTGTAGAAATTATTTTTAGAAGTAAATAAAAAGGATTGGAATAAAACCCACATGGATTGAATCACTGGTGTGCCCTTACTATAAACTGGTTTCTATCATCCAACACTGACTAAAGACACGCTGTGATTTAAACATACCAGATTCTGATACACCTGCTGGTGATGAAATCATGTGGGGTCAGAATGCCTATTGAATCACCAGTGTTTAGATATGATTCAGAGAAAAATTCAGACCGAACTTGTAACTGAACAAACAGTATCATCCCAACTCTCTCCCATTCACAAAGAATATTAAGAAAACTTGAAGTAATTAAGAGTCATTTTACAAGAAGCTCTATAAGTAAAAAGAAAAGACATATCTTTTATTAACCATTTTTTTAACTTTTGATATAACTGTAACTGTGTGAAAGCTTCAATTGCATAGTGTGAAAGACAAGTGGTAAGTTGGTATGTGAGTGAGATCTATGGTTTCAGGGATTTTAAAAAAAAAATCTTGCTATGATTTCCTACATAATTTAAAGCAGTTGAGAAGAAAATATTTTGATCCAAGAGAAGTGGTTCTAGGAAAATCAGAGAGATAAATCTTTCAGCTGCAGAATAAGGACATAAATCTGTCCACTAAACTCGATGATATAAAAGCTATTCCATCCAGCTGATTTTGCAATTTTACAGGGTAACAGATGCTTCAACATGCTTAGCACTAGAAACCACAAGAAGTCCCAACTGAACATTAATGTGTCTTGAACAACATTTACTCATATGTCTAATATTCCCTGGACAGGTCATACTTCATTAGGTTTTTCACTGGCATATACTGACAAAGGAAAATTCAGGTAGCTCTCAAAGAAACTGGGCACATGAGGAATTCATGAGGCTGATCACTGTAAGTTACATTGTATTAAACTGCCATTCAGCATTGACCTTCTCAAGCTTGTTTCCTTATTGGGCAGTAGCTATTCTACTTGATTAAAAACTGAATACTTAATCCACATGTACGTTACAAACAGCATTTAAAGACAGCAGCCTGGTGTTTTCCCCAAAACATGTCCTTATGCGGCAAAATACATTTGTGTGGTTTATTTAATATGCTTACTAGGATCCCGTGCAATGCAAGAATATACTGCAAAACCAACATACACAGAGATACCAAAAAACTCTGGCATATGGAAATAGTTTTAAAAACGATATAATTTTAAAAATTTGTCATTTTTTATAAATACACAGAAATAACTGCATAGAGTAACTAGCTCATGTTACTCTGGACACAACATTCTCACAGAGAAACAGAACAAGTTTAGATAGGAGATTTCCAAGCTACTGCCAAGCTGAAGTCCACAATCTTAATACCAACGAAGTCTTCAAGCAGGACCACACCATTCTGTATTAAGGTGTTTCCTCCTGACTTTGAAGTTCTGCACCATGCTTTCTTGTACTGTGTTTGGCTCACATGATGGCTGCACCCCAGCCATACTCTCAGCTTCAGCTTCTGAGGTGCTTTGCCACTGGAATCGATGATGTGCTGTGTTAAGTGGGAAGTCTGGCTTCTAACTACAGTGCAAACTCCACTGCTCTTCTGAAAATACCCTTACCATTAATATTTTAATCAGATGCCACAATCACTTTGCCTACCGTTATGCTGCTTCGTTTCAAATTAAATTTTTCTCATTATATAGTTCTGGTATTAAACAGCAGTTTGTGATGAAGATTAGTATCCAATACCAAAAATGAACATGTGACTGCAAAAATATCTCGGTCTGAGTAAGAGAAATAAAGAACACCACCTTAGCATCAATGGATTGTACGGAAATTGCTATGCTGTATTGCTATTTTATTCATAAAATGAAGAAGATAAAAGCCTTATTGCTGACTGGCAACAGAAAGCTAAATCAACTGACATCAGAACGACACTACAAGGTGAAGGGGCAAGCTCATTTTTCCATCTGTTTTTATTGAACACACCCTTTGTGAAATGTCATGGTCAAGGGCAGTTAAAAATTAATGTCATTCTAATCTTCTTTAAACACTTTAACTTGTTCAGCTAAATGTGTCAGACAGGAAACTATCCATAAACAAATTTGAGATGTTAAATTACAAAGATAGCTGTGATTTCCTTCTTTTGCAAAATCTCATTACTAGCTGCAATATTATTTCCACACAAGGAAGTCACTCTACACCACCAAATATTTTCACATGCATTTAAACATGCAGACTACACAAGTCTGCGGATGTTTGCTTTGGCAGTGAATTGAACTTCCTCTGCTTCCCTGAATACAATGTAATCCTCCTCGTTTAAGTCTTCATTTATACGGGGAAAAAAATGACAAAAAACCCTCAAACACTTAAAAATCACATATTAAAACCACCACAAACTGATTTGCTAGTAAGATTAATTTTTCCTCTAAAGAATTTGAACAAAAATGGCAAAAAACAACTCCAAATTTTCTTTTCATATTTCTGTTTATCTTTTTAGTTAGAGCAATACTATTACTACAACAAACGTTTCTAAGAGTTTAAAACACATAGTGGGACTGCAGCTCAGCGACAACTTTGTCAATGAGTTTGACATGATCAGTGTCATCTCCTTGACTCATTACCTTTGTGAATGGCACTGGGGTAAGGATTTTATACATTGTCGCTTCTTCCCTCAGTCTCACACCCAGGACTACACACTGGCTGACTGGTTGGTCTGCTTGTCTGGACTTAAAAATCTGAAAGATATTATGAGTTGTCTGAAGCTCTGCAAAACTTATTATGCAACTTTGCCCAATTTTCTGCAAGAAGGATGGGTTCACACACAGAATCACAGAATTACTAGTTGGAAAAGATCCACAGGATCATCAAGTCCAACCATTCCTATCAATCACTAAACCATGCCCCTCAGCACCTCATCCATCCATCCTTCAAACACCTCCAGAGACGGTGACTCAACCACCTTCCTGGGCAGCCACTGTCAGTGCCCAATCACCCATTCCATGAAATACTTTTTCCTAATGTCCAGCCTGAACTTCCCCTGGCAGAGCTTGAGGCCATTCCCTCACATCCTGTACCCTGTCCCTCGGGAGAAGAGGCCAGCTCCCTCCTCTCTATAAGCCCCTTTCAGGTAGTTATAGAGAGGAGAAAAAAAAGAGAATCATTACCCCCTCGACTTCCACTAAGCTACACACCTCTCTGGAGCTTACATTTTCCTCTACACTTACAATTCCCTTATGCAGAGACAGCCAAGTTCAATTTCTAGCACTTAACTTCGAGTCTTAGGCAATCACCTCAGAAGTCTTCTCAATGTAGAGAGAAATGTACCCGACTTATTTCCAGTGTTCACCCCTCCCTCGTATCAGCCCTCTTCGTATTCAGGCACATAGAATGCCTAGCAAACATGATTTGGGCAGTCAGTCAAGTGATAGTTTTGTGTCATCCCTTCCCAGTGCCCCCTGAAAACTTCCACTCAGTCTAATTCCTCCCAACACTTACGAATGGTAGCTAGAAAACACCACTTTCACAATTTTCAGAAAATAAGAAGATGGGGAGGTTGCAAAGTGCTACAACAGTGTCAATTTGAGGTCTTACTAGGGATTGTAGCGCAACATGTCTCTACATCAAGCTATTCCCAACAAGAGTAAGATTTTCAACATGTAAAATTAGAAACAGCCACTGCTGTGAAGATTTGTTACAGAAACCCACCATGGTGCTTCACTTGCTATCCATGCCTGGAACTGTCAGCAACACAGAGCTGAGCAGGACTCAGGGATTGTCTATTTAGCTATGATGCTCTGATTAAGGCGAGCACATTGCAAACAAAATAAGGTGGTTATTTCTCCTGGTAACATGCACCATCCATCCTCTGAAGAGGAAAAACTGAAGTGGTATGCAGTTAAATGAACTGGATTTGCATTCCCCTCTCCCAACTTTCAGGATATGACTGTGAATTAAATCAAACGAAACACAGCTTTAAGCAGTAGAGAGCAATTTTTACTAGAATGTACTTATTTGTGATGTATTTTCTTTTTTTCTTATTTGGCTAAAAAATGACCAGAATGCAATGCCAGCAAGGCATTAACTTAAACCTGATTTACATAACATGTATTTACTTGATTTTTTTATTATATACATTTTTACCTTTTTACTTGGGATCTAAGAAAGGTGGAGACACAAGCAAAATCTGAAAAGTGACACAAATGCAGGTTCTAAACAAAGCACAGTGTTAGGGCTATTTTTCATTGCTTACTGAATGCCAGTTCTTCAGAAGCCTTGCTGCTTAAAATGATCTTTGTCTATTAACTTGCCCTACACACCTTGCCCAACAAACCCCATAATTACTTGACACATACTTTCTCTTTAATGAGAGTTAAAGCTTACGATGACATCAGCCTGTCCTATTTGCCTGTGACTTGCAAGCCAGATGAACTTTACTTACTAAATGTTGCAACCCTGCCAAAATTCAGGGCTGCATAGAACAGTATGTTCGGGCCCTGATGTCTTGGCAGTTTTCAATGAAGTGCTTGACAGAGACCACATGTGGAGGTCAAGCGATACTATCGTGATCTCACCAGATGGTAAATTGTGGTATTATTCCCAAGGCAGGTAGGATAGCCTGTTCAGAAACAGTTGGCAGGTGATCCATGAACTCACAGCCAGAAGCAACTTGATTATTGCAGAAGATCAGGAACGTTATTGAAATGGGTGAAAAGACTATTCCAAGATTTTTCATGCAAGTAATTCAAGGACTCAGTTATCATGATATATGTTTTGTTGTAAAAAAAAAACCAAAGCATCAATTTTATTAACTGCTGTATTCAATCAGAAGCCCTCCTGTCAAAGAAATGTTGTATCCTTGTGATTTTTTTGTGATGTATGTTAAAAGGTAAAATAAAAAACACTGCAAGCTCACCTCGTTTAGGTTCTTGTAATGTATTAAGGATCACAAGGTCATTCTGACTGTGACATCAGTTCAGAGATTGTATCTTCACAGGTTAGAAGGACAGACTGGATTACTTTACAGAGAACACCAGGGAAGTAGACCACAGAGAAACGTTTTGTAGATGACTTTCTCCCACCCCTCTACAGTAACAGCCTATCAAAGCCTAAGTGTGAAATTCTCTGCACTCCACATGCTTCAGCCTTCAGTTAAAGTAGATAAGCAGTTTAAAACACTATTGAACTCACATGGCTAATATATTCTGGAGAAAGCTGTAAAAAAATATTATTTCTAAAAATGTAGTAAACCCATACATGCAGCAGCACCTTTTTTTTCCCTCCAAGTGAAAGATGCAATACTCTCCTTTCTGAAAAAGCTGTGATTTTAAGTAAGATTTTAAAATTAAAGTCCATCTGCAGCAAAACCTTTTAATTGACTGTGATTTACAAAGGGCCAATGTAAAGCCAGTCTTACCTCCTCTTGCACTTCTGAGATGCTGCACCTTCTGGCTAACATCAAAACCTCCACTGAAATTCTACACTAACATCCTCATTTATATTGGTGAAATTGCTGAAAAATATATAATCAACTCCACAAAATCACTTTGTGACTGAGAAGGCTAAGATTGCCTTTAATTAATTCACCACACTGAGATGCCTTTATTTAAAATTATGGCACAGAAGAGTTGAAAAATAGGTGAATTAAATACAAATTTTAAAAAAGGGACACACACACACACGCTTAAACTCCTGGAAAATAAGTTGGTTGCCTAAAAATAAAGTTGTCTAAAGTTATTAAAATGCTTTCTGAAATTTTGCTTTTAAAATGGGACACATGCTGCTAGTAAATAAACGTACAGTACCACAAAACCAAACATTAGGAGCTCTAGAAGAGGATAGGTGGCAATTTGAACTGGAACTATGGAACTTCTTTAGATGGAGAGAGAAGAAAATTCTGTAATATTAAAATAGAACATAACCTTAACCTATACTCTTTGAAGATACTGAGTAGCCATTACAGTGTACCTATCATCTACCTATAGCATCTGATAACTATTTAAAAAAAATTAATGTGTGATTTAGTGTGTATATACCAGAATTAATTTTTAGATCTGTTTATTCTCTCATAAAAAGAAGTACAAATTGCTCCCTTTCACTAGCAGCTTTTTTTCAGCCTTCCTAAATTTGATGCTTTACATGACAGCAAAATAAGCCTTCAGCCATCACTGCACTTTTCTCTCTTTTAATTTGGGTCTGCATCACTCATCCAAACTGGAGTGTACTTGTCTAGTTAAATTAACCATCCAGACTGCACAGCTAACATAATCTGATGCTCTATTGGCTCATTTCATGTTTGCCATCTGAGCATTGTTTTGTCAGACATGAAAAGAACAAGTCTGGATACTTCTCATTTAGCTAAATGAATGCCATGTTTAATACTCTTCAGGGAAAAATGAACAAATCACCTTCGTATTAGAAATTAATTGTTCTGTGTTCTGATTACTTAGTCATTTACTGAGTTGTAGGGCATTTTAAGGACCACAGATGTCTTTTACTACTCAAACTTATTTGTAGTAATTGGTTCCGATACATCTTGATAATGGACTCTGCAACAGGACATCACTAGCAAGATTCAGCTCCAGTGGAAACATTAAATAGATAAAACTTTTCAGGTTCAGAACTGATTACGAAGACTACTGTTTCTATAAAACTCAAGGTATGTCATCACAGAATTTTATGTCTGTGAAGGGCAACAGCTTGTAGGCGGCTTTTTCCACACAGGGCAATTAACTGAAAGTCATCAAGAAAAGCTCCAACCTTGTAAACTTTTAAAGAAATATTGCCAGACCCACTAGGCAAAACTGCATAGATCCAGGAAAGTAGCATGCCATAAGAGATCGGTTTGTCTTGCTGTCTCATGTTTTGCTAAGCAAAACAATAGTCTCATCAGTGCACAGGACAGAAGCGTCCCAACAGCTCCTTCCTTAGCAGACTTGCAATCTAGACAATATTTGGCATGGATGTGGATCTCATATTGATTTCAAATGGAATGTGATCAAGACTGGTTTTTATTCTGTCAGTGAAAACCATACGTTTAGTGAAGTACGCTGGACTTCAACCACACAGCTCACCATTTTGAGATGCAGCCCAAGGGGGCTGCAAATATGACCCTCAGAGTCCTGCAGGGCTCTTTGATACTGCAGTTACAGTACTAAGTTGTAACACGTACACCAGGCTAGTTGCTTTAGGGTTCATGTTGGAAAATTCTTATTGCTCATATGATTTACTGGCAAAACTTCTGGCCTCATGCTCGAAGTGCAAAGTTTTGCATTTATGAGCACAAAACAAAGAGAGTGATGACTGGGAATAGAAATCAAAGACAGCTGTTTCTGTTTTTAACAGGAGACATGTTGTCTGGTTATCAAATTACCAGTGATAAGAAGACCTAGTGAAGTCACTGAGAAAGCTGCCAATGATGTTCCTGGAGTGGTATCAGATCATATGATGTAAATATTTAGGTACAAATCTCCTCAGTATTCTCCAAAAATAGCTATACTGGGTTAGATCAATGTTTCTGTTCAGGTTTCTGCATCAGACCATGGGAAGCACCTAAAAGAAAAGGGAAGGCATGTTCAACACTACTGTTTTCCTAACACTTTTGTATCCCACCAACTATCTTCATGTCAGGGACTTCCTGGTGTAGTCTATATTTAAAATTTTGCAATGGATTTGTTGTCCTTGAACAAATGTTCAGGCTCATCTTGAGGCCACATAAACTTCTAGCACTCATATCAACCCTTGGCAAGGAGTTCCACAGATCTACTGCTTGCATGAAGACCCACGCTATGTAGTTTTGTGTGGTTTGCCTGTTTCCTACATGCTTCAAATGATCTTGTAATGGCTAGTTGAAGAGTCAAATCCCTATCCCTAGTCACAGAATCATGATTTACTTAAATTGTAGAGCTGTCCCTGTATTAAGCTACTCTGCACTTTTTGATCCCCCTTAATACCCTTCCATGAGTCTCTTCCCATTCTGTAATACTCTTCTGAAACACAGGGAACTGTATTTAAGATGGCATAATAAAGGTCAAAATACAACAGTATAATAAAGTTCTCTTTTCTTCTTGTAAACTGCTCTGCATATTATTTGCCTTTTTTTTTTATTGCTGTTGAGACATGAGTTGACTTTTTTGGAAGAAGTATCTTGTAATCCTAAGATCTTCCTAACTGGTTACTACCAGCTGAGAGACCAGTATTTTACAATGTATTAGTAAAATTAGAGTGACCACCTCTCATATATATCGTTTCACACTTAGTGACGTATAATTTTATTTGCTTTCACATGCAAGTCCTGCCAGCACTCAATCTCATAAGGTCTTTCAACAGCTGTTCTTCACACTCAGCCTTTGTTCTTACTATCTGGATAACTCAAATACCAGCAACAAACTCTGTCACTTTACTTTTTTTATTTTCCAGGTCACTTCTTAATATGAAGAACAGGGATCCTCAAATACTCAAATGCCATTGCAACATTACACCACCAGAGGAGAAAATTATTTACTCCTAACCCATGACTCCTCCTTTCTTTTCTTTACTATCAGTTATTTAAGAGTGGAATGACCTTCCTCCATATGGAATGGAGACCTAGTTTCCTTAAGAAATCCCTGAAGAAGGATGTTGGTGGAAGCTTTGTGGAAACGCACACAGACGACATCAAACAGATCACACGTATCCATCTGTTTGCTGAATGCATCAAGAGAACTCTAAAGAGTTGTAAGGCAAGGTTTCAGTTTTATTAAAGTTCTATTTATCCTATTTATTACCTTGATAGAGTTGCCAATTAATATAATTCTCTACTGTATTTCTAGTAATTTTTCCAGTACAAAAGTCACATGAGGAGGCTTAATAGTTTTCTGGATTTCTCTCATACTTTCCACATATGAAACTCTACTTCCACCTTTTTTCTCTGAATTTCTTTACGAATGTCCAAAGCATGGTACCAGGACCATGGCATGCAGCAATGATATCCAACAAGTCTTTTTCTCTATTTCTTTACTCCACACAGTAAAAAGAAACTTAATACAGATACAGCTATCTTACACAATCTTCTCTGTTTCGGATGGCACTGGTCACCAGTGCAGTATCTTGACAATATTTTGCACCGCTACTGCTCAAAGGAACTACAGCACACTCCTTTGAAAAAGGAACTAAAGCACATTCGTTATATTATCAGAGAAGTCTGATATTCATTCATTATGTGCCTACATGGGCAAACTTAACCCATGAAAAATGTAAAGCAAAACTAAACTTTTTTACTATCCTAGGAGAATAATATGTAATTCTCTGGCCAATAAGTAAGGTAGTGTTTATATCAGTGTGGCATTATTATTCTTAC
The DNA here is from genome assembly GCA_033558105.1 of Coccyzus lansbergi. Classification (NCBI taxonomy): domain Eukaryota; kingdom Metazoa; phylum Chordata; class Aves; order Cuculiformes; family Coccyzidae; genus Coccyzus; species Coccyzus lansbergi. The sequence goes on along the minus strand of JAUMJK010000305.1, from coordinate 4,800,041 downwards.
GTGTATGTAAGAGTAAACGGAAAAGAGTTCATCTTATCCATAAACTCTCAACATCTACAGAAATGCATAAATTAAGTAAGTAAACATCTAAATATAACTTTAGGCAGCATGAGTGAAATAAAAAAACCCAAAAGAGATACATATTAAAAGCCTAATAGAAAGTTTCATAGTTACTATGCACTATTTACAGGCTAGTACATCCAAAATAAGCATCTCCTATGTGAATTTGAAAAAACAGTTGATTAATACCTGGCACCAAACCTAGTGTGAGAAGAAAAACTTTGTTTTTTTTGATCAGGGACTGGTCTACGCACCTCCAGGCTTCCTTACCAAGGATGGGGCGTGTTTCTTTCCTAGGGGTACAAAAATCCTCACTAAAAAAAAAAAAAAATCTAAAAAATCTAGCAGGGGTCATAAATAGAACTTTAAACTAGATGTGAAGGGGAGGGGGATGAAGCCAGGCTAGCCAGGAGTGAGCCTGGGAATGGACTCTGGTGCCTGAAAGATGGCGTGCTGGCGAGGACCTCCAGTATACCAACTCAGAGTGAGTGGAGGCAAGTACATCTAGTGACAGAAAGGATATAATTGGCACTGATGGGTTAGAAAATCCAAATACCAGTCATTTGGGAGTGAACACTTTTCCCTTTATGAGAGCTGAGGGTCCACCAGCCCAGTCAACATGCATTTACTCCACTGCACACAGTATGAACAATAAGCAGGAGAAACTGGAAGTTATTGTAGGGCAAGGAGACTACAACATAGTTGCCATCATGGAAATGTGGTGGGATGACTCATATAACTGGAGTGCAGCTATAGATATAAACTTTTTAGGCGGGACAGGAAGGGTAGGAGAGGTGGTGGGGTAGCCCTTTATGTTAGAGAGAGCTTTGTTACCCTTGAGTTCGATTATGGTGATGACAGGATTGAGGGCTTGTGGGTAAAAATCAGAGGAGACCACAAGAAGGAAGATATTGTGATGGGAGTCTGTTACAGACCACCCAGACAAGAAGCAGCAGCTGATGAGCTCTTCTATAAAAAAACTGAGAGAAGCCTCAAGATCACTAGCTCTTGTCTTTGTGGGAGATGTCAATCTTCCAGATGTCTGCTGGAAGTACAATACAGCAGAAAGGAAGCAGTCTAGGAGGTTCCTGGAGTGCATGGAAGACGACCCCCTCACACAGCTGGTGAAATTGCTGACAAGGGAAGGTGCCCTCCTGAACCTGCTGTTTATGAACAGAGAAGGCCTTGAGGGGGATGTGAAGGCTGGAGGACGCCTGGGGCAAAGCGATCCTGAGATGGTAGAATTTTCATTTCTAGGTGAAGTAAGGAGAGGGATTAGCAGTGCAGTCGCATTAAACTTCCATAAGGCAGACTATGGACTGTTCAGTAGGCTGGTTGATGATGTCCCATGGCAGACAGTCCTTAAGGGCAAGAAAGCCCACGAGGGCTGGGTACTCTTCAAGAAGGAAATGATGGCAGCTCAGGAGCAAGGCATCTCCATGTGCTGGAAAATGAGTCAACAGGGAAAAAAAACCAGCTTGGTTTAGTAGGAGATATGGGAGGACATCAAAAAAAGAGGAATATCTATAAACTACAGAAGAAGGGACAGGCATTTTGAGTGGACTAAAGAGATGATCATGCAGAGGAAAATTCAGAACGGCTAAAGCCCAGCTACAGCTCAGATTAGCCAAGTCTGTGAAAAATAATAAAAAACCTTTCTACAAATACATTAACAATAAAAGGAGGACCAGGGAGAACATTTGCTTCAGTCTTTAATAGTAAGGAAAGTTGTTCCCACCCAGCAGTGGCCCATGCGGCCAAGGAGACCAATGGCATCTTGGCTTGGATCAGAAATGGTGTGACCAGCAGGTCCAGGGAGGTGATTCTCCCTCTGTACTCAGCACTGGTGAGACTGCTCCTTCAATCCTGTGTTCAGTTCTGGGCCCCTCACCACAAGAAGGATGTTGAGGCTCTGGAGCAAGTCCAGAGAAGAGCAACAAAGCTGGTGAAGGGGCTGGAGAACAGGCCTTATGAGGAAGAGCTGAGAGAGCTGGGGTTGTTTAGCCTGGAGAGGAGGAGGCTGAGGAGAGACCTTATTTCTCTCCACAATTACCTGAAAGGAGGTTGTGGAGAGGAGGGAGTTGGCCTCTTCTCCCAGGTACTAGGGGACAGGACAAGGGCGAATGGCCTTAAGCTCCACCAGATGAGGTTCAGTCTGATTATCAGAAAGGGTCACTGGGCACTGGAACAGGTTACCCAGGGAGGTGGTTGGGTCACCATTCTTGAAGGTTATTTAAAAGATGAGTGGATCAGGTACTCAGGGCCATGGTTTATTGGCTGATAGGAATGGTTGGACTTGATCCTGGAGGTCTTTTCCAACTTAGTGATTCCATGTAATTCTATGTGAAATACAGTGAAATAGATACAGTCTTATTTTAATAGGTTTATCTATTAATAATCTAACTATTAACACACATAGATAGACTCGGATACTTTTTGACCTTATCAAAATACTGTTTCATGCCAATTTTCATAGAAGCCCCTAGCCTCTACATTTGATGTTGAACAGCAGTTCAGTGTGCATTCCAGCACCTAATATCCAAACTCTAATATAAAAAGGAAGATAGGAAGATAGTATGACTTAACATATTTTCATGCATTCTTAACAACCTGGTGGGTTCCTAAAAACACAAAGTCAAAAAATTCTTATAAAATCAATATAATTTTATCTTTATTCCATGTAATCGTAAGATTCTGTTTTATTTTTGCTTAAACAACTTGGGCACCTGAATGGTATTATGCAGAAAGAGCATCTTAAACGAAGATTCCACATCCCTGCCCTCATCACAAAAATGTTGTTGAGAGATACCACACATTGCCAGTGAGTTCTAGCAAGTCTTCTACCAAAACTGGAGAAGATCATAGCTCATACTCATCATATCCTCAGTTAATGAACGAAAACAAAGCAACTTTTAAAAACAACATGCATCATTCATATCTCGGGTCTCCCTCATAAACAAAAAGAAAACCAAATAAGAGTAGACTACAAAGGTGTAAAAACCTGGTAATCAAATTCCTTATAATAAACATTTTTTAAAAACTTAAAAGAGTCAGTCAAATGCTCTCCCTCCTCCTTTGGAACAAATCTTGTTTTCAGATCATCAACAAAATTACAGAAACTTGAGAAGTGACCTAGAAGATGCAATATTGTGTAGAAGTAAAAGACACATTTTGAAAAACAGCTTTTTCCTACAGCAGAAACTGACTCATTGCATCCTTCCTCAGAATGTGAAGGTAGTATGTTATTCTTAAAGGAGACTCCTGAATGCTCCACAGAAAACTACCAAAGCAAAACAAAAATACATTCACAAAACACTTAAGGAAGCAAGGAAATGTGTCATAAGAGAAAGGTTGAGATGATCCCACCCAGAAGACCTCTGAGTCAAAAGAAACCTCCCTTCCTCTCTGAAAGATGATAAAAAAAACCCCATGCACTCAGATCTTGTTGACTTCTGGTAGACATTTCTGGCTTAGGTGTAAGCCCATGAAAGGGAGATAAGGAATCTGAGTACATCCACCCTTTTGTTGAATTTTGGGCCCCTTATTAAAACAGAATAAGCCCGTCAGATGTTCTGCACCATGAGCTGCATTACCTTTTGCCATATAAAGAAGTTCCAAAAAAATGTGAGGTAAAATGGAAGAAAATACCTACAATACAAGGCTATTCTGTTGCAGTATGAAAAAGAAATCACCCTTCCCCCTGAGTATGACTATACTAATCTGTACAGAAGTTGGACCAATCAACTAGATAAATCTAAAGACACATGATTCATCAGAGTGGTGTTTTCACGATAATGAATTTAGGCAGATGCACAAAGGAAGACATAGAATAAAGTAAGCTGACTGAAGTACAGTGTTTATATAGGTAATCACAGCAGACATGGTTTTACACACCTGTCTGTGATAAATCTCATTTCTTTAGGTAACTGTGGTAGATGTTCTCATCCAGCTGTAATTCTTCTGTCCCTAGCTTCCCTGCAGTTGCAGTTCCTCTCCCACAAAACGATGCTTCTGATAGTCCAAGAAGATTTGTGACGTAAAATGGCTCTCATCCACACAAACATTGTTTCTTTCTAAGCACTCATCCGTTTCTCAGAATGAAGGCCAACTGCAGGAATATTGCTACCAGATTTATCCAAAATATCCAGGGACAAAGCTGATTCAAGAAACTTTAACTCATCGGGCACACAGATCTCTACTGTTGGCACCTTTACCAACACAGCTGTGCATACTGGGAATGTACCTTACTCTACTCTGTTCTATAGGATCTGTATCCATTGCTTTAGGGCTTAATTTGCCACATCAAAAAACTGAAGAAAACAGCAGTATCAGTATGATTTTATATTAATCAAGGTTCTACTTGCAATCAGCTTACCACGAATCTGTGGCATTAGATTATGAAGAAGTAAGGTGAAAGAAAAGTAATCACTTCATGCAAACATGCAAGAAAGATAGTGCGACAAAATTCACAATGCTATGGGGGACATGAGTGGAAGAAATGCTTGCTTTCTTCATATTTTTCTATTAACTATCTCATTTTAAACTCCTTTTGCAACAGAAGGTGGCACAGTGAAGAATAATATGGTTATTAAAATCACAGTGGCCAGATAGCGAGTTGCTGAGCAACCAGACATCTTAAAAGTTCAGAAAACGTCAAGCTACAAACTCATCTTCCTAATTACGGACAGCTGAGCTAACCACTTCTAAAAATCTTGGCCACTGTTTTAAGATACATTTTAATTCTAAAGAAGATAATGAGTAACATTTTCAAGTAGCTTCCAACTTCATGCCTGTAGCATACACATATACACATGGGAAATTCGAAAACTGCAAATTCAGGGACTGATTCTGGAAATCTGGGTGAGTTTATGGTTTAATAACACTTTGAACAAACTTAGTATGCAAATTATGATTTCAATATAATTTTATTCATATATTACATTAATTGCTTCTCCCCTATTTTTACTACTTGAACAGTATTCTGTTCTTCTTGCTGGCAGAATGAGGTCCAGGTCTCTGTTTTCGCTATATACTTTGCTCAGTTACAACGCCATTTAAAATATTTCAGGGTTGCCTGCAGATGCGCACAAATTCAGTGGCTTTCAGGACATTTCAATGAAGTATGTCCTTCTTTTGACAAAATGTTAATATGGTCAATCAGCCTGAGGGGACCCAACCTTTGAATCACTGGTGTATTGTATTAATTTGGCTTATGTAAGTGGAACACAAATTCTGCCATGAGAAAGGCATTCCTACTAAAGGCACAAAAGTGCTATTAAATGGTTAGGATACCTATCCCAGTGTCTTGCCAGCAATGTGGCACTCCTATCAACGATTGTCAGCAGAATCATAACTCTTTCAAGTGCAATGTTCAATGGAACAGTTGAACATATGTCACAGGAGGCTGCTATCTCCAACAGGAGTATAGAAACACTTGAAAAAAAACTTGGTTATTCTATGATTCTCTGAAAAGGAAAGAAAAATAATGAAGAAAAAGAAAAACCCTATATGGTGGTCAGTATTAGATATCATCAAAATGGCAAAAGCAATATTTTCTCTAGATTTCCACATGTCTAATTTCCTTTCATTTAGTAAGCCATACAGCAAATACTCAAAGTACCTTCTCTATACAAACAAGAAATTAGGCAAATTTTTAGAAGGAGTACCTTGTTTTCTCCAGGAAGGATATGAAAGTATCATTTACATTTGTTCATGTTAAAATAATTCCCTTAAAGCTGAACTTCTCATTTAGGTATAAAAATGATTGAAAATTAACTGGAAGTAGGGAGAGAGAAACCTGCCAGCAACAATCTGAGTAAGACTGTGACTCTTGCTGGCTGTAATTTCCCTTTCTATTCGTGTGGATAAGCCTCTTCAAAGAATAAGTTCTTCTGGGTGAGAAAACATCAGCCTTAATAAAACACTAGGGTAAGCAGTTTGCTCTAAAGGTATGGTCTTGACTGAGAATGGGAAATCAACAGCTGTCCTCAGCAACTCAAGTCTGAGATGTAAATGCAGACAAGGGGGACGTAAGAAGCAGAGTAAAACCCGCAGTAATCCGCATACATTAGTTTGCCTACAGTAACTTCCAGGAAATTATATAAATATGAAAATAAACCTGAAAATTGTCTTGGTTTCTAATGCAACCTTCTAAAATTGTGATGCCAGTTCCTTGAACTGCACTAAAAGCAACAACACAAGTTTTATTTAAAGCTGCTGTCTTGCTATGTGACAACTAAGATTAAAACCTATGAAAAAAAAATCTTAGAATATTCAATCTGTTATATCACCCTATTCTTCTATTAGTACAGGAATATGACTGGTTAGTAACAAATCCCAGATGCCTCCTGTTAAATCTACATATTATATGAGACTGCTTCTGTTCTGAGAATCGCAACAGCTGAAACAGCACATGGTTCCTCTATCACAGCCTACAAGTTGCATTTCTGGCTTCTGGAGTTGACATCAAAGCTATCTTACAGATGAAGGCACTGAAGAACTCTATTCCAACTCTGATGTTGTCTCCAAAAAACCTCATGATTTTATTCTGAATAAGACACTCCACTTCATAGAAATGGATCTTACAGAAAATTCCTGAAGCCTTCTGTATCATCCCCTCCTCACCCCAATTTCTGTATTTCCACATACACATTAAAAAACTAATTTGTGAGTGCACAATACTCTTAACTTCAAAAAGACTCAAGGACTCATTTCTACAGTTCAAACACACTTCTTTCTTTTAAAGAGAGGTCACTAAATAAGCTTCTGATGCTATGCATTTAATTCTGTCAGATTTTAAGCTTTTCTCCGAGTGCTCTATCCACAACTGCATAATCACACTGGTTTTCTTTTATATTTTGTCTATACACTGCATACATTTTGGGCTGGAAACTCACTCCACCTATTGTAAGGTGTCCCTGCATTCTGCCAGCATATCATCTAAAGTGCTGTGACAGAGAACACAGACTCTTCGCTTAAAGGGCTTCAGGTTTTGCTCACCCCCCACACTGTTCTGCTCTACTCTCTGGATGGTGCAGGTTCCATGTTGCAACTTAAGAAAGGAAGGCACCTCCTTGCTTCTAAAGCATCCAATCTTCTGGATTTCATACTGGAAGTTCTGCCGTGCCCTGGTCTTTTGAAGAAATTCAAGTGATATGTCATTATTCTAAGCAGCATCACTTGGGAGATGCTTTAAAAAAATGTGGGAATTCTCCAGGGAAGAAATCTGTAGACTCCTTTCTTTGAGTCTGCATCCCATAACAGATTTAGTGCATGTTCAACATACTCTGAAACATTGCTCAATTGTGCTCTAGACAGAAATTAGTATTTTCCAGAGGAGATTTAAAAGAGTTAGAGAGGGAACACTACCTTTAAATAGACATGGAAAACTAATCATGCTGCACTAAAAACTAATTAAAGTTACTACCCTCAAGGAGATAAATTACTGTAAGTCCCACAGAAATAAAAGCTGCAATATGGTAAAATTATATTGCAGCAATTCACCTATCCAGAAAAGCAAGTGGAGAAAATCTAAATCTAAAGCATGAGTTAAAATACCTCAACCTTCATACTCACAAAAATTTTTGAACTGCAATCACTAGGCAGGGAGAAGATAGATCACCTGTGCTGTAAAGAAAATTGAATGCCTTGGAGCTAAATAATGGGTTAAAAATAACAGGCTTATTGGGTTGGAAAGTCAAATTACAGGTATTCATAACAGCTACAGTATTCACTTTCTATAGAGCTTTATGGAACCATGTAGTTGAAAAAAGAAAAAAAAAAAACCCCTGAAAGCTCAGAATACCATCTTTTAAATTTTCTATTAATGTGCTAGCTTCACTGGAAATAAACATGTTCCTTTTTTGCAGGATCTTCCTGTTAGTAACAGTTGCACGTAAATAAAGTTTTCTAAACAAACATCTTATCTTTTTATGGAAGGAAGTCCATTAATAAGGAATTGACGTCCTTCCCAGAAAAAAAAGATCAGTGCTAATTCTTTCCCATAAACTAAAGAAATAAACTGACACCCTGAGATTTTTTACTCTATTTTCACAGCAAACTGCAAGGTCTGCATGTAGATAAAATAGAATGCTTTGGGTTTTCTTATAAACAGTATCCTTGTTGCCACCTTGCCACATAATACTGACTAATTAATCTTTTCCCCTGGTTTCCGATTTCTTGATGGAACTCATATTTCATTTCAGATGTACTCTACAAATTCTTGTTTGAAATACAAGAAAGCCTGTGAGTAATTTTCAGCCTGTGAGCTTCAGAAACCCACCATAACTTTTTAATATGCAACCATTTTCAGAAAGATGTCCTCTACTCAACAAATGCAGCCAGATCCTAGCAACTGTGCTCATAATCTGCTGTGCTCTTCATTGGTTTTGTCAGTTACACAAGACACTTCTGTTGCCCAAAATTAACTTTGTCATGGAAAATCCTCTGATGCAACCTTCATCTGTTTGTGTTCTTCAAAACAGCTATTCTTTAGAATAAGAGAATTTGAAGTTGACATTGTACTGTATGCTGCCTACAGTAACTAAAGTATTTTTCTCCCAATGGCTTCAAAGAGCCAGGACTTAAATGTATCTGCAACAATGCTGAAAATGGTTACAGCAGGAATTTCAAAAGGAAGTTTTAAAACCAAAGTGCACCAAATGATGCAAGAAAATACTGTTTCTTTTCAGCTGTGTCTATAAATGAGTGCTATTTCAAAGGCATCTATTCCAATTTGGAAAGACGAAACGCCAAGTGTTCCAGCAATCACACTTTAAGATATCCTAAAAATGGAGAAATAAGATCCTACAGTCCCCTACCAAGAGCATGCATCAAGTTTTCATACACAATGCATCACTGGAAGGGCACTTAATGTAAGTCTTAATGCAGATAAATAACTGACAGAGAGTGAGACTGAGCAATAGAGTCCACCTCCTCAATTATACTGAACTCAAGGATTCTTTCCTGACTCTATCTTGCACTAATATGGTTTGCTTTCCAAACAACAGTCTGCTGTAGAGGTAGCAAGCTCTAAGCAGTTAGTCGGTCCACATTACACAATTTTGAAGGTATTGGTTCCTTGTATTCTTACTTGGCATTAATATATATCTTCACATACTGACTTCTACAGTTTACATCTAGAAGGTAACACTTTTTTTGACAGTGGAAGCATAAGCCTTCATGTGCTTGTGTATGTTTAGTAACGTACATAACTGAATAGCACTATAAAAACAGGAACAATTTCCTTTTCCCTTAGCTCTATTCTTTTCAAAGGGTAAGGTCTTCAGAAAGGTTTTCCCCACCTTCTGTTTAATTCTCGATAGCTGTATTGCGGAACAGTGACCTTTTTTAAAAGCAAAACCAGAACACTACTTTAAAAGGTCAAATGGTACAACTCAGAAAGCAGAGCAGATTTCCTCATATCCCACGTCAGCACTGAAAACAGGGATGCAGGCGATGACCTGACACTTATCTAGGCAAGACAGCATGCTATCAGTCATTGGAACTGTCACCCGTCTTCTAGGACTGCTGTGGCCAATAAGGATGACAACCTATACCATTTCCATATTTTCTGCCTTACTTTTTCCTCACTCTCTTTCTTTTAACATAGTGCCTTACAAATGTACTTTTCTGACTTAGAAAGATTCTTGACATCAGAGAAAGCTTGAGGCAGTCTCAAGAAAGCTCAACAAACATATGCAAAACTCCAAGATTTCTGATAGTTTTCTTTTGTAAGATCAAGAGTTCTGGTGAGCTATATTTAAAAACTAATCAAAATATCTGTGAATGACTTTAGGTCTGTTGAATGAACTGATGATAGCCAGCACAGCAAGCAAGAAGCCCATTCTCTGGTGTCGCTGTTACCTGTGCTGCTGTCTTCTCCTGTCCACTCATCTCCACGTTCTGCAACGGAGGTGTCACAACAGGTGGGGGAGGTGCTCTGCGCTTTTTCACTTCTGGGTTTGCTGTCATTCCCGAGATGTTACCAAGAGACAGTGATGGACCCAGGCTATTGGAACGAGAATTCACTGAAGGGGAATTTGGTGCTGTGGAAAAACCCTGTAAATGGATTAACATCTTGGATTAGCATCACTTCTTAAAAACAATGAGAAATAAAGAAGAAAAACAAGACACATCTGGTTACTGTTTAAACAATGGTATAAATAATCATGAATGTTCCTCTGCCAAACTTGCTGAATTGCTAACTGTAAATTTTGGAAACTTCTAAAGGTCAACTGGAACAAAGCTTACAGGCAATATTAATAAGACAGGAGGCACTATGAGCACCTTCTGCAATTTAACAGTACTATTAATGAGAACTCTACTGCTACTTGCTATTATTATGGTTATCCAAAAGCATTTGCAGCTGTATTTAAATTACAAGTAATATGCATTTCTGAAAAGAAGATTTACTCTTAAATGAAAACACTGGATTAATCATACGCTGTCTGTGTCCCAGGCTTTTCTATTTTATTACCAATCTACCTGCTTTACCCATCTTCTTTGCAGACTTATGCAAGAGAAACTCTGCTACCATCAATATATTTCCAATTTACATGCACAGTTCAATCATAATAATTTATAATCTATAGAAAACAACCAATTATCCCAGTCAAGAGAAGTTCTACTGATAGGTACCACTCTGGATTTTAACAGGTCCAGACGTAAGGAGAAGCAGCAACTACTTCAGTAATTCCTTAATATTAAAAATTACCTTAGTTCTAATTGAAAACTTAATAAAATCAATAGAAAAGTTTTTACTGATTTCAACTCAAGGCTTTCACACATTTTGTATTACTATAGAAATAAAAATATATGCAGTCATATAGTAGAAAATTTTAAAATAGGAATTATTAGGAAACATGACTGCTTGAAAATGTGCATTTTTAATATAGTTTTGACACTTACATTCAATTTAATTAATTTTTTAATCTCCTAATAAGGATCTTGAAAAAACTTTTTCCTCAAAACCTGTGAGTCACCTTTTGCTATTTTTAATTAAGAGACGTCTCCATTTTAAATTGAAGATTTCACTTTTTAATTAAGTTATGAGACAACCGCTCCTTCTCAGAAATGCCTTCTGTGAAATCACCACTGATACCAATCCACCATGAGCTGGAGTAGGATGCTTATTCTGGAAGCACAGGCTTATGATTACAGCTGATAATGCTGTTCTTATCATAACAAGTCACGCATCGAGGACATAAAGCTCTCAGGCAGAACTCTGTCCAAGACCACAGAACACATGCAGGAAAGAAACTAAAAGGCCACCATAAAACCAACCACTTTAAAAGTAAAAGAGGTAGTTCTTTGAATCAAAGTTCTACAGTCTCAGAAGTGCTAGAAAATGCTTTTCCTCAATGGTATGGCTGCCTTACCACTGTGGTAGGTATCTGGATTTCTGTAGTAGCGTAATTTGACTTGTGACACAACCTGCTAATTCTTTTCCAAAGGCAATCTTAGGTAAAAACTAAAAACATGGGGCAGTAAGTTCAAAAAGAAAATTCATTTAATTTTAGGACTGTTGTGGAAACAGTGATGAAGCATAAAGAGCTAAAAAATACAGCAATACAAAAAGAAGTATGTAATACAGGATCCTTGTTGCCTGATGAAATTTCAGTGTTCTACAGATTTTTATGAAAGAAACTGAAAATTATAAATGTAAATAGCAAACTGATTTGAGTCTAGTCCTGCATTTATTACACATGTGGTAACTATCAGTGACTTAAAACTGTAAGCGAGATGCTTTTGTTATCCTTCAAGTTGCACACTGTAGACTTTGTCTTGGAACAGTATATTTATCACCAATAGGAGATGTTTCACCAAAGGTTTAAAGTAGTATTTGCCACATCTTTTTCATTACTAATTTTTCTGAACTGAACAGCAGCAACAGCTACTTCACCTTTACAGCAAATGAAGAAAAAAATCTCAAATCAGAAGGTGAGGTTTAAAAGCTTAGGTCTAAACTTACAAAGAAATACACTCTTTTCTTGGTCCTGTATTTTGGAAGTGGAAAGAATAATGCTCTCCTCTATAACCTTCAAGTTTTAAGTAATTTAAGCTAATTCTATCAAATAAAGTTTGTTTACTCCAAAAGAAATAACAGGGTTCACAGGGTGAAATACAGTCTCCTCTTTTCACACACTTATATAAAGAACGAGTAAAATATTCCTGAAGTCTGTTGTACAGATATGCTTTTGTGACTGCTGTAATTATTTGATTTTCTTAGCTGGATAAAAAGGTTGAGAAATTTTGTCAAGAGATTTAAAGCCACGTGTAAAGAATAAACTCTCCCTCCCAGCACTATAAAGTACCGGTGAGACAATAGGATGTATCCAGTATTAAATTAACATCCTATTCAATTCTAACTCAAGGTCTTGTGTCCGAAGAGCTACGAAAATCCTTTCTCGGGCAACAGATCATTGTGAAGGAATACAGTGACGATCAACTAAACACATTAAATTTTTTTGTTTGGGTTTTTTTTTTAAAACTTGGATTTCCTAAGAGAAGATGTAAAAAAAAAGTTTATTAAAATAAACATTGAAACTTTGGAAATTCATCTCTGTTTTCTTTTCCAAGTCCAGCCTTTATATCAAGCCTGCTATTTACTAAGTATTGCAGCCAATGTAGCTGGTGAAGAAAGTCAGTCCTTATCCTCTGTTTCATTTAACAAACAGGTTAGAATGAATGTCCTGCTCCTACAATTCATGTGGTTTGTATCTGCACTGAAAAAAAAAAAAAAGGCAAAAACCAAAAATAAAAGAAAAATCATGTCAGGAAAAGAAAATTCATAGAAAGGAATTATACAAAAAGCTTTAATGCCACCCAATCATTGCTAGACCACTGGTGTCAGAGCACTTTGCTAGCACTTCAAACAGCAATTAAGTAATGCAAACTAGTAAGAAAAAAGAACTAGTTTCTTCTCCCAACTTAACTCCCAGCTTGGGTCAGCAGTCAAGTTAAGACTCCAGCTGAGCAAAGGTCTTCAACATGTACTGAACAACCATAAAATCCATTTCACTTTGACAAAGTAGATGTTGAAGGAGGCAAGAAACAGCTGTAGTACCTACATATAGCGCCATCAGTTTTCATGGATCCATTGTTTCATGTTATACATGCCAGCTAATTTCTTCCCTCTCATTAAATTTCTGAAACCTAAGAACTCTTCTTTTTTTTTTTTTTTCTAATGTACAAGATGCTTTCTTTAGGCTTAAGCAGTTTAATTTTAGGATTTTTTTCCTACTAGTTCTTCCAGTTGAAATTTAGTTTTCAAACACTTTTTGAAAGGGCAAAGAGGGGCTGTTGGAAACACACAAGTATGAAGGTTCAGAGTAACCTGGTGATTTAGGAATACCAGTCCCATTTTCAAAAGACCTTGAGAAGTCAGGTTTCTCCAGGACTACTGAAGTCCACAGCCTGCTCAACTCAATGCAAACTAGATTAAGAACCTAAGGCAGAGGCCAGTATCTGGTTTAAGGTCATCAACCCAGAATGCAATTATAAATCATGTTTTGCAAGCTACCCCCTTTTTAAGAATGAAAAGAAGCCCTGATATCTACTGGATACTTACAAACATTTTAATGTTAACAGTAATAAAGTAATGTAAGATTAATCTAGCTGTGAGAATTCCATTTTAGAAAAATAACGTGTATAAAAATGGAAGTCAGCTTATGTTTGTTTTCAAAAGACAGCTCCCATATGTAACTCTCTTACCCAAAGCCCTGTTATTAGCATTTCCTTGATTTTCTGATGACACTAGGTGGTATTTAAAGGTCAGCAAGGAAGAGACTGCAGTTTGCCTGTGAGAGTGATTTACTTCCTGTTCCCTGTCCACATCGGTCAATAAAAATTTTTCAAAATGTCAAGTTCTTTTCTTGTGACGTTGCTACACCCAGGCCTTTCTTCCGCAGCTCTTTGCCAAAACTCATATATTTGAGCTCACACTCTTGTTATGCAATTTCCTTCTTGTAACGGTTTTAAACCTAAACTAATCAATTGAACCGTTTAAAATCACTTAAAGTACCAAATGTATCAGCAAGAAGTGAGGTATAGAATAAGAGTAACATAAAGGAAGTATTTTTTTTTGCAAGTGTAGCATGGGTAAATAAGAAAGATAAGATTTAGAGCAGGCAGACAAATCTACCTACTCCATTACAGCAAGAACATTTATGTCTGTTGGACACTTTTAAACTCCATTAACACAAACTTTTATTGATTTGCTGAAAGCACAACAACTGATTACAACTGGCCATTAAAACACCAGAGAGGTTATATACTGCATGAATTTGAGTCAGAAGCCACTTTTCTTGACATGATACTGAAATTCTGTATACTAGCACTAAATTTGACAACATCAAAACTGAAATAGTCCAAGGTCCTGCTTCAAAACCAAAGCATAATATTGCGGTCATGGGATTGCTTGGAGACATAGTTCTAAAAACATCCAGAATTGTGACTAGTCAGATTTTCCTTTCTAACCAGACACACTGAATACAGTTTGGTTTTTGTAATCCCTGAAGCACTTGTGATTCTGGTACTTGCATACAGTCCACAGTCAGAAAGGAAAAAAAAAAAAAAGTAACTTTTTCCTGTTCTGACCTAAAATAAAATGCACTTTTATGCAATTTACTGCATGTTGCTTTACTATCTCATTGCAATTTGCCACTAGTAGGAAATGATATGGTCTCCCATCATAATATCAAAAGATAAGCAACTATTCCATTTCCACAACAGTGACTTACACAGGCAATATCACATTGATGTTATATACTCTTGATGTTATACGCTCTTTTCTAAACAAAAACAATTAGCAATGCAAGTAGGTGTGCGTTCAAAAAAGCAAACTCCTGCTTCTAACTTTCCACTTGATATTCCAGATAATATTACACTTAAACATTCTGCTTTCCACCAGATTCTGAATTTCCAGACATATAGATAAATATCTATGAAACTTAGAATTATTAAAAAATATTTCAACATTGGTATAGATCCAATAAAATCCATGAAATACCCACAGACTTCAGCATCCGTGCCCTACAGTTCTTTCTAATTGGATATACTAAAATCACTATGCTTTTTAAAAAATATATGCATTTCCAATCCCTTAAAATGCCACATTCAGGTGACAGACACATCACAGAGAAACCACACACATATATGCACAAGCTTCCAGAATATGCCAGCTTTCTTCATGCCCTTGTGCTATGCACCTGATACCATCATGTTAAATGGTAAAAAAGTGGGGTTTTTGTTTTTTACTTTCTGGATGAAGGATGCATTTTGAAGAACACTTAAATGTAAATATTCTTACTTTTGTTAAGTATATGTAAAGCCTAGTGAGACCTCTATCATTAAAATAGAACACAGAAAATATTTCTAACATAAAATAGCCAACAAAATACTTCTGTGCTGGTTATTTTCTGCTACTCAGTAGGTTCAGTGGAAGCTTTACTCTCTGTTGCTTGGGCGGGGGTGAGGTGGAACTGCAGGCTTCAGACACAACCTGAAGTGAATTCCAAGGTCAAGCTGAATCACAGGTGACAGTCTGGGATGCTGACAGATGCTTGGCGTAAGACTTGTCTGCATTTCATACAACTGTAAAACTATCTACACTGAATTTCAGAAGTGTGTGGACAATTTTGTGTCTCAGTTGCTAGAATGTTCCCTTCCTTTATGGTTTTTTTCCTTCCTTTTTTAATGTTGGTTTGGGAAAATACTAGAATCAATTTATATATGAAATGCACCCTCTAAGCGCTGATTTACATCTTTCTGGCTAGACTGCTAAAAACTTATCTTTCACAAGCCGAACTCTTTGTCACAGCGCCCTGTCAAAATGTGACAGCCTATAAAAAAAGACTGTATTTTGAAAACAGATTTTTCATAACTGTCAAAAATATAAATATGTAAAGGCAATATGGGGAGAAAGATTAAATTCAAAATAGTCCCAAAAGAAAATGCCTAACAAGAAATAGGTAGTCAGCAAATTCAGATGCTCACATTACTTAGAACTTTTGATAGCTACGTGCATATATGCCAGACCAAAAAAACCACATAAGAGCTAACTATAAAGAAAAGGGAAGGATTATCTATTTAAGATTAAATGCCTCACAAAATGGGGACAGAAGATGGGCCTGTAACAAGAGACATGTAGGGAGTTCAGTAAATTATAAAAGGAAATAGGATAAACCATGGAAAACACAAGTCTGTTAGATATTTGTCCAAATGGTACCAAAGAAGATGAGAAAAAGAGTAGGAAAGAACACAGAAGAAGTGAGGAGAGACACATAAACCACAGTAATTATGGTGAAGAATTAAGTATTTGCAGAAATTCAAAGACAAAAATGTGGAAAACGAGAGGAGCAATGTAAAAAGCAGAAGACTTCAGTAAATGTGATGAGAGTACTGGCTCATATCCTGGGGAAGGAACAACAAACTAAAGAGAACGTGGAGAACAGAAACCATATTCTATAAGAAAATTGGGTGACTGTTCAATTAGCCCAAACAGACAGCAATGTTAATGCTGACTTTTTGACATAAAGACACTAAGAGAAAAGTCACATGAACAGAACTCAAACTGGTAAAGATTCAGTACTTATAGGAAAGGGCATTAATCTATAGATTTGTGAATAAGGAAAAAAATATTTCTGTGATTTAATGCATACAAGGACATGGAATAACCTACCAAGAGAGTTCTAAAAGCCAATGACAGACCCTTATGGAAGAATCCATTTTAAAGAAACCTGCAGAACAAAGAACTACAGAGGAAAATTCACATGGACTCCAAAATCCAATTCAAACTCCCTCTAGAAAGAAGACAAAAAATATCAAGCCAGAAGGAAAACAAGGTAAGAACATTTGAAAAGACACCATTTACACTTGGCCTTCGAAGGCCACTAGTAGATCTAGTGAGAGCAATCTTGCAAGAAGAAGGAAGGAAAAAGTCAAATTCACATACTTCTGAAAAAGCTGTTTTCTCCTCTTATTTACACTTTTGCACTATATGAAAATAGATTAGTTCAATCAAATACTGTAGAACAACCAAGCTGAAAATCAAAACTTGTCTTTATTAATGGTCTGGCAATAAGCTTCATGACATCGGAAGTTTAAAAGGTTAAGACCAACAGCGGCAAAAGAGACGTTTTCATCATTTCTGCTGGTGTTAAGCATTCATCAATCATAAATAATCATAAAAAACATCACAAGCCTTGAGCTGAATTTATTTATCATTGCAATAAGAGTTTATTTTCTCTAGGCTTACTAGTTCTTTTTAATCAGTCAGCCAATGTGTTTGGTTCATGGAAGACCGGAGTTGTAATATTTGCAATACATGTCCTTCTGAAATTCACATTATTTTGAAAAACTACTGAGAACAACTGCTGAACTACATTCTTTTAACATATAGAAACTATCAAACTGCTAGAGCTGATCATTTTCAATATATTTTCACTGTAGATATGCCAATTTGTACCGGACAAGGAGATGGAAACTTCACATAAACTATAAAGTCTTAAAAATAACTGCTCTAATGTCTTCATGATCAGTTTTTATGAGAACCAGAATTATTAAAGGACTAGTACCTGGTAAGAGTTTTTTTGGTGTGCATTTGTTTGGTTTTTAAGAAATATTTTCCGTTTTTTACAGAAAGTGTTTCTATTCCAGTTATATTACAAAGTGTTTAAACCTCATTTTAATGCATGTTGTTCCTACCCAAGTTTTCCACAGACAAGAAATATTAACGATCAGTTCTCATTATCTTGCAGGGCCTGATGAAATTCTGACACATGAATTTGGGCCTCTTAAAGTCTCTACTTACTATAGCTGTTAATGAATAAGAGAAAATCAGTACTGAAGTCCAAAGGCAAATTTTCACCAAGATGTACCGAACTTCTTTACAGTCAATAGAGCTGCTTTCATTTACTCAAGCTCAGGGAACTGACTTCTAGCCCCAGTACCTATAATCCAAATCCCACGCAAATACTTTGTTGATTTAGAATGGCATTGTGCAACTATTTTTCCTTTGAAGTCTATGGTAACTGTAGGTGTTTAGCTTGAGGGAGACAAATACAATCACCAAGAGTCACAGTAAATTTTCAAAAAGGAAGTTTTATACTTTTTAATGATAACACAGCCAAAAATATTACTGGAAAACAATGCAACCTCAAAAGTTTTTTAAAAAAATTGGGATAAGAAATCAGCTTTTGAACTCTGAAATTAGTGCAAATCTTAACACAAATCTTCGTTATGTAGGATCCTAGCAACATGAATCAGAAGTCAACATCCACGAATTGTAGTGTTTTAATTAGCTCTTTGAGATATCTGTATGCACATTTATGCATTTCCGTAAATACACTGAGTACAACTGGCTGAGTCTGAAACTATGGGGTGGCATAAGTAATACCCCAGACTGTATGTGCAGTTTCCACACTGAGAATTTCTGGCAGCAAATAACGACAGTGAAGCAAACCAGTCTTTTAAAGAGATATTACATCTTGCTGCAGAAGACAAACCAAACAAAACTCACACACATCATGCTCATAGCTTGAATGCTAAGGTATTGCTGTCAACGAACCTTTTGGAATTACACCAGCTGTGTGGTCAGCAGTACAGTGGTGAAGATAAGGTTTAAAGGCAATGCTCTCCTTCTGGATAATGGATGGACAAAGTACTGAGCACACTCAGGTGTTGTACACACTCATGTTCTGTTACATAATACCTACAGATCAACACCTACAGAAATAAAGCTTGTCCCATTAGAGACAAAAAAAATTGCATAGAAAATACATTTACTCAAAAAAAGTCACAAGAAAATTCATTTCAGATCCGAACCTTGCAAGAGCATGAAATTTAGATGCAAGTTTCCTCTCCATCCTAGAGGATTCTCCAGACACTATTGTCTTTGGAGAATAATCAGTATCCTGAATATACTGGCAAAAAACACTCATATTCACTAACTGGGCACAGAAGAACAGGATAAGAGTAAAGAAGCAGACCTCCCTTTGTATTTTCTTAGAATTATATTTAAGCATTACTTCAGACATCCTTGGTATTTAATTTTTTTCCTATTGTGAGCACTTTTTATTATTCTTTTAACTCTGACTTTCTACAGGCCAGTCCACTTTTTAAATAAAAGTGAAGTGAGAATATAGGTTATTGCAATGTAACTAGAAGTACAGCTGTGCGGGAGCCCAAACTACTTCAGCCTTTTCTTATTTAATATATATTTTTCTCTTTTCATGTTTTATCTTCCTTTGCAGTATATTATAGTCAAGTAAGTTTCTCAAAGTCTACAAATTATATTTATAATTATCAGTATTATACACTTAGGACACCAGAGTTTGACTTCTGAATGTTTGTAATTCCTAAGAAACTTATTTTCCCACTGTGTACATCCTTGTATCCTTAATGAATTTTGTGTGAAATACTATGAAATCACAGCTCTCCAATGTATATATTCCCACTGACTGAAGCATTCCAATCTATTGGAGTGTACTCTCAATGAGGAGCTGCGGCACGAACTTTTCAAGCTCAGTCCCAAATTTAACTGACAATTAGGTTAAAAACTGTGGAAACAGATAAATCATATACCTACGCCTGGACTTTCACTGGCACAGTTACATCTTAAATAGGGCAAACACGGCTAAGAATTTTGCTTACTTCTCTTAATGTGCTCTGCTTCAGATACTAAAGGAAAAACTGCCTTAGCAACAAATTATTGGTCGGTGAAAGCCACTCCCTTCCTTTGCCACTGTTTGCAATTCATCTTCTACAAGACTTAACATGTTTACTTTGGGGTTTTCTCTTTCTCCAGTGAGAAAAACCTCTATAAATTAAGCAACATCAAGGGGGTTATCTGTGTTAACTGTCCATCAAAAAGGAACAAAGTTCTTATGTTTTTAAAGATGACAGTGAGTGTCAGAAGAGATTTGTCCATGCAAAAGAGAACCTCAAGTATCACATAAAAGAATTATTCTAAAATGGCCGATTGTAGATAATGACTAACAACTCATACAGGACATCACCCAAAGACAGTTGAAACCAGAAGGAATCTTACCACTGTCTCTAGTGAGTTCTGCATCAAGTCTCTGATGGTCACTCTAATTTTACAGTGCAAAAAGACAGCAATGTTCTAAACTATGCTGTCGCTGTCATTTCTCCAGGAAATCTTTTCCTTCAGTATACTTTCAAACTCAATAAAAAACATAACTCCAGCAGAGAAAGCATAGCTCTGATGTTTTAAACAGAAAATTTGGTTCCAGATACACATACTTTAGTGTCTACTGCTAAAAAAGTAAAGTAGAGCACCTCCAACAAATCGCATGTGAACTGGATCACAACCAACAGACAGTTTTAAAAATGCATGAAAACACAAGTTAAAAACAAAAATAAAAAAATGTATCATTAAATATCCTGATTTATAGCCTAATTGTGTAACTATTTGGTGAGGGTTTAAATGACCAAAATGTATGCTTCCCCCAGACGATGTTAAATGGCATATGAACACATGCCTTCAAAGCTAATAGACCCTTACAGTACTGTCACCCTCAGTATGATGCTTTTTATTGCTATAATATTCAGCCACAGGAAATTACAAGTTGGACAACACCTTAAGGTATTGTTCTCACAATCCAAAGCAGAAAGTGTTGCTTTTCCATAAATAGAGAAGAAGGTGGGTTTCTTCTTAATTCAAACAGATTGCATGGAATATATGCAATATTTTATGCCAAGTCTCTTTGGTTTTGGTGTTTTTCTTTTGGTAGAGGGAGGAAGTTTACACAACTTTGGACTGGCAAATTGTTTTTACTTAAATATTAGTTAATGAGTTTGACTGAATTGTACAACTGTCTATATTTTTTGATATTATGTTTCTGATCTGTAATCCTTAAACTAGAACAAGGACCTTTAACATTTGTTAAATTTAGACAGTGCCGCCATCCACTACTATCCCCCCTCCCACTGCTGCTCGACTTATCTCCCATGCCAGCTGCTCAAATGTTTACATTTGAAGGGCTTTCTCTGTTTGTGCAGAAATGGTCTCTGCACAGTATCTCTCATCTGTACATTTGCCAGAATCAAGGCAAGAAAAGCCTTGCTCCTGGAATTCTTGATTAATAAATAGTCTTAAATGTTTCTTCTTCCCTTCCCCCCACCCTGTCAAATCCATTGCCGTTAGGTTTTTACAAGGCAAACCTCTACAGTGCACTTTACTGGCCTGACTCTTCTACTATGCAAACAACTGTAAATCAGAACAAGCGCCATTGACAGCCAATGAAATCACACCATCTCTGTGCTGGAACTGGGAGAGATCAAAATCAAGATGTGTACCTGAGCGTTTGCTGGCATGGAAAAAAGAAAATGTTTTAATCGGAGAGGAGGAGGGGGTGTGAGCGAATCAAACACTAACAACCATAAATCTATTGGTAATCTCTCCATCTTGCTATGTCAGTATACTGTGAAGCCTGCCTACACTGCTAATATCCCAGACGTCACTTGCACTCGGCTCTCTGAGCAGGTCACTGAGGTACCGCACCACCAAAACACTTAAGCAGGTGCTTGGTATGACACTGAAAAACTGAGCTGGTCCAACTCTATGCCTACAGTTACTCACCTGTTTAAGAACTCTGCCAGGCTACATCTTGCTATTTGCTCTTTCTCTTCTGGCCTTCCAGCTGACCACTTAGAAAACCAGAAATATTTTACTTAGTTTTCCCAGGTATTTTGTGATGTGATTAAAAGTATAAGCTATACTTAAACAAAACAAACCAAAAAAAAAAAAACCCAAGAAAACAGATCTGACTACTTCACGTTGTTATAAGTCTTTAAAAAGACTGACTGCTATTTGTCACACTCTTCCCTTCCTCAGCTTGCATACCAAAATGCTCCTAAGAATTCAAATGAAATATTAAACACCGGAGAGTAAAAGAAAAAGCATGTCTGAAAATTATTTGTGATAATTTCTCCTAAGCTCAAAGGGGAAGATCAGTACAGCATCTACATGTAAGAGACCAATAAAACCTAATCCGACAAATTTTTATTAAAGAAGAAAAAAAATGTGAAACTGCCACACAGACTACAAACCTTAGAAGGCCTCTTTTTGTAGTAATGAACTGCTGTGGAGCACATGCACAATGTCGTGCTATGTGTGTATGAAGAAAAGACCACGACTCCTCTGAGTTAAACAGAGACTTGTAAGGCTAAGACTCCTAAGACTCATATAGGTTTAACTTTGTATGAGAAAGCTAAGCTATAAAGTTCACTTAGGAAAACTTCCCCATCAAAGTGAAACACTTTTGTGTCCTGTCAGCAAATGTTGTTTTGCAAATCCTCCCTCACCTGCCATAAGACGTTATTGAGACATATGGTTTCACACGCTACCAAGCAGCACTGTGTTGCCAGTGAACAATAATGCAGAGAACAAATATGTGTGGAAATCATGAGATCATCTAATTAAAAGAAATATTACTGTTTGCCACTACTTTTAATGAAATTGAGTCCTCGTTGTCTACAGAAGAGGCTGGAAAATAACCAAATTCTGTTAGCGTTCATGCCAGAAAAACTGTTTGCAGGACAAAAGAAATTATACCTTAACCAGTATTGAAAATCTTCCCTATATCATCTACATATGCGAATAGAATGTTTTAGATTAACATAATAAAGCCATAGTTACAGGTGATTCAGATTATGCTACTACAAAACCAGATGTTACTGTCTGAAAACAAATTTCCATTGTATAGTAGGAACACTGAGTTCATGACATACAATTACCCATTTCTGACTTCATCTAGTAAAGGACATCAGCAAAAATACATACTAATCCTTTCATTATAGTAGTTTTATTTGAAAAGGAAATATTTTGGATATCCATCATTAAATCCAACAGAAATATAGTTTGCAGTGGAATTAATAATTCGCTGGCTCATTCCCAGACCATTTCAAACTTAAACAACAAGAAGTATTTTATGTATACAGAAATATATGAAAGACTTTCTTAAGGAATTACATCTCTGCTTATACAATTGCAGAAAGGTCTGATTCTGGGATAAATTTTTCTTTAAAGGGTTGTTTTTTTTCTACACCAGTACTTGCTTGCCAGTTATACTAAGAACATTATGCTGAATAAATTATGACTGAATATAAATTACTAGGTTATTACACACTATTAAGGGGCTCTGCTAATATTAAACACCAAGGAAGCAAAGCCTGAGCTGCTGAGATGTCACTAGAAAAATCTCAAATTGAATTTAAGTTTGTCTTCATTTTTTTAATGTCCTTTTATTAATGCAAATTAAAAGCCATTGGTCTTATTAGCAACTGCTTTATTCTATTTTTTCCAGTGAGTTAACTTCAGAACTTTTCAGTGAAATCAGTAACAAAAGATGAATCAGACATGAAAGGATTTGGGTGGTTAAGGGTGTGTCACTAGGTCTTAATTAAACATCCGAGGGAGATATCTGAGCCAACTTACACCAGACTGACTGGGTACATCCACAGAGTGGAGAACAATGCCCCACAACCCGTATCTGGAAGTCGAATTGCCTCACACTAGCCAAACTGACTGTGCTTCTGTCAGGCTGGGCCTTCCTAACTCACACCACTTTGTGTTTTCCCTTCAATAAACCTGATGTGCCCTTCTGACGGCTCTTGCTTCTGTGTTGGTGACTGAATTCTGCTTCAGGTGTGCTAAGCATGAAAGCTGCTGAGAAGCTATGCTGGTAACCTCCTGCCTAAATCCAACAGGAACCATAAAACTGGCAAATCTCTCCGTCTTCACCAGCCAAGGGACTTAATCCAATAGATGATCTTACAGCACAACTAAGAAACTTGGCTCCACACAAAACGTAATTGCTAGAAGAGCCAGCTATGGTATTTCTCTCCTGTGTTGTCCTTTCCCCAACCCAAGTTCAGCGACTCAGTAACAATATGGGAAATCCAAGTACAAAACCCTTCTTCAATTTGAAAAAAAAGTTAGATGAAGTCCAGAGGAGAGCCACAGAGATGATCATAGGGCTGGAGCGCCTCCTGAATGAAGACAGGCTGACAGAGTTGGGCCTGTTGAGAAAAGAGAAGAGAAGGCTCTGGGGAGACCTTATAGCAGCTTTCCAGTACTTAAAAGGGAACCTATGGGAAAGCTGGGAAGGGGCTCTTTATCAGGGAATGCACTGACAGAACTAAGGGTGATGGTTTTAAGTTGAACGAGGGTAAATTTAGACTAGCTACTAGGAAGAATTTTTTTCCTGTGAGAGTAGTGAGGCACTGGAACAAGTTTCCAAGAGAAGCTGTGGAAGCTCTCCACCTGGAGGTGTTCAAGACCAAACTGGATAGGGCTCTAAGCAACATGATCTAGTGGAAGGTGTCCCTGCCCATAGTAGGGGTGTTGCAAATGCAGATATTTAAAGTTGCTTTGTACTCAAACCATTCTGTGATACCTCCCTCTCGGGAGTAGAGTGAAATTATTTTCCATTCAATGACATGAATACAAATTTAGCTAGAAAGAGAATGACATTAGGACACTCATTTAAGCAGGGAGCAACAGCCATTTGGCTCCTCCAGTTCTAGCTTCAATGACTACTTACTTGCTGGATGCAACATCTGCTTAGCATAAAACACAAAAACATCTCTGGCATTGGAACCCAGAACTACCACCGCACTTAAGTTGTTTCATTACTGGTCTGAATAGTTAAGCTTGCTTTTGCTCTGTCTTTCTGAGTCATTGAATATTTGGGTATTTGTACAAAAGAGCACTTCCCACATCAAGAATACCTCACAACTTTGTTCCAGCCAGTGTCCAGCCCAGCAAGTATTTTGGTTTTCTTTGCAGAGGAGAAAAAAATTCTCTCAGTAATGGTCCTGAGAGAGGGATATATAAGATCGGCTGGCATCTCTAAAGGCAGAGAAGAGAACTGAACCTAGCTCTCACAATTTGGCTAACAGTGGTAGGTAGTAAGCTTTTAGAGTAAAAGCCTTAAATACCTAAATTTAGCAGTTGACTCCATATTTCAGTCTTGAGTAGAGCCAGGTAGCAGTCACAGAGGATGGACAGAGTTAAATGTGGCCTCAAAGCTTGGGAAAATTTATGTTAAGATACTTAGATCTGGCATCCAACAGACACCCACACTGCCGGCTAGTTAAAACAGGCATTGTCAGGCATTTCATAGGTGGCATATTTGTGCCCAGTTCCTTCTGTTAACCTACTCAAGCCCTTTTGATCCAACTTGATACATTTCTCTCTGTTAATTCCAGAATGTTTCTTGAGAATATTTCCTTCAAAATGTCCTGCAAAATCTCTACAGGAACTGAAATCTCCAAGTGGTCTTTTTAAAAGCAACAACTCGAATGCAACGTGTTCAGATGATTTTACTCTGAACCATGCAATTTTATGTAAAGATGCAAGTTCTGGCAACCAATGACTATGTGACAGTCTCTTGTTTTTAATAAAACCTTTGTGGTTGCAAAGTAGTGTTTAGAGATGTGACCACTACAAACCTAACACTCAGAGGCCAAATGGAAAGAAGGGAAGTCCTAAATGATTTGTTTTCAAATCTCAGGATCTTAAGCCACTTTTGTGTGGTGAGTGCAAGAGCTGACAAGCGATTTTTGAATGCATGAAGTTGGCAATCCTGTGGTAGTGCAACCTAAGCAGCACAGACAGAGCAGGGGTCAGCTGACATGTCTCTTCACCAGATACTGTTTCTAATAGCTTGTAAATGCACCAGGCTTTAACCACGATGCTGAGACTTTCCATTCCAGGTGTCTGCCTCAGGCTATTTTTTTTTTTTTTTTTTTTGGAGACAGAGTAGTTCAGCTGGTTTTGAGACCTTTTTTTTTGTTTGTTTTTACACTAACTCCAAGGACCTTTTCTTTGAAGAGGTCTCGTAACACCATGATTTGGAGCAAGAGCTTGATGTCTGGTGGCAAGCAGCCACTGTTTCAAGCTTTTGCCTTCTGCTATCACACACTGTAAGAAAAAGGTAGAAGTAGTATGTGAAAGTATCTTTGAATGAAGCTAATATCCTGTAAGTGCACACAACAAAAAGAGGTGGTAGAGCAACATCTCTTCGGCAGACATAACCTGGCAAAAACACACCTCCATCTATCCCTCTGCTCCAAGATAGAATCAAGTATGAACAGCTCATCCTGTAGATTTTATTTTAGAGATTTTACGTATTAGGTGACGATGAGGATTTTCATAATATAATAACCAGCTCCCTTGTGAAACCTCCATGCAGTCAGACATTTTTCTCTTTAAATTAAATTTTCATTGCTACATTGCTTCTTGTCCTGCCCTCAGAAGACAAGGAGAAAGTAAGTTGATAACTGTCATCTTTGCTACCTATTGGAAGTCTCTGAACGCAAGTCACAAGCCAGTTGATGCTGCCAAACCTTTCTTATCAAGGAAAGTTAACAATGATTTTTTTTCAGAGCATCACTGGATATCAAACAAAAACTAACTCTACTGTGATGGTGAAGGTCATCCTGAGACACGCGGTATTTAATAAAACTACTTTTCTTCCTATCATGTAAACAGCTGCACAAATGAAAACATTTAACAGAAATATTAACACTTGACAGGTATACTCCTTGTATACTGTGTTCAGTTTTGAGGTCCTGGAGCATGTCCAGAGCAGGGCAATGAAGCTGGTGAAGGGGGTGGAGAACAAGTTTTATGAGGAATGGCTGAGGGAATTGAGGTTGTTTAGTCTAGAGAAAAGAAGGCTGACTGGGTACCCTGTAACTGTCTACAACTACCTGAAAGGAGGTTGTAGCTAGGTGGGTGTTGGTCTCTTCTCCCAAGTGACAGGATGAGAGGGAATGGCCTCAAGTTGTGCCAGGGGAGGTTCAGATTAGGACACTGGGAAAAATTTCTTCACTGAAAGGGTTATCAGGCATTGGAACAGGCTGCTTATGGAGGTGGTTAAGTCACCAGAGGTATATTAAGTCACTGGAGGTATATAAAAGATAGGTAGATAGAGTGCTTAGGGATATGATTTAGTAACGGGACAGGCAGACTTCTACAATACCAAAGGTTTATTTCTTCCTAGTGATTTTATGATTTATAACCATGCTGTATCTTCACTAGTGTTATCCTCTGGCATCTAGCTACAGGCTTACTGGCACCTTGTACCAGAAGACTTGAGGGAACAGACCAGTCTGCTGTAGTATTTATACAATTCTCCATATCCTGCCTTCTGAGTTTTTCATCCTTCAAACAAAATCACACTAAGCAAAATTCATTCAAGTCAGATCACAATCTTTCAGAGCCTACAAAGACAGCTCTTACTGTATAAAATGAAAGAGAATTTTCCCAGGATTTGAGCCTGCTAGTACAAATAAACACATGTAATCAACATAATCCAAAATATTGTCAGAAGACCAAGAAGCAAGAACATGAAAACATTAACTTAAAGTGAATGTGATTGTCAGACACACGGAAATATTAAAAGTAGATAGCTGCTGACTTCCATTGAGATGACATGGGCAGTATTCTCATTCCTACAGCCCTGCACAGTACCTGGTCATAACAGGTGAAATCCTTTACACTAGATGGTACTAGTTGAAAGAAGTCCCTGCTCATTGGAAGGGTGTTGGACTAAGTGACCTGTAAAGGTTCATTCTAACCCAAACCATTCGATGATTCTGCGATTCTATTATTCAATGACCTGACATAGTTGAAGAGAAATCACATTTCCAGTCCAGATTTTGCATGACTAGACTTGATCCTTCTTTCCAACTGCATCCAAAATGGAAAAGCATATCACAAATGATATAATCCCTACCACCAATGGGGGCATGGAAGTTAAGGTACATTAAGAACAAATAAGACCCTGAGAAGGCAAATAACTTTTAAAAAGCCTTTATAGGGAAAATAGCTGTTCTCATGATTTAAGAAGCGACTGTCAAGGTTACTAGAACACCAAAAGTCCTGACAACTTCTTTCAGACAGGAGCACAGTCTTTATTCCTTTAAGTTCTTAAAGAGGGTGTATAAGAGGAGAACAAGCTTTTTAGTAGGGTCTGTTGTGGTATGACAAGGTGCAATGGTTTTAAACTAAAAGAAGGCAGATTTAGACTAGGTAAGAGGAAGAAATTTTTTACAATGAGGGTGGTGAAACACTGGAACAAGTTGCCCAGTGAGGTGGCAAATGCCCCATCCCTGGAAACATTCAAAACCAGGCTCGGTGAGGCTCTGAGCAACCTGATCTATGGAAGACATCCCTGCTAATGGCAGGCAGGTTGGAAACAGAGGACCTGTAAAGGTCCTTTCCAAGCCAAATGTCCTACGATTCCATTAATTTTCTTCTGGACTCCAGTCCTGCAATTGTTACGAGTATGATGAAATAAAAAGGAAAAAAAAACCAACATAGATCCCAAACGTATTCAATAACTGTTTGGAATTCAAAATACCATTGCTTTTTCACTGACAGTTTTGTTCATGAACATACATAATAATAGTCATTGCAGATTTATTAAGCAGGGAACTGCTGAACTATCCATTTCATTTAGATTCATGGATTCTGTTGTTTAACACCTATATTCAGACATACACTGAAGATGATATTCTTTAAAAATAGTTGTAATGAAAAGCCTCTAACACTGCTCTCCTGAAGCCCTGTTTGAACTAGAGAAACCTCGTGAGATAAGACTTTGTGCTGAAGTTTCAAATCCCCTGATAAGTGTTCCTGGCTGTATTTCTAAATATTTTTTCCCAAGCTGATTTATTACATAAACAAATTCCACATCAGAGCTACACGTTGTTCAGCACTTGGGATGTGTTATTTCGCTCCTGATTTATGAAAACACGAAGGCCCCCAAAATAAAACCAGCTAATTTTAGCATCGTGTTCCAAATATCAGGTTTCATCTTGATCAACTTTATTTGAGTATAGTGACACCAAGCGGTAGAAATTACTTAAACCCCATTTTTTTTCTCCAGCGGTTTTAAATTCCAGCTCTGACTGATGATTGTTGACACATGAAAAAGCTGAATATGGTTAATTGCATTGCAACTTCTAACTGCTTCATTTGTATCCTGTATGTATGCACCAGCATATTTCAAGAGCATTTGATTTGTGAAAAACTAACCTGGATGTAAAGTTCATCCGGTTAGCACAAAATGGGAGCAGATGAAAGGAATACACTTAGATTTCAGATCCTTTACTGACATGTGGTATGATGAACTGCTGCACTCTGAGAACTGTTGTGGAGAATTCTTTCCTTGCATTTTGATAGTCTCTCTAAGGTGTTTAAAAACAGGTGTTTTTACCTGTTTCAGGTTGCCCAGGGAAGTTGTGGATGCCCCATCCCTGGAGGTGCTCAAGGCCAGGCTGGATGGGGATTTGGGCTGCCTCATCTAGTAGAAAGTGTCTCTGCCCATGGCAGTGCTGTTTAGAATTAGATGATCTTTAAGGTCCCTTACAACCCAAACCATTCTATGACTTTCCTGTCTTTGAAAATCTGTTTACTCATCAACAATCCAAAGCATTTGCAGGGGTATTCATAAGTTCAGTAATAATTAGATAAATATGGCACTGAAAATGGGTTGGTGGTTAAAAAGCAAACAACCCGTGCTTGCATAAATATTAAGTATCTTTTATTTTTTACACCTTTATTCCATTCCTTCATATTTCCCAGTTTTCAGAAAAAAACCCAATCAATACCCAGAATAGAGGCATTACTTTTCCTGTAATTCAGTGCACAACGCCACCAAATAAGAGTGAGAAAAGGATTTAAACCAAGCAAATTATAGTGCAAGCCCTTACCACAGTAATATTTCATGAGTTGCCTATTGTCTTATATGCAGGAAAAATTTTCCTGATTGAGCCAGCGTATCTCCTGGCAGAATGCTGAAGGCAATCGCAAACTGTTTTCCTTTCAGAAAAAAATCCGAAACTCTGGCTTTTGGCAAAATGCTTTCAAGATGACCCAAAACAGTAACAAAGGGCAGACCTGAGGAAGCCTCTACTGCATAACATTTTGCCAGAAGTCCTATCTTAGGTGAATGAAACTTCTACATAATGAGCTGTAAATGTATTTTCCATACATGGCTATGTTTGATACCAGTTATTTTGAATAACGATACTCAGTTCCACTAAAGTTAGTAAGTGAGGATATCTTTTGTGCAAGCAGGAATTCCTCAGAATGACTGTGGGTATCAAGGTTAGGCCAAATGGGACAGTTAAGCTGAATTTTAAAAAATATAAATTGCTTTCTTTGGTGTTTCCACTTGAATTTTATCTTAAGTTAATAGAAGTCATCTACTCCAACCACCTGTGCCAATTTTGCAGCATTTTAGAATTTTTCACCTATAATGCCGCAATTGTGACCTTTTTTTGAAGCCCATCTAGCCTGTTTAAAGGATGGATCTTTTGTGCTGCTGAGTAAATCTGTCAGAGCTACTTTATATACCGCTGTGAGCTTTAACAGAACAGCACCAAATTAAATAGAGCTATGTCAACATATTCATTTATGTATGTACTTATGTCTTACCAGGATCAGTGCTCATACAAATACAGGTGTCAAGTCAGTAGTGAAAGACCTAAACACTGAACAATGGTTGCATTGTTTTGGAAGATTAACGGCTCTTCAGAGGAAAGGGAAAAGGAAAAAAAAAATAAATCCCTGACATGCTCATGCCACTGAATAACAAGAAAACATTTTTTTACTTCTTTGAGATCCCTTTGCTACCTGTCACCTGTGACTTTAGAAGACCAAGTTACATGACCAAGACAGTTTTGAAAACTTTCAATCCATATCAAAGAAAGAACGAACTTCATTTATGATTTGCCCTATAAGATTCCCTTCAAAAATAAGGTAAGAGACGCAACCCTTCTGAGGAAAGAACCACACGCTAGCTGTAAAGTCAGTTCAGAGTATCTGTACTACCTTCATATCCTCACGTGGAACCTTCCTCTTCCTTCTAGTGCTTTAGTGTCAAGGTACTGAGATTAATGTATAATGATAGTAAACACAAACCACTAGATGGTAGAGCTTGTCATGGTTTTTTCTACACTTTTATTTCTAGTATATTTTAATTACCCACATGACTCTCTGTTAGGACTTTATATCAATAGATCTTTCTCCCTAAACCGCTCATATTTATTGTATCACCCGAATTTGAGTGTCATAAGCAGTTTTCTTGTTTCAGTCCTCTTTCGTTATGAAATCTTCACAGTCTTGCACAGTTAGGTGCTTTTTAACCTCACAGTCAATCAATTCCCTATCTATCTCTCCCCTTTTACTGTTTTTACATTATACTACTATTTGGGATCTGTTCTCTTACTTTTCAATTTTTTCCACAATTTCTATCACCCTTCTCCATGGCTAGCAAGTTGTACATTCGTGAAACAGCATTCCTTTTCCAAAAACCTATCTGTGAAAGGGGGATTCAGAATTCAATTTTGCATTTCAGGCTTCTATCACACCATCAACCGAGTCTTACACAGTTTCAAAACCATGACAACAAAAAGCTAAGAAATTAAAGAAAGCACGAAAATGAGAGACCATTTATTATGCTTCCTAATCCACAAAAAACTGCCTTACAAAAGCATTTATGAGTTGCAGTTCCTAATTAGATTCCTCAATCTTCATAATTTAGCAGTCCGTTAGGCACATAAAAACCTACATGTGGTTCACAGGATTTTGGTGCCCCCAAACCTACTGGAGTGCTTTTCAAAAAATCTTTTCTATTATTTCCAGTATTCAAAACAAAAGTACTGTCCAACACCAAGGTACCCAAGAAACAAAACGATTGCTGCCATAGAGAAACAAGACATGTAAAGGGATAAAAATGAGAAGGGTGGTTTCATAAGAAAAAAAGCTCCCTATAAATATCACTGATAAGGCAAATGTACTCTCGCATCATGCAGTATTACCACTATCTTACAGTCACAACACACATGTCCTTGATTAAAATACTATTTACTCACAACTTCTTCGAATTTAAGTTTAAACAAAACTATTTACAGTGAAGCTAGTCAAAGTTTTATGTGCAGATAACTCATTGCATTTTAACTTCACAAAGACATGCGAACTGTGCACTTACGTAACTAAGCCTGCTAATAAGCAAGCTATTTCTACTTCTACTTGGCTAAGCACCAGGAATAGCAGTGGTTTCTGGCTCTTGAAACTGCAAGATCTAATAGGAATGCAACAGCGTCTACAAGCCATGTTAGTACTTACATCCAAGCTTCCTTCACTTGTAGATGCAGAACTAAAAACATCCTCCTCACCATAATCTCTGTTCATCCCCAAGTGTTCTTCTGTCTGCAACACAAACAAGTATCCTACACAGCAGCAGCAAAGGAAACAAAACAGCAAACAACATGCCAAAGCAAAGCACCCAACCTCATCACGGAACCAAGAAAATGGTCTCAGTAGTGCTGGACCTGGTTACTGAGAAACTCTCAAGTAGTCTGTAAAATTTCTCTGTTGCAGGTAAGGCCCTAAGCAGAAAGATTTGTATAAATATGAAGAAATAAAACCAGGGAAAGGAAGAAAACAGGCAGTAAGCAACTCCTGTAGCACCAGACACCAAACTGCAAGCCTCCACAGGCACAAGAGAACAAGGAGAGAATTTTCTCCTTGCCACTTGTCAATGACTTGGACTGTTTCTGTGTGCTAGCATATACCCTACTTAAGCCTGGATCCCATGACTGTCTGCACTACTGGATTGCTTAGTGCCAATTTGATCTGGATTTAGCCTCAGGCACAGGACTACATTTCACATCAAAAAGATATGGAGTTCATGCTACCTTTATGTCTTTTATGCCAATTACAGAACAGAAGGTAACTGATCCAGCATAAAATTAGAATGTAGAGAACAAGATGATACCTAATCTGGCATTAAGCCTGCCAGTACAGAGTAAACCAAAGAAATACTTTCAACAAATTGGTAATAGCCATGAGAATAGGCCTCTGCTTTCATTCTACGTTACAGTGTTTTTAATAGAGCAGAAAGTCTTTTTCAATAAGTTATGTCTAGTGTATTGTCATACCAAGTTTATGGCTCTCAGGGAGCTAGCTGAGAAAGCAAGTGTGTGTGGGGGCATGGAAATCCGAGCACAGGCGTGTACCATGCACTGACACCTGATCCAGGACAGTTTGCAACACAGGCTAATACTCATCCTCCCTTGCAAAACCAACTGCCTCCCCCTTGTAAATGCCTGCAACTCTGCAGAGCTACTACTGTGCAAGGTTTTGGATGACTGTTGCTGTCAAACAGTTCTAAAATACAGACTATGCGTGACCATGAACATACACACACATAGCATCACTGAAAATTGTAACACAAACAAAATAAAACAAAACAAATAAACAGAAACAATTTAGTCTTGCAGTGGAGTAAAACCATAACAACAACCAGAAGGAGCTTTTGATTCCTGCACACTGAAACTGCAGAGCATCCTTTCAGATAATCCCTCCGTAAACCTAACAAATGCTTTCATAAATGAACTTCATTAATTTGCTCTCATTTTGCTAAGTTTGTTCAGCACCTTCACTGCTGTTTTGGCTAGAAATCTTTCACAATGCCAAGCCAGATGCATTACAGCCAGTTAACACCTGCTTGCTCCTGTGTTGCACTATTCTTCAGCTTTCCATAACTCTTCAATCTTTTGGGTTCAAACTCCTAGAGGTTTGAATTGAAAAGGCAACCATGATTCCTTGCTGAACTAAAAGTGGTTGGTTTAGCTTCTTTTCCTACAGAGTATTTGTCCTTTGAAAGGAAGAGTCCAATACACAAATGACCAAGAAAAGTCAATTAACTTGTCAGAACTAACAACGAGATTGGCACCTTTACCTCAGACTTAGCATGTGTTTCATGTACCTGTCGGTACAGTTCTAATACTACCTGCAACTTGTGATTTGATCTTCAATATCCTTAGCATCCAAGTATCTAAAGACTCAAGCTGAGTTCCCTTGTTTACTAGATTCTTCCAGGCAGATACAGCATTATTGCCCCAGTTATGCTGCTGTTCCCTTCCAAACAGGAAATAGTTTCTTATGGAGGAGAAACACTCAGAAAACAACTTACTTCCTATCTTGTAAAACACAGTTTCCATGTGTCTTTCCAAACATGTAAAGACTAGCTCAGCATCCATGGCAGATCAGACTTTTCAACACAGTAATTCCCACTGTCCATAAAGGAAGCTATTGCCCAGTAAAAGCACTTCAAATTTGATCACAGTCAAAAGGCCAGAGAACTAACAAAGGTTTTGAAAAATTTTCACAATTTTAGAGAACGTGACTGAGGAGACTGGAAGGGTAAGTGAAACATCCATCCATTAACAAGCAACAGTTAATCAGACACACATTTTATAATTTCACTGCAAAAGCTCTGGAGGGTTTTTTAAACAGGACAAAAGAAAATTCCCTCTGTATTCTGACATCCCAGATTATCATATGCATTATAAAGAGTATCTGTTGACACTGATATTTGTATAAAAGAATGCAAAAAGTATGAAGTTAAAGCTTACATTTGTTCTTGACTTGGTACATTTTTCTGTATTTTATGTCTGTAATTAATAGCAAATTTTCCATAAAGGCATCTCAGTAGAAGAAAACTATTTTATACAATTTTTCTTTTTTGACTTTTCCAACACAAGATTAAAAACACTTAACATACACCTCAGGAGATACTGATCCTTCATCTTTTACTCCTTTTAGTCCTTTAGACCTACACCTGATTCACTGGTTTTACAGACTTGGAGATGGCAATAGTGTGACTGTACATAGCTTCCTAAAGATATAAATACCTTAAAACTGATTATCACTCACGCACAGAAGTTTTAATAAGACACTTCTGTTTGATATCTTAATTTGTTCTACACTACATCAGTTCTTTCATAAATGCATTTTGTAATCTGAGCACTAATAGTAAGCGGACATAATTTGCTTGAAACTATTGCCCTTTGCTAATACCTACCGAACCAACAGCATTTAAAAAGACACTTAAAAGGTCAACGTGCCCAATTCTTTCCATAAGCAGCTGATACCTCCATCAGACCACACTGACTAAATATGGTTTATGCATCTGCTAACAGATTACTCCTCAGAAGAATGAAAGAAAAAAAAAGAACAAAAGAGAAACAGAAAAACCTTAAACAGATGTCAACAACAAACAAAACACATCTGGAAAAAAAATCAGTTTTCTTAGTGAGGTAGTACACCACTAAAACCACTTACCTTGCTGCTACTTCTATCAGCTTTAAACAATCCCAGAAGTCTTGTCTTTTCTTTTTCTAATGCATCATTGCTTACTGAAGCCTTTTGACTTGGTTCTGAAACAATTATAATGAAATATTTTTATTCAGAAGGTCAGTATTTTAAAACATCCCAAATTAATGCTGTATTTTTTATGAGCTGGAGGTGTTATGAACCAGATTATCTAAGTAACCACCAGATTATCTTGTACTTTATTTTTCTATTTGTTCTGAGCTTCTTACAAAATCTAACGGAAGTAAATGGAATAATTTAATAAAATTCAATAAGTTTTCAATCACATTTTAGTAATCCTTACTAAAAGGCAAAACATGAGCAAACTCCTTACTCTTTTGAAATGTTTGTTAGATGTCTCACCTAAATCACATGGAGTACTTCAATACCTAAAAAAAAAAGACTTACAAAAGATTATGGGAAGTATCTTTAACATTCTACAGGTATGATTAACACAGTGAAGTTAGTGGAAAGACTCTCCATGTGGATTTTGATAAAGGTCCTTGAAGAGCAGAGACACCTTATCCTTGGAAAGAAAGGTTCTCCCCTCAGACCTCAAACCAGCTGGTTGTACTCATCTTTTCTCATCTTAGTGGTTTTACTTCAGGTGGGGAAACAGGTGAAATTATATGCATTTCAGGTTTTAAGAGCTACAACATGCATGTCTTCCTTGAACCAGCTAAAAAACTATGAATTCTCAGATGGTGTAGTCTCCTTTCAATTTCCCCCACATCAGGTGAGCTGGATGAGCAACATGATGAGGTCATCCAGGGAGCAAACTACCACTGGTTTGACATTCAATATACAGAATGCAAAGCTTTCCCACTGTTTTTAGCCGACAGTTTATAGCATTTTGCTGTTCCAACTACACCAGAGTACCCCAATAGAACAAAGAAAGTTTCATGTACAAAAAACCCCAATTGCTTTCTCCTGTAAATATTTGCTTTTTTTTAATATTAAGAAGCAAATGCAAAATGACATCTTTGTTGACACAAAATAAAGGTTTACTTCACAGAAACCCCTCATCCCAGAACTCCTGTAAACTGATTTGCATTTTACACAAAGCACATGAACTTCACAGATCATTTTGCATATCAGCAACATCAGGTGTTAGAAGGTAAGCACATTCAGCAGTTCAAAGCACAGCAGAAAGAGTAAAGAGGATGAAAACACGCAGAAACTCTCCTTAAGAAAGGCTGAAACTCTGCTGCTAAAAAA
Source organism: Coccyzus lansbergi (assembly GCA_033558105.1). Classification (NCBI taxonomy): domain Eukaryota; kingdom Metazoa; phylum Chordata; class Aves; order Cuculiformes; family Coccyzidae; genus Coccyzus; species Coccyzus lansbergi. Next base: position 4,763,560 of record JAUMJK010000305.1, on the reverse strand, counting down.
AAAGCCCCAAAACCCAAATCATAGTAAACGAATACCTTCTTCAAATACTCAGTGCTTGCTGTCCACGCTCATTCACTACCTACTACTGTTTTTCTGATTTGGGCTGGGCTGCAACTATATGTGGGTCATAATTCCCTTACCAACTGTCCTGTTTTCAGCTGGGATGGAGTTGATTTTGTTCCCAATAGCTGTCTTTTTAATTTAGCATAAGAATAATGTTGGTAACAGATTCTGGATTAGTTGTTGCAAGGTAATGATTATGCTCAGGTAGCACAGAGTTAATTTTCTTCCCAGCAGCTGTTGAGTTTAGATTTAGTATGAGAATAATGCTCATAATACATTGATGTTCTTATTTGTTGACAAGAAACCAAAGACTTTCAGTTTCCCATGTTTTGCAAGTGTACAGGTGCCTATGAAGCTGGGAGCAGCACAGCCAGGTAGCTGACTGAAGCTGGCTACAGGGATAGTTAATACCATATGATGTCACACTCAGTATATCAGTGGAAAGTTGGCCAGGAACAAGACCTCACTACTTGGGGCAGGTTGTGCCAGGCGGTGAACAACTGAATTGAACTGTGCATCACTGTTTCTTAATACCACCACTATCATTATAACAACTATCTCTTATTTTTATTGTTGTCCTACTAAACTTTTTCTCAACTCATGAGTTTTACTTCTTGATTCTCCTCCTGATCTGAGCAAAAGGAGGGTAGGAATGGACTGAGCAAGTGGCTGCATGATACTTAGCTGCTGGCTGGGGCTAAACCATAGCACTCACAGTCTTCACCTATGAGCAATAATGATGAAAGGCTAGCATAAACTATGTCAGCTGATCATGAACATTACCATTAAACATTGTATAATCTGAAAAAACTGGGATTTTAAACATAGCATATCATTTCAAAACAAGGATACTCTTTAAATCTGCATAAATTTTTCTTAAAAAAATGCAAGAGATACTTCCTTTAGTAGTGTGTTCTGCCCCAGCAAGTAATGACAGAAGATGAGGGGGGAAAATACAGCATCAAAAGTACAGCATCAGTGAAGACTAAAGGCAATAGAACATGAGCTAAGATTTGCACAAAGTCTGCCATCTACTGGAGGTGGACTTCCTGAAATTTTAAAGATGACAGCAGTTTCATTTTAGTCATACTGTGTTTACTAGTAATGCAAAGTAGTAAAGCCAGTCAGAAATCAACCATACCTTTCTTGAGGATAATTAGTTCAAGCAATCTATTATAACAGACTCAGTGGGGGAAAAGGAGGTACTAAATATACATATTTGCTGTTCAACTAGAAGCAGAAGCACCAATGTAATCTAATAAAACCCACCTACTGTAGCAATTCAGAAGTCAGCATCTATTAAGTTATCTAACATGTATACATTTAGCATTAAAATGCTTTGTTGCACGTAAATGGAAATTAGCAGATGATCTCATGGATCTCAAAATATTCTGTCTCTGCTATTAAACAAACTTTTAACCCAACAGACTTCTGAAACACTGGCATTTCTGAAATTAAACTAATCAGGGTTTAGGTAATTTGAAATGGCTGGGTATCTCTATAGAAACATGCCATGGGACAGAACAGTTAAACAACAAGGTTTGTTAATTGCTGGCATTGTAATGGCAATTACTGAAGAAACAGGGAGTACTACGTTCTGACCAGAAGCACAGACATGTGAACAATACTTTGTAAAAGACACTAGAGAGCAAAAATAGCTTGTTTTTCTACAGCATTTTACACAACAGTCTTAAAACATTCATCTACCAGACCCACATGAAACACAGAATGAAAGGAAAGTCAATTTTCCTTCAGGAGCATTGTACAGTACCTCTAAAGTTCAGAGAAGGTTCAGACTGAGTTTTTGACGGGGGAACTGGAAAAGGCAGGCAATGAAAGGACAAGAGAAGACATATTAAAGTTCTAATACTGCCTCATAAGCCACAATATTCATTAATGACTCCTAGTATTTGTTTCCCTAAGCATTACAGAAAAACAGTGTTGACTAACAACACTCATACAGAGGTGCTACTGGAAGCAGAGTAGCTGTGTTTGTATTAATTCACAGTTCACTCGTGATGTTGCTTCAACTGCTGAATCAAATTATGTCACCAGGTGGCAGTAGAGCTTGTCTTTTAATAATCCTTTAGCACTTGATATTTCTGTTTCAGGGAGGGAAAGAATGACGAGCGCAAAAGTTTTCAAGAAACTGCTCTTACAAGCACAGTCTGTGTTTCCAGTGCCTCTGATACCTTACACAGTGAAATTGCATTTCAAGAATCTGTCTGTTCCGATAAGCTAACAGGCTGGAGACCTACACAATGCACAACTCCTAAGACCAACTGCTACTGAAACCAATGCAATTATTGCTCTTAATGATTACTGATGAGAATATGGGACTAAGGAATTTGCTGGAATAGAAGAAACCTTTTGTAAATTTCATGTGTTTTTACTGGTTTTCTTATCAGACATCACGGTGCAGAGCAAGAGGAAGACAGAAAAGGCTGAGATGCACTCTGGATCACAGGGATTTTATCATAATGGAACATATACTGAAAGGTTAAAACAATCCTGATACTGAGAGCAGCACACCATGAAAGGTTATATAATCTGCTTCTATAACACCAGCCCTGAAGTAAAGTTTTTGTCCTGATGGTATGGGCTAGAACTGGATTCAAGGAGCAATATTTCACCCATCTATACACCATGACTTTAATTTTAAAGGAAATGAATTTAAGGAAAACTTAGGCTAATTACTGTAAAAGCTGTCCCTGAACTATCTTGTTGAATATGCTGCATGTTCAATACGTTGCTCTGAAATTGTTAGCTTAATTACAGTAAATATGTCTTAAACAAACATGCAGTCGAATTATGATATGTTGCCAAACCACTTCTTTGAGCATCCTAACAATTCAAAGGAAAAGAAGACATTTAATTTACTTGAAAGTCTAAACTCATTGAAATTTGACTCACAAAGGTAGAGCCGTCTACTTACCAAAGGAGTCTGAAAGAAGAGACAGAACATCAACATAAATAAATAACTGTATAAATAAAAAATAAGCCTGCTGCTCAGCACCCACAAGACTGACATTATCTAAACAATAAATACAGACATTTACTGTGCTTGAAGTGATACGACTTGAGACAAACTGCAGGAGAAAATTTTAATGAATATCACTTTCTGACCTCAAAGGAAGTAGTGTTTGTCATTGCGTATTTTTAAAGCTGGTATATTTTAAAGCACATCACATAATTATGCTATTTGAATACACAATCAGGCTGACAAAACCCAAGCCCGAGAAGCTACTGCTAGAACATCATCTACAAGAACAGAAAGTGAGGGTGAATAAACAAGAGAACAAAATTCTAAATACAAATACCTCTTAGCTCCTCTTCACTAAACCATCAGTAACTTTGCTTTTTGGAGGAACTGTCTCTCAATCTATCCACAGTCTGTTTCTCATAAGCCCTGGTCTGTTGCTTCTGCCTCTCAGCTTTCGCAGCTGCCATGACTATGACACGTTATCTTCTTTCTTTCTCTCCAACCCACAGCACAGGTAGGCAACAGGCTCTGCCTGGATGCCCCCCGCCGCCGTGTTATGCACACCTGTACTAACAGCAGCTCCAGGAGCCAGCAAAGCTCCTCCTTTTGCCCTGCCCCAAGGCCAACCCATGCACTGCCAAGGGCCAGCCCAGCCTGGCACGTGGCCGAGAGCAGCTAGGGATGGCTGGCCATGCTGCTGTCCTAGCTGCTGCTCTAGGCACAGCTCACTGAACAAACCAACACTCCTCACTGGACTGAGATGTAAGCTCTGATGTTTCAGCCAGACCCCAAAGGGACAGAGTACAAATGCTTTTAAGCTGTCCATAATGCTGCTGAGACATCATTTAAACCTGCAGTGACCGCTTTCAGTCTCAGTTCACCTCTTTTTCTGTCCCAGGCATACAGCTCTTTTATTCCCAGCTCCTCCAAGGATTTGGTAAGCTCCAGCTCCTCCCCAGTGATGCCATCTCGCAGAAGAACGACATGCTCTTGACTGACTTCACACTTCTCGCATATAGCTGGGATGATGCTGTGGAGAGGCACCTCTGGGCTAACTCGAACCACAGCCTTCTGCGTCTTCAGGTAGTTTACCACCAGCCTCACAGATTTCTGCAGAAACACACAAACTCTCCATGATGGCTGTTCTCTTACAGTGGTTCTCTTACAAGGAGAAAAGCATTAAGGACTCTCATGTCTTGACTCCTCCTAGGCAAGCTTACTCCACATTCACAATATATTATTTAAAAAAAGAACACATAAGCACTCAAAACTCCTCTGTCACTAAGGAGAAATTCAAAAGAACGGATAAATAAGGAAAATTAATCAGATAATTTGTGAATACACCATTCAAAGGCATGACAGTGTAATCAACTATACTGACTCAGAAGATAAAAAAAAATCAGGAAACATATTTGGAAAACGGCTATTTCTGAATTTTCACAATAATTTGAAATACCTTTATTAACAATCAGTGTTCTCCCATATCTTCAATAAAGATGGCGAACACAGTATCATCAAAACCCTACCTACTTCCACACAATCAGACAACTTTCACTTCAGCCACAACTGCGAATTTCCAACACTCCAGTCTTCAATTAAGGGTCTTCAAGGTCAGATTTGCACCTATCCAACCACAGGCAACATAACATTGTTGCACCTGCCAGTGTGTGTGTGAATCAGTTAAGCTAACAGAGCAAGTTATAGTCAATCTGAGGCCCCTCCCATCTGGTTTGAAGATGCAAAGACTGGAAGAACTGTCTGCACTCACAGTAATGAAATGATGTTCAATGTTTTTGCCCTGTAGAGTACCAACCTCAGGGACCCTTGGCAGAGGTCGCTTTATCTTCTCTTCGGGAACCTTCTCTTTCACAAGTACTGTCTGTACATCGAGTGCTCCTATCAAAGTGTTTGGCTTGTAGCTCAGAGGTGGTTGAGTTCCTGAAGACTTCAGTTCAAGACTATGTTGGGATGGATTTAAGCGATACTGGCTGCATAAATCAACCAACAGATCCATCACAGCTTTACTGCAGGAAGAAGACATTCGTTGTTAACATGACAAAAAGCAGCTTGTAAAAGTTTCAATTCTATTTTAATATGGATTAATGAAAGACAATACAAGCTGTGGAACTGTCGATAGATTACAGTCTTTGGGAAGGAACAGCACCAATGCTTTGAAATGCTAATCAGATAAGATAAAATGTTAGGAATTAAATATATTTACACTTCGGTATGTGTTTATGAACTGACAATAATTCACAATGAGACAGACAACAGTGCCAGTAAGAGCACTAACAAAGGTGTGCCAAGAGCATACAAAGTGCATCTTATCTGTTAAATCCATACATTAAATTTTCCTATTCAAACCCTGTTCTTTAACATGGAGACAAGGTATAAATAAATGATGCAGACACGGTATAGTAAATTCTACTTAAATTTGAACCATCACGTAACATAACTAAAAATGGAGCATTTATATCTGAAAGAAAAGGTAGGCAGGACTACTTTTCTTTTCCAATTTATAGCTTTTGAGTTCTCCTCCAATCTATTTGAAACACAAAACATTTCCAAGTACAAGAGATCCTTTCTATATTTATTTTCAAGACATTAACCCTGTACAAAACCAATGATTTTGAATATTTGCATTATCCAGAACTCTTACTGCAGATGTGATTCATAAATCACAAGGTTAAGAGTCAGTCACTGCCCCTCCACAGGGGAATTTGTTTTGTGTCAATAACTCAACATTTACTGGAGCTTGATACTACCTGACATAGCAGTTATGAACTATGTTCCTCCATATAGTCTCTTCTACCACAGTACTGAAGGGCTTGGGTTTTTTTTTTTTTTTTTTTTTTTCAATCTTCCTCCCTAAAATTCCATCCAGGATCAGAGAAGAAGGTTAAAACAGGTTATGTTTCTGAAAAGGTTTAGTTTCATAAATGAGTATCTGTTATTAACAAGATGAAGGAAGCTGAAAAATATCACCAGCCATACCTGAAGCCTGTCATATGCACAGAATATTTTTCTACTAGCAGAAGTGAAAAATAAATGCATAGAGAGCATATTTGCCAAAGGAATTGGCATATATTCTAATGTGTAAACTGTAAACACTGTATACAGATTCAGAATGCAAGCAAATTCATTGAAAAACATTCTTCACAGGTTATCAGCTACCACTGTTATATCTGTAGCTGAAGAACTGCCATTTAACTCCAAGATGTTGGCACCTGGGAAATAACTTTGGGGTGGACTGCCCATGTTTGTATGTATCTGTTGTTGGCTACCAACTACTCAAGAAGCTGACCAAAAAACCCTAGAGAGCTAATGGCAAAGACAACGAGAACGGAAAAGAAGAATGATCCATTATTAACAGGGGAAAGACTAAAACATTAGTAGGTAACAGCTCTTCTTGTGCAAGAGGTAAGAAAGGACCTTCTTTACAGTAACCTATTTCAAGTTTAACCAAGTTATGCAGTGTGAGCTGACAAAGTGGCAAGTGTGGAAAATCTGAAATAGGTGATCACACTGAAAAGAGAAGAACAGTGAGAAGATGACTACTGAAGATAAAACAAGGAAAACAGATGTCAATACGTACACGAGGTTTCAGAAAAATAGAGCATTGTGGTAACAGGTATCACCAAGCATTTAAAGAGAAACATGCTGTACTTAAAACTGTATTGGGTCATTTCATGATGATTTATCTTGGCACCGTCCCCAAGTTGCAAACATCTATATTTCATAACCATGTTTAATTCATATGTAATATGCTACAAACTAACAGAATCATGTACAACTATGAAGTCCAAACTATAGGAGAACCCCATCTACACTCATATGTACATGAATACATAATATGCTTTGCATATATTATTAAGTGATAACAATTAACTACAGTGGTTTTATTTTGAAACATCCTCTACTGTACTTCATTGCTGTGCAACTGCTTTCCTGAAATTAAAGAATCATTTTTCATTATGATGATGCCCAGGGCAAGGTTTTGCAAATTCTTACGCAACAGAAAAGCTATTTCCCCAGGGTACCTAAAAGTAGATTTTGCAGGATGCAGTTTTAATGATGGCAATGAAAATACTTAAGATTTGTAGCAGTATAAACACCAGCGGAATTTGCCTGCAACGTCCTTGCTGACATCACCATAGATAAAAAGAGTGAAGAAGGAAAAGAATTTATTACCTGCACTGGCTCCTATACTTACTTCAAATTAGACAAAACACTTTTTTTGTTTGTTTTTAAAATCCAGTGTCTTCATCATTAAATGTTTACAGTATCACTGTACTTTGTAGCTGTCTAGTTTACAAAGTCAAAAAAATGCAAAAAGATGAAAAGCCTGGGCTTTAATCCAAACCTGGAGATTTAAGACAGTCCATCCTCAAAAATTTCAGATGCTCCTAGTTTCTTTATTTTATTCCACATCCCCAAAAACATGCCCAGTGCTAATGTACAGAAATTTTCATTTTGCAGTGGTTAGAAAGAACAGCAGCACATGGAAAGCCGGTTCACAGGCCGATGCCATCATAACACATGGCTCATTATAAGGTATCCTTTTCTTTTTTTCATAAACAGTTAAGATGATTTACTCCCCTCCTCAGTTTCTATAATCTCCCACTTCATATACCTGGCTATAAGTGCCTGACATTTGTCAGTAACTCTTCACTTCAAATGCTCACAAAGGCACTCAGGAAAAACATCTACAACCTATGTTACACTCTGGTGATACTCAGATTAGCACAAGCAGGAACTGCCACCTAAATCAGGGACCTAAACTGCCATGCAGCCAATGGGGCCAATGGGGAAAAGTGGGCACCTTCAGAGAACAAAGACAACACTTTGGTTACTTAGAATGCTTAGATGATGTAAATAACCCCGTGGGAATTTAAGGTATAATTTTTGACATTTCTTTGAGGTTTTAATCAACAAACTAAAGACTCAATAATAAAAGTACTCGGTTCAGCGTATGCAACAACAGCGTTAGCGATAATAAACACCCATGGGAGAGAGAGAATGTTTATTGTACAGGGATTCTCCACTTGTCTTTGCTCCTGTAGCTTTCAAAGTTAGCCTCTTTGTAGCTCCCAGGCAGCTTGCAGCTCCCAAAGAAATACCAGCTTTCTTTGGGATCTAACAGACAGTGAGTTTCATGTCTTTTTCTACTTTCCAGGCCTGTTCTCTCCTTTCTCTCATTAAGTCCCAATCTCCCCATCTTAATCACTAAATTCATAATATGAGAGCTCTGATAAGCACTTATTTCCTTCAAAACCTTTAACATCTTTCTGGCTTTAGGGCTGACCCACCCAAATTACACTAGGATCCTGGGAGTGGCTAAGCAAACACCAAATTCTACAAATAAATTAGGGGGAAGAATGAAGTACCAGACACTATATGCTGCTGTACACATCCTCCTCAGCCATCAAAAATATACACAGGCAAACAAGTAAAATAGACTAATATACCAGATCAAGAAGAGCAGTTTTACAGGAATGCAGGGTAATTCCTGCAAACCCCAAACAAAAAGTAAACACAGGTCTTGATTCATCAAGAGGCATCTACACATCCTCCTAGTCTGGTATTGTCACTTTCTGCAGCTTCCTGACCATTGCTAACCACATAATTGTTTGCTACAGTTTCATCACAGTTTTGAATATATTTTAAAAACTCTTCCAAATTCTTTCTTAAAGCAGTAAGTTTCCCTCTTTCAAAACAGTTCTTTCAGAAAGCATGAGGAGAACGAAGAGCTCCCACAGCAAAGAAAGCTATCTCAAAACTGCCTTTCCAATACAGTTTGCCTTTGATTATACCTTGTGATAAGGAGAACTGCTCTTTCTTCCTAGGGAAGAATCAATACACTTTTATATAGAAAAGATTTCCTAAATATCAGTAGATGCTTTGCTGTCTACACAATTACTATGTATTTGCAAAGGGAGGATCCCTGAACCTGATGAATTGTTCATCTTTTGAGCTTTTTTCCTCAGCATGACTCGTCAGGGATACTGTCAGGACTGCAGTTTGCCAACAGCACCCACTTCCACTGCACCAAAAGCGCTCTGTACTATGAGTCCAACAGCGCTACACAGAAGAGATGCATCCATATACATGCTGAGAGCAATCCACGGAGAAAACAGTAACACAATAGCTGCTAAATCCTTCCTGCCCCAGCAGAGAGGGTCCTTTCCACATTGCTCTTAGGTACAACAGCTGTCTAAAATGTCAAGAGAAGCAGAGCATAGAAACTCCATCAACTCAGAAAGTGAGATATTATTATCAGCAAGTATCCCACTGGGAATGGAGGGCTCCAGAAAGCGGGAGCTAATTAAAGCCTTACCTTCCTTGCACGGTGCTTTTCTGCTCCAGCCCATTGGGTAAAACGACTGTGAGGTCCACCAATCTGTTTATCATATTCTCCTTCATGCTCACAAGGTTCTGATCAGAAATTACAGCTGTCTCTGCAGGTGACTTGTGCTCACTGTGAGTTCCACTTGCTGCAGAAGGATGATTTGGTGGAGGGGGAGCACGAGCTTTCATTCTTCTCCTTGGGAAATAAATGCAGGAAGATTAATCATTTCTTGTGAGCAAAGTATAAACACACTGATAAGAAAATATGTTCTTTCAGCCATAATCTCAGATTGTTTGAAGAAGTTACTTTAGCATGACCCTTTTTTCTTTATCGTGAAACTTTTCAATGGAATTGCATTTTATTTTTACCTCCTCTAAAAATACACTAATTTTTTAATGATGCACTCATTCCTACTGTTTGCTTTCCATGCCCCAGGGGATGAATCAGTTCCATAATTAGGAAATGAAATAATCACTATTCTGTTGAGTATGAAGCATGCTCCTGTGAAGCGAGAAACAGAAATGCTGGATCCAGTCAGACCTGAATCAAGAAAGGGTTGTATTTGTAGGTTTCCTCCACATTAGAATGGCAGGAGCAGAGGCAAGGTGAGGTTTCATTCAGCTATATTTGGGTTGCACAGTATTACTTGACTAGAAATATTGTCTCTTCCTCTGCTCTGAGTAAGTAGTATTAAATTTGGATCACCATATTTTATAGGAAAGCACTATGAAAAGGTCAACCATAAACGATACCACTTCTTACTATGCAATACAGAGTCTATAGCTCCTCGCAAGCACCCTGAAGAGAACTCATCTTCAGTAGCAGGTTATGTACCATAGGTGACATACAGAAAAGCATACCATAGGTGCCAAATTGCACTAAACAAGCAGTTGAGTACTTTTACAGAGACAAAAAACCACCACAAATTCAAAAGTTTAGTTCATTGGCAAGCTGCCAGACAGATAAGCAGCATATGTGTGCTGTTAAACTTTTGACTAGCTGGCCTCACACCAAGCACATGTCTAAGAGGATTAATTCTGATTATTAATATCCCAGTGACCTCTTCTGACTTGATTTATGCCTACTTTAAGTCAGATTTTAGTGTAACAGATGGAAAAGGAGTAAAATATTTACTGAGAAATTATTACCCTGGGGTTACCATCTGTATTTTTTAGATCTGCCTTGTTTCAGGGTGCAGAAAGAGATTATGATTTTGCACATCATTTTCACCCTACAAACAACATAAACAGAGGCCCAGAAGAGAAGAGTACATATAAAACACTAACCCTTAAAGTCTGCAAAGCACAGTGGTTGAATCAGCCAAGGGCAAATCTGTGTTTAGGGAGGAAAAAGAACCCAAACCTGACAGCATTTATACCAAACTAAACTTTTCTTGAGCTAGACACAGCATGTATTCTCAGCGATGAAAAGATAAACACATAGTTTAGAGTACCAATCCTAGTAGAGAGGAAAGGCAAGGGCTGTATCACATCACAAAACAAAGTTCAGAAGCAATCCGAATCAGTATTTGCATTTGCCTAAGAATTTCTATTACATGTCTCAACCTGCAAAAAATCACTACACTGCCTTGCAATTGCACATTTTGATGAGACCTCAGCAGGACACTGTAAAATTATCAGAGACACAGATATTTCCTTTCATTTCCTGTGTGCATAACAAATAGCATTCTTTACAAATATGCAGGGAGAGCTACTGCCATAATTACTAGGATACAGTAATTTCCCTTCTCTGGGACATTTGCACTGAACTTTCACCTGATTTTATGTATGCCCATGAACCAAACTATCTTTAATTTTTTTTCATACTTGTTTATAAAAGAAAACAAAGAAATGTGGATTCATCTGCTCAAATCCCTTTATGTATGGCTACAGTTGTAATTTGCTAGCAGGTGGTGAGAGACATCAAGGTTTTGCATAATCCAGATCATGCCAACTGCAGCTTTATAATCATGAGGTGCAACATTTAAGGCCTTCAGATCAGTTTACAAACCATGTAACTCTTGCCCTCCATAACATCAAATGCATCAACATAAGTAGCTACAGAGTGTCACATCAACTCATTTCTTAAGACAAGCTTTTAATTTTTGTTTTCAAAGCTCATCCTGTAATATGGAGGACAGTCTCCAATATAGTACCAAATGTTGGGAAGGGAAGAAGCAGGCAAATGTCCCAAGCCTGGCAGTACTAGGGGTTTTTTTAATTATGATTTATCTGCACTTATAAATTCCAGACCTCACAGTAAACATAGATAGGGAAAATAACGCTATGATAATAAAATAAACATGAAACTGAAACCAGCTGAAACTGAAAAGACTTTGAAACTTCACAGAAGTTAATTGAGTTGTGAAGCTGATGAAGGAGCTGCAAGTAAATTAGGAGTATGCTACACATCTGTTTGTTCTCTAGCAATAGCATAAAGCTGCATCTGGTTTTGTGAAGGAACGAAGTCAGGCAATTTATAGCTCTGAAATGAGAGCATGATTTTAAAGTTTTTTAATGTTCTCTTTACAGCCAGTTCTCCAGTTATAGACCTTGCTCAACACTGCTTAAGGCTGGGAGCAGGGGTGTGTGTCAGGAAATTGGGTATCATGGCATGAAAAGCATCAGCTATACACTGACCAGCGATTCACACATTACCTCCATAAAATACATAACCATCTACTCTTTTAGACATTACATGAGAAGGGTCTTTTAGAAACTACAATCTTCCTTTTCTTTTGTGTAGAAAGGACAGTGCAGGTCTGTTTCCTTCAGACATCAGAGAAAGGAAAAGGGAAAACATTCTCCTTACAGTCTCCCTACCCTAGCAACAGTTCAAGTGACCTCATACGAACTTTTCCACAATAGTGACTACACATTCACTTGAAACACTCGTGGCTACCTGAAATGCCTGGTTTTCAACCATTTTCCAAATGATAAATTTCAAACTGCTTCAGTGGAAGCAGATCCCTTTAAAGTTCACATCTGAAGAGGCATATGTGGCACAGATTTACATTTCATAGCCAGCTTTCTGAAACATCCCAGCAGTAGAAAGTAACTCCATGAACCACAGACTGAAATCCACAGCTCTAGCTCTACCTTGGATCTGCATGAACAGCTGCATTCTGAGAGGCTCCAGCAACTGCTGTCAGAAGGCTCCGAGAAGCCTGTAATACTATTGAACACAAGTCAGAAAAAGAATTCAGCTTCCTCTGCCAGAGATACAATGGTTACAAAAGACAGTACAAAAGCACTTCGTAAGGCAAGTCTTTTGTTCCACTCTGAAAATAATGCACAGAGAAAGTGAGTGATTGAAAAGTCCCTTCTAAGCACAGGTACTTTCCATGATATAGACACAACATACTGAAAAAAAATTGTGTAACATTCTGCAGTATGAGCTAAATTCAAACTCAATTTAGCTTAACGGCATTTTTTGCCCCTCCACAAACAACCTTCATTGTGCTCAGTACTGAGATACTTTTTAGGCACCCCTACCTGCTTCATCTGTGGATGAAGTTAAAGGATGAAGTTGAAAGTTAAAGGATGAAGATTATTAATCTGCAGATGAAGTTAAAAGTGGGAACACTTTGAACCTGTGATTCACTCACGGTTATGTGAATGCTTTGATCCAGTCTTTCAAAAGGACACAGACTCAAAACAGGCAGCTGATTCTAACACAAATGTACACTGCCTTTTACTGAGATCATCTCACTTTACTCTAAGCTGAAATATGCATATAAACATGAAATAATTAGGCAGAATGCATTAATAACTTACCAGCACTGTTTCTCAGCAACACCATCAGGCTTTCCAAAATGGAAAAACAACAAGCAAACTGACCAACAAGCCCAGCATTTCTGTAGTACAGTATATAGAACAAGTGCAACAGAAATGAAGAAAAGTTTCACCAGATTAAGAACTTCAAGAAAAGGTAAGACAGGCCCTTTGGACCTACATTTTATTAATATGTAACTACCAAGTAATAGGATGCAACCTGGACTTTATAATCACATGCTGAAAAGACATGTTCTCTTTTTCGAACAGAAGTGGTCCTTGGACTTCTGCTTACATGGCAATGCTATGCAGAGATTGTCTTTCTTTAGATAAGGCCTAATACAAAAAAAGAAAAAGAAAGAATCCTACACATTTCCACCATGCTCAAAAGAAATCTGGAACCCTCTCTTCCTGTCAGACAAAGGCAGCCTTACGGGTATTGGGTAAAATTCATCACATGAATATCAGCAGAAGTTTGGCAAGAGCTCCATACTACTCCAGTTTGTAGAATCTCATCCTTTTAATGTCAATTCTCCCTCTAATTATTCATTAAAAAGAATTTCCTCAGGTGTAAAACCGGAGACAATGAAGTAAATACTCTCAACTTTCAGGTGATGGCAGTCCTGCAGTCTTTCCAGGGGAAACCAATGCACATTGCTGTTTGAGGGGGAAAAAAAACCAAACCAAAAAAACAGACGAGTATGTTCTCTTTATCTCTCAAAGCTTCACTCCTGAGGCACACCTCACAGTCTACCAAGACAGATAACATGGTAGAAGTCACGCCTGCCTAGTGATCTAGTCCGTGAAACGTTTATCCTTTCAAGGATCTTTCTCTCTTACCACTGCTCACGACAAAAAAAACGAAACCCAAAACCCACAACCAATACCACCCCCCCCCAAAAAAAAAACCAAAAACCCAAACAAACAACACCACCACCACCACCACCCCAAAAAAACCAACCCAGACCACAGGCTGGGTATCAGTTACTAGCATGCCAATTTCCTCTTTCTAAGTAAAATCCTTTCAGCTTCTAGGCAGAGCAGCTCAGAAAAATTATTAACACAACACAAATGTAAAAGAAACAGAAACAAAGTAGTACCAATATAAATCACTACAAGAATTCTGAAAATGGAAAACAGAAGTTAAAAATTTCCACAGAGATGGGGAACAGAAATCAGGAGAGCATGATAATGTCCATAACTACTAAAGAGGGAGGCATTCATCCAGACAGCTTTACAATGTCAAGGACAGCTCCATTTCACTTTGCCATTTATAACACTCCAACAAGCAATTAAACTGAGCTTTGTGTTGGCTCTTTATTTGGAAGTAGAGAAAATAAGAAGGAATAAATCAAAGAACATTCTAAAGTTTACTCAATCTATCACAGGTAAAAAAAATACCAATCCATTACAAGTACGTTCAACACAAGTGACCTATGCCTTTAGATGCCTCATACATAACAAGGTATAGGTCTAAAAATATATTACTCTTACAGTAACTTATTTCCAGTGTTATCCTACAACACCTCCTAACATTTATAATATTACCAAAAAAGGGGGACAGACAACTCAGGAGGACACAAAGATGTGAGGTTTTGCAGGAAGAAAATCAGAGGGGCTGAAGCCCAACTAGAACTTAATCTGGCTACTGCCATCAATGACAATTAAATTTGTTTCTATAAATACATCAGCAGCAAAAGGAGGGCTAAGGAGTATCGCCATTCTTTAGTGTGTGTAAAGGTTAACAGTGACAAAGAACTAGGAAAAGGCTGAGGTACATAATACCTTCTTCATCTGGTTGTTCTATAGGTACCTAGCCCCCTGAGCCAGAAGACAGGCATAGGGAGCAGAATGGAGCCCCCATAATCCAAGAGGAAATGGTTAGTGACTTGCTACACCTAGACACATGCCACTGAGGTCAGATGAGATCCACTCAAGAGTACTGAAGGATCAGGCAGAAGTGGTCACTAAGCCACATTCCATCACTTATCAGCAGTCCTGGATAACTGAGGAGGTCCCACTTGACTGGAAGATAGCCAATTGATGCCCATCTACAAGAAGGGCCAAGAAGGAGGATATGTGGAACTGCAGGTCTGTCAGCCGGACTTCAGTGCCATAGAAGGTTACGGAGCAGATCATCTTCAATGCCACCACAAGGCATTTACAGGACAACAAGGTCATCAGGCCCAGTCAGCATGCATTTAGGAAATGCAGGTCCTACCTGACTAACTTGGTCTCTTTCTACAAGGTGACCTGCTTAGTAGATGAGGGTAAGCCTGTGAATATTGCTTACCTGTATTAAAGCCTTTTACACTGCTTCTCAAAGCACTCTCCTGGAAAAAGCGTCTGCTTGTGACTTGGGACAGGCATTCTATTCACAGGGTAGAACGCTGGCTGGGTGGCTGGGCCCAAAGAACTGTGGTGAATGGAGTTAAAACTAGTTGTTGGCAAATCACTAGTGGTATACCCCAGGGTCCAGTGTTTGGGATGGTTCTTAGCATCTTTACCCATGTTCTGGACAAGAGGGTCCAGTGCACCTTCAGTAAATTTCCAGATGACACCAAGTTGGGCAGGAGTGTTGGATCTGCTTGAGGGAAGGGAGGCTCTATGGAGGGATCTGAACAGGGTGGATCGATGGGCTGAAGCCAACTGTATGAGGTTCAAAGAAGCCAAGCACTGGGTCCTGTACTTAGGCCACAACAACCCCATGCAATGTTACAGGTTTTGGGACAAATGGCTGGAAAGCCACCCAGTAGACAAGGACTTCAGGGTGTTAGTCAACAGTCAGCTGAATATGAGCCAGCAGTGTACCCAGGTGGCCAAGGAAGCCACAAGCATTCTAGCTTGTACTAAATACAGTGTGGCCAGCAGCACTTGGGAAGTGATTGTCTCCCTCTACTCATTGCTGGTGATGACACACCTCGAATGCTGTGTTTAGTTTTGAGCCCTTCAGTACACAGAAGACACTGAGGTGCTTAAATGCTTCCAGAGAAGGGCAGCAAAGCTGGTAAAGGGTCTGTGCTGAAGCCTTAGGAGCGACTGAGGGAACTGGGGTTGTTTAGCCTGGATCCAAAGAGGCTGAAGGGAAACCTTATTGCTCTCTACAATTACCTGAAATGAGCTTGTAGTGAGGTGGGTGCTGGTCTCTTCACCCAAGTAGCAAGCAATAAGCAATTGGAAATGGCCTCAAGTTGCACAAGAGGAGGTTTAAAATAGATATTAGGAAATATTACTTCACGGAAAGGTTTGTCAAGCCTTGGGACAGGCTGCCCAGGAAAGTGGCTGAGTCAACATCCCTGGAGGTATTTAAAAGACAGTAGATGTGGTGCTTAGGGGTATAGTTTAGTGGTGGACTTGTCAGTGTTAAGTTTAGAGTTGGACTCAATTATCTTAAAGGTCTTTTACAACTTAAACAATTCTGTGATCTAATTAATTAAATTATTCCCATGCTGATATAGCTCAGGGAACAATTAGGGTTACCTATGTTACTTTAGTTTCCTATTTTTAAGGTTGTTTGTGGGTTTTTTTTAAACAATCTTTACTCTGAATTCCCTATTATGGTATATAATTATTTTACGCTTTTCTCTTTTTAAACATTTATTGGGATTTTTCTTTCAAAAGATCATTCCATTTCTAAGGGAGGATTACACTGACAGACATGATGAAAATGAATTCCTTGCGGGTGTGATAAAGTCACTCAAAACAGACAAGAAAAATAATTTGTTTTTGGCAAAGAAATGAAAGTTATTTAATTATATTTTTGATCTTCTATTTGATTCTACTGATGAGAAACCCTACAGCTTTATGCATTTTAAAAATAAAGTTTTAATGCCGGAAGGAAAAAAAAAAAAGCAACCAGGAACAAACTGAATGAGAGCATTTGTAGAGGAGGAAGCAGGGATGGAAGTACATGATGATGCTTGCCCAAGGGTGAAATTAAAGAAAAATAAATGAAAGTCAAGGTGAGATGACACAGTCTAATGGAAGTAGTTCCTAACATTTTATCTCTAATTTCAAATCTTTCACGAACTTTACAAACCAACCATTAAAAAGCAGCATGCTGCAGCTTCCCGGTGTCAAATGCACAAGTGAATGAACTCATAAAATCAGCTACCTGGAACGTCTCCCCAGATCTGACCCATTTCATGACAGCCTGAGATAGGCTTCAACACACAGCAGAGACCCGTCCACTCCACTGCTTCTGAAGCATTGGACTGCTGCTACACAAGAGAAAACCAGCTTCCATCTGGCTGGGACTCACTCTGGCACTGACACTATGTACCTGAATTATCAAGTGTTCATCCTCTGGCAAGAAAAACCAAAGGACTTGGTAGCCTGTTGCTGGTATCATCAAATACACTTCTTTCATTCATCATCCACACTTATAATTGAGAGTGCATTACCTTCCAATAAAAGCCTAATTGTCCATCCAGTCACTGAGGAGTTCCCTCAAGATCCAGTACAAGGAAGTTCACAGATCAGTTTCAGGAGTCATTTTTAGAGCCAGAAGAAGTCATGAACACTAATCTGATCTCCTGTAGTTCACCAGCGATTCAATTCACCACTTCTACTTTAGAGAGTCCTCAGTTAAGAGTGAAAGCAAGGACAGAGATGTATGTGGAGTGGCCTTTAGGTGACCAAGGAATAACACTGCAGCCTACAAATGCTTGTACATCTATTAATCACAGTCACACTGGGAAAGCTAACTGATATACCTGTATTGGCTCCCCCCACCCCCCCAAAAAAAATTAAAAAATTACAAGACAAGCCTTAGAGAAAAATCTTTTAAAAAGCAGCCAAATCCCAGATTTGGGTAGATGCCCACTTCAGTTAATGAAAACACTCCCTGAATAAGCACCGCAAGGTCTGGCCTAATAACTGTATCACAGGACTTATGAGATACCACCCACACATTCAGTGTGTGGCAAAGACCACACTATGCGCTAGTGCCATTACATGCAACTTCATCAGGCTGCACATCAGTTAAGAGGAATGAAATGGGAGAGCAGCTAACGCTATGTAATTATTTGCCTCATTTGTTGAAACACATGCTAAAGAAAAACAGAAATCTTTTGTGGTTAAAGGCAAGAAAGCATAGATCGAGTGATTCTATTTTGGAACGTTAAATTCCTGTGATCCAAACTGTGGTACTATTGCATCTCTGAGTAAGACATACACCAATGGACTCAACTATTTAACTTGCAAGATGCCATAAAAAAACCTCCAAACCCACGTTATCAGTTCATACTAGAGGTTGCATTATCAAGCCTCACACCTTCAAAAAACTTTGGCCTAGTAGGAAAATAGCACAGCAGGTAGGGACAGTGAAACCTTGTTCTTTTCATAATGACATGTGCTAGAGGAGAAGACTCAGTCAAATCAAACCGCCAAGCAATCCTATTCCCACTGGCATGTTGAACTTCTCCCTCCATTATCCACACACTAGCATTGTTTTATTCCCTACTTATCAAGTACTGAGTTATTACTGTCATTCCGTTCCAAGCAAACACAATTAATAACAATAAAGAAAACATCAGATCGTTCGTGCTCATCTGAAATATTATTGATATGTGACCAAATCAGACTGCTTTGCACAGCATGTTTAAATAGGAAAAGAGAATGACACTATTTTTATATTAGTGATGCTTAAGCACAAAAAGTGCTTAACATGCTTACACCCCAAACATACTTAGAGAGACATTCAGAATATCACTGTTTATACTGCAAACTACTCTATCCTGTTCTCAGAGTTTTCAAATCTTCGCTAAGCTGTTTTAAGCATGCACAGTTTACCACCCAGGAGGCTACAACCATGCAGCCATTGCACACCAAGTTCCCTGCACATGGCAGATTGTGTCGCTGAACTGCAAAACTCACAATGTTAAAATACCAGTAACTCATGAGACAAACGGTGATATTTCTCAGCATTATTCATGAAGTTATAGTAAGGGTCATGTTGGTCAACTGGACTCCTACTAACCATGCTCAACCACAGGAAAACACTGGCATGAAAACAAAGCTAAATCTATATCTAAGCAAGCTGGAATCACTGCTGGCATTGTGTCCTCTCCATCTTATGGATGAACATTCAGCCTTCAGAAGCAGTCACTCTACTCAGTCACTCAGGCAGTAGCCTGTCAGCTGTGATTTTGTGAGGATGCTACAGCTCTCACCTTACTGCCTTGTCTGGTGCCACAACTTCATGCAGAGCCCTCTAGCCTCTCTAGTAGAAAGCTAACTTATTAATTAGAATAGGTTTTATTAACATTCAATCATTACACTCATCTTCAACATGCTCATCAATAGCAAATCATGAAAGCAGTAATAAGATTTTTTTTCTAAAGGGGTCAATGACCAAAGATACAATTACACAAGCCTGAGTTTAGCTCAGAAATATTTTCACTGTATGGTACATCCCCTGAAGTTATAGGTGGAGTACAGATTTCAGTGTGGCTGTTCTTTCTTAATCTTTTATCAACAAGCACTTTCAATACAGCTATTTAAACAAACAGTATATAAAAGTTTATTGTTTAGCAACATCAATTTATAAACTCTCCTGTCATGACTGGTACTGTCATGCAACTTCAAGGTGCATTTGCACTGTACTACTGAACAAACATATGACAGACTGCTCTATTTTAGTGCTTATAGACTTTTCAATCTCACTACCACCTACTGAGAATCACTCTCTAGGGGGCTGAAGACGCTGTAGATTACATCCATACTGCAGGAAGTTGCTTTCTGTTTTCGAGGGTCACAGAAGATGGAATAGTTTTGAAAGGATCAGAGGATAACAACATATACAGCTACTGGAATTCTGATGTGACTTACTGTATTGGCTAATTCCTAGTATTATAATACACTTATTACAAGCTAGTAAGAACTTCAGTTCAAAATCGCTGACATTATTAAAGAATAATATTCCTACCAATATCTGTTTTGACTAGAAAAAGCCTTAACAGTGACCATGTGATGTGCACATGGGGAAGAATTATGTTTAGGAATGATTACCTGCTTTAATAAGTATACCTACAGTAAATATTAACACACATAACTGTGACCTGACAGATCATCATTTTTCATTTAGTGAGAATGCTATAGAAGTGTGCTGCCAAAGCTTGTTTCACCCGTTCACCCTTATACAAACAGATCTCACAAAAAGAAGCAGGCAACAGTAACAGAGGGAGTTTAGTTCTTTGCAGGATTTAAACCTATGTTGTTCCACCTACCTTCATGATAATGGTTTTAGTTCATCTGTCTACAAATGGTGGAAACACTACAGTTAATTCAGGAAACCTACACACTCATGTACCAAAGAAGAGGGCATAGACAAAAAGTTAAAGGGTGTGAACCAGAGTAGAGAGGCGTCTTGGCTCAGTTCCCAAGCACTCTTTGGATCCAAAAGGGCTTCTCAAAAGGTTCAAAACGCATTTCTAAGCAGAAATTAAATATCAATCAATAGCAACTAATTCTATGTCTTCAAAGACTGCAGACCATAAAGCATTTGTGCTTTTTTTTCTGAAACCTATAGTTACTCTCTTAAGGTTGGTGGTCCCAGGCAGGAGAAACACAAAGAATGGCAGGTTTCAGATTGGGCAATACAAAGACCCTCTTTTTCCATCTGCAGTTATTCCGTAAATTCTTACTCTGTAAAAATACTACATGTCACAGAAGAAGACAACATCAGCACTATGGGACTAACGAGTTTCTCTTTAGAAACAGAAAATAATCTCCTAAAAGATCTAACCATGTATTTTTATGAAGTACAATTTACATTCGCTTGCAGAAAAACAGAACTAGAGATGCCAGGACATTACTTACTCTTTTAAAATCATCTTCTTAATTAGCATTTATAATTCAGTCTTAATTAATTCACCATCACACAGTAAGAAATCACATACTTCAACAGTATATTGAAAAAGGTTAATGTAAATATACAGTGTCAATGAGATAAAGAAATATCCAGCTACAGGACAGTAGCCTTAACTGCTCTCCAACCCTGTATTGATGGAAGGCATGAGTGCTCTTATCAGGAAATCCCACTGCTTCAGCAGATTTGCTTTGTATTTTCCTGGTGCTGATTTGCTTAATAAAATTTATTGCAAAAACAACATACATTTCCCTTTCACTTTTAAGATACTCTCTTTCTAAATAACACAGGAATCAATTAAACTATTTAGTTTAAATTGAATTTGGACTGTTTTCATTTATTAAAAGCAAATAATAAACTTAATTGTAAAGTAATAAACCCTACTCCAACTCTATACTGGAGCTGAGACATTACCATAAAAACAGAAAGTCTGATGAAAAAGAAAAGTACAAATATTAACAAAGATAAATACACTTAAAAGAATGAAGAGCTGATTAGTTGGACTGTGAAGTCTGATTTATAAAGCAAGAACAGAAATGTTTTAATGATTTTTAAAGTCAGCAAATATAATTTCCTTAGTTAAGTTTCCATTTAAAATTGTTTGATGTATCCTGTAGGAACATGTGGTACTTAATGGATTTTAAATCTCATACAACAACCAAAAAAAAAAAAAAAAAAAAAAAAGATGTGGTATCAACTAAGCACTTAACACTCACGCAACGCAAACTAGAGCACACGGTGAAGAAAATCTTGATAAGTCAGGCATGTCAACACACCCAGACAGTTACCAAATGAGAGAGGAAGCAGCCAAATACCCACCCTCTATATCACACACATTCAAATCAGGGACGATTATTCTGGGTGTTTTACTGATGGGCAGCACTGGATTAGGACACAGGAAACAGACAAGGGTCTAGGTCATTATGGACTTTACAGAGTAAAATCAAGACCGTTCATCATCCCCATCTGTTCACAGGAAACCATGGGAATCATGTTATATGTTATAAATGAGAGAACATTACCAAGAAAGTAAGAGGCACCCACCACTTAACAGCTTTAAATACTACCTGGAGATAACTCAATGCAAACATGCTTGATGCTGCTCTTTAAGTACTGATGGACATCACAGCAGTGATAGCAAGATTGCATAGACACGCCTGAGCTAGCAGAGCCTTCAAAAACCACACAAGAAGCAGGGTAAATTAGACTACCTTATAACATGAACTGCTATAGTTACAGTAGAAATGGCAAAAGGCACATATACCTCGAATGCAGGCATCAAAACCAGTGATAATTTGGAACAGGTCTTATAACCAAAAGATTCCTGTATCCTTATAAAAGCCAAAGAAATGGCAACATTAATGAAGTTTTATTTCCTTCAGCTTCCTTGTTTCATCAGGACTGATTTTGACATTAAAAAAGTAACAAGTCTCACTTAAGCTTTTCTCAGTTCTGGAGCACTTAATGACTGTCTTCAACTCTGGATCTCATCCTGCCACTGTCTTCTTAGTGAGGTGTTTATAAGGCTGCTTCTCTCTACCAGCCACCAATTTTCCAGAGAATTATAACAGCTACAATATTAGGCTTATCTCTCCCTCAGTCAACTAAACTGAAGTCAAACCAACTGCTGAAAAAAGCAAATAAGGATTTTTTTTTTTTTCCAAAAAAAAGACAGGCACATAATATCATCAAGTAAACTTCACCTTCTACTAAAATCATGTTAAACTCTGATACTACAAGGCTGCACAAGCTGTTGACAGACTATGCTGAAACAAGGATGCCTGTCCCATCTGAAAGGTGCCACCTGGGAACACTGAATGGAAACAGAGGAGTTCAGAAAGGATTAATTTCAGATTTTCCTCCTTACAACCAATAAAAAACAAAACAAAGAAAGACAGGATTCAGTTAAGTCAACAGGAGTTTTGCAACTAATGTTGCAGAAAGCCAAGTTTCCAGAGTGGCAGAACCTCAGAATAGCTCAGTATTACCTCTGCACTGACAGTGCTGCTTGCTGGCTCCTCCAGCTTGAACACAGCTTTCAAGCGCCAGGACAAAGCTAAGCACCAGCAACATGGTATTTAGAGATGTTCTGCAATGGGAAGAGCAACTGCATGGTACTGCCTTGGGAATCCAACCAGTTGCCTTTTAGATCTGCAAAGGCACTCTTATGTTCTCAGTACACCTTACGAAAACCCTAATTATCAAATATAATTAATGAATGAAAAAAAAAAAAGAAGGAAAAAAAAATCACTTAAAAAAGCAAGTAAGCCAGTCTATCTTCGTGAATTACCACCCTGACTTTATCATTTCCGATTCTAAAATGAGTCAGAGAGGTCAAGGAAATCTGAGGACACAAGATAAAGTCAGAGCTGCCACACCACAACCTCTGTGGTCACCTCCTGTGAAATAGGAAGGTCAGTGGCATAGTGATAATTGGTGAAATTACCAGCACACACAGAGCACTCCCTGAGCCAGTGCCTAACAGTTGCTCATGTGACACAAGCTGGCACCGTTCTTCCCAAAGGGAGGACGCTGAACTGCTAGCAGATCTATCATCGTCTCCGATGTTCGTCAGACTTTCCCAGCCAGGAAAATCCTGGATGTCGTTTTCTGAGCAAGGTTCCTCCAACCACTCCTCCTCTTCTGCTAAGCCCAACACAAACTGCACTCAAACAAAGCAGCAAGGCAGGACAAACAGAGTGACATCTACCAAAACAAAAGTGAAAGGGACTCATTTTCCTAGCTGCTTCACAGGTTTTCCACAATGAATACAGAAGCACAGATGGTGAAAAGGGAGCTCAAATATTTAAAAATAGCATTTTGAACTTCTAAAAGTCAAAGCTGTCCCCTTAACAAATAATACAGTTGCGGTATTTCTGACAGGTCCTTCAGAAAAAAATGCTGCCTTTTATTGAAAAAAAATGCTGACTTTTATTTAAAAAAATGAACTAAACCAAAACCATGCATGCTTTCCCCCACTTCCTGAAGCAAAGGTGATAACCTCTAATATAAGACCTTGTTTATAATGTTGAGTGCTATGCTTAAAATACAGGCGATAGAAAAGGCATACATCCAAGCTCATTCCCCGTCTCACACCCATTTTTAGTACAAATTGCAGCAGAACCAACTTACTAATTTATATAAATAAAATATACTTTTTTTCCCCCACATAATTCTACCTTCAAAAGGTAGGATAATCAAGAGGTCAGGTTAGTTATAAGCTATGCCATTACAAGAGCTCTGTTTCAAGATTTTGGTAGTCTTCATCTTGTTACAACAGACCACGTAAAAACTTACGCTCAGGGGGCTAACACAGACTCATGACATATCCCAAAACAGTACTGCTGTGTGGCTCATACATTGATGGGACTAAACAAAAGCGTTAGTAGCTGTCACTACTTGAATGTAAATTTTTTGTTTATCAGCACAGAAAACCCAAAACTCCTCCTCTGTGGGCTACCTAGTTAACTCAGCTGTGCCAGAATACACGTGCCTAATCCTACAAAGATCTGCCTACAATGAATCATTACCTAGTCCTAGAGCAGGAAGGTAAGCAACAAACTGCCTTAGCCCCATGAACTATCCGTCAGCCTGAGCTGCTGAATGAATGTTGAACCCAATGGAAAAGCAGGGAGTAACCAGAGTGGGGTGAACAAGTCAGGAGGAATTTTGACTACCACAGGCACTAGGACCACAAGGCTTCTTCCCAGAGAACAGCACCCACCAGTGAACCTTGTATCCTAAGCCTAATTCTAACCCTGCAGAAATGGCAGGGATGCTATTTGTGTTACTCCCAAGCTCACACAGCCTCTGCCCTTCAGGGTAAAAGCTGCTGAATGAGCATGGAGTATGCACATCAGTTTGGGAAGGCCACAGGGTTTTGTTGCACTCTCAGGGAGCCAAAAGCATCCCACACCCCTAGGTTGGTGCATAGCTTAATTAAGAAAAGCACAGGCATGCTTCTTGCCTTCACAGGATGCACAGCATGCAAATGCTGCTTTTCCCCTACACAAATGATAACACGCATATGTACTTGATGTAGTAATAATAAATAAAATGCATTAATTATTTAGATTAAGCTAGTTCTGTACAGCATTGTTTTATTTCCTATGCAACTTCTGATAAAATGCTTCTCTACAGTACTTTGAATAAAGAAATTATCAGAGACACAGGCACTAGTAAAGCAGGTTCACCTCTCCCTGCTGCTCTATCAAAGAATGTTAGCAAATGCTGTAAAAGCAAGGATGCCTCAAACACAGACTAAAGCCACCCCAGGCCTTCTAGCAGGCTAGGTTCAGTCTCAAAGAACCAGGTAATGAGATTAGCCAGTAAAAGGAATAATGCATTTAGGGAACTGCTAGTCCAAACTTTTTTTTCTTGTCAAGCAGGATATTATCATAGAATCATAGAATCACCAGGTTAGAAGAGACCCACCAGATCATCAAGTCCAATCATTTCTATCAATCACTAAACCATGTCCCTCAGCACCTTGTCCACCCGTCTTTTAAACACCTCCAGGGAAGGTGAATCAACCACCTCCCTGGGCAGCCTCTGCCACTGCCAAATGACCCTTTCCATGAAAATTTTTTTCCTAACATCCAGCCTAAATCTCCCCTGGCGGAGCTTGAGGCCATTCCCTCTTGTTCTGTCCCCTATCACTTGGGAGAAGAGACCAGCTCCCTCCTCTCCACAACCTTTTTTCAGGGAGTTGTAGAGAGTAATGAGGTCTCCCCTCAGCCTCCTCTTCTCCAGGCTAAACAACCCCAGCTCTCTCAGCCATTCCTCATAAGGCCTGTTCTCCAGCCCCTTCACCAGCTTTGTTGCTCCTCTCTGGACTCGCTCCAGAGCCTCAACATCCTTCTTGTGGTGAGGGGTTCAGAACCGAACACAGTGTTCAAGGAGCGGTCTCACCAGTGCTGAGTACAGAGGGAGAGTAACCTTCCTGGACCTGCTGGTCACACCGTTTCTGATACAAGCCAAGATGCCACTGGTCTTCTTGGCCACCTGGGCACACTGCTGGCTCATGTTCAGTCATCTGTCAATCAACACCCCCAGGTCCCTCTCTTCCTGGCAGCTTTCTAGACACACTTCTCCTAGTCTGTAGCTCTGCATAGGGTTGTTGTGCCCCAAGTGCAGGACCTGGCATTTGGCCTTGTTGAACCTTATGCCATTGGTCTCAGCCGAGCGGTCCAGCCTGTTCAGATCCCTTTGCAGAGCCTCCCTACCCTCCAGCAGATCAACACTTCCACCCAGTTTAGTGTCATCCACAAACTTGCTAAGGGTGCACTCAATGCCTTCATCCAGATCACTGATAAAGACATTGAACAGGGCTGGACCCAGCACTGAGCCCTGGGGAACCCCACTTGTCACTGGCCTCCAGCTGGATTTAACACCATTTCCCACCACTCTCTGGGCCCGGTCAGCCAACCAGTTTTCCACCCTAATAGGCCAAAAATATCACCATGCAATAACAGAAGACATAAGAGATCCAAAACCATCTGTGTGCTATCACTGCCCATGTTCAGAGCCAAATAGAGTAATCTGTAAACTGTACTGTCAGTGTCAGGTCTCTTACAAGAGAATGAGTTGTTTTTGATGGAGTGATTGGTCTGCTCGGCCTATAACCACAGTAACAGGGCATGTGAAGCTTTTCCTTGGCCTGTGAGTGTCAAAACCAGTGTTCTCTGTTATCAAACCTCATGTATTCTTTCCGTTTTGCATGAGGCAGCAGATGACTATCTGAAAGCAGATGCCTTCTAATATAAGTGTGACATAAGTAGCAACACAGTCCACGCTAAGTGAATCAAACACATACACACACACACATATACAAATACAGACATTAGCCAAAATACTATTTATAAGCAGTCCCATTTCCCTGTCACTATCCAAAGACTCATTAATGCATCAACCTTATTTCAATTATCCTGATCCTATTGCTGTTAAAAGCAAGCTACATGTTATCACAGATGTCCTTGACTACAGGATTAGATCCAGAGAGATAGGGTAGGAGGAGAGGAATGAGATTTTAATTTCATCTCTGCTTATTCTCTCAAAGTAAATAATGAATTAAAAGTTTATTCTTTCACTGAATACCTGGCACGTTGATAGTCTTGCAAATGACAACTAAATTAAACATATATGAGTAGTGTCACATAACAAGTCTAACCACTTATTTTTAAACTTGGAAGAGACTGAACAATTGAAAATATGTGGGTTGGGCTTAGAAAGTAATTCCACACACCCTTTTCACACATTCAGTCTGCATAGCTGTTAGTAGTAGATGGAACTGAAAAAAAGAAAAGAAATCTGAAACAAAGAAAAAAGGAAAAACTTCTTATACTCATGATACTAATGAGAAAATAGGTGAACTGGGCGGCTCAGAGGGAGAGATGAACTGGTCCCTAAGATTTTTGCACTGTTTTTACTGCATAGCCTTCTTGGGCTCAGCATAAGCCTTGGATTTAGTGGGATCTGCTGATGTTGGCTTCAGTTGCCACTGTTGGTTTGTGTTCTTCTATAGCCAGAGACAGAATTGTTTTGCATAAAGTTTCTTGCACGCAGCCTGACACTCAACCACTTGTGGGTCTCCAGGCAGTCTAGGGTGCTGCAGGTTGGCCTGTTGGCAGGTCACTGAGGACATCATCAGGAAACCTTGTTTCTTTCTTGATCTCAGTTAGCTCTCCACTTCCAGTGTCCAAACATTTTGCCAGTGTGTTGCCAGGGAAGGAGAAATTAGATGAGCTGGAAGAGGTGGAGGGATGTGCCTGCAGCAAAGAAATGCATGGGACCTTACTGTCCTGCACCCAGTTCACTTTCAATCCATCTCGAATGTACTATGTGCTTTTTGAAATGATGCAAAAAAAAAAAAAAAACTATGAAGGCAAACAAAAAGCTTCACCTGTGGCACCAAGAAGGCAGAATAAGGCCACCACCCCAGATCACGCACTGCCTTAGGATTTTGGCAAGAGAACTTCAGCCTTACCTGTGTCCTGCAGTTTTGGCTGCCAGTATAACTACAGAAGCACTATCAACACAGAATCTTCAACTATTTAAAGAAAAATGAAGTTACCTCTCATTTTTGCCCTCACTTCACCTCCCCACTCACTCAAATCTAGCACACAAGTGATGCAGAAACATGTTACTCGTAAGTGATCAGTTACGAATACCTTTAAACTTATATCAAACTTGGAAAGCCTACCATTCAAACAAGCTAGACCCCTTCTTTAATTAAAATCAACTTCAAAACCTTTCATGAATATAGAGATAAAATAAACCACCTAAACATCCAGTAAAATCAAATAGATAAAGAAGTAAGTGCATGAACAGTAGTTTCTTGGAGTCTACTCAGGGAATGCTACTTCAATGCCAAAGGCTGAAGGAAGGCAACTGCAGCTGCTTCTTACAGAAACACAGCACAGGGATGCAGTAACACATCAGTAAGGCAGCTCTGTGTATACAAAATCCCGTCCCTGTGATTACACTTCAGGTCTTTCAATTCCATTGTTATTGAATACATGCCAGTAAACTAAGAAATGCAAGCATCACAACACTAGCATCTCACAAGGGTTAAGTCAGGGGCAAAGTCAGTATCCATTCTATGATTTTATGATTCTGTGGCCTTTAAAACCAAAAGCCAAAATCTGATCTTCATACTGGGTGCACGTACCACATGAATCACATCTTAGGGATGGAAGGCATCAGGAGAAAGACAAAAGAATACAAAAGCTGCATTAGTATATATTGGTAAACGGGGAAAAGATAACTCACAGGAACAAAGACAACAAAAACTAAAGAAAGACACAATCAGAAAGAGAAGGAAAAGACAGACAACATACAGCCTCAGGAAAACATAATAATCTTAAAAAACCAAAACCAAGCATCTTATGACAGACACAGAGACACCTGTCAGTGTTAGCAAGGTGCCCGAACTGCAGACTTGCTTCTGCTCACAACCTTGTACCCCTCTTCCAAGTCAAAAAGATTGCCACAGTGGCTCTAACACAGTTTTCAGAATACAAGAAAGTTTCCGTCTCATTTGCAGAGCTCATCTGTTGGTGTAAAACCTCATCAGGGAGTGAGTATCTATTCAAGTGATGCACATTTATCGTACTGCTTTGACTTTCAGAGCGTTAAAACAAGTTACATCCTGAGAAAAAGAAAAGAAAAGAAAGGAAAAAAAAATCCCGAGGGATGTGCACAGGCTGGAAAAGCAGGCCAGTGAGAACCTCACGAGGTTCAACAAGGACAAGTGCAAGGTCCTGCACCTGGGTCGGGGCAAGCCCCATTTTCAGTACATGATGGTGGGTGAAATGATTGAGAGCTGTCCTGCAGAGAAGGATTTGGGGGTTCTGATCAATGAGAAGCTTGACACGAGCTGGCAATGTGCACTCATAGCCCAGAAGGCCAACTGTATCCTGGGCTGCATCAAAAGAAGCACGGTCAGCAGGGTGAGGGAAGTGATTCTGCCCCTCTATTCCTCCCTTGAGAGACCTCATCTGGAGTACTGTGTCCAGTTCTGGAATCCTTAACGTAAGGAGATAGGGCTGTCAGAACACCTCCAGAGGAGGCTACAAGGAATACTGGACAACCTTCCATATCACAAAAGGCTGAGAGAGTTGGGCTTGCTCAGCCTGAAGAAGAGAAGGCTCTAAGATGGTCTCATAGTGACCTCCCAGTACCTGAGAAGAGCCTACGAAATAGGACAAGAGGATATGGGTATAAACTGGAAAGGGGCAGATATAGAAGAGGGAATGGCCTCAAGCTCCGCCAGGGTAGATTTAGGCTGGAGATTAGGAGGAGGTTTTTCACGCAGAGGGTCACTGGGCATTGGAATAGGCTGCCCAGGGAGGTGGTTGAGTCACCTTCCCTGGAGGTGTTTAAGACACGGGTGGATGAGGTATTGAGGGACTTGGTTTAGTGTTAGATAGGAATGGTTGGACTAGAAGATCCGATGGGTCCCTTCCAACCTGGTTGTTCTGTGATTCTGTAATTTCTTCACCACGAGAGCAGGGAGGCACTGGCACAGGTTGCCCAGGGAAGCTGTGGATGCCCCATCTCTGGGGGTTTTCAAGGCCAGGCTGGATGGGGCCTTGGGTAACCTGATCTAGTGGGATGTCCCTGTCCATGGCAGGGGGGTTGGAACTAGATGATCTTTGAGGTCCCATCCAACCCTGACTATTCTGTGATTCTACGATCCGGTGCAGTCGGACGGATTCGCCACCAGGTGGCGCGCTTCCCCTCCGCTTCTTTTAAACGCTCTTTTTTAGCTACTGCGGTTCTTTATTGTTCACAAGAGAAAAGAGAAATCCCCTTTCCTTTGGCAAAACTGTGCTGATTGCACCATCGCTAGGGAACGAACTTACTGGAATTACGAAAGGCCAACGTGCGCTTCTTCTAACTATACTGGTTGTGAGGGAGGGGCAAAAGCCTGGCTGATTCTGTAATTACCCTTACAGAAATAAAATGGATAAACAGCTAATTCCCTTGGTGTGTCAATTACCACAGTCCATCGCATTAATAGAAAAATCCTAACCCAACCAATGAAATAATCTGCTACTGGGACCTATAATGCACACACGTCCTATTGCAAAACCGTTTCTGAGACAAATGTCAGTGTGTCAAACCAACAGTGAAACTGAGTGCTTTCATTTTTTTCATATTCAAAAATACACAAAAATTATTAAGGGAAACTGCATAAGGTATAGAGATTTAATATTGTTTCCAGTTGTCATTAAACCACAGGAACTAAAAATGTATATGGTTAAAAATGTGAATGAATGTGTGAAACGTATTTATAGCATTTTATGATTACCTAGAGAATAGGAAACCAGTGGTTTGTTCTCTACGGAACACTTCCTGGTTATACAGAAAATCCAAGATACAGGAACAATGTTACCCTTATAAAATCTACTAGCCTGGGACAGAACAGTAGCACATTAATTGCATCTTCGGGATGAAATTCACTGGGAGAAAAATGAAAGCTGTATTAGTATAACCAGTAAAGGAGGAAAAAATAACTTCCAGTAACAAAAGACAATAAATATTAAAGAAAGACACAAACAGAAATAGAAGGAAGAGATGGACATATAACATGCCAGATCAATCCTCTTTACTGTAAAGAAGGCATGCTTAAAAAGAATGGTGGGTCACTACAAAGCTGAAAAAATGATAAAAAGATGAAAAAAATCCTAAATCCATCTGTGAAACAAGGAAGAAAAAAGTGTCCCTTCTTCTGAAAATATGCAGTATATTACATCATATATTGCTACTAAACCACTCACTCTCATCACACACCTTACATCTATTAACTAACATTGTCCTACTAAGGAGCAGGATTTTATATTTTCAGCATGATTTGCAGCTATTAATAATAGGTAGGTAAGCCAGCCCTTTTTCTAAGGTGGCAATTGAGAAAGAGCTGGGAAAAAGGTGCACCTTCCTTCCAAAATCTGACAGCAGGGTTGCTGGAAGAATTTGATGCACGAACTATTGAAGTTTTCTGATTTGCCAAAATGGTTGGTGTCTTCTGAACCTAACCTACAACTACTACCATTAGAGAACACTAAGAAATCTGTCATTCTGCAACTTGGGCCTCAGTTTAAAACAACTCACTTTTACGTTTTAAATTGTTTTGTAAGAATGCAAGTGACATACAATAAAGACTTAGTCCAGGGCCGGTTAAAATGCAACACTTCCCAGCTGAAAAGAGCCAACAGAGAACAGTACCTCCAGACACCCAGAGTATCTGTTCTTTTTTCAGTAATCTGCTGAAAGCTAATCTTCAGTGTCACAAGTAAGCCATTGTGTGCAAAAAAAAAAGAGATTACTGTTTCTGCTCCTGTTGCATATACAATAACTAATCTACAGTACCCCATTTTGGAGCAAGAAAGAAAAGCAGAAGCGGTTTTTTACAGACAACATAATGGGATTTGCATCATGGGGCATCATCCTTTTCATGTTGCTAAGGATAAAAAAATTGATGAATTAATTGAATGGATGAATTTGATAGGGATGGTTGGACTAGAAGATCCAATGGGTCCCTTCCAACCTGGTTGTTCTACGATTCTATGATTAAAAAGAGACTCTTGCAGCATATTCAACTTCCTGACTTTTTATTAGTATTTTTGTAGAAAGTGCTCACCAACAGAAAAATGCTGAGTATTGCATCAGCCAATCTACAGTTAAATCCAGATCCTAAAGCATCTTTTGTTCATTGTTCCTCCAATCACTTTATTCATCTCTACTTTAATTCTTGAGTAGATATCATTAACTCATTTTCTCTTCTGTACTAGCTAGTGGGATGTCGTAGCAGTGGATGAACTGCAGTCAACCAGCTGCCATCACAGAACACCTCACAGAACACTGAAATTTGAGCATGAGCCTCAAAGTAGCAGAAAAAAATGCATTCCCATTAATACCTTCCGCACTACCTGCATTGCCTGAGCTGGCTTTAAGAAACTGCTGCTCATACCTTAAAACACACTGCTCCTTCTCACTCTAAATCTTGCATGTAACAAAACTTTAAAAATTATATTACCAGAGGAGCAGGAAGATGGACTAATATAAGGGAACAGACCTGACATTTGTCCAAGATTAGAAATAATATTCTCATCAGCTACAGCCACAGCACAGTCCAGTTTCTGACACACTCCAATTCAAAACAAGTTTAGCCTGAATCAGATGTGCAACCTGAAAACTTGAAGAACCCTGGTGGCATGTTGCAGTATTAGTTCAAAAAAGGCAGCAATTGCTTTTAACAGTAATAGCCAGACTTCTTTTAGCTATGAGGTTGCAAGTTCACCAAGAAAGCACACTGCAGGTCAAGAACACGCCAAGTCCCCAAGAACAACATATGCTTAAACAAATGAGGTACCACAATGAGGTAGCAGATGAGCTATTACTGAAAGTCAAAACGGAATCCCACTTAAGTATGTTTTTAATATATTTTATATTTTCAACATATTTTATATCATTAGAAATTTACTCTAGGAAGCCACTGATACTATGCTACAATGCAGAGGAATCTTGTTCCTATTAGTCTGATTTAATTCCTAAAAGTAAACTTCGCATTCCCTCCTACTACCAGTCTGGTTTCAAACTAAATACAGAATACCACCACTTGAGAAATGATCATGAACTTTGTGTCTTTATGAAGAGTTTATAGGCCCCAGCTGTCATGTCTCCAAGATAATCAGTAATTCTTTTGTATTTTATGACAAAAATTTGCATTAAAGACAGACAACTCAGCATCATACATGAACAGCTGTCACACAAAATATGTATTTTGTTTTCTCAAACTGAACAAAAAATGCCAAAAAAAAGTTAATGAAACAGTAATTATATTTTCTCACAAGGAGATTCAACATCAAAAAATAAAACCCCTCATTGTTCACAGTAGTGTCACCAAGAGACACCAGATAAAATTTCTCCCCTGTTTCATGGTACCAGATGGTCTCCTATGCTAACTATACACATGCTTTCACCTCTGGTCAAAACAGGACTGACAAACAACACCTTTTATAAAGTCTCTTCTTTCAACTACCCTCTCCATCCAACGCAAAATCCCATGTACTTCAAGGACGTATAACATACAAAGTGGTTAAGTGCTTACAAGCAGCAGTCTGCTTTTGAACACCTCCCTTTGTGCCCTCACTGCTGTATTTCTGCACAAATCTGCAAGGTAACATCCACAGCTGCCTCCCTGCTAGGGAGCTCATGAAACAAATGGTATGAATCTGAAAATAACAACTGAATTGCGGGTGAAAAAGTAGGACAGATTTCCTTCTCTTGTTATAGAATCAGAGAATTTTTGGGGTTGGAAGAACCTGTGGAAATCATCTAATCCACTGTACCCCGCTGAAGCAGACTCAACCTACTGTTCAACACCCGTTCCTGTTCAGTTTTGCACAGGAACTTGTCCAGGTGGGTTTTCAGTATCTCCACAGAAGGAGATTCTACAACCTCTCTGGGCAGCCTGTTCCAGTGCTCCAGCACCCTGACGGTGAAAAGGGTTTTCCTCATGCACAGATGGAAATTCTGGTGTTTGTGCCTGTTGCCCCTCACACTGCCACTGGGCACTACTGAAAAGAGTCTGGCCCCATCATCTTCGACAATTATCCTTTAGATATTTGTAAGCATCGATATGATCCGCTCTCAGTCTTCTCTTTTCTCCAGGCTAAACAGACTTATTTATCTCAGTTTTTCTGCACAAGAAAAAACACTGCTTTATATGTTTGTTCAAATCTAAAACCCGTACAGTTACACTCCCTTTCTTTTTCTAAAATGACTCATATGAGGATGTTTATTTATGCTACTTTCTCCATAATGGTATTTTCATTATTCATAGAATCATAGAACAACCAGGTTGAAAGAGACCCACTGGATCATCGAGTCCAACCATTCCTATCAAACACTAAACCATATCCCTTAGCACCTTGTCCACCCATCCCTTTAAACACTTCCAGGGAAGGTGAGTCACCAACCACCCTGGGCAGCCTCTGCCAGTGCCCAATGAACCTTTCCGTGAAAAATTTTTTCCTAATGTCCAGCCTAAACCTCCCCTGGCAGAGCTTGAGGCCATTCCCTCTTGTCTTGTCCCCTGTCACTTGGGAGAAGAGGCCAGCTCCCTCCTCTCTACAATCTCCCCTCAGGTAGTTGTAGAGAGCAATGAGGTCTCCCTTCAGCCTCCTCTTCTCCAGGCTAAACAATCCCAGCTCTCTCAGCCGCTCCTCATAAGGCCTGTTCTCCAGCCCCTTCACCAGCTTTGTGGCTCTTCTCTGGACTTGCTACAGAGCCTCAACATCCTTCTTGTGGTGAGGGGCTCAGAACCGGACACAGGATTCAAGGAATGGCCTCACCAGTGCCAAAAACAGAGGGAGAATAACCTCCCTGGACCCACTGGTCACACTGTTTCTGATACAAGCCAGGATGCCACTGGTCTTCTTGGCCACCTGGGCACACTGCTGGCTCATGTTCAGTCGGCTGTCAACCAACACCCCCACGTCCCTCTCCTCCTGGCAGCTTTATAGACAGACTTCTAGTCTGTAGCTCTGCAGAGGGTTGTTGTGCCCCAAGTGCAGGACCCGGCATTTGGCCATGTTAAACCTCATGCCACTGGACTCAGCCCAGTAGTCCAGCCTGTTTAGGTCCCTTTGCAGAGCCTCCCTACCCTCCAGCAGATCAACACTTCCACACAGCTTAGTGTCATCTGCAAACTTGCTAAGGGAGCACTCATTGCCTTCATCCAGGTCATTGATGAAGACATTGAACAGGGCTGGACCTAGCACTGAGCCCTGGGGAGCACCACTTGTCACTGGCCTCCAGCTGGACTTAACACCATTCCCCACCACTCTCTGGGCCTGGCCAGCCAACCAGTTTTCCACCCAGGAGAGTGTGTGCCTGTCCAGGCCAGAGGCTGACAGTTTCCGTAGCAGAATGCTGTGAGAAACTGTGTCAAAGGCTTTGCTGAAGTCCAGGAAGATACATCCACAGGCTTTCCCTCATCCAGCAGCCGAGTCACTTTGTCATAGAAGGTGATCAGGTTAGTTTGGCAGGACCTGCCTTTTGTGAACCCATGTTGACTGGGCCTGACCACCTGGTTCTCTTGCATGTGCTTCATGATAACACTCAAGAACACCTGTTCCATGACTTTCCCTGGCACTGAGGTCAGACTGACTGGCCTGTAGTTCCCTAGATCCTCCCTGCGGCCCTTCTTGTAGATGGGCATTACATCCGCCAGCCTCTAGTCCAGTGGAACCTCCCCAGTCTTCCAGGACTGCTGGAAGATGATGGAAAGGGGTTTGGCCAATACATCTGCCAGCTCCCTCAGTACCCTAGGGTGAATCCCGTCTGGCCCCATAGACTTGCAGATGTCTAGTCGGGCTAGCAAGGCTACCCTCTTGGATCATGGGACCCTCATTTTGCTCCTTGAGTTTCAGGATTTGTACACAGAGGGAACAAATTTCTTTACAATTAAAGACCGAAGCAAAGAAGACATTGAGTACCTCAGCCTTCTCCTCATCCCCTGTCACCATTGTTCCCTCTGTGTCCAAAAGGGACTATATGGTCTCCCTAGTCCTCCTTTATTTATATATTTATAGAAAGATTTTTTGTTATCTTTCACAGACTTTGCCAATGTGATTTCCAGTTAAGCCTTAGCCCCTCTGATTTTTTCCATACACAATCTCACTTCCCTCCCGTAGTCCACCCAAGAGGCCTGTCCCCTCTTCCAGAGCCTATAAACATTTCTCTTCATGATATCACTCAAGATCTCTCTGTTCAACCAAACTGTTTTTCTCCCTTGAAGGCTTTGTTTCCAGAACATGGGGATGGCATTCTCCTGAGCTGCTAGGATCTCCTTTTTGAAGAGCTCCCAGCCCTCACGGGTTCCCTTGCCCTTGAGTACTGCCTCCCAGGAGACTTTGCCAACCAGCCTTCTGAAGAGTTCAAAGTCTGCCCTCCGGAAATTTAATGCTACTGTCCTGCTAACCACCCTCTTCACTTCACCTAGAACAGAAAACCCTATCATCTCATGATCCCTTAGTCCTAGACGTCCCCCTACTGCCGCATCCCCCACAAGGCCTTCTCTGTTCACAAACAGCAGGTCCAGGAGGGCACCTTCCCTCGTTGGTTCATTCACCAGCTGCGCAAGGAAGTTGTCTTCCACTGACTCCAGGGACCTCCTAGACTGCTTCCTCTCTGTCCTATTCTGCTTCCAGCAGATATCAGGAAGATTGAAGTCTCCCACAAGAACAAGAGGCATTGATCTAGAGATTAACCCCAGCTGTTTATAGAAGAGCTCATCAGCTGCTTCTCCTTGGCTGGGTGGTCTGTAACAGACTCCCAGCACAAAATCTACCTTCTTATGGGCTCCACTGATTTTAACCCACAGGCACTCAATCTCCTCATGGTGTCCAAGTCCTCCCTTACAAAGAGGGCTACCCAGCCTCCTCTCCTACCCTTCCTATCCTGCCTGAAGAGTTTGTACCCCACCATAGCTGCACTCCAGTTATAAGTCACCTCACCACATTTCTGTGATGGCAACGACAACATAGGGTCCTTGCCCTACGACAGCTTCCAGCTCTTCCTTCTTATTCCCCATGCTGCGTGCATTGGTGTAAATGCACTTCAGCTGAGCTGCCGAGCCTTCAGCCCTCTTCAAGGGAACAGTTTGTTCCCAATTGTCTGGTAACTGGAGTAGCTTGTACCAGAGTGCCCATATCTCCCTTACCACCCCCAGGTGTGTTCACACCCACTTTCTGTGTGGTGATGTACTGGTGGTCCTCACCAGCACACTCACTCCAAATCACCAGTGCCCCATGTCCAAACTCGCTCCTGTCTAGCCTGGTCTCAACCCCTCCCTCTTCACATCTAGTTTAAAGTTCCATTTATGAGCTTAGCTAGGTTTTTAGCAAGGGCTTTAGCACCCCTAGAAGACATGTGTCCCACCCTTAGTAACAAAGCCTGGGGTGCGTGAGGCACCCTGTGATCAAAGAAGCTGAAGCTCCTCTCCTCACACCAGGCTCAGAGCCAGGATTAATCGAATTCTTCTTCCTGACTTCCTGCTCATCTCTGATGAGCCTTGGGATGGAGCAGAGTACTATCTGAGCCCCAGAGCTCTCCATCATTTTTCCCAATGGACCTGAAGTCTTCCTTGATGGCTTTGGTCTTTCTGTTTACTAAATCATCATTACCAGTTTGGACTACTATTAGAAGATAGAAGTCTCTCTTGTAGACCAGGGAAGGAAGTTTTCTAGCTGCCTCCTTCACTGATGCCCCAGTAAGCAGTACACGTCTCTGTGGAGTGGGTCCGGTATGCAAAGGGGTCCCTACCTTTTAGGAGGGAGTCCCCTACAACAATCACCCTCCTCTTCTTAATGGAGGATGTTTTTATCTTTTTCTGATGATGGTGTGGCCTAGGGAAAGATTCTAGGCTGTGGGGGCCATTATCCTCATCTGCAGGATTGGATTCCACCTGCAGAACACGGTACTTGTTCACCAGGGCGCTTTGCTGTCTGGTTGAGGGGAGCAGGTTATTAGGTAGATGCAGTAGCTCCACCTGGGAGAGTTTTTCTTGAAATCACTTCAAAAAGCATCTTTGTACAAACTGCTGGAGTATCATGCCTCCTTCATTCATCCTCCCAGAGTAATGAAAGAGAAAACACTCTAGTAGTGGGACCAGAACCTCGCTTTGCTTTTCTTGATCTTGGATTTATATTCACCGCTGATCATCAAACGAGTCTTCAGTAGATAATTATAAGAGCCTCTCCATCTGCAGTCAACAAGGATATGAAAGGGAAATGACCCCCCTCCCCCCCCAAAAAAAAAAGAAGGAAAAAAGAAATTTAAAAAAAAAATAAAAAAGGAATTCTCTCCCAGGACCAAACCTCAGTTTACACAGCATCAAGCGATCTCTCTACAAGCTGGCTTCTCTTCTGGGCAGGTTTCATGTGGTCACAGTGCTACAGAAATGCACAGGATCTGCTTTGTTTATGTCCTGTTCCTTTTGAAGCCTGCACACACCCTCCCCTTTGATGTGGGTTTATATGTGGCAACACCTGTGTTATCTTAGAAACACTGGCCAAGAATAATCCTGCAGACAGAAACAGGCTCTTTTTACACCTGCCTGCTGGGCATACATGGGCACGTAACCTGGCTGAGTGCTTTGGAGTCAGCATCAATAGACTTTCCTATAACGCAATGAAAAGCAACTTGGCAAAGTGTGATATGCCAGAAACTCAGTTCAGCAAAACAGCAGGAGGGAGGCTCAAGAGGTAGGTGCAGACAGCAGATGATAAACAATAGACGAGGCAGACTTGAAAGGGTAAGAAATGGATTTGGGGGGAGCAGGGAAGGAAAAGAAATGCTACATCATACTGGATCTGTGTTTTAAGCACACAGTGAAACAGGCACTTGACTGAAACACCTTTAAGGATGGAACATCTGTAGAGACTCCTGTACCAATCAGAGGCTTTTGACACCTTTTAAGGAGCATTTCTTAATACACCAAGGCTCATCAGGCTTCCTTCCTCTTTGTCCTATGCTGCAGAAACCCAAAGAGAACTCTTAACAGATTAGAGGTGGCATAAAACCTCTGTTTTTTTACTTCAGTCTGCAATTACTCCATTCACACGAGTTAAAAAAACATAAGGATTTTTTCTGAATGCTTAACCTGTATTTCCTAACAGCTGGACCTGTTGGAAGAGTTCACTGTGATTTCCAACAGCAAAACCCACCACCCCTGTGCATCTGTTACAGATGCCTACTTCATGGTCAGAGACTAGGATAATACTATACAGAAAGAAATAAATAAACCAAAGACAGGCAGTGTGAGCAACAGTTCCTTCTTTCTGATGGCAGCCACAGACTGGACTGAATTTTGCTCATTATTATCATATTTTAATTTAGCATCACAGTCCCAGAACTGTGTAATAAAAAATGTACCATTCACTCTAAACCCAAAACCACACCAGGCAGGTGCAGGGATGGATCCTCTGTGCAGGATGTGGGTTCACACAGTTAAGACACCTGCTGTTGTGTCCATGTTTGCAAAACTTACCTGTTCTAAAGACACAGATTGACTCCTGTTCTGAGTGTTGCCCTTGTGTAGCAATTATTTTTGTAAAATTCTTTTCAAATTAGATGCTAAGTTGTACGCTAAGGGAAAAATATTTCCCACTGAAAATCTAACACAAGGGGTTTGCCGGAAAAAAAAAAAAATCAGTATATACAACATTTGGATGTACAAATGAAGTTTTTCAGGGGGCTCCTCTAACTCATACCTGAGGTATTTTAGTTTCTGCAGCAGCTCAGGAACAAGAATAATAATAAAGGAGGCATCAAACCATGCATTCGCTATGATTTCTGTGATGTTTCTCTCCTGGAAGATGCAGCAGCTCCCAGGTCTTTGCATATAACTCCACAGAGAGGCTTGACTTCAATCAGTCACTTCCAAGGAGGAGTCTGTTTTATCCACCATTTCAAAGGATATAAAATTTGACAGAAAATGGATGCATACACCTGGGTTAAAAATTTAATCACAAGTGCTGTTTAAGCTCATGCCTACGCGATCTTAAAAGGTCTGTTCTGCAGACTCCTCAACTGACCTTGCTGGCTCATGTACCCAACACAAGCTCAGGAGC
This sequence comes from Coccyzus lansbergi, assembly GCA_033558105.1. NCBI lineage: Eukaryota > Metazoa > Chordata > Aves > Cuculiformes > Coccyzidae > Coccyzus > Coccyzus lansbergi. The sequence goes on along the minus strand of JAUMJK010000305.1, from coordinate 4,723,380 downwards.
TGAAGACCAAAGCCACAGACTGAAGAGCCAGACTTTCCAAGTTAGCTCCCACAATCTCCAGTGATGTTCCATTATGAGAAACTATGAATATTTTCTCTGTCCTATTAAGGACTATCTAGTTTGTATTAAAATTCACAGGGCAGCCTGGGACCTGGGAGACCCTCCTGCCCTGCCCCATCAACACATTCCAGCTGGAGAACCTCCCCATGAGCTGGTATCACCGCCAGGGTGAAAAAGGTGGCTCAGGAGAAGCTGAGAACTGGGTCCTGGCTTTGGAGAACTCATCTTGTACGAAGCACTGAGGGACATGGTTTAGTGATTGATGGGAATGGTTGGACTCAATGATCTGATGGGTCTTTTCCAACCTGGTGATTCTATGATTCTATGAAAATGCCGTATTAAAGGTTCACATTACTTAATGACAGTGACCAGTACCTCTTAAATCACCAGTTTATACTGAAATACTACTGATTTTCTATTATATAAATTAGCAAAGAGCAAAACCTAAGGTTGGTTTCTTCCCTGTAAACGCAATGGACTGTGGATCAGTCACAAAATTACATGGAGGGGACCTGGAGCTTTACAGATCAATCAATGATTTTGTTACCACATATTATCCAGGAAATCAGGAGGCACTAGAAAATGACACATACTGGTACAAACAAGTTGAGAAGAATTTTATCAAGTGGGTCCTGAATATCTGTCTTGTTTATGAGGAAAACATAATTGTTTAGAGAATTGTTAAGGTACATTGGAGACATGATTCCTTCAGAAAAGAGAGCAGGATCAAATGAAATTCTATAACAGTCTCACATGCAGAGACTATGCAGCACATTCTCTATTTAGATGTGACATTAAATGCTGGAAATGAAAAAAAGCAGATACTACCCAAAGCTTCAAAACTAACATGCAGGTACAAGATAGCAGATTCAAATCAATGCAGCAGTAAGTATTTGAATAACTACGTAATTTTACAGACAGCAATGCAAAGGCTAATTTTTGTTTTGGCTTAAAGCATAGGAGTGTACAGATAAGAAAAAAGCATGAAACTGTCATTTAGAAAAATACGGCAAGATGGAAGTATATAGAGTGAACTGGCTAACCTGTACAACCATACACAGAAAAAGCCTGACAACTCTCTAAATATTAATGTCACCCTGAAGAATCTTCTTTGCCAGTGGCAAAGGCTCACGTTAAACTGCTGTAAGGGCGAGACACTCGTACTAGGTTACGCTAAAAACGAGAAACCCAAACAACCAAACCTCAGACACCAAACATGTAGCTGCTGGTGGTGTGATCACAAAGAACTGCCTATCTCTCTCCCTCCTCCATCCCACCTGCTTCACAACAGACAGTGGTCTCATCCAGGACATCAGCTATGCAGCACAACATTCTGAATCCCCATTAGAATGGGGTGTACTGTCTGGAGGATTTATAGCAAGTTACTCTGTCTTTCCACTAATGCTAAATTACAGTCATGTGTACAAAGATGGAAAAACAATTCCTTATCGAAAGGCAACTAACCATACTTCTTAATTTCCCTGTAAGCACAGCTATCAGAGAGTAACGTTTTTGATTCTTCCCAAAATAAAACCACCCCCACACATGCACTTGGAACGGAGTAACACTATATGGTCTTAACACGTAAGTACTATTCTACCATAGAGATCAACCTGTTAATTAAAACTTGATAATGTTATATGTGGATTCCCAGCTACATGCAAAACATCTCTGCCTTGCTCTGCCAAGTTATAGGAATTCAACACTTTTGCATATTTGGGCTAATATAAATAACCACTACACAATCCAAAACCTGTTATGTTTTTTTTTTCCTTGGGCTTCTGTACTCACACAAAAACCCACTGCCTTTGACTCTCTCACACAGACACCTAATTCTTCACAGAAAAAGCAGGAAGATCTAGACTAGTTGCCAGGTTGTTTAGCAGAAAAGGATACGCAAATGAACACGTTTGTTTTAAAGTTCCTTATTCATCCTCTCTGGAATAGGAGGGTCTTGAACTGGATATCCAGCTTGTGCCTATCTCATTGAAATAGCTGAGAAATTTGCTGCTACAAGGGGGCTTCTGTCAGAATAATCTTTATGACCTTCCAAGGCTTTCCCGGCATCTTAACCAAAAACCTTACTGCCAGCCTCAAAGTCTCAACAGTCTCCTGACCTTCAGTCAGCTCCTGGCACTGGAGTGGAAATACCAGAGGAGGAGAGCTACGCAAGATACAGCAACATCATACATTAAATCACTGCTGCATGGCTGTCCAGACATGAGCTTGGAGGGCAATCATTTGGGTTTTTTCCTGTTTTGTTTTGGGAGATTTCAAACCACAGTCAGTGTCTCAGAATACCACAAACTCACTGTGTTGCATATAATCCTGCCAACAACAAGGCTGTCACTGGTAGGGTCACGCTAGTCAGCTGGAAGGCTTCTTATTCCATCCACAGCAAGGATTTTTCCCTGATTAACAAAGAAATTGTGGAACCTTCTGGTGAACGCAAGGGCCATGGTATGCACGTACCTTTTTTTTTCCTATCTGGATCATTTTGTACTCATTCATGCTAGAAAATTAAATAATTTTCATTGATAAGCTTAAAATTCAATTATCAATTTTCCTTGATAAGCTTAAAAGAAAAAAACCAAACATGTTTTGCAATGTGGGAAAATACTGCATGTAGATGCACATGTTTACATAGTCACTGGCTGAAGGAATGAGAAAATATATGTGTTTTAAATGTAAAGAAAAGCCAGACATTGTCCTCACCATAGCCGAGTCCACAGTACTGCAGTCGGAAATGTGTGCCGGGGTTTGGGGACCCAAAAGGGAAGACTGCAGGTTAACTACCCTAAATATCCGGATAGATTTCAAAGCACTTATTAGCAAGAGGCTTCAACAAATTAAAGTTTTGTCAGCCAAATAGCACTTTTCCGACAGCTGTCTTTTTTCCCTGCTGATCTTTTATTTATTCAGATTCTGCGGCTTGGTTACCACTTAGAACGCATCACTTACTAGTCATCATCATTCAGTTATGATTTAGGGTCTCATCCAGTCATGAGCTCATCTATTTCTGACTGCAGTCAATGGTCAATACATATTTATGTTAAAGGTGAAATCGTAACATAACCCTGGGATTATTAATTATGCCCTTATAATGTTATTTGCTTTTCCAGAGGAAGTCTTTTAGTGTTTCCTACTTAGCTCTGTGACTGAAATACAGCAATGTCCTTGCGCTTGCAGTAATTTCCCAATTTCATAGCTTAATAAAAAATGCTACACAATAATAACAATTTATAAATGCACCCTCTGCTTTCAATGAAAACAAGTTGTCAGTCACGCCACATATTAGAATCTCCACGGCTCCATGACTGTCCTTTGAGTCATGAGTAAAGAGCAACTAGATGCTAGAAATTCTGAATAACCCACACACCCACGCTATATACATACGTCCAAAGAAGATCATTTCCCAGCAGACATTTGTGGACTTGTAACTAACGATCCAGCTGCTAATTTAGCATCTGCTCTTGTTCTCGGGTTACTAGTGGGTCCCTCCCTGCCCCACAAACCAGCTCTGAATGGGTCATACTCACGCACAGCTTTGCTTCTTTAAAATACACTGGTATATTTAGCAACAGTAAGCGACTTTACAGGATAAGGAGGAGGCATGGTTCAGATTAAGTAGGTAAATAAAACTCAATCAAATTAATCAAAAGCAGGTTTCAGAAGAAAAAGAAGCCTCTCTGATTTGGTCATTTCAGGAAAGATTTGGAAGATGGAAAAAAGTTTTGTGTATTAAAACTTAATCTAAAAAGAACCCCCATTTTTCCCTTGCCCATTTTCTAAAAGGCAACTTACTGCAATTTATTTAAACTAGAATTTCTTCACTGCAAAACAAAACCATGCAAGATATGCTATGTATTTTTCCCACATAAAGTGAAAAAAATCTCATTTTTACAAGTGTATTTAAAAAAACCTAAACCTGTTTTCAGACATTAAAACATTACTTTCAACATTGCTGGAAAACGAAACTGCCACCAGTGAAGTTCCAAACTTTCACTCTAGACTAAGTCAGTTTTGTACATGAAAATGTCCCTGCTTTTGTATATTACATTTAATTTCATTACTAAAACTGAACTTCATGGCTTACATAACAGTATCATATAGTTACACAACATTCACTCGTTCTGATTATTAATAACTTTTGAAATGGGGTGAAAGAAGAAAGGTACTGAAATACTAAACCAGTGTAACTCCACGTACTGTATATGTACAGATATTTAGCCATTTTATGACAAAAGATACATGCAATGAAGTATTAAATGTTATTTAAAAAAGCAAAATATTTTTCACTTAGAATAAATAAATGCATTATCACCTACTCAGTTCTCTCCTTTAAGTGATCATTGAAATACTGTTCTATTATAGCACATTTCTTTATGCAAACTGTAATAAAGATGACGCATTATGAATTACAGACTGATTTACGCACAGAGGCATACCCAGACATAATAAAGGAATTTATGCCAATATTTAGAACTGTAACCAGCGGTAATATGGCTTGTAATCAAATTTATGTAATTACAAAGGTGTGTACCTGAATACATTGGTATTGTCTAAGCTTGAAAGGAGTTGGAATAAGACTAAGTAAGAAAAAAAATTCTTACCTAAATCTTCCCTATAAACTTACATCTAAGGTTTTTAAGTGTTTCTGCTACTGTGCTGGTTGTAAAACTTACATCTAGTAATGTAACACTTCATGATTATTACTATACATACATAAGTTATTGTGTGAACATATTTCCCCCCCTTTTTCCTGTAGCACAGCAACTCCAGGTCAGAAAAAACAGCAGAGAGAACAAGATGTCAGGGAAAAAGGAAGACAACAAGCAGCTTCAGTAAAGCTATTTATGTAGCTATGTACTTCTAAAACTTCATCGTACACCCAACTGTACTAGTACTGTGTTTGGGACCTTCTGAGCCAATGGCAGCACTGAAGGTACCATAAGAGGAATCAAAGCCCTGCTGAAGTCTACCTGGGGAGTCACAGTTCGGCCAAGAGCTACAGGATTGTGGGCAAGACCTGGAAGGATCAAAGAGCATGAGACCAAGCAGAGCATGGTCATCGGACAGCAAGCCATGGCAGAGGGAGCTCCTCCCGAATCTTTTATAATGCAGCCCCCGAGTGGCAATAACTTTACTCCAAATAGAAACTGAAGTACAATATTCTCCTCTTCTGTCATGCCACAAAATTAGAAACTTGCATGAGAGAATTAAAGAAAAATGCCACGAGGAATGAACTTCACTATGAAAGGACAGTTTCATATTTTCCAAGTGTTTTCTCCAAGTAGGCTCGATTTACACTGATTTCCCAGGGACATACACGTATTTTCAGATAATTTTAATAAAACCATGAAGACCTGAACTCCATCACCTATTAAACCTGCAGGCACCACTGCCAAACCACATAAACACGCTGACTGAGTTTCCTAAGCACCAAGCTATATGGATACAGAATTTCAGGCAATTTTGTGTCTGGATCAGATGTCAACATGGCTGCACCCTACAGTGCAAAAATAAAAACAGATACCCCTAGGTCCTCATCTTCCACACATGTTTTGAGGAACACAAGCGACCTCTAAAATTTTGTTTCATGCACAAAGGAGAGCTTCACTAAGGAACACTCAATTTCCCTGTGTACAGAAAATTTTATAATACATAAACTTGCATGGGTCTGTCGTATCATTATTCTCATAAATCCATCCATGACTGCAACACTTGCTCAATGTAAACAGATCGCAGAACAATTCTGGAAGGAACAGCACAGCTGCTCAACACAGTGGAAATTCTGGCTCTAGAAGGACAGGCTACCATACGGTAGCATTTATTTCCAATATTACTCAACATACACTGTCCAAAGCACAGGCTTTGAATCTTCCATCTGCAACTCTCTGTGAAATGTGAACACACTAATTAAGAGACAGGCTGCAATTTTCAAAGAATCCTAAAATAGTCACACATTTTCTTTAAGTGCCGAGAGAGCCTATCAAGCCAGCAGAATGAAAGAATCTATTTCTTTCTATAAGCAGCAAAACAGATCAGTGTCATGGGCTCGTTCTCCCTTGCGCTACCCAATGGTAGAAAGTCTTGTTCTTGAAATCACCTGTATGCAAGCACTAAATCTGGGCATGAACAATCTACACCCTAATCTGTCCTCACACCACTCCCGATCAGTTGTATATGTACTCCTCATAAACATTACACAAAGCAGCCTCCCAAACAACTACTATGTGGACCTGTCTCCACCTATGTAATTTAATTCTGAATAATGAAGGTATTTTCTGTGCTAAGCACTATGGAACAAATGACCAGCACCTGAGAATGCACAAAAGGAACATGAGGTCTCCAATTCACTTAGTTCTCTGAATTTCATAAGAAAATTTATCTGGTTGCTGGAAGATGAGACAATACTATTTCCAACTTCTTAACTGCATCATTAGAGTACAACTGAATGCTACCGAATTAACTATTTTTCTTTCCATGCACATTGATGGTATTGTCAGTAAAAGGAAAAACTAGCACAGAGAATTGAGACATGTCTCTTTAGGGAGTTTCAAGGTTTTAACCATAAATAAAGCTTGATGAAAGCAACTTAATGCAGGAAAACCCCTGTTGCTGCTGGGGTTTTGTCTACAAATAAACAACACTTATGAAAGATTTATAAATATTTGGATACTGTTGCACAGGTATAGCCAGGTGCTAAACAAGGCATGAGAGGTTTCTCTGCCATCTGAGCATCTATGTTATGTTTTCCCAAGTAACTCTGCCTACCTGTTCCTGGCCAAGCTGGGAAAGAAAATTCAGTCTCTGTGCTAGGAACATGTTTGTTACAATTTGCTGAGAAAAAAAGAAGCAGCACAGGCTAGTTGATCTCCTGGAGGGTAGCAACGATATTCAATGAGATCTGAACAGGCTGGATCACTGGGCTGAGTCCAATGGCATGAGGTTCAACAAGGCCAAATGCTGGGTCGTGCACTTGGGCTACAACAACCCTATGCAGAGCTACAGACTAGGGGAAGATTAGCTAGAAAGCTGTCTGGAGGAGAAGGACCTGGAGGTGTTGGTTGACAGGTGACTGAACATGAGCCAGCAGTGTGCCCAGGTGGCCAAGAAGGCCAATGGCATCTTGGCTTGTATCAGAAACGGTGTGACCAGTAGGTCCAGGGAGGGCCCAGGGAGGTTTGTTCTCCCTCTGTACTCGGCACTGGGGAGACCACTCCTTGAATACTGTGTGCAGTTCTGGGCCCCTCACCACAAGAAGGATGTTGAGGCTCTGAAGAGAGTGCAGAGAAGAGCAAGGAAGCTGGTGAAGGGCTGGAGAACAGGCCTTATAAGGAACAGCTGAGAGAGCTGGGGTTGTTTAGCCTGGAGAAGAGGAGGCTGAGGGGAGACCTCATTGCTCTCTACAAGTACCTGAAAGGAGGTTATGGAGAAGAGGGAGTTGGCCTCTTCTCCCAAGTGACAGGGGACAGGACAAGAGGGAATGGCCTCAAGCTCCACCAGGGGAGGTTCAGGCTGGACATCAGGAAAAAAATTTTCACAGAAAGGGTCATTGGGTATTGGAACAGGCTGCCCAGGGAGGTGGTTGAGTCACCTTCCCTGCAAGTATTTAAAAGACGGGTGGACAAGGTGCTGTGGGGCATGGTTTAGAGTTTGATAGGAATGGTTGGACTCAGTGATCCTCTGGGTCTTTTCCAACCTGGTGATTCTGTGTGTGATTTCTCAGAGATTAATCAAAAGGCTGAAGAACAAAAGATAACCTATAAAAGGGAAGCAAGAGAATGTATTTCCCCCTTTCAACTATTCGGGTCACTCACTTGAAGGGTTTATCTGTACCAGAGGCTGATGTGCATGTCCATTTGAACCATGGAAGAACAGAGCTCTGCCACCACTGATTGGGCCTGAACTGCTATTCAAATCTGGCAAGTTTTGCACATAAAGACTACTTACATGAAGACAGCTTAATATTTCGCATACAGCATAGAGCAGTTCTGTAGCAATAAGGTTAAGCGAGAATACACATTAAAAAACAATGACTGAATACTGTCCATACATGCACCACATCTTGTAAGAAAGTAATCCCCCTGCTCTATCCCACCTCCTTCCCCTGCCCCTCCCTGGCAAAATAAAATAAAATAATATTTCAGCATTGACACTTTCTTTCCAGGTGAATTTAAGCTAAACTGTAAAACAGGAAGCAGTTTAAGACCTTTCACACTCCCCCCAGCCCCCCCCATCACTTCAACAGTAAACAGAATTTAAAACAGAATTTAAAAATCTGAAATTACTCTCAGGTAGCAAATTAGTACATAAATAATTGGCAATGCACCACAAGCAATATTTTCTTTCCAAGTAACTCCTTATGAAAATGAAGCAGCACGGGGAATTTACGGTGCTTTTCATGGCAAGAAACCCATGGTATCTGTATAAACAGGTTTTATACTTCAGGCAGTTCTATATTTATAAAATATTTTCCAGTAGGCCTGGATCTCACTTTTAAAAGGAGAAAGTATGGTATTTAACCACTTGAATGCAAAGAGTTTTCATTCCAAAATAACTATGGCTAATTTCAGAATACACAAGGAAAAATAAACAATTATAGAGATGAACAGTATTCTTAAATAGGGCTGGCGTAATGTCATGACAAGTTGTGGGCTTTTCCAAAAAATATTAGCATTATCTGGTCTTGCAAAAAGAACAAGTGAGAACAGAAACAAGCGCTTTTGCTGCACTTCATTCTCCGACAAGTGCAAGTAGACTATCTATCTCCATCCCAACAGAGTCCATCAAACCATGGGAGCAGAAAGACTAAGTCTGCCTAGCCCTTACTAGCCCTTTTGTACAATACTACACTAATCCTAAAAAGTAGAAGGTTGCCTTATATGAGGCTGGAAGAGAATAAACCTTAAAAGAAAATGGAAAGAAACAAGACAGCTGAGCCAGAAGAGGCAAGACCCAGTATTTTGGTCTTGGCATCAAGTACTAAAACCCACTGAGACCTTGCTTATTAATTGCAAAATAGAATTACTAAAAGCAAAGGAATAAAATAACAGCTTGTATTCACCAATATTCAATTATGTCCATAATTCACAATCTATCTTCTTCAGAAAGAAAAAAATCTTCAACAAAAACACAGTCAGCGTTCTCTAAAAAAGTAATGTTTCCTGATACTCTGAGATTGAAAATTGAGTAAATACTAGTTGCAAAACAACTAACTGTTCTTTTAGGAAAGTTTTCGCTTGTTTCTTACAAAGCCCTGTAAGAGCTGGAAGGGGAATTTAATTACCTGTATTTGCTTAGAAGCTGCGAAGAAAAACAACTTCACTTTCATTATGAAATGGTTTAATCAACACATAGTTGTAGGACTGCACTTAGGTAGTCTCTTTCTAGATAATTTTACAAAGTTAGTACAGCCTACAAGACTTGACAATAAGGAAACAATAGGCCTATGAAGCTTATTACTTAAAACTACAGTATAACTTTTTATCCACCATCTAAATAAATAATAATTCAGAAAAGAACACAAATACCTGTATTTAAAATAAAATACTGTTCTGTAATTACTGTAATAAAAAAAGAAACCTAGCTACATCTGATCCTGGACTTTCTATTCATCGCAGACATATATCTGTGTTTGTCCCACAATGGAAAGGTGGGCTTGATAAGAAAGTAATTCTGCATTAACACATCATATTCAGGAACAGCAGACCTCATCGGAAGACGGCAATCCTCAACTTCCTAATGTAAGCAGAGGAGTATGAGTATCTTCTGGCTTATAATAGTCCATAAGGAGTACGAGGATGGTGTCCTGGCACTCTCTGGATTCTCCCCAGCATCTCAAGGCCAGGCTGACCTCACCCAAGATCACTACACCACACAGCCCTGTGCTGGAGGATTCACAGCTTCCTTGAGTATAGGAAGGAAGGGTTCAGGACTCAATGAGAACAGAAACTGATCCCAGTTTGTCCCCTCTGGACAAGGCATGACCCAGGAAATGAAGCTGCACAACAGACCTTGGGAGCTATAAATCCAGATAGTAAAATGACAGCATGTTTCAAAAACCACAAGTTTATGCACATCTGACGTGATATGGTTTTTAGTATGCAATGCTGCTCTGTGTTGCTATGAGATGACCAAGCGATGCTTCAGTATAGCACATGCAACAGAGGTAATTAAAAGCAACCAAAAATAAATAATTGTGTTAATTACAACACTGACAGTTTAGAAGCACAATCCGACCTATTTGTAGCTGTATTTAATGAATTTGTAGAGTCAGTCTTAAGAGCACCAGAAGGCATCACAAGTACCAAAATTCTAATCATGGCAAAAGGCAAAGGCTGGTTTCCTTTCCAAAGAGAAAAACTCTGTCCTAGGCCTAGCAGGGACCAATCAGAGCATTAGTCAAGGCAATTGCCCCGTTATAGCAGAGAAAGCTGTGCTGACACATAAACAGGAGCTGCACCCTCAGGGAATCCAGGAGTAACTTATCTCATATCCATTAAAGTGTAGGCTTGGTACCAAGTACCATGAGAAGCTATTGAAAGAAAGAAGAATATGAATTCACACCAAGACATTCCCTCATCAACATCTAGAATCATTGCTGTGCTGTTCAAAAATAAAGAACTGCCATAGGAACAGGGATCAAAGAAAAGCACAGAAAAATTCTGTCTTCCAACTTCACAGAAAGTATTTTGATTTTGCAGACTCTCCTCGTGGCACAAAGGCAAAAACAGAAGGGAAAATACATGCCCTGTGCACACTATGATCAGACATGCCATGCCCAATATATTTACCTAGGTGGTGTTTTTACTGCATATGCAGTAAAACATATCAAACAAATGATATGACCTTAAACAAAAAAAAATGCAGAAAGAAAAGTAATCTAAGCACAGAAATAAAAACCAAAAATGAAATGTTTTATTATAAAATAACTTGCAGGTTTTATTTATTTTTGGAACCCTCTCAAGTACGAAAAATAATAATGTTTGTTATATCTCAAAAAACTTCTACACAACAGAAATAAATGAAATACTAATATTTTAAGGTCCTGAACAGAATTCACTACTTTATTTTATCTTACATCAGAAAGTCACTGTCGTAAGTCCTAACAGACTTCCAGGACAAGCACAGGAGAACACCCATTGCAGGATGTGTGGGGTCGGAAGGAAGAGAGGAGCTTTTAAGACAAACGACATCTAGGTCATGTCAAGCAGAGCTCTGGTAGGTCTTGCATGTGCTACAGCACTAGGACCCTCACACAGCCTCAGAGGACAAACGCCTGCTCATGTCACCATCACACCATCTCCTGACATCACAGAACACAAGTACCAATGAGAAATACAGCAGTCTCAACCCAAAATAAAGCAAATGCCCTTTTCAGAGGAAAGGTGACTCAAAGACTTAACAAGAATGGCTGTCAGATCTGGGAGATGGTGACAAACGATCATCACTGGTTCATTCATGCTCAGGCCCTTGAGTTTTGTTGTTATCTAGCCTAACTAAATAACAGAATAATTATTAGCAAAAAGCAGTAATATAAAGAGGTTTTATATTGTCTTATTATAAATGGTAGCACATATGTTTATTAAAACAATATTTGAAACTTCAGAAAGAATCTCATAAACCACCAGTGTTATCCACTAAAAATCTCTGTGTATTTGTGTGGTCTTAAAAAGAAAAAAAAGGGGGGGAGGGGCAAGAAAGGCAGTAAGAGTCGATCTGATCAGCATGCATTTATATAAACAAAACCCCAACACAACAAAGGATAACAGGTATGGTGAACAGAAAAATCACACTGCTTTTCAGTCATTATTAGTGAAAGCGTAAAGTAACACTTATCTGATTAAGTACTTTGGATTGTTACTTGCTGTTGAACCTCACAGTACAGTTATATTTAGAACACTGATAACAAAGTGTAATTTTCTTGCTGAAGCTCCATACCAATTCTATGACTTTGTATCTTATCTGTTTATTTTATTGAGTACAGGAGGCTTTCACTGTTAGCACCACCAAACCAGCATAGCTCAGAAAGGTAGTATTTTTTTTTTTTTTTTAGCCTTCAGATCACCGCTAGACATTGCTGTGAAAACATCAACTGCAACACAACAGCTTCTGGAACACTGAAGCTTACATCTGTCTGGCTTCTTACTTGAAGAAAAAAAGGAGTCCAGGCTGCCAGGTGGTCCTGACAATTCTGGCAATTCATGTAGTAAAAGTTATTGCAGGTTTAATCTTCAGCCCTTCCTGTGCCAAGCAGATCTTAGAGTGTGGATTTTCCCCAAGTGAGCTCCCTAATTACCTGGTTGCTGTACTTAAGTGAGGGACTCTCCATCACACCTTACTGAGCCATTCTATTTTGTATATACCAAAAAAAAGCAAGGGAGAGAGAAAGATAGGCAGAGCAACTCACAGGCCAACCTTAAAACTTACGTGCAGGTCGATCACCTCTTGTACAGCATTGAAGAAAGCAGAATGAAACCAAAAAACCCAGTCAGTCTACTGTACCTCTGCAAGTACATGGGGCCCAGTTTGCACTAAGTTCTCGCTTCATTTGCACCCTTCTTACCTACTTTAACGATGCTCGTCACTTTAGGAGGTTTGTATAGTTTTTGTCTGCCAGAGAAGGGCTTATAACTCATCACTGAAACTGTTAGACGAGTCTGCAAACACTCTTCCATACAGTACATGCCAAGGAACACACAAAAATCAAGTTAGGTTTACTGGGTCAGCAGTAAGAGATGGGTTTTTTAGTCCCATAGACACTCTCTGGAATCACTATCTGGAAGCTATAGTAAGAACAAAGGGAAACAAACAGAAAAACAATCCTCAATCTTTTTTCTTTCCCATTTCTATGTCTACAACTACTCTGAGCACATGCACAGTGTCTTAGGCAGCTCTTTATTGGTGGGATAATGAAATGGAAAAGACACTGCTTCTGGTGTGAGGGGAGACAAACAGGTACGAGATTCTGTGTGTCAGCATTGTTGCTCTGCCATGCAATTTCTGTGACTCACTTCTTGGCACGGGTTAAGTCCCTAGCTCATTGCTGACACTATCATACTGAAACTATGACAACAATACACTATTCCCAGCATCACTTATTTAATGATAAGCAGCCTGTCTAGCTGGGCAACTAGCAGCTCTGGAAACACTCTATATCTTAAGATGATTAATATATTAATAAGGGTTGTAACTTCCATTAGCTGGAAATGCAGTCACTTTTAAAAGATCCTTAAATCAAAAATTCAGCTGGAAACACATATTTTAAGTCTTTTCCCATTCCCAACTTTGAATGCAGAAGGTGGCTTTACCCACTATAGAAAAAATAAATTTCTAAAGATCCATCAGTCTCTTAGAAGCAGCATTAAAGTGTGAAAGCTGTCAATTTTCATGGAAATTGCAACGCCAGGGCAACACAAAAAGCTGCAGTATACACAGCACAGTCGTTGCCAGAAAACTAAGCGTTTGCTGATGCCAACAGAGTAGTAGCTAAAGGCCAGGCACAGGGGAATACTTGTTAAGGCACTGAATTGCAATTCAGGAGCAGTGAGGTATTTCCCTAACTCTGCCACAGACCTCCTAGTTGCTTTTTGAATACGTCATGTTAACAGCCTTCATAAATGCTTGTAAGAAAATTCAAGTCTGTGACTACTGGGGGTCTTAATAAATATATACATGCATACAAGGAAATTCTCATTCCTTTGAAAGAAGAAAAAAGCCCTTCATTCTGGCCACAATCATAATTATACCATGATCCCAATTACTTGGCAAAAAGCAATATGCCAGTTCTCTAGCAAGATTAACTACACACAAGGCAGCCATGTATTTACTGAACTGAATTCAAAATAAATATTTAAGTAGTCATTTTCCCTAACAGTCAGCATCATCCGAAGCTGTACCCATGCAAGTGCTTTAAATCGTAGCTAGCACCCCTTTACCCAACTCTCTCTAGTGGAACATCCTAACAATTCACTTGTAATTGGCAAAGCTTCCCCAAACAGGGTGGTGAGTAAAATCTGTCCCATCGAAATGTAGCACTATCTCCTGCTGAGCTTTAAAGTACTTTCATAAATACAAGCTATGTGACCTAACATGTAAACTGAAAGGAGGAAACCTGCAGAAGAAAGATGCTGGAATTACAGGGTAAGATGTGAAGAACAAACAAAAGACAGGAAACAATAGGAAAAAACAGGCTTGATTTCATCAAACATTGGCAGAAGCAGCATAGAAGAGCAAGATGAAAAAAATACAGAAGATATACACAGGAAAGAAAACTATGAGCGACAGCTGCAAGACTGGTAGAGTGATAACAAATCCTAGATATCATAGAGAGCCCAGAAATGGAAGATATTTTAAGAAGCCATCTATTTCAACTTCTACTCTGGTACAAGAATAATGGGTTTCTGAAAGAAAGGAAAAAGGAAATAAAAAGTGGTGAAAGTAAGATAGGAGAAGTGGGAAACTGGAATTCAGAATGAACAGCTGTCAGGACTGAGATGCATTGTATTTTATCTCCCGATTTATCTTGTTCTTACAATTAGCATGCTTATCTTCAGCAGTCCTGAGATACTAGCCATGACCAAAACCACAAATGCCTTTCAGCAGCGTATCAGAGGTACAAAACACAGCAAAAACTGTCTTGTTTCTTTTCATGCAACAGGAAGCACAATTCGTCTGTCACCATTACCAGAGTCTTAGCTGATGTGAGGTTCTCTCCACTAGCACAAGAAGAAAAACTTTGGACCCAAACTACTTGTGAGAAGAGGACAGGGCTACCTGCTGTTCTTGAAAACCATATGAGAGAGAAGTTCCTTGTTTCAGGCCCGCATGTAAGAAGCTCCATCCAAATTCTGCAGGTGCAGAGCACACACACAAATGGAGACACAACATGAAAGATAATTCCAAAAGCACAAGCGTTAGTCCCGCAACTGTTGAAGGTAGCAATCTTTCCAGCAGGTACCAGACTGCAGTCATCATCCTTTGCCATCCAGTACTCCGCACATTACACTGAAATCTCATATAAACACAAAGCATGGGAAACATATGCAAATTGACCAGTTTTCCAATTCTGATTTACAGATTACTTACATTGCTTTTTCTGTATACCCTAAATCTTCAAGCATCTGGAGGTAAAAAAGAGTGCAGTGTAAGCAGTGCTCACAGCTGTTCACATAAATGTTCTGCTGACAACAGTTCCCTCCAGGCTTTTTGAGATGTTTACAAATAATACACTAAACATAAGCTTAGCAAAAAGTTTTCTTTCCCTTTGTTTTAAAGCTGATGTACAGTTTCACAAAGTAACCTACTCAGCTATGTGGAATAGGCATAAAATAATATGAAAAGGTTTCAACAGGTTGAAATGTGCAACCTGCTCTGTACCTGAGGGTCTGCTTTTCTGTATGGAAGCATTACCAATGTTTTGCATCGTTTATCTGACTTCCAGGCTGACTTCAGTCCAGCAGGTAAGACCCTCCAAAGCAGATGTGCTAGTGTGTGCCTGGATTTGTTAGAAATGTAAGGCCCTATGAGATAGGCAAGAAAGCTGAAGCACAGAAAATTAACGTTCTACTTGAAGCAAGCGATCATACATCTTGATGAACAGAGGTGCTTCCTACATTTGCCAAAGTCATCGGTAGCAGCTTTTCTGTGCTCAAATGCAAAGGCATGCAGAAAGACCCATGAACTACTGTTTTATACGAGAGACAGAGATGCTTTCAGTGACAGCAGAAGATGCTCTGCACTTCACAAGACTCCCAATAGAGCAGAACAAAACTGATCCTCATTTTAGGCTTAAGCTCACTATGCCACACATGACTAACGTATGTCTATTATCCCATAATATGGTGAAAAAAGTCACCAGTCAGATGTTCAATACAGCCAGAAAGAAGCCAAGCTCTTCCCTCCCTAATGAAGTAAGGGCAGACGCAGACCACAAGGCAGTAGGTTTTAAACAACTCTATTTCTCTCTTCTAGCACCCACTGCACGATCAAAGAAGAATAAATCCTGATTGCTGCTGCTACTAGTGTTTGTCATAAACTCACCTTCATGAGCTAAAAAACATGTCAATTAAACAAAGCATCAGGGACTTGGTACAACTTTACAAAACTCATGCCTAGCAATTAATAATAATATTCTCAGTCCTAAAGTCTACCTGAAACTAATAGGAAAAACCCTGCAACATCCATACATACTGCATTTTTGATTTGCCATTTAAAACAACCACCAAAGAAAAACCTAACAGTATTCTAACTTTTAAATGTGCAATTCTCAAGCAGCCACACTACGAAAACACATGAAGGCAATTCACACAGCAGATCTGCTCTACACCATATTAAATGATACACGAAATTTGTTCACTGCTCAAAGGAAACTCGTAATGTTGCTGTTAATGATTTACACTCAGTCAAAACAGCTCTGCCTAAGTTTTGTTAGAAACTGTGAAGCCGTGGTCGTTTTAACCTCTTGCTTTCGTAACTGCAAGCTAACCCAATGAATAAGCTGTTAACACATACAGCGTCTCCTCTCCCATGAAATGAAGGTATTCCTGCCACAGTGGCCTTAAAAGTTGGTGTTCGTTCCCAAGGCACACTCCATAAACACAGCTCACACCTGAATTCATATGGAAACTCACAAGGACAGATGAGGCTGTCCTCCTGCCGCACTTTCCTGGCAAATTCCAGACAGATTTCCTCATTGAGCAAGTAAAACCTGATTAGGGGCCAAATATCCACCTGTTTCCAGTATAGATGTTAGCAACTCAGGGACAAACAAACTGTTCGGCAAAGCCCACTGCTACCAGCACAAACATATCCAGGATTGCAAGGAAAGGCAACAAGCAGTAATTCAAGGCTGAAACCATCACAGATAAAACAGACAGGCAGTATCATTCAGCATACACGACAGTGTTGCCATCAGCTTCCGCAGGAGCGGATTAGCACCCACACGCCTTGCTATACAATATTCCAAGTCCATCTTCACCTAACGACAGGACTCCCCTCCTTCAGCCAGGTCAGAAGTGATCCAATTGAAGTTAGTGCAGTTAACGTAATTTCTTTTTGTATGTGTGATACCCAAGTCTAGCCACAAACAGGTTTACACAGCTGAATCCGGTTACATAGGATACAGGAGGTTTGTCGAGAAATGCCACCAGACTCCAGTGCTCACCTCCAAGAGGCACTGCCAGTTTCTCACTGCAAATTCAAACTCCTCAATGAATCTTTAGACACTGAGCAATCAAGACAAATTTAATCAGTAGTCCAACTGAGAAATGCTAGCTGCTCTTCAAACCACAGATGTAATTGGCATTTTAGACCTTCTCTTCATCAGGATTTTAGAAAGCAGCTGTACCATTACATAAGCTACGTACAGAAAGAGGAAGCACATTTTATCTGTTGGTTTACATAAAGTATTAGCTTAAAAGGTCACACTCAAGCAGAACAGATTTCAAGAGAAATTAAGCATTTTATTTTTTTAAAAAAAGTAAATCAGTAAGCTATATGATGCTCTGCAAGTCAAAGAAGCATTGCAAACATACAGTTTCATTAAGTCAGCACTAGAATCTTTTCTTCACCCAACGCTCCCAGTTCTACCTTCCAAATTAGGCACTACAAGACTTCACAGAATCACAGAACAACCAGGTTGGAAGGGACCCATCGGATCTTCTAGTCCAACCATTCCTATCTAACACTAAACCATGTCCCTCAGGACCTCATCCATCCGTGCCTTAAACACCTCCAGGGAAGGTGAATCAACGACCTCCCTGGGCAGCCTATTCCAATGCCTAATGACCCTTTCTGTGAAAAACCTCCTCCTAATCTCCAGCCTAAATCTCCCCTGGCGGAGCTTGAGGCCATTCCCTCTTGTCCTGCCCCTGTCACTTGGGAGAAGAGGCCAGCTCCCTCCTCTCTACAACCTCCTTTCAGGTACTCGTAGAGAGTAATGAGGTCTCCTCTCAACCTCCTCTTCTCCAGGCTAAACAACCCCAGCTCTCTCAGCCGCTCCTCATAGGGTCTGTTCTCCAGCCCCTTCACCAGCCTCGTCGCTCTTCTCTGGACTTGCTCCAGAGCCTCAGAAGCTTGGGAAATAGAAACCGAATAAAACTACCGTAGCCCACTAGCAGGAACATCAAAACGGAGCTGAAAGTTGAATTACGACACAAACTTTGGAACTAAAAATAAAAAAAGCTGCGGAAGCAATGCCAGCCTCGCTCAGCCCATGCAGGCAGTGGGAAGTAGAGCAGCAAATCGCAGCGAGCAGGCTGCACAGCTCTTAAAAAACTTGGTCGGCTCCTGCTTGGACAAAACGGATCGCTCAGGACTTCATCTGGCTGCTCGTCTAATTAACGGACTAATGAATTGGCTGCTGGCAGGCTCTGCGCTCGCTTCCTCCCCCCTTCCCCGAGAAGGCCGGCTCGCCCCGGGTCCCCCGGGCCGGGAGGCACAGGAGCCGCGGACCCGGCCAGCCCCGGGCAGGGCTGCAGCCGAGGGCGGCGGCGCTTCTCCTCGCTCCGGGCTCAGGGACCTCGAGGAGCTTTCCCAAAGGCTTTAGGGCAGCGACGGGCAGCCACTGGGGGAGGGGAGGGGGGAGACCCGAGATATTCTCTTCATCGGAATTTCAGAAAGCGGCTGTACCATTGTATAAGCCACGTTCGGAGAGAGGAATCGCAGAATCACCAGGTTGGAAAAGACCCACAGGATCGTCCCATCGGATCATCGAGTCCAACCGTTCCTATCAAACACTAAACCGAGTCCCTCAGCGCCCCGTCCACCCGT
Organism: Coccyzus lansbergi; assembly: GCA_033558105.1. Classification (NCBI taxonomy): domain Eukaryota; kingdom Metazoa; phylum Chordata; class Aves; order Cuculiformes; family Coccyzidae; genus Coccyzus; species Coccyzus lansbergi. The sequence goes on along the minus strand of JAUMJK010000305.1, from coordinate 4,704,543 downwards.
GCCTTGAACACCTCCAGGGAAGGTGAATCAACCACCTCCCTGGGCAGCCTGTTCCAGTGCCCTATAACCCTTTCTGTGATATTTTTTTTTCCTAATGTTCAGCCTAAACCTCCCCTGGCAGAGCTTAAGGCCATTCCCTAGCTTAAAAGGTCACGAGCAAACAGGCTGCCTTTTAAGAGGAATGAAAAAACAAAACAAAACAAAATAATAAAAAACCAAACCGTCAAGCTATATCACGCTCTGCAAGTCAAAGGAACGCCGCACTCATAGCTCTTGTTCCTACAGCGCCAGCAATAGAATCTTTTCTTCTCCCTGTCCCACCTCCCAAGTTGGAGGATAAGACACCCGAGAAGCAGCTGGCGAGGAGCGAGCCCAACCCGAGCCCGGGCAGCAGGCACCTTCCCCCGCGTCCTGCCCCTTCGCTTCCCCCCTTTTCTCTCTTCTCGCCGGGAAGGAGCGGCGTCGAGGGCAGCGCTTACCCGCTGGGAGGCTTCCCGGCCCCCGGGCGCACCAGGGTCTCCATGCCCGGCGTCCCTCGCTCGTTGGCCGCGGGGGATGGAGAGGAGAGCGGCTGCAGCCCGGCCCCGCGGCCGGGGACGCCCACAGCCCGCTCGCATGTGACCGGCGGGGGCGAATGCGGAGGCGGCCGCACCTGCTCCCAAAACCCTCCTACGCCTCCGGTAAACTCGCCGAGGCTCGCCGGGGAGGTTTGGGAAGCGAGCAGCCTTCGCTCAGGTTTGGGCAGCAGCAGGCGGCGATCTCCATCAATGGTGTGCGGCGAGACAGGGGCTGCTTAAGGAATGTGCTTCCCGCTGACGCGCGAGTGTGTAGAAGTTTCCCCAGCAAACATATTCTATTACCCTCCAAGGTCTACTTTTAATCTTATTGTGCGCTTCACGACAGTCAAACCTCTCGCTGATTTGGAGCTGGCTCCAGCCCTGCCTGACCTGCCTCCAGCCCTGCCTGATTTAGGCTGGAGATTAGGAGGAGGTTTTTCACAGGAAGGGTCATTGGGCATTGGAATAGGCTGCCCAGGGAGGTGGTTGAGTCACCTTCCCTGGAGGTGTCTAAGGCACGGGTGGATGAGGTCCTGAGGGACGTGGTTTAGTGTTTGATGGGAATGGTTGGACTAGAAGATCCGATGGGTCCCTTCCAATCTGATTGTTCTGTGATTCTGTGTGATTCTGTGACCTTGCCTTTGAGATACGGAGAGTCTCCAAACGGAGCTGATTACAGCAGAAGAGACATCTATTCGTCACAAAGCATGCTGCACATAATGCCTTATCATCTTTAAAGAGGGTCTGGAAAAAAAAACAGTCTCAAAGAAAACATGCTGTCAGAGGGACATTCTGTCTAACTTTCAGAAAACACTTAAGAAACTAGTGTAAATAAAAAAATATTCTACTTTTTATAATAGTAATTTCTTCTTGTATCACCTCTTCTACCATAAACTTGGCAAAACCAAAGTTTGCCTGGCAGATGTCCCTGGAGGCTCAGCCCCACGGGGAATGAAGGCTTTTCACCAGACTCATAGAATCAGAATCACAGAACAACCAGGTTGGAAGGGACCCATCAGATCTTCTAGTCCAACCATTCCTATCTAACACTAAACCAAGTCCCTCAATACCTCATCCACCCGTGCCTTAAACACCTCCAGGGAAGGGGAATCAACCACCTCCCTGGGCAGCCTATTCCAATGCCCAATGACCCTCTGCGTGAAAAACCTCCTCCTAATCTCTAGCCTAAACCTACCCTGGCAGAGCTTGAGGCCATTCCCTCTTGTCCTGTCCCCTGTCACTTGGGAGAAGAGGCCAGCTCCCTCCCCTCCACAACCACCTTTCAGGTACTTGTAGAGAGTAACGAGGTCTCCTCTCAGCCTCCTCTTCTCCAGGCTAAACAACCCCAGCTCTCTCAGCCGCTCCTCATAGGGTCTCATGCCCTTCTCAGCACTTAATGTTGCCACATATAATTAATGGCATGAAATTTAACAAGGCCAAATGCCGGGTCCTGTACTTGGGGCACAACAACCCTGTGCAGCTACAGACTAGGGGAAGAGTAGCTATAAAGCTGCCTGGAGGAGAAGAACCTGGGGGTGTTGGTTGACAGCGACTGAACATGAGCCAGCAATGTCAATGGCATCTTGGCTTTTATCAGAAAGAGAGTGGCCAGCAGGTCCAGGAAGGTTATTCTCCCTCTGTATTTGTCACTGATGAGACCGCTCTTCGAACACTGTGTTCAGTTCTGGGCCCCTCACCACAAGAAGGATGTTGAGGCTCTGGAGAGAGCCCAGAGAAGAGCAACAAAGCTGGTGAAGGGGCTGGAGAACGAGTCTGAGAGAGCTGGGGTTGCTTAGGCTGGAGAAGATGAGGCTGAGAGGAGACCTCATTGCTCTCTACAACTACCTGAGGGGAGGTTGTAGAGAGGAGGGTGCTGACCTCTTCTCCCAAGTGACAGGGGACAGGACAAGAGGAAATGCCCTCAAGCTCCACCAGGGAAGGTTTAGGCTAGACATCAGGAAAAAAAAAAATCACAGAAAGGGTCATTGGGCACTGGAACAGGCTGCCCAGGGAGGTGGTTGATTCACTTTCCCTGGAAGTGTTTAAAAGATGGGTGGATGAGGGACATGGTTTAGTGTTTGATAGGAATGGTTGGACTCGATGATCCTGTGGGTCTCTTCTAACCTGGTGATTCTACGATTCTTTAAGGTTTGCCTCTCCTTGCCTTTATTATGTTTATTTTCTTTTCCTAGAGGCAGCACAAACAATTCTTGAAATCAGTAGCAACTTTGGTTAAGATAGGGGTGGAGGGCTCAGATAGCACATGCACGGCAAGGCAGACGTCTTCCAGGATGTGTCAACCTCTGGGTTGGAGCCCAGCACCAGGGAAGGCAGCAAGGAGGCCACTACACTCTTGGCCTCACCCCTGGCCATGAGGCACTCACCTCGAGTGCTGTGAAGGGCCCCTCACACTATTTTACCCCAGGAGAGCAACTGTTAGGTTTGTATGTGAAAGGAGAACCAAGCTAGAGGCTGGGGAGCCTGGCTTACATCATTGCAATATGTGCCTGCTCTTCTATGTGCCCGGTGTTGGGCACTCTGACCTCTCTTGAGCAGTTCAAGAGTTCTAGATAGTTCTAGGTACTTTGGTTCTAGATAGTTCTAGATAGTTCGGTTCTAGCTAGTTCTAGATGGTATTGTTCTAGGTATCGTTCTAGGTATCATTCTAGGGTTCTAGATATCATTCTAGCTAACATTTAGGTATTACTCTAGGTATCGTTCTAGTTATCATTCTAGGTATCATTCTATTTTTCTAGGTAACATTCTAGGTATCATTCAAGGTATCATTCTACAGTTCTAGGTATCGTTGTGTCATTCTAGGTAATGTTCTAGGTAACGATCTAGGTATCGTTCTAGTGTTTCTTCCTCAGCAAGCAAAACTTAGCAAATCCGGGTCACATGCTGCATGATGGCATTGCTATATTCAAGAAGCTCCCATCCTGGGCAGATTGTAAATATTTGGAAATATTCAGACATTGGATTAATTTGCCAGTAACAGAAAGGACAAAGATGCACACATCTTTCTCATACTATAGGAATGGAAGATTACTGTGAACACTCACCTTTATCTTGTATCAAAGCTTTTGCATTATGACTGAGATACCTATTTCTGTGCATTTACCCCAATATATAACAGAACACTTATTGCAGTATAGTCATCCTTCATTTTGTGTTCTCTTTCTTTGACAACCTGAGGCCTCCCCCCGATTTCCATCTCTGCAGCAGAGAATTAAGAATGTTGCTTTCCACAGAAAAGGGGTGATTTGTGATTAAGATACAGTAGTGACACTGTGTGGCTGGATTGTTTTGCATCCCTGAGATACACAGGTTGCCTGAAGGCAATGGAGGCAGGCAACTGACATAGGTAGATATAAAATATACACATTTGGAGAAGCAAAAGATTGATCTCTAATTTCCCTGTTATCAAGGGTAGGAGTTGGCTGAGTCACCACAGCCCAGTAATTACCCCAGCCATCTGAGCATTGTGTCATGGTAATGAGCTACATGAATGTTCTTAATTTGCATCCTTATGAAAATAAATAGGGCAGCTTACATACTTTAGTTGGGAGTGGATTGGTTCAGAGGCTGCATTCTGTCAGTTATCATAGGTCTCGGAATGAATGGTGATCTATTAAATCATGGGAATTTGATTCATAGCTCTGTTCATCATCTATTCAGTAATTTTTCATCTCTGCTTTTTACTCCTAAATCTAAATTAACTCTTTCCTGTCCTTGAATAGAAGCTAAGGCTGCATGGGCACAAAAGCATTACGAAACTCCCCAAAACGTCCCCTGCTTGCATCATTAGCAAACTGCACTGTTCCAGTTATTTCAAGAACCTGAACAAACTTCCCTTGCTTCAGCTCTAACTTTTACTCTGCTGTGATACTTCTGAGTGGAGGTGTGAAATGTGAAACAATAAAAGAGCATTTGCTTATTATGTTCACTTCATTTTGTATTGCAAAGAGAGTGAAAGCCTGATAATCACAAAATCGTCATTTTAATGGGTCTCCAGAGCTCTAGGAGCAGCAGCACCAACTGACAACAAACCCCAGTTCTTTGGTCCTGTTTAGCTGATGGAAAATCCAAGTAAAATGCAGGGAGCATACTCCACAGTAACACAAGGGAATCTGCCTTTCTCCAGGCCTCTTGGCACTGGGCCTGACTCTCCAAAAAGGGCAAAGGGACATTTCCAGTGTGCATTGTAATCCCCACAGTTGGAGTGCTATGCTGGATCTTTAGGCAAAGGGCATTAGTTTGGACAGGGGATGCATGACTATTTGCCAATCTCATTAAACATCTGGAGACTGAGCATGTTCAGTCCCCATCCCCCCCCCATAACCGAGGACTGGCTTTTTAACTCTTTCCTGTCTGTATAGCTTCACCTCCTCAATATATTTTCCAAGAAAACTAAGTCATTTAAATTACAAAATCCTTGCTGTAAAATAGTTTAGTGCTTTAAAAATAAGTAATTAATCACCAATGCAATTTTGCATTTCTGCTTTTATTTCAAAACATTATTCCTATTTTTCCTCACTTTTACTACCAGCTGTATTAATGAATCAATTTGAATTTACGGAATAAACTTAGCTGACTGCATAAGGAATCTAGCAAGACAAGTCTGATACCAAAGAATTTGTTTCTAATGTAGTAAAAACAGGTTAAAATTAGCTCAGAATTAGCTACCATGCACCATTTAACTAAACGTTTTCTTGAGTTTAGCACATTTCTCTTCCTATGATTCAGGTGTTTGAGGACCTAGAATTAGAAACCAACTTTGAGCTTAGAAACCAAGGCAAAATACAGCAAACCTAAATTTATAGCAGGAAAAGATTGTGAATAGAAGTTAGTTAATGTGGTTGGGTTTAGTTAAATGGAAACACACATTTTTTTACCACATAAATCCTTTTCCCATTCTAAGCAATCTAGAACTTGCAATTTAAGCATTAATCCCTGTAAGAGAGTTGATTTAATGTACAATTGCAGAATTCCTGGCTACATAATTATAGCAATTGGAGCTGTGTTGCCTCAAGCTCACAACATTCTTTCATTTTGCTATCCACAGGAAAAAAAAAAGTAAAGAAAAGAAGATAAATTAGATTTTCAGTTCTTGCTAGATGATTCTGTTGATTCTCAGAACCACTCTATAGAAAGCTGCTCTGGAATTTAGCCCTACAGGTTCTATTAGTTTTATTAGGAATCTGAAATAATATGGCAGTTTTAGAGGAACTTGTCAAAATAACTAATTAAAATGATGTGTAGTTTTGAACATATATCAAGTCACTGCTGGTCCATACAAGACTAACATAGCATTATCAAATACCACTGAAGAGGCTGAATTTGCTTTAGAAAGGAACCATGACTTGATAAGTGCGGCACTCAAGGGGGAACACGGATATTGTGCTGGTCTCTACCCATAGTCATATAGCAAATCACTGACAAGTTTCTCATACTTATCTTGTGTCATACTGAGGAGCCTCCTTTGTGACTCAGTGCCAAACTGCACTTGTGCAGTATCTAGAACAAAGCAAAACTAGTTCCTGCCTTGGACAACCTAGGATTTTTGGAACAACAATTTAAATTTTCTTCATGGATTTAGAGACTTACATATAAGAAGTCTGTGATGTCAATTGAAGCTCCAAAGAAAGAACCAAAAAAGATACTCATCATCTGAAAACAAAGATGACAAAGAAGTCATCTGAAAGTGCAGGTGGATATGGATGCAGGTCTATGTGGCTTCATCTGAGACTGTTTATATTATCTGAGGTTTCAGGTAGTTAACTCACACGTATGTGAAAATACCAAAGCTTGCCCTTTGTCTTGTTACCTCTCAAACTGGTTAGTTTTGAAAGACAGAGCCCTTCAGAGATTCGTATCTCCCAAAACTTACTGAAGTCAGTGGAGAATTTAGAAGATATTTGGCCTTAGCATATCTAGAAAAAGGAATTGGGAGTATGATGGAGAAACCAAGAAACTCGCAGCCTTTGCATGGAAAAGGCTGTTGAGGAAACCTCGATGTGGTCTTGCAAGTGACTAAGTGGAGAGAGGGTTAGTGCTGCACGGCAGACTAGCAGGTGCATGATGCAGTGCTAGCCCAGTGCTGATGCTCAGGACCTGCAGGGCAGATCAAGTGCTGTCACATGAGGTAAAAATACTTGGGAAAAGGAGGGTCATTTTGCCTTAGAGAGCATTTCAGATCATGCATGCAAGGCAGGGAACGTGTATGAACAGAGATGGTGAGACAGTTTTAAACTGTGACGTAAATAGAATAAGAGCAGTTTCTGTGAATGACACAGCCATCAGGAAATTAAAAATGAGTTATTTTAAATGTGGCTAAAAGTGGACATGGCAGACATCAGCATAACCCAGACTAAAGCTCATCTATCTCTGTAATATGTTGACGCAGTCATGAATCTAAGAACTGTAGACCTTTGGGGGATTTTCTTTTAGAAGTTGGGTGTTGATTACATGATTTTTTGTTTTCTTCCTCTTTCCCAACAACCCTATGCAGTGCTACAGACTAGGAGAGGTCTGTCTAGAAAGCTGCCTGGAGGAGAAGGACCTGGGGGTGCTGGTTGACAGGCAACTGAACATGAACCAGCAGTGTGCCCAGGTGGCCAAGAAGGCTAGTGGCATCCTGCCTTGTATCAGAAACGGTGTGACCAGCAGGTCCAGGGAGGTTATTCTCCCTCTGTACTCGGCACTGGTGAGACCGCTCCTTGAATCCTGTGTTCAGTTCTGGGCCCCTCATCACAAGAAGAATATTGAGGCTCTGCAGTGAGTCCAGAGAAGAGCTGGTGAAGGGACTGAAGAACAGGCCTTATGAGGAACAGCTGAGAGAGCTGGGGTTGTTTATCCTAGAGAAGAGGAGGCTGAGAGGAGACCTCATTGCTCTCTGTAACTACCTGAAAGAAGGTTATAGAGAGTAGGGAGCTGGCCTCTTCTCCCAAGTGACAGGGGACAGGACAAGAGGGAATGGCCTCAAGCTCTGCCAGGGGAGATTTAGGCTGGAGATTAGGAGGAAGTTTTTCACACAAAGGGTCATTGGGCACTGGCAGAGGCTGCCCAGGGAGGTGGCTGATTGACCTTCCCTGGAGGTGTTTAAGACACGGGTGGATGAGGTGTTGAGGGACATGGTTTAGTGTTTGATAGGAATGGCTGGACTTGATGATCCGATGGGTCTCTTCCAACCTAGTGATTCTATGATTCCACCACCGCCCCAAACAGTTTAATAGTCTGTTTCTTTTCTCTAATTATTGATTATATATATATATTGGAAAAGTAGCCTCCTATTTCTTCCCTTTTCTAATATTTTAATTCTGGGAACTCCTGTTCTTGGGCTCAGCTGTGGCAAGAACTTCCCTGGGCAAGATACGAATATGAGATGCTTCTCAAAATCAGTGTGTTGCATGACTCATACCTGCCTGAGAACAGTGACAGAGAAAACTATACTACTATCCACAGAAAATGGAAAATTAATCTCTAAGAGCATCTGATATTATATGACTGAAAAAAAAAAGATATCAGGCATTCTTGACCAGCTTACCAACCAAATTTGAATCAAAATATCATCTAATATTTTTAAATGCATCTTCACTGTATTGAGCTGTGTCATCCCATTTAATGTGCTGGTCAGAGTGACCCAGCTACAACCGTTCCTCACTGTGTGGTTTTTGCTCTTTGTTTGCCAAGGTAAGGAAAGTCTGAGGTTATCAAAGCAACATTTAAGAGAAGCAACTCACTTCTTCCCAGATGTTGGTCCCACTAAAATTCCCTTCATCCTTACCTCTTTCTGTAAGGAAATAATCTTGTGCTATACTTAAAATTGTCCGTTATCTCTTAAGTATTTTTGTGGAAGAGAAGTAGAGCAGAACCAGTTAGCACAGTTCATATAAGGAGGTGCATGTAAAGAAGAGCTAGTCAGTTGTTACTGTTGTAACAAAAAAATATTGTGGGATTTTTCACTTTGACGGAGTTTGTGAATTCAATCATAAACTCAGTCTTGCATTGTAAATGGAGCAGAACTATCAAAAGGGGAAACTTATGTGTAAATAACTTTCCACAGATCTGAAAACAATTCATTTAGAAATGACATGAAGTCATAGCAGAGCACTTTACTTTGGCGTGACACATTTCAAGTCATTTGAAAATGACCGGGCTTTTGTGAAGGTAGGACTGATAGGGAGACAGCAGAAAGGACACTCCCTGCATAGTCTAGTGCAACAACAAAGAAAAGAGAAAACTTACTCTCTCTGTAAACTATAGACATGGCACATTCCCAGTTTTTGTTATGCAGCACATAGCGTACACATGGCCACATAGCTCCACCACTGCGACCAGCCTGTTCCTCTCCCGTGCATTGTAACTCAGCTTTCCTCCAGCTTTCTGCCACTGTGCAACACCAGCTTTCCTGTAGAGCTTCACCAAATACCTGCTGAAGTTACTCTTGAAGTTAATCCCTGCAGTGAACAAATGCCCTTAGAAAACAATTCTCAAGTGAACTATGTCCATACTGTATACTCTATACCAGGATTTCTATTTCAAAAGGCTATTTCTGTTTTCATGTATATATAGTATAGCTAAGCTATAATCAGAAGAGTTATATTTACTCACAGTCCTCTCTATAAATATTTAACACTGTATGAGATAACCTTTATTTACAACATCCATAACTATCTTTTAGCTCACAGGCTAGGTTAAACTTCTACCATTTTTAAATAGATTCTTTTTCAGTACAATCTTTTACTGAGATTTAGAAAGGTTCCACAGTTAGGAGGTAATGGTATCTCAAAGTTTCATTTTTAAGTTTTGGGATAGATAAATAACAACATAGATTCTGCAGAATTACATAGTTACTTATGTAATTCTCATTTCACACTTGAATCATCCCATGCACATTTCAGTTACTCCTGGTTGATAGCAGCATAAATGAAAATTGGGTTTGGTTCTGTATTTAAGTCAGAACTAATGCATTGCAGATAAAGACAAATGTACTTATGCAAGAATAGAAAAGTACCAAGCTTGGTGTTGCTACTCTTTCTATTGAATTACTTAATTCCTGATTGCCTTAGTTGAACAACACCTCAAAGCACACAAAGATTTACAGGCATGTGAAAGTTCACCAGTATCACACTTAACTTATATTGCTTAATGCTTTACAAAAAATAAGATCCTTTGACAAACCATATCATCTTTAGAATGCTCTATAAACTGAACACGGACTTGAGTAGCTGCATGCTGTTAAATTTCTACATGCAGCCTTGAAGACCTACTTGTATTCATTCCTACCCCAAATGTAGACCTCATGAACCTGCTAAAATCACTGAATTACATTAATACAAGACTCACACAACTGAACAGTAGCGCTTTAATGAATGCTGTTGTCAGCAAAGCATGTGAAGAAGGCAGATGGAGCCTGAAGACTGATGTACATAAAGCCTTATATATAATTCAGACTTGGGTTAAAATTGTGGGGAGGTAAATAATGAAATAACTTACCTTTAGAAGTTTTCTCTGGGCGTATTTAAGTTGATACCATGTACAATAAAATTTTTATAGCCACCATCATGTCATGACATGATCAGCGGTGGCGAGTGTGGGTTCCCCATCACCTGCCCCTCCAAGGCCAGCAAAGATTTCTTACCTCTCCCTTCATACATTTCAGAAACTTTACACCTTGATATCAAGAAGTCACAAGACAGTAATACTTTTCACTCTTTTTGCTAACATACCTTGAGACTAATCCTGCTGCTTAGCTCTTTTTCCAGAAGATACAGATTAGCTGAGTATGGCAAATGAGGAAGAAGGTAGGTCTTCCAAAGATGTCTGGAGGTACTAGTCCAGGAGAACTTGGGCTGAGATGAACTACACAGTTGATTCACCACAGTGTCATTGAACAGATGCAGTCACACAGGGACAAGACAGGGTAATACCTCTCTCTTTAGAAAGGGTTGCTCCTGTAAACAACACATAATTAGAAACAAGAAAAACTCTCCTCAAATTAACAAGGAAGGGATTGGATAAACTGGCCAGCAAAGAGGGGTGGAGAAAATATAGATTATCTGGAGAACATGACTAGCCTGATCCAAAGCCTGCCAATGTTAATGAGAGGTTTTCTACTGGCTCCAACTGGTTTTTCCAAATCTTTTACATTGCTTGACAACATGGGAAGTGAAGACTGGGTGTTTTACACAACCTTTCTTCTCGTTCCCTTCCCTCTTCCTCTTGAACATGAGGTTAATTGCATCTTGATCCTGCCTCTGGTCACTTGTAGCTACTCGAACATTCAAAAGAACCTGCTGTTTATCAGTCTCTAAAGGACAACTTGGAGGTAAAATGTCCCTCATGTGCATTAAATGCCTTATACGTGACATGAGCTGACTGATGAACCTTTGGAACCTTTTTACTTCTCTGTCTTCTCCTAGCTTGCCACCCTGCAATCTCAGGGGCAGGATATAAATTATGACATAATCACAATGAAACAACACTCCCTTTTTTTCAGGTGAGTCATCTGCAGGTATCCAGGAAACGTACATTGTGAAAATTAGCGCTGGTTCAGGGCATTAAGAATAAAATAGCTCCTTAGAACTCCTTTGTAAAAATAAATGTACAGCACTTCTAACTTAGAAATACTGAAAACTAATTTCCTACTCTTTGCAGTCTCAGACTAGAATAACCAGATTACAAAGCATCCTGTGAATTTGCCAAATGGGGTGGTGCACTGCTGCGTGGTTTCAGGGATAGCCCAGAAAGCAAACTGTGATGCAAAGGGCTGTACTTGGTTCCTGTTCTGCCCCAATGGCAAGTGCTCTTCTTGCAGCAGTGGGTGTCTGGCACAGCGCTCATTGCCCAGCCTATTGGCACAACTCTGTTTTCCAGCCAAGTAAGCTGTGAGCCAAAGCCTCACCTTTTCTCCACCTTATCCTCTCTCGGCATGGATGGCAAGGGAGGAAAACAATAATCCTGCAGAGACCAGTCTTTTCTCACAATGAATGTATCTATCACAGAAAAGCCTTACTAGCTTCAAAGCATCTACAATACAAATCATAATCTCTTTGGTAAATAGGTACAAGTCTACAGAGATTTAAAGGAACACATTAGTTTTTTTAGTGTTTATACTTATTTGTAATCTGATGAAATATTAAAGGAACCTACAGATTTACGTATATTTTTTCCTTTTACTGGAAGATGACAGATGAAGGTGTAAGTCCTCCTAAAATGCATTAGATTAACACCTACAATAACTATGGAAGTATTTTCACAGCACTGGATGGTGTTTAAAACCTAAGTGTCAAAAAAGCCTCATTTAATTTAGTGATCACTGCTGAACCAAAATCCACATGGAAACCTTTGGAAACTTTCACTCAAAACAGATTTTGAAACCACAGCTTCCAAAGGAAAATGAAGTCAGGGTGTGACATTCCAGTTGTTCATGTGCACTTTGCATTTAACGTGACACACCAAGCCAGTTATGAAGTAAGGCTCCCTAGACGTAGACCCTGTAGGTGCGTGCAAGAGTAACCAACTCTGGGTCTTGCAGCAACCTCTGTGGCCTAAGTCATTGCTTCTGTGAAGGTTTCTCAGGGTACTGGCTGTGAGCAGCTGTCTGCTTGTCCTTGTTCTTGCACATACAGACGATAACCTCAGGTCCTGCCTTGATGCAAACATTTGTACGTGTCACAAACCGAAGGTTTCCATGCCCTCCCCCACTGCAGTCTTGGCTCGCTGCTGCCAAAACCCTTCTCTACCAGTTTGCCCAATCCCAGCTGAACCATTGCCAAGCTCACACTGTACCTTGAACAATGGGTGGGCCTCCAGTGCACTGTCACCCCTGTGCAGGTCTAACTTCCCCCTTCTGTGAGATTTTAGTGTCACAGTGTAGAATATTTGTGCAGCTTGAGGTGTGGCATTTTTAACCCTTTGGAAAAGAATGACATTTGCAACACTGTCACTGCAAATCCATGATACCTTGCCAGCATGTTTTCAGTTTTAAGGTGGTTCCTTAGAAATTTATAAAGTATAGTTCTTTTAGACATTAAAATTGCATTTCCAAACTGCTTTTTAATACAGAACTCGAAAATCATGTATGTTACCTTACAGCTTTATGAATATCTCATTCCTTCCTGATGAATAAAGACTAAGCAGGGCTAAACCTGGAATTTTCAGATGGGCATAACATAGGTTGTAAAATGCATATATTTATGCATATGTATATAATTTTATAGTTCTAGAGTTGTTTTCTTCGGTGTGGGTTTTTAATTTTTTTTGCCTACCAGCTTATTTGGAATCTCCAGATGCCTGTGGCTTCTCCTGAGACCCAATCTGGAATACCACATCCAAGCATGGAGCCCTACGCACAAGAAAGACATGGACCTATTGGAGCAGGTCCAGAGGAGGGCCACAAAAATGTTCAGAGGGCTGCAACATTTTCCCTATGAAGATAGGCTGAGAGAACTTGGGTTGTTCAGCCTGGAAAAGAGAAGGCTCTGGGGAAACCTTAGTGTGGCTTTCCAATATTTAAAGATGAGGACAGACTTTTTACTGGGGCCTGCAGTGATACCACAAGGGACAACTCTTTTAAACTATCAGGGGGTTGATTTAGATTGAGTATAAGGAAGAAATTCTTTACAATGAGACTGGCAAAGCACTGGAACAGGTTGCCCCATTCCTGGAGATGTGTTCAAGGCCAAGCTGGATGAGGTTTTGAGCAATACGGTCTGCTGGAAAGTGTCATGGCATCTGGCATGGGTGCTGGAACTAGATGATCTTTCAGGTCCCTTCCAATCCCAGACACTTTATGATTCTTGAATGCATAACTGAGGATTTGGGTATATGTGTTAGTGCACACAAGTCAGAATATCAGATTTGTCATTGGCAAACTAAGGGCATTTAAAATCAACTCAAAACTGAATCCCAGAACTCAGATCCCTTATTCCTCAATGGAGGCATTTCAAGGGAAGCAGAGTAGAGTCCAACAGCAGAACCAACAAAATAGACAGGAACTCCTCCTTCTCATAGACTTTATCATAGGAGCTCCAGCTGAACTCAGTGGTTATGCAGTGGGCTGGTGAGCAACAGTGCCATCAAAAAACAGACTATGGAAAACTAAGGGAAGGAAATATCAATAGGCATGATTTCTTCATCAGTCTTGTGGCAACGTGTAATGACAAAACGGCCAAAGGAAGTCTTCATATCATTTCAGTTATTGGACTAAGGCTTGGAAAGGACTAATGATTGAGAAAGGGAAGAGAGGAATCAGCAGGAAAACAAAACAAAACAGCAAAAATTCCCCAAGGTCTTATTTCAGAATTAAGCTTTAAAGCATTCATATCCAGCACTCCTCCACTGCGATGCCTGTCTCTGCTCCCAGGGGACATGGGACCGATTGTCCCCATGAACAACTCTGGGAGGAGGGGTAAACTCCTCTCCCAAGGCAATGAAGCAAGTAGGGCATCACCGCCTCCTGGAAAAGAGAACAAGCTAGTTTCGTTTAAGTCGTGATATCTGTATTTGTAATCCCCAGCTATATTCTAAATAAAACTGAACAGCTTTTACTTTTTACTTCAAATGGGAACAAAACACATGGGCAAGGAAAGTACAATCCAGGGAGGTGGATGATGAAGCATCCTGCTGAGACCATCATTAAACTGAAGCTCCAGCAGGAAGCTGAAAGGCCACTCTGGGTAGATTTGCTATCAGAGCTTCAGTTTTGATGAGAGAAAATAAGCAAAATTTTTTTTGAATTCTTGCACTCGTGGCTGCTTTGATGAGCTGGAGTGGCCAGGCTGAACCTACCACCAGTCACAGGTTTCACCTGTCATGTCAGCAGGACAAGAATTTCATCTGCTTGCAAAGGACTTGTATTTTTGTCTCTTGTATGCACAGGCACTCTATGTTAAAAAGAAAATAAAATGGAAAAACACTCAGAGAGCAAAATTATCTTTAATTCAGCCCTTTTGAGTCCTGAATCTGATGACTGGGCCCAAAAATCAAAAATCAAAGAACCACCTCCTTCCCAAACACCTCTGAACCCCAGCCGGGAGGGAAGCCCCACCAGAGAAGTGTTCTTTTGCTATCCGGTCACATGAAGGGGAGGCAAAAATAAAAGTCCCAATAGACATACCCTAAATGGTGGGTTTTGTGCATTGAACATTTGTACATTTTTTGGTTTTTGTACATTGTGCTACTACACTGACAGGCACTGCCAAGAAAAGGAGTTAACAAACTAGGGAAAAGTTTGCAGCTATAACAATAATATTTATGTTTTAGTCATTTATTAGTAGCATTGTGAAAAGTATCTGGGTGAACGGCTATCCCAGCCTAAGGCAATAACTAACATCCAGCAGCAAGGCTAGCAGCTATGTTTAGCTCTCTGGAGAGCAGTTGGGGGACAGACACAAAAGATTTTGTGTTGCAGGCTGTAACAAGCATAGGAAGCATAAAAAACCCCAATTTCCATGTCTCCTGGAAAGCCTATATCCAGTTCCCCATTCAGTTCAGGTTTAGGCTGTAGGTAGTTCTCAGCGTTAAAGTACTGTAGGAGAAGTCCTGAAGCCTGTTAGCTGGGTACAGAAATTGTATACATGGCTGTGCTGGATTGGAAGCAGCCCACCAAGAGGCAAGGGGCTCTCAGCGGAGCTGCCAGGGTTGGTGGAGATGGAGCAGCTGTCAGAGCATTGCTTTACATGGTAGTTTATCACTTAACAAGTCTTAGCTTTCACTTACTGCAGATGCTGGGAAAATGTCTAGCCTAGAAACTAATTCCTTAGAGGAAAGTTCTATGAACTGCTATAGTTAAAAAATAACTATAATAATCAGTTACCATCACACTGTTTATCTACCTGGTCATATTTTTGTTCTCTCTTAGGAAAAAAACTAAACAAAACAAAATACAACACTTTGTTAACTATTTGGTTTATGCTTACCAACAGGAAAAAATAGCTAGTTTGGTATAGTATTCCCAGCTGTCTAGGTGTGACCTCAAGCAACTGCTTCCAGAGAAACTCCCTTCAGTTTGAAAACCCAGACCTTGTTGCTCCCAGTCATGTCCTGGCAGGAGGGCTACCTCTAAACAACAGGAGCAGTGTTTCAGTGAAATGACTACATTCGTCTTTTTCCAGAGGATTCCTACTACCACTGGTATGTGGGACAGAGAATATGTAGTCTGAGGATATACTAAGGCAGTGTGATCTATCTTGTTATTTAGAAAAGGACGCAAAAAAGGAGCTTCTAGGAAGGAAAAAGGACAATGTATTAAAATTACTAAATACTATCCCAGACTCCAACAGACTTCTTGGCTCTGAGCAGTTATGAATAATGCTGAATACATGGGATGAAACTTAATTTAGACTGCAGTTTCATAGTCACTTCAAGCTAATCTAAGTTGGCACAATTTATGAAAGAGGCAGCGTTGCCTGCCTGTCTGTCTCCAGCAAAGCTATTCCCACTTTTCCCCACTCTCTTCCCTCCCCTTGTACACACAGAGCGGCTTTATTTATCTCTGCATGGCACACGGTGGGGCAGGTGGTTTGCCCAGAGGGTCAACCTTGCTGTTCTCAAACATGCTTACAAGCCTCCCTGTTCCCCACTCCAGGTTACAGCCATTCTGATAACAACAGGCAAAACAGAACCAAAAGAAAAGCCGTAAGTAACAGAGGAGGGTTTTGTTAATCCCAGTAGGTTTTCCAGTTTGGTGTGAGGTTGGGTTGGAGGGTAGTGCAGTGATGCTTTCAAGCATGATGGGAGTACAGCAACACACCCCAAGTATGGTGAAAGAGGGGAAAAGTTAAGACACTTGGACTTGAAATACCCTAGAATCAGCACCACTTCCAGCATTTGCTAACTTAAGGTTGTTCTATGCTATTGCTGTGTAACGTATTAACTTCTAGAGTTTATAGCCTGTCAGCCCTGATCCACTGGTGAGTTGTCCAAACATGGGCAAGTAAAATAGGATCTGTTGCAGCTATGGATGAAAAAAGATGCTTTTTTCATATACAAATATTTTAAAGTCACTTGGCCCATTAAGATATTGACACCCTTCCACCTCTGTGTTAATCTTTGGACTCTATAATGGGACATTGGCCTGAATTAATGTTTTGAATTTGTTAATCCAATGCCAGGGAACCCAAGCTGAACTCTGCAAACACAGGCTAAGTACACGCACTTGTGCATGCATGTAATTCTACTTTTACTGAAGTTTAGATGTATTTCATGAATACAGCCTCAAATTCATGTGTGAATATCGATGTTTTTCAAGGTAATTGCAAGGACAAAATATGACTGAAATGCAGCAGCCTTATATATTTAGGCTACTTAAAATTAAATGAAAAACAAAGGAGTGGTGAATAACGAGTTCCCGGGGATCATTTCTGAGGACACACGTTTATTTTGCAGGAGGCTGGCATTGTGATGTTTTCCTACATTAGAAGAGTTGAACATCTGTGAAGCAAGTCTAACTTGGCTGTAAGATTTATTGAGATCTGCTATTCACTGCCAGAGATGGAAAGGGTTCCCATATAAACAAGGTCTGTTTACAGATATCTTCTCAGTAGTGGCACACTCTTGTTAAACATTAATCCTTAGGAATGTGTAAAGTTGTGCAACCTTTCATGTGCTATTTGAATCTGTTAGCAATTTGTAAGACCTCTTTCAGGAATTTAGGATCAAAGCATAGGTTTGGGAAAAAAAAAGGTTTCCTACTCAAAACATAGGAATACACACATTAAAGAGTAGACACTTTTTTGTTTTATGTAAAGGTGTCCTGAAGTTTGTGTTACAACCATTGAATTATTAGCAAAAAAGACCTTGATAATCAGTTGCAATTGGTATATTCACATTCTGCCACTGGAGGAGAATAGAAATATAAGGGGTAAAAGATAGTTGGCAAAAAAAGGCTCAGGAAATAATGGAAAGATTTGGAATAATTTCTGGGGAGACAAGCAAGCAAAGTTCTTGATGAGTCTTGTGATAGGCCAGAGGACTCTGCTCCACCTGTTGGTGGAGAGGAAAGAGAGTTCTCCTTGGAGAACTGAAGAGCATAAACACCCATGTTTCCTGGTGCCTCCCAGGGAATGTGCAGCAATAATTAAGTATGAGCTGAGGGGCTTTTGTCTCTTTGGAGAAGAGGCAGTGAATTTGAAACTCTGAGAGACTCAAGGAGGAAAAAGAGGAGTTACCTTCTTGGCAGCAAACAACCCTGCTTGGCCCACAGTTACAACTTCAGAGAGATGTTCAGACCAGTGCACCTCACTGTCCAAACTACACATAGAGTTTGGGCAGGGGATTTTAGGGTGGGAGCAATAGTGTGGGGGCAATAGCATTGACTGCTGGGTGTGAAATGAGCCCACCACACTGTCAGCAGTGTATCCTCACTATTGCTAGAGGATGAGACTTACTGTTTGTTGTTTTATGTCAAGTTCTGCTTTTTATTTAACCCCAGTTTGGTAGACATTAAGAAAAACTGTCAGCTTGCAGAGTCTTTAGCTATATTGATGCTGTCCAGGTTGATCTGCTCATTATCTAGAGGCTTTCAGGAAAAGAAATTGGTAGAGTTGTCTATCAAGAAATATTACATCTTATATTATTACTTCTTAGAAAAACTCAACTTGGTGATTTTCTGGGATGGTGGGGATACACTTTAATGTTGTCTATGCAAAATCAGTGACCATGAGAAAAAAAATCCATATACACAGTGCATAAATATCAATCTGTGTTCAAACACTCATGTAAGAAGATTCAGACTGACCCTAGCAGGCAAAGATATTTAAAATATGCACTTAGAGCAAGTATCTCATTCAGTGAAGCACAACACATGCAGAAGGAAGTTCAGCGGTCTGTATTTTTAGACTCCACAACGTCAGAATGTGCTTGAACAGCGATGCCATTCCAGTATCTCTTTCTTGGAACCTGATTCTCACTGGGGACAATTTTCAAAATGCCCATAATAAGGGGGAAAGTGCTCATCTACATCTAAGTCTGGAAAAATTCCTCTGGGAGTCGCAGTAAATCAGGAACAGTCAAGCTCTGCCAAACTGGAACAAGTTCAGAGACAGTACTGCTATACCAAATTCATTACATACACCTCAGATGTGGGAGTGGCAGAAAACCTTCCTGCCACCAACCATGAAAAACAGTTCAGGGGAGACAAAACAGCCACTGCACGGGCTTTTAACAATCTACTCAATCTCTGTAGCATAAGGGCCCCAAAGGGCCTGGTGGTAAATACAGAAGAAATCAAAACCAGAGATTAAGCTGCTCTGCTAAACCATAATGTGATTTCTTGTAATATCCCTCAGAACAAACAGCAGCTGCAGTTAAGTAGATAGCATTAGGAAATAACTGCTTAGTATAGGAAAGCAAAAGAAAAGTAATCTTCTTTCCCGACATTCTTTTTGCAGTATGTGTGCCTCGTGTTAAAACTGTTACGAAGTAGAATCATAGAACAACCAGGTTGGAAGAGACCCACCAGATCATCGAGTCGAACTGTTCCTATCAAACACTAAACCATGCCCCTCAGCAGCTTGTCCACTTGTGCCTTAAACACCTCCAGGGAAGGTGAATCAACCACCTCCCTGGGCAGCCTGTTCCAATGCCCAATGAACCTTTCTGTGAATTTTTTTCCTAATGTCTAGCCTAAATCTCCCCTGGCAGAGCTTGAGGCCATTCCCTCTTGTCCTGTCCCCTGTCACTTGGGAGAAGAGGCCAGGTCTCTCCTCTCCATAACCTCCTTTCAAGTAGTTATAGAGAGCAATGAGGTCTCCCCTCAGCCTCCTCTTCTCCAGGCTAAACAAACCCAGCTCTCTCAGCCATTCCTCATAAGGCCTGTTCTCCAGACCCTTCACCAGCTTCATTGCTTTTCTCTGGACTCACTCCAGAGCCTCAACATCCTTGTTGTGGTGAAGGGCCCAGAAATGAACACAGGATTCAAGGAGCAGTTAGTTTGGCAAGACCTGCCTTTTGTGAACCCGTGTTGACTGGGCCTGATCACCCGGTTTTCTTGCATGTGCTTCATGATAGCACTCAAGATCACCTGTTCCATGACAAGTACAAGAATAAAAGACAACTCTATCTAGCAAGGACAAACAGAAGTTAAAAACATAACTGGATTCGATACAAGGTCGCATATAGGTTTCTATGTACTGATGAGTTTCTTTAGGCATCAAACCAGTGGTCACACATGTAGGATCCTATTGCCTGAGGGCTGGTGAAGCCTGTGAGCACAGTTGCAACTGAATGAAAACAAAATGTGATTCAGTGGTTCGTCAAATCACAAAAACATTTAAGCAGATGCCTTCATCAAACATTTATGCTTCACCTTTTGAAATACTGCAGTCCAGAACTTCCTGTGGACTTAGTGGGAATTTCTGGGATTCATCAAGAATTATGCTATGGCTGTAAAGCTAATCAAAGGCAATTTGAGAACATCCCCGAAGTCTTAAAACCTCCAAGGAGAAACTTTAACCTCTTTTAGGAATTAATAGAAGAGGTTGGACAGGAGCCATTTCTCCCTCTTAGATTGTTCTGGGCATGAAAAGTTACAATCATGTACATTTTGCTGCTTTTTCTCTAGGGGCTGTGTTGCATAGAACAATATAGCCAGCTCTGGGCAGGAAAGCTTTCTAGGAAGACTGAACCCAACAGTTTCCCAAGAGGACTGAAGGTTATCACAGGAAATCCAGGGCTGTCCTGTTTAGCAGCCAAATAAAAGGAGAATGAAAGGTTTTATAACTGTTTGAATAAAACTTAAACCTTCTCTAGTATGAAAATGCCTTTTATTACTTAAATTTTAATCTTTTCTCACATGTATCATGAGATGCACTTTTTGCTAAGCAACATAAAAGCCCCACCCTAAACCAGACCTGCTTGTACAGCGGAACTGGGTGTTAATTCAGTGGCTCCACAAAAATAAATGTATCTCACTGCCCCAGCTGAGGGAAAAGAAAGTTTGTGTGCAAACAGAACCTGAATAGGATCTTCCTAAAGAGATTGGGTGAGAAGTCTGTATAATCAGTGAAACATCTCTTCACAAATGAAATATATTACATGTATGTGAAACAAACACTGAACTGTTTCACATATTATCATGGTACCTTTCTTTCATGTATGAAAACATATCTCTGCAACTCTTTATCACCATCACCAAATGTGACACTTAAATTACAAAATGTACAAAAATTTCTTCATAAGTCTCATGTACAAAATATGTTAAAACCCAAATTCCTTAATGATGTTTCCTCCCGTCTGCAGTTTAAATTAGAGTAGAAGAATATCAGACTCTCACATGCCCTAGAAATAATTAATCTGGCAGTGTCTTCATTCTGTCTTTGCACTCCCCTCACAGCCAGGTTCAGGCCAGGACAACAGACAGGGCTTAGCCTGACACAGAAGAATTCTCCAGCTAAGTCAGGTATGACCAACAGCAGCAATAACAACAACAACCAAATGAAAAAAACCCAAACAAACAAAATGACACCCACCAACAAAGCAAACAAAACCAAAATGCATCAACCCAAAGACTCAAGCAAATATAATCCAACAAATATACTAAAAAGAAAACCACCCAAATCCCACAGTTTTGCAAGAACAGCCAGATTACCTCAGACTAAAAAAAAATCTATCTAGCCCTCTATCCTCACTCTGAAAGAGGCCGCCAACATTGAACATTTAGGGAAGAGAATAAAATCAGAATAAAAGTAAAATGATAATTTCAGTAAGCGTTAGTAAGCATTTAGCTAGATAATTTTTTCATTAGTTTTTAATTAAAGTTTACAGTCGTTATACTTGCATGATTTTTTGAAGTGAAAGAATAAGGAGAGAGAAGGAAGTTTAGCAACATCATAATTAACTACTTAGGGTAAATCGTCCCATCAGATTCATGAGACAGATTTCAGATAAGCAGCTCAAATGAAGGATTATCTTGGTAGCAATGCGGAAATGTTGATCAGCTTGATATTTCCATTCTGCAGAGTTCACTCTGGCTGCTCACTATTTTCTGCAAGGAGGTAAATCTCCACAAATGTAGAACGTCACATCCAGAGGCATTTTTATTTCTAAAACCCTTGCATGTGACCATCTTGTACTTGTCTGTTTTCATGCAGAAATGAGATCTGAATAAAATTAATACTCAGCCACTCTATTTGAGAAGAGTTACTAGGCAGATGGATGCCCTGCTGTTATGATGGATGGGATGGAGCACATTACATGTGTTAATATGATGTCTTAACACAAACATTAGCACTTGAGAGCATCACAGAGTACTCAAGCATTCTGGAAACATTAGGTTCAATTAAAATAATTAATATCTTATGATTGATAACATTCTCAGCATCTGCTTCATGGTATATAAAGACAAATGGAACCCATCTAGCCAAGGCAAATATGTTCTGTCCATCGTGAGGAATGCACTGGAAAAAAAAAAGGATACAGAATTTAAAATGAAACCTTTCATATGTGTAACAGTCTTGCATACACCAAGAATGGTGACTGGGCAGGCAATGTGACTGAATAAGTGAAATTCCAAATGGAAGAGAGGGATTTTTACCGTGCCCTTTTCAGCCCTTTTGCTTCTTTAGAAGTGGCTTGAACAAGATCCTAGTTTCAGTTTCACGATCTAAGAAGAGTTTACTGGATGGGGTTCGAGGGTCTCTGTTTCTTCATTCTCTACACATCAAAAAGCTATGCATACACACTTAGTTATATTTTTAACAAGAAGGAGAGGATACAGGAGCATCTAGGGAAAAAAAGGTAATACAGAAGATTTGCAATTACTGCACTCGCAGGAGTAGTATCATTCTCTTCAATTTTTATTACTTGAATGAAGATTGAGTACTTGACCAGAGTAGGTGTAAGAAATTCTGTATCTCCAGAGATTTTGTTTCCATTTCCATTATTTGACTTATGCCACCAAGGTACATATTTTGTGTACAGTCAAAATATAATATTGTCCATCATGAGAAAAGAAAAGGTACTGTAGTCATGCTGCATGATTTGCTTATGTCTTAGGTGTCCATCAGTTAAGTAGCAATGTTTTCTAACAGGCAGCAGGTTTCTTCGGAGAGTTAGCTGTTCATTTAAAGTACATTTTGTTAGCTGAATTTGTTAATATATTTTTGTACTAAGTAGAGCAAAACTGTTACAACATAAAAATGTTGTAAACTTGGAACCTATCCCTCTCCCATCCTTAGTGAGATAAAAACCACACCAAACAAAACTAATTTTTGCTGAGTGCATGCCTAAGCAGATGAGCTTCACAAGTAAGTTTTCCAACAAGTGTT
Source organism: Coccyzus lansbergi (assembly GCA_033558105.1). Lineage (NCBI taxonomy): Eukaryota > Metazoa > Chordata > Aves > Cuculiformes > Coccyzidae > Coccyzus > Coccyzus lansbergi. Next base: position 4,681,715 of record JAUMJK010000305.1, on the reverse strand, counting down.
CAGGAGTCTTGGGTATCAAATTCCCACCAACTGAAAAAATTCTCCCTTTCTCTCCAAGAGTATTGAGATAAGATCATGTACAGACATCACATCACACTTGGCTCATGTCTGCATGTTTAGCTCTGAAGTGCTAACCTCTTTTCTGAAGATATTAATGCTCCAGAATGGGCTCCCAGGCATATTAGTCAAGTCTGAGAATCATGCTGTCTTGGCAATTGGCATTTATCCCTCATTTCAGGCAAGCACTTAAGGTGCCATGGATGATCAATCCCAAGAAGAGTAATAGGACACCTCACCAGTAAGCAAGAAGGATGCCCACAGTGCCCAGATAAAATCACTTTGAGCCCTGAAAGGCAAAGCCAGCACTATCAACTCCTCACAGGCAGCTGCTGCCTATCAGTGAGAAACAGCTTCATGTGCTCATGGAGGACAAGACAGCTATCATTTTATTTCTTTTTTGTTTTGCTGGCTCTGGTTTCAGAGCTGATAGATGTTAGCTGTCTCAGATATAGCTGCAAAAGCCTTTCTGTAGCAGTAAGAAGGTCCATAGTGTCCTTTTTCTCAAAGGAAAAAGGAAGTATCTGTGAAGTACAAATGTTCTTGTAAGTAAGTCCTTGTTTGCTGTAGGGTAGTTGCTGGTTATCTAGGTTATTCAATAGCAGGTGGAGCTCTCAAAGATCTGAGTACTACTTAAATGCTAATTAATACTCTCAACTCATACTGAAGTCAGTGGTATTATGGGATTGTTACCTTCAGGCATTTAACTTAGGTAACTAAGTTCATCCTCTCTTACTTTAGACATTGCCCCCAGGAGATGGAATTGAGTTCACAGCACTCTAGTGTCTGGATTTGCAGGAAAAGATTAATCCCTTTATTTCTCCATTAAGTATAAAGGGATTTAACATTCTGCTAACTGAGAAAATATACACTAGACAGGGTGGAAACCTGTATCAGGACCTCTTTGTAGTTGATAAATAAAATTTAGTCCAGATAATACTGATGTAGAATGAAAGCAGCAGAGAGAAGTTCTTTGCAAGACACTTGCCTAAAAATCAGCTGTCTTCTCTAATGATGTTGGAATTTCAGTCATATTAAATGGCAAGGATGATAGTCTAAATAAGGTGCAAAATACATGATGGCATAAAACAGGGAGGAAAGTTCAGTTAACTCTACAATGTGAACGTTGTAGTCCTTTACCTCAGCTTCTCATCTTTCAACTCATTCCATTCCTTGCTGTCACATTGTGCTTTTCCTTAGCAGGAGACAGTCTTTGTAAGCTTGTCTGATCTGCAAATAAATCGCATTTATAAATGTGAAAATCATATTTGAAAAGACTTGAAAATATTTAGTAACCAAGTCAGCTGTTTAGCAGACACCAATTCTCTAATGAATTCAACAACTGCTAATTCAAGGATGACTATCAGAAGTGGTAGTATAAGAAAAGAACACTGTAACATAAATTTCTACCTTTCCAACAAAGTGATTATGTTACTGCTGGATGTTAGGGTCCACAAAACATCAGACTTATCTCATTGGGTACCTCTTCCAATAATACAGAAGAGGAAACCAATGTATAGCAACTGAGAAAATAAGCAAACAGGTAAAAAAAAAGAAAAATTAAACTTGACAAAGAACAGCTTCCTAATGCAAACTTACTCAAGTACAGCTTCTAGCCAAAAGATATTTCACCACCTGAAGCATCTGTTAGAACACTATGTGGAGATTGACAACTGTCCTATGGATATAAGACCCTCCATTCTAAGGAACAATGGGCATAACATACATGCTACATGCTAATGATATTTAAATTTTACCTATTGTGATGATGAGATGAGATAGATGCTTCCAGTTGCATGTATTCTTGCTAAACTGTGACACTTCAGATCTCAAGTTAAAGGACATTGAAGAACTGATGATATTTGAACAGAATTGTCACCCTAGTCCTTCTGCTCAGAATCAGAACAGACTTAATTTCAATGCACATAACTGCAGATTGTTTGAACATGTGCAAGAGTATAGCAAACAATTATTTTGTCCTCAGTGTAGAATTAGAGATTAAATACTTCTATCATATTCAAATTCATATATCAAAGGTGTTCACATTCTACATTATTTAGAAAGCTAAGCCTTTTGAAGTTTAGGGAGAAAACCTCAAGGAGGGACATACTTCACAGAATACTATTAACTAGCCCTTTTCTTAGGACTGTAATGGTGAAGTTAAGTTGGAAATCTTGCTTGTATGGCCCATCCCATCTTAATGAAGTGTACTTATTCACTTATAAATCACTGGAGGATTTTTTAGTCTTTGTAACTTTTATTTGCTCTTTTTTGGTGGTCTTTCAAGGCAGGTTCTGTTCATAATTTTGTTCATATAATTAATTCAATAGTCAAGATTTTCTTTCATTTTAGTTTATCAAAATGAGCACCTTTTCATAAATTTTCTTTCCCAGTTAACATTTTCCAAACAGCTCAGGGATAAATGCGGATAGTACTGCTTTTCTTTGTAAGACAGTCAACCAATTCCACAGGTAATAAAATTTATATAATAGATGAAGTTGCCATGGTGCATCTTGCTTAAGTTATTTTCTACTAAACATTGTAAAAACAAAACCATTTGAACTCCAACCCAGGGTGGAATTTAGTAATAGCTCTATGATATCCACATTTTTCTGAAGCTTCACAATCTTTGCATTGCTTCATTAGCGTTCTTAAAGGGTATTGCTCTTCATATTAACAATTTCAATTCACTTATTGTAAGGGTTTCCTTTGTAGAATTTCTATGTTACAGATACGTACATGCTATGTTATTTATGTAAACTTCATATTGCTGTCAAGTGACAAGGAGTTTACAGATACCCTAACAATTTTGTCCTTATCGATATCCCTTTTATTAATACTTCATGTTTCGTGTATTTATCAAGTTGCTGAATTACTCCAATGTTTGTTTGTGTGGGGGGTTGTGGGTTTTTGTTTTGTTTTGTTTTCAAAACAAAGTTCTTGTTTCCATCAGCCCGAGTCATATTGAGCAGGATCTCAATGATTAAGGATGTTAGTGGGCCAGATGCCAATATTTCTTTACCCGCATTTGATATGAAATATATAGGATTACACATTCAAAGTATCACCCTGCTCAATGAATAACCACGGTGTCCTCAAGGACCTCAATGAGCATATTTCTGCTCAGGGAAAATGCAATTTATGCTTTGAATATTTTTTCCTTCAGGAAAATATTTAAACCTCTGAGTCCTGTTAGTCATCAGTTTGAACAGAAAGCAGGTCCTAGCTAAAAGCCAGCACACTCAAGTTTCCTATCTTCAGAGTCAGAATAAAAATTTGATACTGATCGATGTCATTTGGGAGAAAAAGGACCAACAAAATGATGGATAGAATTATCTTTAGTAAAGCTAAGGAATTAAAAATTTTCATGTAGGATGTAAGGATGAAACTCATGATAAACTACAATGCAGAGATGTCACCATCTAGTACATTCAGATTAATATTTTAAAATGTCAAGTACATAATTGTCTCTAATACATTTGCTTCCTGTAGTCATTGGGAGCTTTGGTACTCTCTTCAGTTTCATACCAAATAAAACTGAAGGAAGACAGCATACAGAATAAATTATACTGGTTGTTTATTAATTACAGCATGAACAAATGCTCACAACCCTTCTTACAGCAAAAGTGCAACTCACATGCAACACGCAGGAAAGAATTTTCTTCCCATTTTCATAGGAAATCAATTTAACAGTGAGGAAGGCTCCATCTCAGTCGTGTGGGTTTTTTTTCCACCAACATGGCCCTTAAAGTCATGCAAGTTCATTCCTTGCTACTGTCAGAAAAACACACTTGTAGGAGGCATTCATACAGGTAACTTCAGATGCTGAGGTGTATCAAGCTTTGCAAAACTAGATACGCATGAAATGATTTATCTTCAGTATCACAAGGGCAACAGTAAACTAGATATCCAAAAGGCAGGTTCTTTACATTGATTTCACTCTTTCCTCCCTCTCCTTGATAACTACGTACATTAAAGCATATAGAACAGGGCAAGATGTGCTCTTATGTAGCAAGATTCCAGATTCCAACACAGGAACTGTTTCCAAGTTAAAACCTTTCAGAATAGGCTGGAGCGTTTTGAGATTTCGAAGAGGAAAAATCTGATACTAGTGGGAAAGTGAGATCAGTTCTCCATCAATTCAGGATTCAGTGTTAATTCTCTGGAGGACATCAGAGCATTACCCTTGGCTTGAGTCACAGAAGTAATGTGTGGTTTGAAGAACTCTGCTAGTCAGTTGTGAAAACAACTGTCAGAAATTCAGTAACACTGAGGCAGTGCAGTGCATCCAGAGTAGAGTCTATTAAAGGCTGAAGGTCTATTAAAATTAGTCTGCAGTTAATGAAACGGTGAAACTAAGAGCTCTTGCTTCCTTAGAGAAGAAACATCTCTGCTGCTTGATTCTACTTGAAATTACTTTTAATTTGTGGCCTTTTATTAGCAGTACATACACTATACTGCTAAAATGGATTTATCATAGGCAAAAAGGCAACGTGCATAGTTTAAGACCAAATAGGAAAAAAAAAGCAAAACAAGAAAACCACACAGCAGCGCTTGCAATGAAGTCTCTGAAGTTAAGTTTATAGAGGTAAACACACTTGACAGTATAAACTTGACAGTGTCTTTAGGGAGTCTGGTATAATAATCATAAGTAAAAATGACATTTGATGAGAACTATTTTAGAGAATAAGTAGAGTGACTGGCTGGAAAAAACATTAAGCTCTCTTATAAAAGGAAGGTGTTTGTGTGAAACAGGGAATCTAATTTATACTAATCCAAGGTCAGCTCTGGAACAGTATAAGATTCAGTTTAGTTGTCATATTGCCGTAAATGTCTCCATTTATTTCTCAAACAAGCTGGCAACATTAAACATTTTTTGTCATGCCTCTTTAACATGTTTTGATTTACCTAGGGTTTATTCCTAGGAATGATTTAATGTCAATCTGATATCATTAATTATCAGGTGAATGAAACACACAACTTAAGTGCAAAAAAAAAGAAAAAAATCACACCTTCCCATTCAGGCTAAGTAGCAGGCCAGAAGCATGGGACCAAGCAGGCAGGATTGTTCAGCATCAGCTATGCAGGCCAAGGTTATGTGTAAACATTCTCTCTGACCTGTCAGTAGCCAAATCATTAGCTGGGTATGTCCTCCTCTGCTGCTTCCATTCAGCCATGATGGATTAATTAGAGGGCATTAACAGGGAACTGCAGCACACAGGGATGCACTTCTACTGACAGAGGAAGAAGAAAGATGCAAGTGAGTATCAAAAGGCCTGATGAAAAGGGAAAATTCCCTATAGCCCTCAGTAACTGCTGCACTGGATTTTCAAAGACAAGAAGACCATGATTGACGTGATTTAGGACATTCATTTTTGCACCCATAGAAGGAAAAGTGCTTGCTGCTGTTAACAGCTGAAATACTAATCTGGATAATAGCTTGTTCTTCTTCTATTTCACTTTAACTCAGTCCCCTAGCAGCATGTTGGGACAAAGAAGGGGAAAATTAATGTAGTGCACAGCTGCATATGTACCTCACAGGCTGCCAGCCAGCTCACAAAAAGCCTTTTGTCTACATGGGCTCTTTGAAGATGACAAATACTCGTGGTGCAAAAGACTGCTATAGCAATACCTCTTGCAGCCCAGAATCAGGTTCTGGTTGTTAACACCAGATCATATTGAGGGTGCACTGAGCATCAGGTTCTTGCGCCAGGTCCTGAGTTGCACAGCAAGTTTACCAAGGGTGATAAATTGTTCTGGATCTTCCCCAGCTGAAGATGTTGGTTTTATTTAACTCTATGGAATGTGCGCATAATATTAAATTGCAAGCAAGATGCCACAGCCATTAAAAAGCTGTCTGATGCACTGAACGCCTTAAGGGCATACAGATGACTCACAGAAACTTTGTTAAAACACAAGACATCTGCTTACATGTGTTTCCTGTCAGTCCTTTTGCATGGCTGGAAATAATGGGCTAGAGATTCTCTCCTACTCCACCAAACCTGGCACCAAAGGACTGGAAAAATGCTGTAAGCCATGCTTCGGGATTCCCCTTTGAATGATGGGAGCTGCCGCTTGGCTCCAGGCAGTAAAAGGACATTCTCTCTCTCACACAGCCCTGAAGAGAGGGCACAGCTGACAGAGTGTGGCAGGGAGCAGCTCTGCTGCATCCTTGCAGACCCAGCTGCTGCAGAGGTTCATTCCCACAGAGCTCCAGCCATGCTGAAGCACACACTGGCTCCCCAGTGGCTATAAACTGCCTCTCCCCCGCCTCCCAGGATCTCAGTTCTCATTTTATGTCATCATATCTACCATCGTGACATCACAATTTTATGCAGAGCAGTAGCAGCCACAATTCTAATGACACTGTGATGTCACACTAAAATTACGAAGGAAGTAATGTCCTATTAAGGACACTGAATTTTCTTCAGCAACAAGACTGTGAGTTGGAATAAGAAACACTTTAAAGAAACTCCAAAACAACAAAATAAACCCCAAACTGAACTTAGTTTGCCAAAGCTTTTGATAAGATTTGATTCTGAAGACGCACCCCTCATGACACAATCTGACTTCAAAGAAAGTGTTAGCATATAAGATACACAGAGAGGCACCACTGCACAAACATGTGAAGAATAATAAAGCAAAATCACTGGCTTGCCTGTAACAACTCTACCTTAAAACCACATAGTTGTATTTTTTTCTCACTCCCGTTGAAGGGTCCGACCTAATTATATTGCTTTGAGAAGGCAGCATTTCAGCTACAAATGCTTATAACTATTTCATGTTAAAAATACACTTTAAAATGAAGCACCAGATGCTGCCATGGAACATTCCTCAGAGCTTTCATGCGATGCTTGCATCTGTTCAGCTGGAAGAGCGACTGTTTCAAACAAACTTATGGCTTTTAAGTGGTGAGAAAAAATGAGTAAAAAGGCAAAATACTGTAGAAGGCACTGGAAAAAAGTTAACAAGAAGGTCTGTATTGGAATGATCATACTGACATGAAGTTTTGGGTTGAAAATTGGGTCACAAACAGGAACAGTTTAAAACTGCCAGAGATGCAAACAGTTATTTCCTGGTAAAGCAGAGAGAAGGGAACTATTTTTCACATGCATAAATATGCTAAGTTTTAAAGGCTAAGGTCTGTCTTATCTCACAGTATCTTATTTTTTCCTGCAAGCTTTAGGAACATTATAGTTTTGCAGAAATATTTCCCTTACAGAAGCTCTAAGTAGGTATTGATGTTTAGTGACACAGTAGGGTATGAGAAATCTGTTTTTAAGTCCTTTCTTTAGTTGTTCTGTTACTTCCTATTGATTTATAATAAGTGCATGCCATGGGACCTCCGTTCCTATGTTTTAATTTTCAGCTCACCGGCTTGTCATCTTAATAAATACATGCAGTCTTCAAAAATTATTATATCTAGAGTGAATATAGCACTTCTCACCAGTAAATCTTCATATGTTTTCTAAGTCATCTCAATTAACGTGTAACCTAAGTTTTAGAACATGCTTAGTCTATAGTGCAGGTATTGAGAATTACTCCCATTTTACAGAAGAGGAATGGGTACCAACAGAAATAGCTTAATCAGCCCAGGCCATAAGAAATACCAGTAAAAGTGAGATCAACAACATGAATTCTTAACTTTTCTGCATTTAGTTGCAGTATAATAGGCATCCAAAAATCACAAGATCACAGAATCACAGAACAACCAGGTTGGAAGAGACCCATCGGATCTTCTAGTCCAACCATTAGTCATTGATGTATAGGATAAGATACACAGAACATTTACCACATGTGCCAATCATGAGTTTCTCTGTAAGGCAAAGGACAGCCCTGTATCACGCATTATCATCTCACATCTTACTGGATCCAGTGGGCAACAAAGAAATGTCCTACTTCCCCCACCCCAGAGGACGATGTCTGTGCCTCATAAGACAATCCAAAGGCTCATGCTTTTCAACATGGTTTAAACCAAACCAATTTTAAATACCTACAATATCTGTACAGAAGTACCTCTGAAAAGCAGTTCCCAGTAAAGATTTTCTGAGCAAGTAGATCTCAATGAAAGTAACTAATATTAAATTAGAGCGTAATTTACTACTGTGACTTTTTTAATTTGACAAGTATTGATCCTGGAGACCTGTGCCTGGTAAAATCTGATCAAGTGTTCTGTGGTCTTTCCACAGCACCTGAAATCAAACAATTTAGAATTTAGTTTTTGCTACCAATTTAATTGTTACAGTAGCACTGCTAGTAGAGGAGAGCTCAAGTTCTCAAGCCAGAAGGAAAATATGTTTGGGGTTTTTTTGAGTCGGGTGTTGGCTTGGGGGATTTTTTTTCCAACGGTATGCACATACTAAATATGCAAATAAGAAAATCTAATAGATAATAAAACATCTCTGGGGCTTTGGACGCTTTTTTAAAGTCTATTCGTTAGCAGTTAGAAGCACAGAGGAAAAAACACTCTCCAGTATACTTTTATGCAATTTGGCACAGGGCATAAGTCAATTAGTTGCTGTGCGGTGCCTGAACAAGACACTGAAACAGTAGCTTCAGTCTTTATATAATAAATTACAGCCTTCTCTTTATAATTTAATACCTAGTCACAACAGGAGATGAATCTTTAATGGCAATATACAATTTGGGTAAAGAAGGAGGTAATTTCATCAGAAGGCTGTAATGACTGGAGTTTGAGGAAAGCTTTTCATACTGAGTTTTTATTGCCGACTACTCTGTTATTCATTGGCAGAATTTATTAAATAAGCGTTCTGTTAACCCAACACATAATTTGAGAAAAATCTTGCTGTAATAGTCACTCAGACTTCTGATTAACTCTCTCTTCCGGGGTGAATTTTTCATAAAAGTTAAACTGAAAATAAAGATAGATGGTCAAATGCATGGTTCTGAGGGTTTTGTCTCAATATGACCGATGAACCAGGAATGAAATGATAACACATGCATCTCAAAAAATTGTATGATTCTTCTTTTGCCTTATTTTACCATTTTTTTACCATTTTTTTGCCACCATTTCTTCTTGGCAAGAAATTTTGACTAATAACAGAAAATGTTTTATTCTTTGTTCTTTCAGGCATATCAGATTTTTTTTTTGTAGGAAAAGAAGACAATTTAGTCTTTTCCATTGCCACAAATTTCATCCTAAGTCTTTCTTACAGCTTTGTGAAAAATAAGTTCACCTTTGTGAAATTAGATGCTAGAAACAGGCTGTTTACCAGAAGATTTTTATTCAGACTTTATGTGCAGAGTTAACCCATTAGAGCACCAATAAATGCTTTCACCCAGTGGCAGGAGCTCTATGTGCTAGAAGACTGCTTCATCTCAGCACAGGGATGAATTAATGTTCTGTGCTGGAGCACCTGATTCTGTCGGAAAATTCTCATTTTTCTGACTTTCTGTATTCATGTAACAAGCAAAAATCTTAAAAAAGTTTGCAGAGAGGTAAATGTAAATGATACTGTTTTCCCAGTATAAAATCTCTTCTCATAGATGTTCAACAAAACATTTTATTTCATTTCTCCTAGATCCATTAGCATGGATTACAAAGAGACTGCATAGCTTGGACTGGAGATGACCTTGTAGTCTATTAAGTATTCTTAAAAAGATACCCTCTGAGTAAGGACAGTTGGTCCTTTGGCTGAGAAGTGTTCTCTACCTGAGCAGCAGCAGCAGTTTAAGTAATTTGTCGTTGTACTCTGTGTTCACTCACTTCTAACTGCTGTACTGGAGACCTGGGTGGGGGAAGCTACGTCAAGACTGTTAATGCACAGGTCATTCTTTCCATCATACTTTTATCAACAGATTTAAGTACTAATCAACTAATAAGAACCAGCTAGGTTCAGATAAGAGCACAATACTTTTGAGATGGGAACACGGTTTGATTTTTCCATTCATCACCATTGTGTTAGCACACAATACAAATTGTTTTCACTGTGTAAATATTAGGAGACTTTTAGGGAACATACAGCTAGAGTAATCATGAAACTCACTGCACCTTAAAAAAAGACTATGCTCAGGCACTTCCACCCTCCCCTCTGTATACCTGATTCAATAGTAGTTACTAAAATATGATGCTTAGAGAAAGAACTCTACTTTTTTGGAAAAAACTGGGAGCTAGTGAAAAGATAGGGCTTCAGGTGAATCACAATTTCTCACCTAGATCTCAGTCCTCAAAGCTCTGGGTTTTTCTCAAAGGTGTTTTTATCATGATGTTCACAACTGCTTTTTTAACTCAGTTTATTTGGTAGACAATGAGTCACTGTCTAGGTTTAACATCAACTGGCAATTCCAGGGGATTTCTTGTTGAAAGAAAGGACTTCTTTAAGTTTAACCAGCCCAACTGGTTTTAGCAGATGCTCTTTGGCTCTTGTAGATCCCACAAAGAGACTTTGTTTTCCATAGATTTTTTTTTATTTTCCATTTTACTTCTTGCAGCTTGCAATTACTTCTTTTGCTGCAGATAAATAATTTAATTACTAAGAAATGGAGACTAGTAAAATTTCAGTGTGATAACTCTCCACCAATGTTTACAAAGATGATAGAAATCCTGATTAAAAAATACGACTATTACCACCTGAGTCCCTCTTTTCAAGAATCTAGAAGCTATCACTTTGTTTTGCACTGTACTCTAGATATAAAGGGCCTCAACTACCAGGAATTTAAAAAAAAAAAAAAGTTGGCTTTTTATTTATTATAGACTGCTAGATATTCAATATCCTCCTTTCATAGGAAATATTCTCTTGACCCAAGAGAATCCAGTTAAGAACCATACCATTGCGAGCACTGAGGGGGTTCTCCAGGTATTACCCGAAGAGGCAAGTATAAGAGCATATATGGTTTAGGAATTCCAGTAGCATCAGTGCAGAGTGATAGAGGATCTCTGTCCTTCCAGATGCAGCAGGAATCCCACTATTCATCAGTGGGAGTCGGGGAGGCAGAGGCAGGGAACTAACGTTCAGTTGCCCCATGATACCCAACTCTAATCTGACAAGTGTTGAAGAGCTTTCAGATTTTCAGATAAATATTGTTTTGGCTGAAAATATTGGAAAACTTTTGATTTGGAAAGGAGCATAATAGAACCACCAGAGATAGCTGTAGGGGGTCAGAGGAAGTAATTAAAGTAACATCTTTCGTCATGGAAAATGAATCAAACTTGTGGGCTGTTATTTTTACACACAGCAAAAAAAACCCCAAAAAAACCAAAACAGTAAATCATGGTTCTCATGAAAGGTTCAATGAGGAGAAGAAATTAATCTAGGCTTTGAGTTTTAAATAAAAAAAATACCACAATAATTTGCTCCTCAACACAGCATGGTTTATAGATGTAACCATTACTTTTTAAAAGTCCTTATGGCTAGATGAAACAAAACCAAAGCCAAACTCAAAACCCAATCAAACCATTTTCATTTACAAAAAGTTTTGTTAGATTCTTCATGGAGAATTGAATCCAGGCTGCTAACCTACAGGTTTATAGAAAGAGAGAAAACTTACAAAAGTCTGTACAAAATGAAGAATTATTTTGAATCCTAAAGTTATTCTCTCACTTTTGTGGTTTTTGTTGTTTTTTTTTTTTTTTAAAAATAATTCAACTGAGCCTTCTTCAGGTAAACAATAAGTTTATCTTCTAAAAATCCTTGAAGACAGTACAGTCTTTCAGCAAATCCAGAGCTTAATTTTAATGGAAAAAAGAGTTTTGGAGAAGTGTTTAAAGCAGAAAATTAGCTGAAATATGGACCAATCTGGACTGTGAAAAAACCTTTAATTGTTTATTTATGTTTTTTTCCAAGACTGTTCCCATGCTGCAAACATGACTAGAATATGCTGTTCATTTGGACAGGTTTTACTCACAAGACCCATTTGAATTTAAATGTAGTTGGATACTCCAATGGACATTTCTGTCAGTACTTTCATCACTTGCTACTGGGACTCCCAAGTGGTTCTAACATGTAGGTATGGAGAATGTGAAAAAAAATACTCATTTTAGGTGCATTCTAGAGAAAGAGAAAAATCTCTACCCCCAAAAGCTGTACTGCCTTGTGGTTTTTTTAGATGAATACTCAGTCATTCAAACCCTGTCTCCTTATACTGGCTATGCAGAAGTATTGCCCTCCTATGGCTCTTGTTGCAGAAGTATCTATGAATCGTTCCATAATTATATGAAACCACAACTAATATCTATAGAAAGGTCTTTAACTTCAGCAGAAGTAGCTTCTCTCTAGTGGGGAAAATTGGATTGGTGTTTCAAGATGTCCATGAATTCAATATTTGATCTCAGAACTACGAGGATAATTCAAAATAGGTGCAGGAATTGAGAACAATATTATCTGTGAATTTCGTCTTAGCAGATTTTTTACATGTTAAGTATTTTTTAAACAAAATTTAATGATCCAGCAGATAATTCAGGAACTGTACTTAAATCACTGAAAATGCACACAAGCATATGTTGATTTTTTTTTTTTTCCTACTGAGAATGCTGCATTTCTGAAATCAAGTCTTGCTTTGTGCACTCTTTCCAATCGCTGCTTAAAACTGAAAAGTTCCCAGGCAGACCCTGAAAGTAATAATGCTTCCTCGGCTGTTTTTTTTAAAGGAATTACAAACACGCTTAAGTATTCCAATAAATATTTATGGAAAGATGTATTTGTCAGGTTATGGTTTCCACCGCCGATAAGTGTTTAAGTTGCATTGTAGGGCTTAAGAAGGGCTTTCTACACCAACACATCTAGGTTCAGTTTCAAGAGCCTTCCTTGTATCTCGATACTTATAGCAGTTTCTCTGTGTTCAAGTGCTAAACTGTGTAAAGTATTAAATCCACAACCACCAAAACCAGATAACTTATTTTCTTCACCCTTGAGGGGAAGGTCCATTTGAGATAGGGAAGACGTGGCAGTGGCTACAAATAGAGGAGTCACCCCTGCCTGTCTGCAATACTCTAATTTGCTCAGGCCACTGAGCAGCAGCAGCCGCCACAGAGGACTCCTTTGGGCAATTTTGAGACCTTATCTCACAATTAGGTAATGTACTAGGCAACATAGCTTTTTGCTTTCATCACAACACTACTAATTTTGCTGGTTACATAAATCTTGGAGGGCTGTCAAGGGTAGACTGCATTTTCTATCCAGGAGGCATTCTATCCACATTTGTTATTGTTAGCACCTCACCTACATACATTACCATATTTCTTCTGAAGATTTCTTTCCAAGAAAAACCAAATGACTATAAAGCTAGATAGCATAATCCACACAGAAGCACGATGTTTCCCCATTTCCCTTCTGACTGCTGTTTTAAAAAAAACCCACAAACCCTAAATGGAAAAGACAGTTTTTTAAAAAAATAATAATTGAAAAAGATAAATCAAGCTGACTAGTTTCCATAGGAATGCACTGTGATTGTCTAGTGTCCTGTGAAAATGAGACATGATAACACCCCACAGGAACACTGAAGATGAGTTATTCGGTAGTACCCTGCATAAATGAGCCTGATTTATCTCTCATAATTCACCATCCACATACCTCTGCTCAGCTAGAAATAAAACAGATATTTTGTTTTATCTGGGTGATATTTATCTCATCGTATCTATACAATTTCATGCATGTCTTGGTTCTTAGTTTTGCTTTTTATTCATATCTGAATCATATCTTCCCTACTGCTATGCAAACACGTACCTCTACAGGTTGTTTCAAACTCTCTTCATCCATTACATGCATAGACATTTCAAGAGTAACTAGTGATTTGGTGAATTCCTATATTCACTTAAAAATCCAGATGCAGACAGTTGAACATTCTGAGGGTATTTTTCTCACAGACTGTCTCAATCTGGGATCAAAAAAATCAAGGCACCTCAAGGCTTTTTCAATTTAATTTGTTAGCTTCTCCTTCCTAAAAGTTAGTTTTGCAGAGGTTACCCTCATAGTTCTATGACTAATAAAATCTAGAATTCAGAGTACATTGTTTTTCTTTCAAATTTGAAAGTTTTAATGAAATAAGATAGTCTCTTGTTATTTTGGTGTATACTTACTTTAGCGCTCTAGGCAATTTGTTCTAAACAAGAGATACTGGAGAGCCAGTCTGTACTTATGATTTAGTATTTGGTTATTTAAGGATTGTCAGAATAGAAGTTGATTAAATAATAAGGAGGGAAAGAAGGAACACTAAAGCTAAAGGTGAAAATCCTTTCAGGCTGCAAACTGGAATTCTGTGCAAGTTAACTCAGTGTCATTGCTGAATAGTCACAGAGCTGTCACTGTGAAGCTTTTTGACCTGTCATACATGATACCTTCCCTAAATTTCAGTGGTGATGTCACATTTGTTGACAAGAATTGCTCATCCATGTTTTCACTGCCGCAGTCAAATCCTTGCAGACAAATACTAGGCTGCTAACAGCCTGCTGTCACTCAGCCCTCAAACATATATTAAGCTAACAAGACTACAGCAATACTCCAAAGTAGCACTTTTTCTCTGTCGGTTTTAAAAGATATTTGCCTTGGAGTTTATTACAGGTAATTTTCTGTCTTATTTTAATACCTTCTTTCATAGCTTGTTTGTGGATTTCTTCCCTGTTTCCCTTTATACTTTGCCGCCAACATGAAGTTGTATATGAATTGACATAACATTTTTCTTTTTTTTTTCCTCTGCTTAAAGCTCTAGATATCTGAGGATTAACTGGCAGCTAGCATGCTTTGATAACGATATTGAAAAGAAATATCTGGTCTCTTCTGAAGCTACAAGATAATAAAAACCTTAGTTTCAAAGGAAACAAGGCATATAGCACAAATGCTCAATAGATTTGTAAAAATGTCTTTTGGGTAAGGTCAATATGCTCAAGACGTTCATATGTGTTTTAGCCTCTTTTCTGTCTCTATTTGCAGGATAGAAACAATGAAGAACCTGTAATTTTCTTCCTTTAACTTGTCCAAGGACTCTCCAACTGTGCTTTTGACAACATCACCTGACCAGGACCTGTCCTTCAAGCAGAGATTGATTAAACACTGCAATTAATCAAGTGAATGTGATCACCAAGGACATAAAGCAGTGTTTGTCCCACACACAATACCTTGCTCCAAGGCTTATAAAGTTACAACAAAAGTAAGTTAGAGCATACAGCAACTTACGATCGCTAATAAAATTTATTGAAAAACACCTGCCCAATATATTACCTACTCATGTGCCTGGAAAACACTCTTGAAAGCTTACATTATGTTTTTCTGGGTGAAGGAGGAAATCTACACTTGCTTTTCCTTAGATATTTAATTCATTAGGTTAAAAATCCCAACTAGGAAACATCTTAATTCCAAACTAGGGTCTTTTGGTAGCCAAGGGGACTTGTTTCATAGAAAGCTAGTGATAAAAAGCACATACACAGTCCCAGAATGTCTTTCATCTTGAATCTTCTGTACCCTTCTGTGTCTGTAAGTGATGGAATAACAACTTCATTCATAACTAGCCCGGGTTTCAAAGGCGCCCAAACCAGTGAAACTGTTTTCACAGCATAGGGCAACTAGAGAAGTAGCATATCTAGTCAGCCAATATGAAACATCAGGCTGTTGTCAGGCTTCAAGGTAGCTGAGCATATACTGTATATACAGCACAGGCTTATGATGGCAAATGTGCCATAACATTGATAGCCTGAGAATTTTAAAGAGAATCATAAGCCATTCCACCCTAAAATTCACACAAAGACTATTTTGACTTTCCATAAGACTCGGTGTAAAGTTTTGGTCTAATTTCCCCAGGACCTTAATACTCATCTCTTAGCCCTCCTATCTGCAAAGATGGTCTTCAAATAAACAAGCAAGCTTATCAAAAATACTCCCAACCAAAATACCCCCAAAACACTGAAAATAAAACCTTTTTTTTCATCAGTATGAACTCATGAACTTAAAGCTGGAGAAGGGTTCAAATGATGCCTCTCAATTTGTGTTGTGATCATCTTTACTATTGTTTTCAAGTGTTAAAAGTCCTTGACTCACTGTTGTCCTGCATGACTCTGCTATCTGGACTCCAGAAAATGCGCTAAATCCTTTTTGGTCTCACAGCAACTTGTACTCTCTTGCTCAGTAATCACAGGGCTCATCAAGAGAAAGTGAAATCATGAACCTGGTCAGAGGTTCGGTTTTCGCAGTCATGAGGCTTCAGCACATCAGCATTTGGTTCAGGTATGGATTACAATAACATCTGGACTTGCTAAATAATGAACTTCCAGACATATTAAATTCCACTGAAAACTGCACAATTAGACTTCTGGGAGTGCTATGATATATATAAATATGCATTTATATACAAAAGCAGTTTTAAAAACAGGTATGTATGCATATATATACTTTTCCTTAAAAAAGGGGATGACATCAATTCATACCATTTCACCTATAAGATACAATTTAACAAAGCAAGGGAAAATTTTATGTTATAAACACATTACCTATTCAAAGTCCAATTAGAATTTTTTATTGAATCTCAGCTCTAGTCATAATATGAAGGGGCTGCATTAGTAGCTAATGGAGTATTATAGTACTTTACTTGCTAATTTAGTACTCTGAATCTCACCATAGCAATTTACTTAAGCTCTGAAAATCTGCACTTGGATAAGAATGTGTAGTCATACATAACCTTATATACCATTTTCAGAAAATGCAGCATAAAACGTTCAGAGCAGCTATTAGCGTATGCAGTTTGCAAGCATCCTGTTTCCAGGACAGTAAAAAGCATTTTGATCATTCGGGAAGAGCTTTTATTTTGATTTTATGACAGTTTGTTCACCAGAAAGCCATATGTGCAGAAAATTAGAATTCCTACATTAGAAGGTTACTGTAAGGACCACTTCCAGATATAAAACATGAAAATGTTTTCCAAGTATGGGACAGATTTCTTATTATGATCCAAGCCTGGAACTCCACAAGAGTAAAAATAAACAGATAAAAGTCATAGAATCATCAGCTTGGAAAAGACCCACGGGTCTTTTCTTATCAAATACTAAACCATGCCCCTCAGCGCCTTGTCCACCCATCCCTTAAACACCTCCAGGGAAGGTCAAAGGAACACCTCCAAAAACACTTCCAGGAAGTCAGTGCAAAAAGGTTACTGGTAGGTACTAAGATGTGGTCAAAATTTCACCTTCAAGTATTATTTGCTTTTACCTGAAATAATACCAGCCTTGAAGATATGGACACCACAGACTAGCTTAGTATTATTTAAATACTAGCTTAGTTCTAAATATGAAGCGTATACATCAGTTACCTAGACACTCATAGAACCTCTTCTAGGGAGACCAAACATGACAATCAAACCCAAACATAGCAGAAAAAGGCTGGAATCAAGTGATAGTGACCACCCCCCAGCACTATGCCTTCTTTTTTTTTGAAAAGGGAAACAACCATTTCTAACATATTTAAGGGCATAGGTACCATTCCAGCTGGGAAACCAAACAAAAGGAATTGTATTCTGATAAAAGAGATGGTGACAAAGAATCTTAAAAATCCAGGACTTTTCTGTGAGGGTTTATAGCAGTGCTATACTCAAGGCACACCAGCAAGAAAATGGCATAATACAGTTAGCAAGACTAAACAATTTTCCCTTCGTTGCTTCTTATTACATTAAAAAATCAAAACTAATAAACAAGTTGGTGCTTTTTTTCATGTCAAAATGGAGGGGATGTTAAAAATAATCTCTCCCTCTTATTTCTTCTATCAATCTTTCCTCTCATGTTTGTTTGTTTGTTTTTTTCTCCACATATTCCCAAATTGAGCTTTTTTTTTTTTTTTTTTCCAACGCAAAGGTTGGCTCTTGTTGATCTCTTGGGTGATATTCAGCCTGAGAATAAGCATAGGAAGAATTCAGCCTTTAACCTTTGGCTTTCAGAGCTCAATGAAGAACAAAGATATCTTTTCACAAGACAACAAAGTGATCAACACTGCACCATCATGCTTTTGATTTCTGAAGGTGATGAATTTACAAGGTTCATTTGATGAAAGGAGCTCATTTTTGAGCTCTTTGCTTGCTCTTATGTGCCAACAGGAAGGAATGCATGTGTAAACTGGGGGTGAGGGGATGATATCCTTGCTGGTGCTTTTGATACAACCACCAGAACACCAGACTTTTGATTATTCCCTTTCAGAGAAGTTCCTTACAATTGAAGCAGACAAAGCAACTCCTCCCCCAGTTCAAAGTCTCTAGAAAAAACATTCCCACACTTTCTCTTCTTCAGGTTTTTTCACCTTTTACCTAAGGGTCAGTTCAGACCAAAGCCTATCACATTGGAAAAAAGAGATCACCTGTGATTAGAGCAACACAGTCTAATTTGACCCAGTCCTTCATACTAGATAATCTTACCCTGAAGAAAAAGCAAAATATTTTATAAGTTTTGATAAATGAACTAGCTTGTTTGGAGATGCAGATGTCTCAAAATAAATACTGAAGTCTTTTTTATCTGAAGCAAATTACTCCAAGATTAACTCCTTCCTTTTGTTATTTCTGGTCACTGATTCAAGATTGCTGCATAACAAACATGTAGTACCTTTTTTATTTCCCCTCCTTTATTTGCACACCACCAAGGCAACAGAGTTCACAACAAAGTGATTTTTGGCCAGTCACCTCCTCTAATTGGGACACCTGCTAATTAGGGCACTGATCCTAAGGTGTTCTTACAATGCCATTTTGTGATGCTCTGAGACGTCTCTGTTCTGCTGTTCTTGTCATCATTGCGACTAAAAAAATAGAAACCATCACACCCCTGTCATTAAAAAGAAAAAAACACAAGAAAGCACCTTTCACTGAGATGTCCAAGTATATTCTGTAAAAGTAATTAATGAAGTTTGGGCAAACCAAACCTGATTGCATAGTTAAATACCTAAAGTGACAAGTTGGAATGACAGAAAAAAATTAAATGCATTTTTTTTCTGCTGGAGACTAGTAAAACTTGTTATGTCTCACTTCTCATTAAGTCAGAAGAAATTAAAGCACCTACATTTTGGAACAAAAGTATCCCCTTGCTTCATATGCATAGGAATACCACCTAATTTTGGAGAGTACAGCTTCAAAATGAATCAGTAGCAGACCAGATGATATTTTTCAAGGTACAACCAGTTTCACTCCTTGTAATCTTGATGAGCAACTGGACTGTTCCCATGCCAACTGACAGCCTGGGTTTGTGACGCTTACCTGTCCCACTTTTTAGAGGTCTACAAAAAGAACAGATGTTAAAATAGACAGTAGGTACAGTCTGGCTACACTATTTTAAGATTATCACTGGTCACTTCCACGGGCAGTAGCAAACTGGCTAGTTGCACTAATGGCATTATAAAGAGATTAAAAATAATTAAGGAATTGCAGTGTGTTGTGCGAAAAGAGGTCACTAAGGTAACACACTGTCATAAAGTATAATGGAAATGCAAGTTTCTCAAAATGCATAAGAAATAAAGGTTATTTTATTTTTAAAACATGTCTCTATCCTGAATTCCTGACACTGACACTATAAATACTTCACAAATTTTGTTGTTTGTCCAGGTACCAGGGCAGAAGTAAATAGAGGCTGTTTAATTTTATCCTAAATTGGCTATTTAGGAGGTTCTAATACAGTAACTGAAGATTGTCAAGATACACTGAAACTCATAGAAGAAAGTTAGTGCTTGCACTTATGGACTTACGGTGTTCACAAGAAGATTCAGTGATTGTTTTTGTTTTTTCTCCTGGGTGTGATAGTGTCTTTTTTTGGAGGGGAAAAGTCTTTCACAATGCTTTGAAACTTACACCATACTTATGGTTTCTTTGTAAGCTCTGATCTAAAGCAAAGCCATCCCAAAATACCCGTCAGGGCAAATAAAAACTAGGTTTATCACTTATCTTTGTCAATTGTAGTAGGATTCAATCCCATTTCTTCTGCATCTCTGAAAGTACTCTAATGACCAGAAATATTAGCTATTTTTGGGTAAGAGAAATGGAGCTGAAGAGCAGAAACAGTAATGCTATTGGAGCAAGAAGATTGATCTGACCTGACCTGTATTATAGGAGCTGATGTTTTTAAGTATTGGGTGTCAGTGATTCAGTCATGATGTTTTAGCAACTATGATGGGGTTTTGTAATGATTTTCATAGATTAGTGATGAATATAAACTTATAAAGCATGTTAAGGAAAGTCACTTTCCCCACATTTTATTTTCTTAGTAATAAAGCACTTATTTTGAAGTAAATAAGTTCAAATCAGTTGGAGTTTAACAATATCTGACTGTTAGGACTTAAAAGCCCACATGTTTAAGAGAAAAGTGCACTGGAGACAAATATTTGGGGCTGTGAGGTCTGT
Organism: Coccyzus lansbergi; assembly: GCA_033558105.1. Classification (NCBI taxonomy): domain Eukaryota; kingdom Metazoa; phylum Chordata; class Aves; order Cuculiformes; family Coccyzidae; genus Coccyzus; species Coccyzus lansbergi. The sequence goes on along the minus strand of JAUMJK010000305.1, from coordinate 4,661,351 downwards.
TTTGATTCAAGGTCATTGTCTTACATGTCAGAGACACGTTACTGTAATCACTGCAAAGCAGCAGCTTCACACTTAGGAGGAAGGGAAGAAAGTTTGTTATTATCTTATGGCATTTATTGTTCTTTATTGTGGAAAAGAAGAGGCTGAACATCTCGCAATGTGCAAAAAAAAATAGATTGTTCTCTATCTCAAAAGCCATGAAGCTCCCAGAGCAGTTCAGTGCAAAGCAGCAAACCAAGCTTTGGCTCTGTACAGAGCTTGGGGAGCCCTGCTGCACCAGTCAAAGAGTCAGCAAATCTCACCCTGTGTTGAAGTGTGGTAGCTGAGGGAAAACACACAGAGAAAACCCACATATCCAACTTCACCTCTCTCTAGTAATGTGTTTAATCTGTGAGCTCATCAATGGTAGTTTACTAGCTCTGAAATCTTCACAACAACTCTTCATGTTGACGTTGAAATATACTTCCCCGAAAAGCTTACAGATTTGAAAGGAATGAACATAGATTTTCTGCTCTGTTTGGGGAGACTGGAGGGTAGAGCAGGTATCCTCTCAAGTGAGCACCTGGCATTCCTTTCCCTTCTGTTCTTTGGTTAGGAACCTTGCCCAGCTTCCTAATGGGTCCTGCAATAATGACATACTCTTAATTCTCAGATGATGAAAAAGCCTTCAGGATAACAGGGTGCTGAAACCTTACCATTCCCCAAACCAACACCTCCCTGAAATCCAAAAAGTTAACCTGAAAATGAAAATAATAATAAAAAAAAAAGACTGCAGATGTGACAACCTGAGTGCCAAAACTTCTATTCCTGCATTATGACAATCATATGCTTCCCAAAATTCAATTCACAGCAGCTGAGTGTCAAATTTCACTACAGGCCAAGTTCATCTGTGACAAAGGCTACATTAATTTTTTTCACATGGCTCAGTATGAGTCATTCTATGCTCTTCAGCCTTACCAATTAACTTCGAGATGGCTTGGGTATCTTGTGGCATGGGCTATATTCACACTGCTGCAAACTTCTGCTTGAAAGACCGAATACTTACTTTAAATGATGACAGAAAAGGAATAAAATAGTATTGGTGCATAGGAGTTTTCTCTAGCTGCACATTTATTTTTCTTCATAGCATCATACTTCAGTCTCATAACTTTTGTTGTGAAGTGCCAATAAATGTTCATTGCAATTAAATAACAACTTCTAGATGTATAGATCATTGTGATAAGTATGAGCTATAGCTTTTCCTACCCTATACATGTTACCAGAAAAGCTAGCTGGGTTAAGCATGGGGAAAATTCATTTAAAAACACAGTTGGACAAAAGTATGAAAATATCTAATTAAAACTATTAATCCATTTACCTTTCAATGACTTAAAGAATAAAATTTTAAAAATTGAACCATGCATATCTAAAAAAAAAAAAAAACACCTAAAATAAATGCAAACAAAAATAATCCAGAAGATATCACAGGCAGACAAATACTTAAGCAAAGCTCAGGAAAGAAGGAGCACACAAAATCATCTCTCAGCATCTCCAGTCAAACTCTAGGGAGAAATATCTCCCAGTCATCCCCTGGTTCTCCTGTTAGGGTTATCAGACATATCCAACAAATAATCTGACAGTTCAGAATGACAACAGCAGCCAATTGAGTTAGGTAACTCCACAAACCAGAGTGCTACCCAGCAATTATTTCGGAAGAGGAAGACAACCCCAAAAAGGTAGATATGCAGCACCCTCTTGTGACAGTTACCTGTCCTCACACTCTGCTTTAAGAAGCCTTGGTGTTGGGGAGGGAGGAATCCTGAGGGCCAGGAAAACCATTTTCAAAAATGTAAACGTGTAACAGAAAGAGCCAGTGAAACATCATTGCACATTAGCTTTAATAAGTGACCAGGAACAGCGTCAACTTGCAATTGCAAAAGAGTGAAAAAAAAAAAATCCAGCTCATTTGTCTACTCACCTAGAATCTTTCTATAAATTTTGCTGAAAAACAAAATTGAGGTGCAGCACATTCTGCTCAGAGGCTTTCCTCCCTTTTCCTAGAAAAGTAGTAGTAAGAAATCCTTGAAAATAAATCTCTCACTAAGCAGAATGCCAAGCATCTGTGGAGTCAGATGATTTTAGTCCAAGTTGAGCTTTACAAAGTTTCACTGTGTTCACTCAAATTGCCTAATATTTAAGCATAATGTTAATATTTTCTTAAGTTATCACTTATATTTTTTTGTTCCTTTATAAAACGGTTTTATATAAATCAGTATATCTTCATGTTCACATGTTTGATCAAAAACTGTTTCCCTTGGGGATGCTCAATATCAGGAACATCTATTGCCTGTATTCCTAACTCATGTCCCCAGACATGTGTTATCATTTTTAATTTCTTGCAGAGATACCTTTGCCACTGCAGTTTCACCCAGTGTTTCGTTCAATGTTACTTAAATGGCAGCTTTGGGAATATCCTTCACTGAAATTTTCATGCTTTTCTTGTAATTGAGCATACATCCTTATGTCTGCAAGAGTCTTTTTTCAGGTTGTTAGGTTTTTTTTTTGGCAGCTGTAAATTTTTAAAACAAAGCTAAAGTAGAAAGATGCACATGGGTTAAGTTATTTAAATCAACGATCACTGCAAAACCACACAAAACACCTCAAAGATTATCAGGGCAGATGATATATACATGCCAGTACTCACATGTCATTATCCTTTCCATTGCATTTTGAAGTTACCTTTAGCATATATAACTGAAAACTGCAGGGGAAAAAAGTAGTTGCCATTCCTCACATCCGAGCTATAATACTACACAGTTTTTTAAGTTTTGCTGAAATAGATACATTCATACATTACCATAAATCAGTGAACTGATTAGAAAGCTGAGGAGCACTTGAGCATTTGATTTGTAGTTTGGACTGCTCTTCTTCTGTGTTCGACAGCAGCACATCGGTTGTGTCCATGACCTAGTAAAGTCTAAGACTTTGCAGCTGTAGAGTGCTACCTTGACTTTCTGACCTTCAGTTATAAATACAAAGTCACTGGCAAGATGTCTCAGTTACGCTCACTCCAAAGCTTGTAAAGATTACCTTCAGTCAGTGCTAGGGAGCTGTGCAGGAGTGATCGAAGTTTAATCTGTGTCTAATTAAAAGCTTATCTACTTGACCCCATGCTCTAAAAATATCAAACTGTTTATATAAACAGTTGGGTTCATTGTTTTATAAATCCCCATGATTTTATAAAGAAAAACAGTTAAAGAATACAAGGAATTCACAAATTTAACTGGTACAAGTAGTTGTGTTTCAGAATAATTAAAAGAAATTTCAAGAGCAACTTGGAGAATAAGGAAGCAAATAGAATCATAGAAGGGTTTGGCTTGGAAGGGACCTTGAAGATCATTAAATGGCCACATTAAATACATGTGGCCATTTTTCCCAAGAAAAGTAAAAGCAATTGAAAACCAGTGACAGAAGTTGTAAACAACCCCTGTTTGTGTGTTGTATATAATCCAACCTGGAATATTTTACATTAAGCCAAAGTAGGTCAACAAGAGGTACACTGCCCACAGAAGACATCATACAAGTTAACAGTACTGCTGTGTAGTTGTATTTTGTAGCATTTTCTTGCTAACTAATGTTAGGGAACCTGAAGTTCAGGTCCATAAAGTACTTGAGAACAAGGAGTCAGAACTTTATATAAACTGACTTCTCTGATCTACCCCTCTTCCTTTTCTTTTTTCGTCTCTCTTAATTTTTTTCCCCCCTCCTTTGTATTCAAGTACAACAAGTGCATATCCTAGCTTCTTTTATCTCTTTTCTGACCAAAAAATGTTAAAAAATGAGAGAGAGGAGAAACCAGCTTAATTTTTGAAATAATTTTTGATTTACATAGCAGATTGAGATTTTCCTTGTTCTTTTAAACAATCACCTTTTAAACCAGTCCCTACTGACTATGATGTACACTGACTATTCTTTTTAAATAAAATATGCTTGTCTAGAATATCCCACTTCTGAGAACTAGCATGCACTCTCTTAATTATGCCACAACTCATGATTTGTCAGTTTACTTAAGGGGCTTTCACCATTTGTGCTGTGATACATAAGCTACAGATACCCATATATTGAGATTAAAACATCTCACTATCCAGTGCTGAGCAGCCTATATTGCTTTTTTTCTTTTCCTTTTGTTTTTAATCTACTTACAGTTACGCTGTCTTTTCCGAAACTCTGTCTACATTCAGTATCAGAAGCTCTGGGATAACAAAGCTCCTCTTGACCCACCTTCAGTACAGCACAGGAAACAACTAGAACTCATTTGAGAGGCTCGTTATAGCAAGGATTAGGGCTTTCAGCTGAAAGCTTTTTATAGGTAGAGGCTACAGGGCTCCATTTTGTAACCTCTTCTTTGACAGAAACTGGATGAAATACAGACATTAACTGAGTTTATAAGTATGTGCACATTACATAGCTGGTAACATTTAGCTGTAGCACTTCTTGGAACAGGTGGTACAAGGACATGACGTCAATGTAGGAAATATTTTTTAGGTTTTAAGTTAGGCCAACAGGGTTTTGGTTTTGGCCAAGACAAAAGCACAATTGACCTGAAGGAAATGGAAAAGATTTCATGGTTCCTATTAAATTTCCTTTACCCAAATATTTTCTTTTTCTCTCAGTGTAAATTCTTTCTACTAGAGCTTTAGAAGATAGTTATGGGCATCCTGAATGTCCAATGAAACATTCTTTTCTCAGCTGTAGTATGTGCTTACTCTTTGACGTGACTGCGTGTGTTCAGGTTACATTGCTCTAGTGCAGTGTATTTGAGGCTATGATTTACTATGACAGTGAAAGAATATTTTAAAAGCTATCAACTAATTTGTTAAACAATCTGTCAACAAGCAAACTTGCACCAATGCTTCATGATTCATATTGACTTGTGATTGCTCTTCAGAAAGAGCTTAGGATGATGGTCATCGCAGCCAAAGCCAATTATCCTTATTAATAGCATTCACTTCAGGTCTGTGTTTAAGCATATATCTGTCTGCTTGCTCCAGCCAGCTGAGAATACCCACAAATTTGAAGCAACATGACTTTAACAGCTAAAAAAAAAATCCTTTATTCATGTTGTAGATGTGTCATTCAGCAGCAACTCACGTATTTCACCCTAGCTTTCCCATTTTGCAGTAAACAAAAATCTTAACGTTTGAGGAAAGAAGAACTTATTCATAAGTATCTTCTCTGTTACCAAGTACTGAGTTGTTAATATAACATAAATAAAAAGCTGACTGTAAGGTATTTTTATTTATATTTTTAAGGCTGTTTTTTTACTGAAGTTGCTACAAGAGGTTGTTCTGCTAAGGTTTGGTGTGTGTATGCATACAGATCCAAGAACTCCTGAAGTCTTAGTTGCCTAGAGGAACGTAGTTTTTATCTGAATATGTGATGTTCTACATTAACAGTAGAAAAGAAGTAAAGTTGAAAAGAAGTGACAGTGCATTACCTGACAATTACGGGATTTGCCTCTTCCAGAACATTCACTAGCATTCCAGTTTGATCCATTTTCTGGCAAAAATAAATAGGCTATGCATTGAATGTAATCATCATCCTCTTACAGAAGTAAGTCTGAATTAATAACGTATTCTCACTTGAAAGCAGTATCAACACTGCTAGTTATTATCCTAGTATTATGTATGTTTGTTGTATTTTAAAGTGATACAGCAATTCTTTCTCCAATATTCCCATTTGAAGAAAGGAGACACTATACTGCTGAAAATAAGAATATTTTATTAATCATGAAGCCTCATGTAAGTAGTCTTAAACTGTGTCTTTAGCAAGTTTAGTCTCTTCAGCAGCAGTATTGCAAGTCATAACTTCAGGTGAGAAATCATTTAATGAACTTGTTTCAAATACATCCTGGGTTTAGGTAGGAGAAATTCCAATAATTAGAGCTGGTGTTATGACTTAACTAATTCCAGGGTTTGATGTCTATTTGCCGTCTTTGTCACAGCAGTAGTTCAGATAATTTCTGGTAGACAGCTATACAAATCAGGATCAGATGTTTGCTGGACTGTGTTCTGTTAAAATAAGGAATTGCATCTATGACTTCACCCTGCATTTGTTCTTGGGTGTTATAGATAAATGTGCACCAATAACTTTTGAATTATTAATGTTTGCTATGCTAGTATTTCCATGATTTCATCCCTGGAGAAAATACATTCTCTCCTTGTGAAAACAAAATTGTTCATTGGGTAAACAGGAAAAGCAAGTCAGTTGGAAAGCTCCTGAAATGTCATGAATTTTCTGGTAGAAACAAAGACTGGAGAACCTAAAATGCTACAGAAGCTGTCTTTCTTAAAACAGCTGCACACATATAAAAATACTTAAATTCCCCACAAGAGACACAATTAGGAACTTTGGGTTTGGGATATTTTCACGTAACTCTAAATAAGCACCTAGCTCTTGGGGTACATGTTCATGGAGTATCTGGACTATGAATTTGAGCATTGAAGGGTTGGATTATTTGCCAGTTACTGTAAAACATACATATAAAGGTGTGTAAGGGCCATAAGCTCTTGAAGTTAGATAATAGAAACCACCCCAGAAGCCGGTTGTGTAATTATAAATGAGATTGTGCTGAAGAGTAGAGTTAGAAATGAGAGACAGGATCAATCAAATGTCTGTATGTATGTTTATTTGAGCTGGTTGTTCATGAAGATGTAAGCAGAGGGGAGGGAACTGATGCTTTTCTTGCAAGGACACAAAGTTATGTCTTATTACTGTGGTGAGGAGCATTCCTATACATTGGAAAGAGCTCTTACTTCTGCCAAGCCATACTAATTTTCTCCAAAATCAGGGTTCACTGTGAAATCTCCACCTTTGTAGAACTAACATGGGTGAAAATGTAACCATGGTTATGGAAATATATACTTACCTTTTTGCTTAGTGCTCTGTTTGCTCTGCACCCATAGTTTTGCTTTACAGAATGCTGTATAGATTGTTATTCAACTATCATGTCACTACAGGTAATGATAATAGCAGTGACCTCTGGCATAAAAGCAAATGTTCATTAAAAAGAGGAAAAATTGCCCAGTTGGAACAACCTATCACTGGAAAAAAGGTGCTGTAAGTTTCATAACAGCAGTTTTGGCATTGTTTGCAGAACATAAGGGACAGCTGGCACCTCAGCATAAAGCAAGCCATATTGGCATCCGTTGTCCAAAGCAAACACTCCACTGCAATTTTTTAAAGAAGAAAAATAAGAAGAGGGTGCCAGATGTCCTAGGAAAAACTTCAACAATATCTGCTTTTATATTCAGGCCTCTATTTTGGGAGTCCTTATGAATTTCTAGTCAATTTCACGGATATGAGAGTGCCAGCAGAATCACTGATGGACTTGGCTTTCAACAGCAGCAGGCCTGTCTTGGGGCTGACTGGCACTGTCTCTGCCCAAATGAAGGACAGCTCTTCTCACAGTGGCCACCACTGCAGCCTCCTCAGATGAGAAGACCTTGCCATGTAAACACAATTCAGGCTGCTCTGCCATTTGGCTATGAGAAGAATAGGAAAGGGGAAAAAAGAGGGCAGTCAGCAAATTATTTCTCTAGCCTGAGACAACCTTTGTCTTGGAGCTTTTATCTAACAATCCCCTGAGCAGGAAAGGACCTAATCTCATTGCAATTCTTCTTTTCAGTGCCGTCCTCATCTTTCTCCCTGTAAATAGCTATAGGAAGTTTTATATATTTTAAAATTCCTTTGGTAATGAGTTTACTGAGATATATACTGATTGAACTACTGAGCTGTGTTGTGATAAGAATCATAGGATCATAGAACAACCAGGTTGGAAGGGACCCATCGGATCTTCTAGTCCAACCATTCCTATCTAACACTAAACCATGTCCCTCAGGACCTCAGCTACCCATGCCTTAAACATCTCCAGGGAAGGTGAATCAACCACCTCCCTGGGCAGTCTATTCCAATGCCCAATGACCCTCTGTGTGAAAAACCTCCTCCTAATCTCCAGCCTAAATCTCCCCTGGCGGAGTTTGAGGCCATTCCCTCTTGTCCTGTCCCCTGTCACTTGGGAGAAGAGGCCAGCTCCCTCCTCTCTACAACCTCCCTTCAGGTAGTTGTAGAGAGTAATGAGGTATCCTCTCAGCCTCCTCTTCTCCAGGCTAAACAACCCCAGCCCTCTTAACCACTCCTCATAGGGCCTGTTAAATTAGCCCCTGAATAATGGGAGAAAGAAAAGTTAGAGTTACTGTGACATTGCAACAGATGGGAAGAAGTTGAAGGAAAGCGAACAGCTATCTGCTGCATCCCACCTGGTGGAATGCTTTCCTTCCTTCTTAAAGGAATCTACTGGCCCAAGCCAGTACTGGCTATCAGATGGTGGAGGCCAGTGGGGATTTGCTAAGAGCAAGTCATGCCAGGCCTGACCTAAGAACTCAATGGCTGTTCCAGTAGGATAAGAGTAGAACAGTGAATGTGGTTTACCCTGTTTTTAGCTGTCTCCCACAGTATTGTAATAGCAAAGAGAGGTGAGACGTATGCAGGAGAAGGACACAAGGCGAGAAGGCCACTGCCTTGTGATCTGCAAAACAAAGCCCACTCATGGGGCAGTTGCTGGTTGCGATGTGCCTCAGGTCAGTGGTGGGACAGTCACTGAGGCTGATGATTGTCTGAAGTAAGGGCCTGCGTGGTGATGGGACAGAGGCAACTTTCCACAAAGTTGAGAGTGGCCCCAGTTTGCATGACATTCAAAGAACCACCAAAGCACAGAGGTTGGGAGACACCCTTGGAGGTCTCTGGTTCAAGCTCCTACTTAGACTTGCTTCTGTTGGGTCAGGTTGCTCAGTGCCTTGTTCAAGCTTGTTTGGATACCATCAAGGATGACTCTGCAGCCTCCCTGGGTATCTGTTGCATGTTTGCGTATCCTTATGATGACAATCTTCTCCTTTTATCTAACTGAGATTTCTGCTGGTGTGGTCTGTCCTGCCACAGAGCACCTCTGAGAAGAATCAGGATTCATCTTCTTTATACCATGCTAGTGGGCAGCTTTAGGCATCATGAGGTCCTCCTCTGAGCATTCTCTCTTGACTCTTCTTGATGCTTACCAAAGAATCATTGATTCAGATTCACAGAATGTCTTGGGTTGGACAGGACCTGTAAAGATCATCTGGCCCATCCTTCCTGCCATGGGCAGGGACATCTTTCACTAGATCAAATTACTCAAAGCCCCATCCAACCTGGCCTTGAACACTTACAGGGATGGGGTATCCACAGGTTCTCTAGGCATTATGGTCCAGAGTCTCACCACCCTTAGGATAAGAGGCAGCTCCCTCAACCTGCCATTATGTACCATATGCCCCAGCCCCTTACTATCTTGAAGGCCATAGGCTGGGCCCACAGCCTATGCATCAGTGTCCTCCCTTGGCTGGGAAGACTGGGAGGGAACCAAGGAGTCCAGATGCAGTTGCCAAGTTACAAAATAAGAGGAGGAAAGCTTTTTTTTCCTTGTTTTATTGTGTTTGAAATAGTTTATTGCCTAATCTTGAAAATAACCCCAAATGGAGCATCTAGAAGGGACCTTAAGGCTGAAGGACAACACTTATTCCTGGGAGAACTTCAGTCTTCTGCTTCTCCAAAGGAAACACTGTCTTTCTAATGCCTTTGGTTCGTTTATTGCTATTCTTTGTGCATGGCCATGGAGGTTCCATCTGCTATCCCATCCCATGTCAGGCAGCCTTGTCATCCTCAGACTGAAGAAACGCCTTCTCCAGGCCCAAGGGACCTTAGTGGCCCTCTGAGGGATGGCTCCTGTTGCACCCGCACAGCAGCCCAGCAGAATCCAGGTGGTCTCATCCTTTTTTCTTGATGCTCAGAGCAAAGGAGATGGCATCCCTTGAGGAGAGGACAGGGGAAGGGGTGGGAGATGGGAAAGAATGGTTCTCAGCACCTGAGGAAATCAAAAAATAAGCACTAATTGCCAGGGGATGCTATAAGTGAGCCTGCAGGATGGCCAGGCAAGAGGCTGTGCTTCTGGCTAATGGCAGAGATGGAGACTGGGCCAATGGTATAGCACTGGCTGGGTTCTCCTGTAATGCTGCTGCCATGGCATTAAGGAGGAGAGCGCTGACTCAGTTTAGTGGTGCCGTGTGAGGAATGCTGGAGGTGATCGACTTCCCTCAGTTCTTCCTGACTTTCAGGTGGATCCATACCATAGGCTCCACACCATCAGTCATGTGAGCAATGGCCATCACTACCATGTGGCTGATGGTATCCATCCTCTGACACTACCTCCTCTTCCTCTGTGGCTCCTACATCTGCTTCTCTGCTGCCCCATGCAAAGGTGAGCAGACACCCTCCTTACTGCTCTGAGACCTCTTGCTCTAGGCATCTTTAGCATCTGAGAGCCTCAAGCTCACTGAATCGTGAGCCAACTGCTGGGGTCCATGTATTTATAGGGCCTGGAACAGAAGGCAGTGAGGTGGTTTGTGACATCAGGAGACCAGAGATTGCCATGTGTATGGCCAAACATATTTGTTCTGGGAGAGAGGGTTGTGTGACCTGAAAGATCCCCTTCTGTGGGAGAAGGAGGAGAACAGAGAGATGGTAGCTTTTCAGGAGAACATCTCTTGGACTGTATTCTGAAAGGCTGGGTTGATCTGATAGTTTGTTCTCATGGTCATCAGTGCTATGTGGCCAAGAGGTTTTACTTGTTTTAATAAAGTATGGCTATTGATTTTAAAAAAGAAAAATGTCAAATTTGTTTATCTCCAAGACATGGTAATTTCAAAATGAGACTTCTTACATTTACTTATTATATTTGACAGGAAATTTATTTTCAAGGTATGCCTCTGTGGAAATTATTGTTCAGTCGGGTTTGATAGAAAAGTTTCTTTTGGCAGAGTTTTGGTTTACTTTGCAGTGTAAGTTCAAACTGACTTAGAGATTGTCAAGCTGTCATCCTAACAGCCAGTACTAACATCACCTCTTATTTATTTTTACTGATATCATAAATATTTATAGCATTTTGCATCTACATTGTGTTTTCTATTCATGAATTTCAAAGGCTTTAAAAATGGTAAAAAACTCTCTCTCTCTCTCTCTCTTTGACAGGTAAAGGATTTTAAGCATTTGTATGCTTGATGGTTCAAAGGCTTACTTAAATGCTTATTTACAGAGCGTATTTCCATATGTTTCTTGAGTATCTCCCTGGATGCGTGGCATTGATTAGTATCTAATTTTGTAGTAGTTAAATAATTTCATGGAGAGACACCTACTCAGTCAGAAAAATCCAAATCGCGATGTAAAACTACTGGATTCTGACTATGTCTTCAACTGGGAATTATTTGTCCATTTTGAGTAACACTGGATTTGAAACCAAGTGATAAAACTAAGATATTTCTGTGGTAGGAAATGAAGAGAGAATTCTGAAGCCACTAGGTGTCACTGCTTGACTGCCTTTTTGGTATAGTAAATACGCAGAGGACTGCAATGGCTCTGAGTAGTGCTTCACTGGGAAAATACTTAATTGTTTGTTCAACAAACAGCATTTCTTATGAGTATCACAAGTTCCAAAAGACTTTCAACTTTGCTTGCAAAATGAGATCTTTGAAATATCCAATTTATTAAGACTGGCTTATTTTCCTGCCAGTTTTCAAAATACATAATGTTATTTTGTAATAAGTGATGAGAAGAGTTTTTTAATACAGTGGAACTCTGAAGCAGAGGGGGGAAAAAGACATTTATATCACCTGAAATATGTTTCACTTCCTTCTTGTTTTTAACCATCTTCAGATTATCAGCTAACTGGGGCACAAGGGTTTAATAAAAACGACAGAAGTTCTGAATAAAAACAAATGAAAATTTTAAAGGGTTAAAGATATGTGGTACTTACTGTTTCCATTTATAGTCTCTTGTTCTTAAGGTACTGTATACATAATTTAAAGCCTGTTGCTGGAGAACAGGGGCTAATCTGGCAACATGAAAGCAAAATCTGGCATTACAGTGGCAGTTTAAACTAAATCAGACTGTAGTTATAGCTTCATCCAAATAGGCAATAGACTGATTATACATAAAAAATTGATAGAAAGGACATACCAATAGAAATATTACTCATCAGTGTAAAGTGCTGTGCACCAATGCTTTATACAATATTGCTTCATGATCTTGGGTTATCTGAAGTCCCTGGCAGGATGGCATAGGTATAATTCAGGAAAAAAATCAGTAAGCCACTGCCCTGCTTTTTCTCACTGTCCTATATCCTGATTTTTTCATCTTGTTTGAAGAGATCAGAATTTAAAATTTCATTGAAATGAAACTACATTTAAAATTCTTGAAATTTTGTGCAAAAGAAAGGACTTTCTTCTCAAGTTCCTAAATTCCCAGTTAATACACAAGGCAACAGCCCCTCTTCTTGAGATTTTAAATTCCCATTTTATTGCAAGGATTTAAGTTCCTTTGGGGGGAAAAGGGATGGAGGGGTGGGGGACGAGGAAATATGTCTGTTTGATTTCTTCTAGCGCTTGGAAATCTTTCCCCCTTTTTACTCCTGAGCCACTTCTCATTAAAAACTTTCTTTGGGAAGAATCCCAAAGTATGCTTTCCTTAGATAAGAAAAAGGTTAAGATATACACCAATGCAACATTTGAAACTTAAGGTTAGAATCATGGAATCATAGAATCACCAGGTTGGAAGAGACCCACCGGATCATTGAGTCCAACCATTCCTATCAAACACTAAACCATGTCCCTCAGCCCCTCATCTACCTGTGCCTTAAACACCTCCAGGGAAGGTGAATCAACCACCTCCCTGGACAGCCTATTCCAATGCCCAATGACCGTTTCTGTGAAAAACTTCCTCCTAATCTCCAGCCTAAATCTCCCCTGGCGGAGTTTGAGGCCATTCCCTCTTGTCCTGTCCCCTGTCACTTGTGAGAAGAGGCCAGCTCCCTCCTCTCTACAACCTCCCCTCAGGTAGTTATAAAGAGCAATGAGGTCTCCCCTCAGCCTCCTCTTCTCCAGGATAAACAACACCAGCTCTCTCAGCCCTTCCTCACAGGACCTGTTCTCCAGCCCCTTCACCAGCTTTGTCGCTCTTCTCTGGACTCACTCCAGAGCCTCAACATCCTTCTTGTGGTAAGAGGCCCAGAACTGAACACAGGATTCAGGGAGTGGTCTCACCAGTGCTGAATACAGAGGGAGAATAACCTCCCTGGCCCTGCTGGTCACACCGTTTCTGATACAAGCCAGAATGCCATTGGCCTTCTTGGCCACCTGGGCACACTGCTGGCTCATGTTCAGTCGACTGTAGACCAACAACCCCAGGTCCCTCTACTCCACGCAGCTTTCTAGACAGACTTCTCCTAGTCTGTAGCTCTGCAGAGGGTTGTTGTGCCCCAAGTGCAGGACCCGGCATTTGACCGTGTTAAACCTCATGCCATTAGACTCAGCCCAGCAGTCCAGCCTGTTTAGGTCCCTTTGCAGAGCCTCCCTACCCTCCAGCAGATCGACACTTCCACCCAGCTTAGTGTCATCTGCAAACTTGCTAAGGGTACACTCGATGCCTTCATCCAGGTCATTGATGAAGACATTGAACAGGGCTGGACCTAGCACTGAGCCCTGGGGAACCCCACTTGTCACTGGCCTCCAGTTGGATTTAACACCATTAACCACCATTCTCTGGGCTTGGCCAGTCAGCCAGTTTTCCACCCAGGAGAGTGAGTGCCTGTCCAGGCCAGAGGCTGATAGTTTCCGTAGCAGAATGCTGTGAGAAACTGTGTCAAAGGCTTTACTGAAGTCCAGGAAGACCACATCCACAGCCTTTCCCTCGTCCAGCAGCCGAGTGACTTTGTCATAGAAGGTGATCAGGTTAGTTTGGCAAGACCTGCCTTTTGTGAACCCGTGTTGACTGGGCCTGATCACTCGGCTCTCTTGCATGTGCACATATGTATTCTTTACCTGCCTTTTAAGATGGTTACAGTTTCCCAGAGTCTGGCTTTTGCTTTATTTATCCAAGGCCTGTAGTTCTCCCTGAGCTGCACCCTTTTTATGTCTTTCATTTTTCTTTAGCGTGAATATACTTGTGGACTTCATGATTTTTAGGTGTCTCATTATTTGAGGTTTGAATCTAGCAGTATTGTAATAAGAACATCCAATTCCTTCCTTGTCAGTCTTCATCAGTAGCAAACAAGCCTGTTCAGTTACTGGAGAACCACACTGCAATACTGTTGTTCAGGTATTTTTAAAACTAGGGAATGAGTTTTCAATCTCTTTTTTTTTTTTTGTCCCATCCTACATTGCAAAGTCTCTTAATTCACAGCTAAGGGCAGTGTGCAAACTCTTGTGCTCCATATTCTAACTATGTGAAGTAATCTTGACAATGACTCCAAATAATTCAGCTCTGGTTTCTCCAGGCCCCCTTTCATTTCATTTCCTCATATACATCACTTATTTCAGTCTTCAGCACCTCTTTGTTGAAAAAATTACAGCCTCTTATGAACTCATAAGCCCCCAAGATCCTCCATAGCTGTCAATGTACCAATAAAAAACCCCAAACACATAAAGATAAGGGAATATTTCTATCCTGCTCGTACAATCCCACCTTTTCTGAAGACCTCCCTACAAGCTCATTAACAGATTCTCAAAAAGAAGGAGTGTAAGTGTCTACTTGGATGAAAAGCAATTGACAGAGATCAGCTGTTGGCCCAAATTTCAGATGTTTCTTAGATTCTACCCCAAGCAGGTGAAAACATGGATATTTAGTTCTGGCTGACCAGCAGAAAAATCAATCTAGGGTATAAATAGCCTCAAATATTACTTGTAATATAAATTGATTTTATAAATCGAACTTGAAACCCACATATAACCACTTTGAACTGTGCAGAACTTAATCCAAATTTTCTACATAGAGCATCTGGACCCGGAAATCTGATTTAAAACAGGAGTTCAGCTGAATCTAGGCTAATTCTGGTGTGAGCAGTTACATTTACCAAGTGTTAAAGCACTTCCAAACTATTTTCTTCAAAATCTTTTCTTGAACTTCCTGAACTGTGGACTCCAAAACCAGATACAAGATTTTTGCCATGGGCACAATGAAATCTCTTACAGACATAATGTAGACTTTCCTTACCTTTTCTGTGTTCCTATGATCTTTCAAGGAATATATTTTCTTCTGTTCCATATTATCACATTTATACGTAAAGGTTTGTGTGTATCAGATTGGAAGAATTCTCAGGCATTTCAAAGTTGACAAAATTACTTTTCTCAAAGGAAAAATGTGCTGACAAAACCCACTGTACTCCTTGACTGGCTTTTATAGTAATTAAAAAATGTAAGCGCTCACTAATTAAAAAATAAATAATTGCATATGTTTAGAAAATTTATGGAATTGTTCATGATATAGGGCTAAAAGGTAGAGAGACTAACAATCGATGACATAACACACTTCAACAACACAATTTCAGAGCTACAAGTTCACAAAGCAAGAGGCATTCAAAGACATAATGATCTGCCTTTGTTGTTTTCTTTTTAACTGATGAATAAATGGAAAAAAAAAGATTCTTTGTAGAGAAATTCAGGATGAGAATGAGTTAAGGACTGGCCCATCCAAAACAGGAGCAAGGCATACGTAAATAGCAAGAAAGTACAGCTGTTGGAGCAAAATACTGAAAGAACTGAAGACTGGAAGATATGCAGCAGCCAAAACCAGGCTAGTGCACTCTACATGAGGGCTGAGGAAATTCAGTCCACAGAAAGCACACTGTTCTCCTGCCTCTCCTTCCTGAAAATCCAATGAGAAAATTAACTTGCCCTACCTGAAGATGGCTCAGCATCAGTGAAAATGTAATAAAGTGGGAATTATTTGTTAGCAACAGCTATTTTGCCAACTGTATTTTGAAATATAATGTATTTTATAAAGCTTATTTGGAGTATACCCTTCTTCCTTTTTAAAAACACTTTTGTTTACTGCATGTTTTAAAACATAGTAGAAGAATAGATTTTCCTTTTTTTTTGGTCTTTATTTTTTTTTATGCCTGCTAAGACTCTCAGTTATCTGTATCATTTTCCTTGAAACAGGGTAAATAATTTACAAGCTTTCCTAGTTGTAGGGGCTAGTATTAGCATAGCTGTCATGATGGCTGAAACCAGGAGGAGCTGCCATCAAAATACAGGATTTGGTGTATTTTCTCAGCACCTCTTCATTTTAATTATTAAGTTTGATGCTCTTTCAAGCAGATGTGTTCTTGCTGTATTATTTTATTTAATACGGAAGAGTCAGAACATGGAATTACACTTGGTACATCAATATCTTTAAAATGTTTATTTATATAGTGCATATACTGCGGTGTATGTCTGTTTCCATAATCTGACCTTTCATCTGGGGTCTGCTCTTAAAAGCACCTAAAAAAATATCATGCAATAATAAGTTCCTTACCTTAAGCACTCTATAAAAATGTTTTCATTCCACATATTAAAATACAAGTGTTGCTTCTTCTCTCTCCCCACTCACTGCCAGCCCTACAAATTCTATCTGGCTCCTAAAAATAAAACAAAGTGGTTATTTCCATTTCCATAGAGTGCTGCAGTTTCAAAGATTGCTTTATATATCAAACAAAGCTTCACTTATACTTTCCCAAATGCATTGTCTCTGGAATTTATGCTAAGTAACCCTTACAGAATTGTTTCAGTTCTCTCATAGTTGTGCACCTTAAGAACAGGCTAGATTCAGTTATGTACAACAGCTGGGATGAATTTAGATAAACTTGGGTAGAAATTATGATTTTCAGCTCCTAGACCAAACTCTAATTTTTTTTTTTCAATAAAAGCCTCCATGTACATGGGCTATCCTACAGAATGCTTCAGACAATATATGTGTATGTGTATGTACCCTACATTACCCAATTTTAAGTCTTCTTCTGTGAGAACTTCTTTTTTGACCATGGAGGAGTCAGCTAGCAATGACTATACAATGCCCACACAGGAATCAGTATTAACCACCTTGCCATGCTTCTTTTCAAGATATCACTACTGTTCTGTGTCTTTACTTACATGAAGGCTTTGCCATACAAGTTCACAGCCTGTTCCTCCCCACTGATGGAAGCTGAGGTGCCAGTAAAGTACACAATGCTTGAAAATTAATTCTGAAGTCAGCACATAACCCCACTTTTGAATGTGGGGAAGAAATAGGCTTTAAACTTGCACACTCAGCTAATTGCAGTGGAGGTAAGTAAAAGCAATTGAATTGTTTGAGAGGGGAAAGATTTATGAGGGGAATTTTAGCTACAGCCTGAAGTGGATAAGGGAAATAATTACGGGATGGCAGCACCAACAGGGCAAGTATGATTACTCACAAAATAGGAAACATGAACAATATGTTCTTTCCTCCTTTTATAATACAAGAAGTGGTATCCTTGTCTGAAATTAAAATTGGTCAGTCTGTCAGCTCAGACTCTTAAATCTTTATTAGCCCATTTTCCATTTCTGTAAGGCATTTAAATGCATGCCTACTTTTAAACACAGAAGAGCTGCTGTTGAAGGCAATCTGAATTCCAAATTAGCTATATATATTTTAGTACTCTACCAAAAAGGAGCTTTGAATAACAATATCAAAGAATTGGATATTTTATTCCCTTTACATTGATTAAGCTGAGATGAGCATATGTCTCAAAGCTACTTCAGTGGATGGTCCATTTGTCATACTGACTGTTGACCATCCCGTGTTCCTTAGGGCTGACAGCTTGGAGTAACATGACATCAAGTGGAGTGATTTACTGTATAATTTTTTCTGATTTGTGAAAGCCACAGTTTCTCACATTCAGGCCCAGTATTTGATAAAAGCTTTACTGTTGTGGTTCCTAGTATTTATGGTGCAATATATCCAGAAGGGTTACAGTTGCTGTCATGTTGCCTAATGCATTTTTCCTTTTGACTTTGAAATATATTATCCTGCGTGATATAGATGGAAGACCTGACCTGATGAAGGCTACTGTATAACGCCATAGCTAATGGCATGTTGCTAATTATTTATAAAAATCACTAAGGGAAATGCAGTGCTCAGGAAAGGTGAAGGCTTGAAATCCCTGCACATCGAAGTCCTTTAGCCTTTACCTTGGGACTGTTTTTTCTGCCCCTATGGTAGAAGGCCAAGTGAACTTTCTCCCACTGCCTCTCTTCCACCTTTCCTCCCACAAGTAGTCAGGGTACCTTTGCAAGCAGAAGGTTAGTTTTATTTTTTCCATCTTTAATCCTTGACCTTTTGTTGAGACTGCAACTAATCAAAGTCAGTTGGGATTATTTTTTTGCTGTTGTTATTCATGTGTAAAATCTGTCTGCAAAGCTGGAGACTGAAACCAGCAGCGCTTCATATATAATAAAGGGCACTACAAAGGGCTTGTAAGCAAGAAAATTTTTGAAGACTGGTAGGCAACACGTTTTTAAGTCCCTAGATACAAGGAAGCTGTAAGATAAGCTTCCTTTTCTCCCATTCTATCTCATCCTGGGCTACTAGACAATCTTTTCATCACTTGAGGTAGCATCATAAGCAAAAGCATTCTCCCTATAGCTCAGGACAGGACCTCAAAAACTCCATGGAGAAACCTATAAGTGCATTGCAGAAATCCCATCTCAATGGTATGTGTAAAATACCAGCCTTATTTATATTGTCATGATTACTTTCACAGTGAATACATATTTTTTTAGTGGTAGTTGCTTTTAAAATTGCTAGTATAGAGATTACATTAGATCAAGGGATATGAAATGCACTAAAATCTGCTTGGTTTCATCATACAAGAAAGAAACAAATTTGGGCAACCCAGTAGTTTCTGTGTCCTGAAGGTCACTGACATATTCAGAATGGGAGCAGTTAATGCGCATCTGTATGGAGTTGTTGTTTTCCTGCCAAAAATCCTGCAATTCATGGAAGTAGCTTTGATGCAGCTACACTGTGGCCATGCCCAGAAGTACAAAGGAATCAAACTTGACCTTATCGGAAAATTGGGGTTTTTTGGGTGTTAGATGGAGCCTATTTACTGCTTACAAGCTTTGGATGGGAATTTAACTTTTGACCTTCACGAAGCAGGTGGAAAAGGAAGGTGCCTGTAATTAAAGTAGCAAAAAGAGAGTCCGCAATCAACAAGGCCAATCAATGGCATAGTTTTTTTAACGTTCTTTTACAAATTTGAGCTTTGTACCTTTTCCCCAAGGACATCAAACATCTTAAAATTAGGACTGGATTAATACATACTGCAGTCTTGCATACTAAGAAGGGAAGTAATCTATTTCCCTCAAAATAACTTTTAAGGACTTTTATCTACCATACATGGACATTTGCAAAGGTCAACTTCTCATCCTTTAAAGCCTTTAATACAGTTAACTAACTTTTAGTTTATTTAATTAATCTAGTTATTTTTCTTAGGTTTTGTTTAAGGATTTTTTCCTCCTTTTACACATAGTAGTCCTGAGTCCTAAATTAATTTAGTCTGTTCATCCCAATAAATACATAAGGATCAATCCTTATGTATTATTTGAATGAGCATTCAGATGATATTCCCTCTGTCTGCTGCAGAAACCATAACTCCTCCAGACTTTGCTTCTGAGAAGTGGTGGTTTGAATTTGAATCATATATATTACCTGCTGTGCTTAGTGCATATCCAAAGTTAATGACAGTTATTTTTGCCCAATTGCTTTCTGCTTGTGTACTGCATGGAAAGAGTTGCAAAGTGATTTTAAAAATTTAAAGAAGCAGGAAGACAGCATATCACTTAATAAAATCATCATACCTACTAGAATATATGCACTTTCATTACATCTGAAGGCTTCCAAATCTTGTTGTGTCTTCTTCTTAAATAAAACAAGCTATTAACAGATAAAATTTTAGGTAAAAATTAGTAAGTTCTGAGCAATCCCTTCCCGAGCTATGGTTAAAGCCAGTGCACTAGACATAAATAGCTCCGAGCAGCAGGGATGAAAGTAGTGGAAAAGGTAAGTTACAATGAGGAGAAAACATTAAAAAAAGAATGTATGAGACAGAAGTAAATGAGAGAGAATAGGTAACGAGATGTATAAATTAGGGAGTGGTTATGTAACGAAAGTATTAGTTTGCACTAGAGAGAAGACTCAGATCAGAAAGCAAAAGAAAACAGCAAGATCAAAGAGAAGGATGCTGAGTGAACAGGAGAGTGTGAAAATACCAGGCAGTGAAATAGGAAAGAAATGGTAGAAAAACAGTAACTTCAGCAGACAGCTAATAATGGAGAGTGGAAACTGAAAAGTGAAGTTTTAAGTAAAACAAGAAACCCAGAGAAAGAACTTGCTAGTGGAAGAGACTAGATCTGAAGGTGAAACAGCCTATTCAACCTTAGCATAAAGGATAACTTTCACCACACTAAGGGTGGTGGCAAAGATAGAAGCTGTTGATAGAGCAGATGAGTGTAGGGATCGTTTTGTGGTTTTGTTTTTAAAATGGTACATTTCTGTTATGACCTAATGCAAACCAATTTCTACCACGTGATGACTTTAGTGTTACTCTCTTTTCTTTATTTCTAACCTCCTCTATTTTAGGTTAATATTATTCTCCTTCCATGAAACTTCCGGTGTTTATCTTTTAATTGAATAAGTCTCCTTACATTAAGCAATTACGATTACCATTCGCTGCAATGTGGTCTTGGTCTAGCCGAGACCACCAGCCATTCTAATTAAAAGTTTCACTAATGAACTTTATTTCATAGACAGAGAAGAATCAGGTAATCTGAACTGCTAAACTAAAGATGATGCTGTTTTCCCATACACTGAATGGGAGTGACCTTTGATTTATAGAGAAAGATCTTCTCTGCCTCCAGGAAGGTCCTGTTAATCTCAGCTGCACCTGATACATTTTATCAGCAAGAATTTGACTCTGAACTCATGGCTTTGTAACTGACCCTAAGTTGGGGATGCTCCTTGACTCTTTCTCTGTTCCACAGATCATAGAATCACCAGGTTGGAAGAGACCCATTGGATCATCGAGTCCAACCATTCCTATCAAACACTAAACCATGTCCCTCAGCACCTTGTCTACCTGTGCCTTAAACACTTCCAGGGAAGGTGAATCAACCACCTCCCTGGGCAGACAGTTCCAGTGCCCAAAGACCCGTTCTGTGAAAAACTTCCTCCTAATCTCCAGCCTAAATCTCCCCTGGTGGAGCTTGAGGCCATTCCCTCTTGTCCTGTCCCCTGTCCCTTGGGAGAAGAGCCCAGCTCCCTCCTCTCTACAACCTCCTTTCAGGTAGTTGTAGAGAGCGATGAGGTCTCCTCTCAGCCTCCTCTTCTCCAGGCTAAACAACCCCAGCTCTCTCAGCCGCTTCTCATAGGGCCTGTTCTCCAACCCCTTCACCAGCTTTGTTGCTCAAATCTTCCATTCACTAGGACCACTTTTTTTTTACCTAACTCCTTAAAGAGATGGTATACCATTTACACGTATTTTCATCACATTGAGTTATGAAATTTACCTTCCATACTCCACTGGGAGGATTGCAGTCTACAATATTTAGACCACTTTAAAGTCAACCAATGTAGTGAACATTTTAGTAACAGCAGTTAAAGTTTCTGGTCACTGTTCCCTGCAGAAGTATCAGCATGTGCCACCCGAGGACATAAATGAGGAACTGACAGCCACCTTACACTAGGCACATATTCTTCACATGTCCAACATGCTTTGACCTGATCTACTGTGAAATGAATCCCAGAATGGGCATCTGGACTCAGCTGTTTCCATTTTTCTTCACCATGCTTTAGACTAGAGCAGGTGGAAGAAACAGCTGGAAACCTTCTGCAGTGTCTTTAATAAACAATTCCATGAGCTTCAGCTGCACAGTCCCTCTCAGGCTGCTAAATTCCGTTCACTTGAAATTTATATAAAGGATTAGCAGCTGCCAAATAAGCATAAGACAACTGTAGCAGGTGATGAGTCTCTTTTTTTTTTTTTTTTTTTTGCAAAGAAATACTAATAGTCTGTCTTTATCTCTGTTCTAAGATAAAGACTCATCACAATTCACTTCTAGTACTAGAACAAGGCATGTGGATTACGTCTGAGATCTGCAATTACTTTCTGAGTGCTATTTAGCATTTTCAGAACATAAGTATGCTGAAATCTTTCCTTTTTAGTGCTGGACTGCAAATTTTAGTCCCTCCTTTTTTAATGCTCTCTGGGAGTATGATAATACCTTGATTAACAAGCTTCAAGATTTTGCTGCAGTTTGCTTGAAATCTCACAGATATGAAAGGCCGAGCTGAGGCTGAACCATGTTTCTTCACAGTACTTTAAATTGAGTGCCAGTAAAATTCTTCACTAGTTACAGAATTATATGAAGGATTTAGTTAAACGTGTTTTGTACCAACTCTAACTTTTTATCACAGAGCTTCTACAACTACTTTATATATATATATGTGTGTGTGTGTGTGTATATATATATATATATATATTCCAGTTGAATTCTGTATCTTGGTGAGAACCAGGTCCTACAAGGAGCTAATTTTAGCTTTTTCAAGTCCAGGCAAAGGTATACAGCAAGAAGGGTAGAGGGGAATACAGCTTTGCTCTCAAGTTGTTACTATCCTCTGGAGCAATCAATATGATTTTAAATTCTCATACAGCAGAGGCTGCAGGACTGCTCAGCTCCCTGTTTGCATTGCTTCTGCCCCCTGTGCTCATAGCTGTTGCTGGGGTTTGTCATACAGCATGTAGTGTAGGGATTTGTCAGGAGAAAAAGAAGCTTCCATTTGTCTGTCGGCTACCTCACTGTCAGCCTGGTGCGACTACTATGGAAATAATGATAATGTTGGCATAATGGGAGGGTCAGGCCTGTGGTTTTCAGTAGGGAGTTTGCAATCATAATAAACTACTAGTTGAAGTGGGCATTTTGTAGTTTAGCCTTGCTGAAACCGAATTCTAAATACATCATGCACTCTTATAACAACACTGACAGGACTTGAAGGGAAGTTACTTCATCCTACTTGATACATATTTATGTCTGTATATATGTACAGATGTTTAAATAAAAATAGACTTTCATGAATGTAGTTACTAATAAGTATTTAATTGCTGGAGGTATGGTACTTCTGCCTCTAATTTTAGGTGTAGTAAAAATGATTACCCTCTTTATCTACTGGGGTACCAACTGCATGTAACACTGATTGATCTACAAAACAAGTAACAAGGATAGCAGATCTGCTCTTCTTAACCACTTGGCAAAGCAATTATAGTAATTTTTTTTTTCTTGTTCAAAGCAGCAAGGAAGAAAAAAGGGAACATAAAATTAGCCTAGGCAGACATATACTGCACCGATAGAGATGGGGAACAAGTGAAATACTCTGAAAACAGGTACAGTAATTCATTCTGTTCTCTTTCAATATGAATATCCAAAGACAACTTCAACCCCCTGCATTCTCTTTCCCTACCTTATGTCTTGATGTTGCACAGCTTAATGCTAGCGTTTAAAGATATGCTGGTGCACACTTCTCTGCAGTTACTCAGAAAGTGTTTCCTGTTATAATGAAGTGTAACTGCTTATCTGAGTCACAGAATTCTGTGATGTATTTTATGGCCTTGTGAAAAAAATATGACAAATATCATAGAGGAAGTTTGAGTTGAGACTTCTAACTACTGTCCTTTGATTCATTCTGCATCTCTTGCTGTTTCTCCCCCATTGAATGCAATCACCAAGGCGCTCTGGGGTTTCATGCATTTCCTGCTCAATCTGTTTTCTATGATGGAATATCTTTGTTGGGCTGAAAATATTCAATGAATTCACTGTAAATTCATGGAAACTTTTAGAATAGCTGAACTGTATTTTCTGGAGAATTTACTATTAGTATGGAAATGTTTGCTAGTCTCTATTTCTGAAAATATAGTGTTCAAAGAATAATTTACATAACCAATCACATTCATATTTGAGGAACAAATATTTCTCCTATTAAATGTATGGGTCATAAACATGTACTTGAAAATAAAGCTGGAAATTCTAGGGAACCTTTGTATATCTAGATTCCATCTCTTTCAGGGATGTGGAAATCTCTTTGATATAAAAGCTTTTTCAACTTAGCAGTAACAGTGACTTCTATTTAAAACATTACTGCAGTTAAGATGTTTGTATTTTCATTAATGCATGAAGTTACAGTTATCCACAAATTCTGTTATGCTTTAATACTTTCAGATGTATCCTCAAATATAACATGTGGAGACCAAACAAAAAGTTGCCTTAACACAGACTCCTATTCTGTGTAATAAACACATACAGAATATCAAAGACAAAAGAATGTGAACAATAGAGAAAGGTAAGTTACAGAGTAGTAGTTGTGTTATGGATGCTTCACTTCCTCTTTCCCTGGGGCACATCTTGTCTGCTTGCAATCATGTAACATCCTAATAAAAACTACAGCTATTATTTAAAGGATAAATTAATATTGGGCAAACACTCATGAACGCTGTAGATATTCTTGCTTGCCCCTGGTCTTCCATGTCACTTGCTGTGCTTTGGTATTGTGTTGCCATTCAGCTGAATTTATACAGTTATCAGTGCAGTCTTAAGGTATTTGGCAGTAGACCAAAGCTACGGAAAAATGAACAAAGGTTTTTTGAAATAATGGACTAAGTCCTCAGTTCAGTTGCTTCAATTTATGCTTGCTGAAGTCCTGTTCCAATACCATCGGTGTCTTTAATAAATCAATCTTTACTGCTACAACTTTTGTCATAGCAACTGAATAAAAGCACTATGCATTTACTGACTGAAAAGACAATGAACTGATGTGAACCATTTAATGTAGGTGTTGTTTTGTTAATGTTCCACAGAAATTCAAAGTCTCTTATTATTTTGAAAAAATACAGTGTCTGTGGTATAGATTCTGAAAACAATCTCTTGGTATCATTACCTTTTTACCATCAGGTTGAATATTTTAGAAGCGAACTTTTGGGCTCAATTAAGTTTCAGAAATATTTGTATTTATCATTTATTTGAGGTTTAGTTTTCCTGTAAGTGGCTAATTAGTGAAGGTGGATGTTATAAATGGGTGCTCTTTCCTTTGTATATCCCTGAACCTAGGCTTTATTAATGTAAAGACCATAGCCCTTTGTGAATTTTTTTCCTTGTGGTGTAGTTAGGATACTAAAACCAAAAGGTGACATTTATAGGAGATTCAGATTAGAAGAAAAAAGAAAATTCCTTTTGATACAGAAGTGTTTGAAAGAGCAGACTCATATAAAACAACAGAAAACAGGTTAAAGCATTAAAGCTGTTGCACTGAATGTAGAGCTTGCTACCATTACCTAGGAGTATAAGTGAAAATGGCAAGCAGCTCCTGCCTAAACAGTAAAAGAAGTGGTTAGCAGATTTCATAGGGAGAATAAACAGCTGAAATCATTCTGACTCATTTTTAGAACAAAGCTCTGTTTGATGTAGAAAATAAATAAGCTACCACCTTTCACTCTCTTTGATCATTTAAGATAAGAGGCTCAATCCTGTAATTTCAGATTGCATAATTTAGGAATGTTACCAACAAGAGGAATAAAGTAAAACATATGTATTTGTACATCTATATTACACTGTTTATATTATTTTAAAATACACAATTTTATTTTAAAGTGTAGTATTTAAAACTATATTAACTACATTTTAACATGTGTGCACACATATGTAACACAATACATATATGCACATATGCATACGTATTTAAGTAGGAATGTGAAGACAACTGGCCTTGTAGAATAAGCATACAGCTTGTCTGTTGGATTTTTTTTTTTCTGTGATAATTCCTGGGTTATAAACTCCGAAGTTACAGTGTATGGAGAAATTAAAGAATGGGAAGTTCAAAATAAGGAAGTAATGTGCACTTTCAATTCTATACTTAATAGTGAGAATGACTCACAAGGATTTCTTGCATCACATGCCCTTCTGCAGTAAAAGGAACAAGTGTAGGATGATAATATGTCACATATCAGTCCTTAATTGATGTTTCAGCCCCTTCATGTGCGGAACAATCCTTACCTGCCAAGGTTTGTCTTAACCCATTTACTCTTTGGCAATAAATGGAGATTTATCCCTATGGTTTAGACCTTTATAAGTGATGGGTAATAGTGGGTGTACTGGTTTTAAGATACATGAATAATATTAATCTAAAGGGAAAAAAGTTCAAGGAGAAACTTGCCCAGCACACTCTTAAAACATATTTTGAAAGGACGTTTAGTTGGCTAGTACTCTATAATGATGGTACTTACAAGTATTGCTCACCTAAAAAAAGAATCTATTGCTTTAATTTATAAAGCAGCTGTTTCATACTCTTTTCCCATAACATGAACTCCCTGAGGTAGATGGGATTCAAAGACACTTTTACTGCTGTCCTTCTACTTCCAGGGAGCTCACCAGGCTGACTCCAATTGCAACAAGTCACTTCTAGTACACAAAGTGCCATGTTTACTAGTTTCCTGATCCACTAGGTACCTAGAGGACCTTCTTGTTGTGAGTGCTGGAAGAAAGTAGTGGCTACACAGCACTGCCATCCTGTCCAGTCTCCTGACAGAAGGATAAATGACCTGTAAGAACAGACACCTTTATGTTGCTAGGACCTTGGAATCACTTTCAACACGTTTTAGATTAAGTTAAGTAGATAATATAAAGTGGTCAACAAAATCCATATAAGGATGTTATAATTACAAAATACTTAGCTGAAACACACAGAAGAGTGATGTTTCATCTACTTGTGTGAAGATCTAATCTAGCAAGTCTGGTTTCCCTTATCAAAATAAGGCTCCTTCCTGAAGATTTGCAAAGTGCAATTGTATATTCCTGTTTTCTGGCTCTTGGTTATTTTGTCTTTCTGCAGTTACTAATGTCCCTTTTGAATGTATCCATGCTTGATTGAATTATTAATAAGTCATTAACCTATAGAAGGATTACTGTGCTCTCTCAATTTGTGGAAAAATACCTGTCAGACTTCGAAGCCCTTACACAACTTGGAGTGTACATTCCATGAATATTGGTACTTGACACTTTGCACACATCCCACAGCATGATAAATAAACACATCTCATTGCTGTCTCTTGACTCAGGCTAGCTTGACAGCAACTGATCACTTTGATGTGTTAGTGGATTTGTGGAGGCTGATCTTCAGCTATGCCTTAAAGAACACCTTGACAAACCACACGCAGATACAGGAGCTGAAGAAAAAAAAGAAAAGGATTTTAAAGCAGTGACAAAAAGATAAGTGAGATAAGTGCAGAACTGTCAGGTCTTGTGGCCTTGGTGTGGTTACATGATTGGCACTTGTGTTCTACTGTCACCTAGGAAAAAATTGCTTCCCTATCTTTCTGCCCAGGAGCTGGGATATCTGAGCACCTTCTTATATGTGTATGTGGCCAGACCATTTAGGAAGATATAACAAAATCTGACTGTTGTGGATATCATGTGTTTTGTGTCACGCTTCCCTGTCTCAGTGTTCAGCATTGTGGAACTTCTTATTGTGTGCCTTTTCTCCAGGCCAGTTAGAGTTATTTTTTATCAAATCTCTATGAAAAAAGACTATGGTGAGCATTACACAGAAAGTAATGTAGGAAAGGACAGTCTGGGAGAGCAGAGTGAGTTTAGAAGAAAGATTTTTCTCCTTAAGCTGGAGGGATAAGATATTTCACCGGCTACTATCTTGAGCAAATATTTATTGTTCTTTTTAATATTTGAAATATAGACTAGCATCAGCAAAACACCACAGAGCACATCTCTGACCTCTTACCCCACTTGCCAACTCAGCATTCTGGATAAGTCACTCTCATGAGAAATGAAGATTCAAAGAGCAAAGGATTTACTAGAAGGTAGAGTAGCCTGTCATCTTTCAATTTGTGTTAGCTATGTCCCACGATGTCTTATTACTGGCTCAGTTTTGTAACTGAATCCAGACCTGGGCTTTAAATGCTTTTTGGTAGGGAAAGGAATTTCCCAGAGTAAGGGGAATTATGATGCTGTGCTGTGCTGTGCTGCCCTGCACTATGCCATATCTTACCATGCCATACTATACATTGCCATACCATATAGAAACATACATTACGCTACAATACCATACATTACCATGCATTACCATACCATATATTACCATACATCACCTTACCACACATTACATTACCATACCACACATTGCCATGCTATGCAGTACCATAACATATATTACTATACTATACCATGCCTTATATTACCATGCCGTACCATACATTACCATGCAATACATTGCCATGACATACCATACCATACCATGACATACCATACCATATATTAACCTACCATACATTGCCTTGCCATGCCATGCCATGCCATACCATATCATATATTACTGTACTATACCATACCTTACATTACCATGCCGTACCATACCATATGATACGTTTTCATACCATATATTACCATACCATGTCATACCATACCATACTATACCTTACATTACCATGAGTATGGTTTGGTATGTAATGTATGGTATGGTATGGTATGATAATGTAATGTATGGTAATATATGTTAATGTATGGTAATGTAGGGCAAGGAAAGGCATGGCATACCATACCCTACCTTACTATAGCATGCATTACAACTCCATGCCATACTGTGCCGTGCCATACTTTACCGTACATTACCATATCATACCATACTTTAACATACCATACAATACATAACCATACATTACATTACCATGCCATGCCATACCATACCATACTAAACCATACCTTACCGTACCATACATTACCATACCACGCATTACAATGCATTGCCATACCATGCCTTGCCATGCCATGCCATACCATATATTACCATACATTACTATGCACTACCATACCAGACATTACCATACCTGACAATACCTTACCATATCATGCCATGCCATACCATACATTACCATGCACTGCCATACCATACCATTACAATGGTAAAAATCAAGTGTATTACAAAGTGACACCTTGAGAAAATTCACTCTCACAATCTACTGCCAACAGAAGGAAAGGAAAAAAGAAAAATGTACCTGCCAAACTTCACATTTTTAAGTAGTATCCACAAAATAAAACAAATTAACCAAAATGCTCCCTCCACAGAATAAATCTGTGCAACTTGTCAGAGGTGTTACTTGGTCTCCAGATGACCAGTCTGAAAGAAAAGCCTGAACTACATTTCAGCCATTTACTGATCACACTGATCATTTTGACAGGTGTACAGAATGGCTAATTCAGTCCAAGAAAGAAAAAATTGTGGCTTCAATGGAAAAGGAAATTGGTAGTATTCTGGGGCAGATTGCAGCAGTTGAAATCAGTCCAGTTTAATAACTCGGTATAAAAAAAATCTATAACTCAAAGTAGAACTGAATTCAGGCTTTTCGTAACAGTTAGGCTACAAACTCATGCTGGTAGCTGGGTGGTAAAATGAAAGTGTTAGTGATTCAAATCTCAGGGTACTCTAGTCCCCTTCTTCACTACCTCAAAAATTATGCATTTATTCCCCTTAGATACTACTGTCTAAAACAGTAAGAAATGGGAGATGCTATAGAATTATAATAATTTCTTATATACATTACAAGGCTCAGAATCTCCACGCAAAGCAGTAAGCATGGCCGTTCTTAAAATGAATTCCAAATTAGCGGGTCTCTACAATTGGCTGTTCTTCTCTCTCATTCACATCCTACGTAACCAAGGAGACATGGATATATCAGCTTCACATCTCCTTCACATTTCTATACTCCTTTTAACAACATGCTTCAGACCTTTTTCATTTCTTTCCCCTGATGAAGGCATGGCCCATTTCAATTTAAGCTTAGAGTCACTACCTGGTAGCATAGTGACTTTGCATTTTTTAATAAGCCACTGCATTAATTACTACCTGCTCTGTGTCTACAGCATCAGAAATATTCAGGTGCTTAACTTCTCTGAATTTACTGAATGCTAGGTGTCTAAATGATCTGCAGATGAGTGACTAAGTTCCCAATTAAGGAACTCACGAATATCTCAATAACCACTGTTTTTACCTCACCCTTTTGGAAATGTACCTACCCTCAGTCACGTTCAGTTCAACTTTAAGAAGTATTTGTTTGTTGTACAAAATAATAAAAAAATATTCAGAAAGGAAAAAAAATGACAGCTCCATGTAGCTGTGAAATATTTTCTCAACAATCTGGTTAAAGTCCTTGAAACAAATCCTGAGATCCTTCATAGAGCAATACTGAACAACTGAGCCAAATCCCTGGCCTACAGAGAATACTTCCATGTCCTGTTCAGGAGGCTAGGTCAGAAATGCACAAGAATAGTCATGAAAAAGTATTAGCAACATTCACATTTTGTGGCCTGCTAAGGATTCAAATACTGCTTCACTTAAGCTTCCAGCGCAGAATATTTTCACAGAATATTTCACAGATGGACAAAACCTTAAATAGAAAAAAACCACCTAACTCTTTGAGAGACTTTATTCTACCAAACTGGGAAATTTAACACAGCTTAAATTATTGAACATAACTCTAT
The DNA here is from genome assembly GCA_033558105.1 of Coccyzus lansbergi. NCBI lineage: Eukaryota > Metazoa > Chordata > Aves > Cuculiformes > Coccyzidae > Coccyzus > Coccyzus lansbergi. The sequence continues at coordinate 4,630,866 of JAUMJK010000305.1, read as the reverse complement.
TGGCTTCTATAAAACCACATGAAATTTGCTTTGCTAGTTGCTGGCAAAATAGCAGGAACAATACCAAAACATCTGCTTAAATCAGATTAAACTTTTAAAAATGTCAAGATAGAGTTGAATATACAATTACAATTAAAATTTGAAAATTGGTGCCTTGCTCTCTTAGTAGAAAAACAAATGAAATCTAGCTTCTTCCTACTTGGTCTTTTAAGCAGACCTGACAAGCAGAGACATTTCTTTAATAGAAGCTCACTAAATAGTGGTTCTAATGGATTAATAGTACAAAAGAACAACTTGGTGAAAAATATTTTCCAGATCTAACTAATTCCTTTTTCTAGAGAATGAATATGGCCATACTGATAGTAAATTGTCTTAAAAGAGTGGCTGGCACTTTAAAAGTACAGAAATTGAGTCACCTTACACGACACTTGATAATCATTTCTAGCCTATAGGCATAACATATTATACAAGCTAAAGATAAATCTTGTTTTGTGACATTTTCAGAGGGCTTTGATATTTGTCAGCCAAAAATTACTATTAAAATGAAAAAAAATTAAAGAAAATGGATCAGAATTTATCTAGTGCAATAGGCCTGAGGATTACAAATTAATCACTCCCTCTCTCTCTGTGATCTAATTTGCAATTAGGTTTGCAAATACTTCACATTCTACACTGCAGCTACATATAAAATTCTGACTGATTAGGACAATGTTAATGCAGTGATTTGTTTGGGGGGAATGCATTTTATTTTTGCAATTTTTTTTTTTTTTTTTTTAGTCTTCAAGGAAAATCTTTCAAGTTCTCTACTGGATGATTCTAGAGGCAAGATAGGAGCCTGCCAATTTATTAAACTCTTTTCCTTTCCCATTGACATTTTCATGATTGTGATGTGATACTAAAGATGCTCAGGAAGCAACCTACAGTGACTCACTGCTCTAGGGCAACAGGTGGTCATTTCTTGGATCCAGCTACAGAACATCTGCTTTGGTGGCAGAAACGGAGGAAATGAAATTTTTGCAGATTATGATGTATTATTGAAATAGTTTATACTGGGCCTTTGGTATGGTAATGGCCCATGGGAATGGTCATTAGCACAGCTACTGGAGAGTTGTGTGCTAGGTGCTTTATGTGAGATTGTTTTGTCTAACTTAGTAAAAAATTGTAGGGTTTAAAATATTTGTGTATTCTAAGAGTTTGCAATATATATTAATCTTAAAAAAACCTCACCACCTCAAACCACAGCATCTGCAGATGATCTCAAGGAGTAAACTCTTTCATTTAAATTACAAAAGCTAGAAAAAAACTATAGCAAAATTATGTCATAATTAATACAGTTATAGTTAAGTGAATCATGTAATAACTTTTTTTTCTGCTAGAAAAGCAATACAAAAGACAAATGTTCTCAGCTGGATGCAGTATTTCTGGGTAACTATTACAGTTTTTTTAATTTACAGATTATATTTTGGGTGATTAATATTGTCAAAAAGATAAATAATCTACCTAAATATAAATATAGATTTAGAAAATTGTACTTAAGGGTTTTACCAGTAGTTTTATATCATTGTCAAATATACCAAAAACTCAGTGACTAAAGGTACAAAGTTCTGCTACAGAGCAGCACAGTGCTGACTAATGTACAGTTTACTTACAGGAGCATTATTATTTTTTATTTGCAAATTAAGCTCTGCCTCTTCTGTGTTGCTGTATTCTATGAGCTCAAATATAGTAATGTACTGTCTCTCCTTTTCTCTCCACTGTTTCAGCCTCCAGCTGCTCTACTTTCAAGTGACTGCCATGCGTATTTTTTCCAGAGCGGAGAACACTGGGTTTGTGCTATACTGATGTCTGTTGCTATTGATTATTTATCTCTTCTTTGAGTCACTTTGTCTTGGTATCTTCCCTCATTTTTCTCACGGGTCTGAAGAATGGTTTCCCCATGAAGCAGTAGTGGTGTCAAGCCTGACAAGATTCATGAAGCGCTTGAACAGTGCCCTCAGACATATGGTGTGAATGTTGGAGTTGTCCTATGTGGGGACAGGAGTTGGGCTTCATGATCCTTGTGGATTCCTTCCAATTCAGGAAATTCTATGATTTTATTATTCTGTGAATGTAATGAAAGCTGCTACTCCTAATTTAGATCAGAGGCTATGATTTAGAAAAGCACTTGAAGATGTTCTTAAAAATTTTGGTGAGCAGGGCAAGGTTAGGCAGGGGAGGAACATAGACCAGGGAAGTTTCCTCTGTTGCAATGGAGAAGCTAACCAGCTCTGCACTGCACAGCCTTACAACACCAGGCTGGGAAGGGAAGCCTACAGCAAAAACACAATTCCATTCTCTTTCACAAATGAATATGTGAAGTAGGTCCCAGACTCATTAAGGAATGGATAGATGTTCTGGCTGAAGCTGGCAACCAAAAATCACTTTTAGAGTACATAGGCTCAATGACTTGCTGAGTTTATTTTGAAAACCTAGGATAGAGCAGAGATCACTATTTTAGTACTGCTGTGTTGCAGTCTTAATTTTCACTATTTTGAGGAATTTTTTTTTTTTGTCCAGTAGTAACTAGATTATAGTGCAGCTGATTAGCATGGAATTCTTTACTCCATCTACATGGTCAGCAACTGAGAGCAAACAGCCCTCAGATTCTCTGCTTAGATGATTTTGAGAGTTTGTTTCATTTTTCTTTTTTCTTAAATAAATCCTTTAATAACATTCCCTAAAAGCTCTAAGACAATGGCAATCCTAATAAGAAAGAAGATTGATTTAAAAACAGTCATAAAAGGGAACTGCTGACTCATTTATATTCCTGAAAAACCTACCTGACTATCAGCTTCTCTGCTTAGTAATAGGCAGAGGAGAAAAGTTGAATAACTTGAATCTGATTAAAGTAGTCTCCTCTTTGACCTCTCTGCTCAGACTGTCAGCATTGCAGGTGAGTCTGAAAGTAACTTCTTTTTATCCTGTCATCAGCTGTGAATTATGTGCAGCCTCAACCCTTTTTGACAACATGCTTAAATGCTTTGTTAGCTTCAGGGTTGTAAGACTACTCATGTAGCCAGTGACTTGAGGCACTGGGGACTGAGCAGGCTATTTCAATCCCTAGACAAAAGAAGCAGTAATTCTGTGCTGACTTGCCCTCTGTCTTCTGCCTTCAGGCTTAGTAGTTCTCATCAGTCCCCAGCTACTTCTGCTCATGGTGCAGAATACCTGCTGCCCAAATAACTTCCCAGTCAGCCCCTGGAGAAATTCAGCAAAGCTAAACATGTGACTCATCAGTAAATGGCTTTACTCAAGTAAGACTTTGAACCAAACAGTATTTCTCCAGTTCATGAAAAACAAATGGCAAACCTTTCCTTTTTTCCCCCAATCCAACATATGTAATGTTCTTAAAACACTTAAATAATTAGCTGAAAGTGACCTTGCAGGGAGGGTGACTTAGCAGCACTATGATTTTTTTTAAAAAGTTTTTTTTAATACAGTGATTAATGGTAGAAAATATGCAGATTTGCAATGATTATCTGCCAGTTTGGAGGACACAATTTCAGCACTTCCTGCTGTGTTTCTCTGGTGAGTGGCATTCTGGCAGCTGAGGACTGCAGAATGAAAGAATTTCTTGCTTAAATTGCCTCCATGAAACCCCATTCTGACCCTTTTTGTGAACATGGAACTGACTACCAGGATTGTAGTATTAGGTCCTAACTCAATGCACCTCATTGATTTTACTCTTTTGGAAGACAGTTAATCTAGAACAGTTGACAAACATACCAGGGAGTATGCACTGAGATGCTGTCCAAACTTAAATGTAATTTAATATAGGTAGATATTTAAAATCATCCAATTTTGAGCAACTAGACTTGAAATGGTTGGACCTGATGATCTGGTGGGTCTCTTCCAACCTGGTTATTCTATGATTAAATGGATTTCTCTCTGAAGTGATTCAGTGGAGAAAACAGATGCTGGGGTGCTTTTGCTGCTAGGAAGTGTGTTTGTCTCTCCACTGAGTATAAGAGAAATTTTGGGGAGATGACCTGGCTAAGCTCAATGTGTCAACTGAATAGCTTAATTTATTCAACTCTCCTCTGTAGAATTATAGTCTATGCCTCAAAGCAGAAGGATATTAATTACAACAGACTGATTATTTGTCTTTGCAAACTGCATGACTGATGATTACACAATATTATTTTCTACAATAAACAATGTTACATATCATTCAGCTTCTCATTTGCTTAGTTAGGCAGCTGACAATGTCTCTTTTCTCCATTTGCTGTAAATAGGGTTAAGCTGATTGAGTTTTATTGCTTGCTTTCTTTTGTACACAGGAACAGTGATGTGAGCCATTGCTTGGTTCTCCTAGAGAGGGATCAGTTAATGAATAGCAAAATGGCCTCTGTAAAATCCAGCTGGGTTTAAATTTTCTCATATTAAATCATGTCTTTACATCAAGGGCTTCTGATTTCTTACAAGGGCAGATGTAGAGAAAACACAGCTGCATTAGGAATATTTGCCTTCATTTACTTACAAATCATCATCTAAACCATAGATTTTGTCCAGTCATGAGCTGTGGGAAAAGCACGGTTTAAGGACCTGGTTTCCTGCCAACCAGATGTTAACTCCTAGTCCTGCATTGAAACAAAAACCTACCTTGTAAGGCCCAAATACATGGCCATGCAGCACTCAGAGATGCTAGACCTGTGTCTGCATAATCTTATCTTGCCTGTACAAAGACATCAGAGCCCATGAAATTGGTGTCACTTACTCCTGGTATTCTTAGAGACAGACAGGACCACACCATGTAGGCACAGCTTTAACTCCTCTTCTATTTCAAGGTTGTTCTGCTGGATTTCTTCATGCCATAACGTGTGATATTGAGGACCCTGGGGCTGTGTGCTGTCAGCTAGGCTTTCACAGCCTCACTGCTGCTGAGTTTAAAGTGGTTATTAGTTCCAGGCAGGGTGGTATTTGCAGGGAAAGCAGTATTGATGGATTTTCTCTCTGACATATTCTCCATCAGTGTCCTAACATTTTAGGGACCAGCAGATGAGATGTTAAACCTACAGTTCTTGACAGGGTTAATGCAGTGGAAATAATGAATCTCTGTAAGCAACCACAAAGTGTATAGGCCCATGGTGCTAAGGAGTTAGATTTTCTTCTCCAGTACAAGTGGCCTCACAGCCTTGTGCTCTACAAGAGATCTGAGGCCTGCATACTCTACAAGCCATTAAAGTTCACACCCCCTCATACATTATTCCTGCTATATACAAAGCAAGCCTGCGATTCTCATGGGAAAAAAAAGCTTTATGAATAAAAAATGATTCTCAGCTCCATTATAGTTTGTGAATTATTGATGATGTTGGAAAACATTGCTGAGCAAATTTGACCTGTATCAAGTGCGAAAGGGGAAGCATGGGTAAACAGTTCTCAGAAATATTCAAATACCTCTTTTAGATACAGACTTTGCTACACAAACCTCAACCATGAAAAAACCCCAACAACAAAACAAACTAAAAGCAAAAGTTTTCTTTTTTTCTTTTGGAAAAGCTGCATTTTCCTAAAACAAATATCACCAAGAGGCACCATTCACTGTCCAATTTCAGTGTTGTGCAAGTTGTGGAAAAGAGGGCCTGATGGACAGATAGTTCAGAAAAAAATGAGAAACCCTAACTAAAGCCAGTTATAGTCAGTGAGGTGAGGAGACAAGAAATCTGATGCGTGGCCACAGAACAATGTCATCATGTATCATTATGACATATGTTTGGTGGATAAAGATTTATCACAGAATCATAGAATGGTTTGGGTTGGAAGAGACCTTAAAGTTCTTCTAGCTCCAACCCCCCTGCCATGGGCAAGGACGCATCCCACTAGATCAGGTTGTCCAAGGCCTCATCCAAGCTGCCCTTGAACACCTCCAGAGATGGGGCAGCCACAAATTCCCCAGGCAACCTGTTCCAGTGCATCACTACCGTCATTGTGAGGAAATTCTTCCTAATGCCTAGTCTAAATCTGCCCCTCTCCAATTTGTAGCCATTCTTCCTCATCCTGTCACTACATGCCTTTGTGAACTGTCCCTCCCCAGCTTTCTTCTAAGCCCCTAGGTACTGGAAGGTCACTGTACGGTCTCCTCGGAACCTTCTCTTCTCCCGGCTGAAGAATCCCAGGTCTCTCAGCCTGTCCTTGTATAGGAGGTGCTTCAGCCCTCTGATCATCTTTGAAGCCCTCCTCTGGACCAGTTCCAAGAGTTCCATATCTTTCTTATGTTGAGGATTCTAGAACTGAACATAATACTTCAGATGAGGTTTCACAAAAGAGGAACAGAGGGGCAGAATGTTAGGATGACACCTAGTCCTTCTGGTGTGGCAATTGCACCACTCAGCTTGGTGTCATCTGCAAACTTGCTGAGGGTGTACTGGATTTCGCTGTCTGTATCATTGAGTAATATGTTAAACAGCGCTGGTCCCAGTACAGACCCCTGAGGGGCACCACTTGTCACGTCTCTCCATCTGGACATCAAGCTCTTGATCACTACTTTTTATAGTGGCATGTGGTGATAGGACAAGGGGGAATGCCTTTAAATTGGAGGGGGGAAGATTTAGATTAGACATTATGAAGAAATTCTTCACAATGAGGGTGGTGGAGATCTGGAACAGGTTGTCCGGGGAAGTTGTGGCTGCCCCATCCCTGGAAGTGTTCAAGGTCAGGCTGGATGGGGCCTTGAGCAGCCTGGTCTAGTGGGAGGTGTCCCTGCCAATGGGAGGGTACGTGGATTAGATGATCTTTAAGGTCACTTCCAAAGCAAAACTTTCTATGATTCTGTGATTCCTTAACTGAAGGACTTGAAGGCCAGTGAAAAGGAGGCACAAAAAGCATTAAAGACATTGCAAAAGGGGGCAGAAAAAGCATATTTTTTTTTAGACACTATTGTGGGTATTGTTCTTTCAACAGTCTTGGGTAATACCTCTTTAATGTCTTCAGCTTCTAACTTCTGTTTTTTTTAAAGTCTGATGGACAAACTATGAACAGAGTCCAAGAATGCATATAACTGTCCAGTATATCAAATTCTTCCACAGTTACTGTCAGAGCATTTGAACTTCTGCAAAGCTGTTTTCCCACAGAGTGCTGTAGTCCCCCTCCTTGCTCATCCCACACCCCAGGGAAATTCTAAATTGGACTTCACAGAAAAGAATTGGTGACACTCTCCTTACTCTGTCTTCCCTGAGAACAAGAAACCTCAAAGTAAGACTGAACCTTGAACTATCATAATGACCTGGCTGCAAAAGTACCCCTTTGTTTTTCTAATGTAGCTATTTTTTTAGAACTTGACTGTACAACTGAAAGCATATTTTCAACCATCTAACTCTTATTTCTAAATTAGTGTACACATTTGTAAATTCAAATAGACTTTCGAACTCTGGTACCTGTAAACACCTGATATTTTAATGCACATGAAATACAATAAACTTGCAAATTCTCTGAAAGGTAAGATCTTAATGGTACTCATCCAGTTGTGAGACTGTGGCTCAGGCTGCTTACTTGTGACAGCTGTGCTCAAAGTACAGCACTGAAGCATAACAACCCACAACAAAGCACTGAGGCATAAAAACCTGTTTCCTTCATGTAGATGGGAAAAAAACAAACCATTTTTTCTGATCTGTACCTGGGGAATTTTGCCTTTGTAGCACTTACATTTCCAGTGCAAACCCAAACAGACTATTTTGATTTATTTCCTACTTGTCTAAGGAGACTTCTTCACTCTATAAAGACAGGAAAACCCAAATAATTAGTTTGATGTTCTGAGCTGAGATAGATTAATTTATTTCTTCCTAAGTGAGTAGAAGAATAAGCCACTACTTCTTGGTCCCTGCTTGACATTTCTGAATAATGGGATGGGTAAGTAAATACCTAGTTCTAGAATAATGGGGTGGGTATTCTTCCATATTGAAGCTCTGGAGAAAAGAGTCGCAACTGAGTGGTTACAAGAAGGCCTTCTGTTCAGTTGTCTATTCCAGTAAACATATCTGCCTACCACCTGCTTGAACAGAACTTAGTTATTTCATTGAGTCCGTTGTTAAATTACTACATTTACTCAGTTTTGTTACAGAGAAAACATACAATTCCCTACCCAGATAAACTGCAGTTCTTCCATTTGACCTTTGACCCGTTTACTTGCTGCTCTGGTTTATCATTCCACTTACACGACAATACTGCCTTTATCAATATCGGCTCCTGTGCTGAGTTAAGTAAGTGCTTTCCAGCTAGCAAATTCATTGTGAACAGAAACATTCATTATCTGCCAATTATCTACTTCTTTACAAGAGTTGGTTGCCATCATTCCCAAGCAGGCATACATAGACATCACAAAACTCAGTGCTGGCACTTGGGTCTCAGATTTGCTAACATCTTTACACTTCTAAATATTCTCTCCACTAGGGCTCTGGATATTTTTCCAGAGGGTTGCTAGGAACCCATCTTCCCTTATTCTTTTTTTTCCCCCCCTCATCTCCTCTAAGCATCTCCTTTGTGCTAGTGTTAGTAGATGACCACACGTTCCTGGTTTTATCAGCCCTTAGACCATCCATCAGAAGCAAATCGCCAGTCTCTTATACAGAATCCTTGTATAAGTACTCTACTGTCCTTTATGTTAGTTGCCTGCTCCCTGGCATGCAAACAGTGCACTCAGTGACATCTTATTTACATCTTATTTATTTCTTTAAAGCCCACTCTTTGGGTACAGCTTAACTGTGGTTTCGTTTTTGGGTTTTTTTTTCCTTTAAAAAAAAAGATTGATTGGGTAAGAGGGAAGCTCAGACATTTCTTTCTTGTTTCTATTAGTTTTCAGTACTGATTAAAGAAAAAGGTGACTGGGTAGTTCCCTTTGTTTACACATGTTTCTCCAAAATGGAATCACTCTTCAGATTTGCTCTTATGTATGTGTGTCCTTGCATTATACAACTCTGGTTCAGATGGAGTTCTTGTCTTGTGATGTACAAAATCAAATTACCCCAGTGGTTTAAATCTTTAAAAGGTCTTTAGCTGTGAGAAAGGCTTTTAAGTATTTTAAGTGTTCTAATAAATTAAAATCATCCTACTTTACACAGTCCCACTATGGATGCTTTTCTGCATTAAGGGAAGATGCACAATTTTAAACACTCTGTAGTTTTAAATCCTCAGAGCAGGCTGCAAAATATCAAGCTGCTGTTGACAACTTGCCAAAAAAGTGGCTTGGGTTCCTTTTTCCTTCTTTCACTTTAGGAACTCGAAGATGTTATTTACTTCTTGAGAGTTTTCTTGTTAGCTTTCTTTAAGAGCTTGGAGTAAAACTGTCAGCCACAAAATGCCTGACTAAGAAGAAACATATTTATCAAGGTCTAACAGCTAGATGTCTTGCAAGATACTATGATGTGTTCCCAATTTATTATTTGTGCTTCAGCATGACTTAAAGATGAATTGCCTTTAACTGATTTTGGATCAGGCACGATTATTTATTCATTGCATCACAGGGGTTTTAGGGATCTCCAGCTCTGGAACTACATTCTGCTATGCAAGAAACCACATATATAAACCAGAAAGTCTCTCTGTGATTGAAATTATCTATCTCAGCATGATTTATTTTTCTAAGTGTTATCTGAAAATCTTAGCTGTTATTTCCAAAACCATATGCAGAGTAATTTGAAGTTAAAATACATAACAAGCAGGAGCTAAAAGCAACCCTGCCAGTGTTCTGAAAGGAACTACAAAAATATTTCTATCTACGTGACTACCTGCACAAACATATGCATACTCTATGTAATTATATGCCATTCCAGGATCCACATTACTATGTTTGCAACAATGGAGGGCTATTTACTTGCAAAATGTATGGACATCTGCTGATTTAACTATTCTGCAGGAGCTTGAGAAAATTATTATTTTATTTTCTGTACTTCAGGTTACAAAGAAAGGGAACAGAAACAAAAGAAGATAAGGGAAAAGAGGATCCTTTTCCACTAAGAACCTTGTATTAGTGCCTGAATTACAGGATTTTCCAGGTGACTACACATTTTATGTGGTTAATAGAGAGCAGGTCCAAATAATCAGGGCTCCTTAATTAAATTAACACAGAGATGTGATCCTGAAATTATGCATTGATACTGTATTATGATAACACCCCTATTTTGCAAAAAATAAACATTATATTGTAGTGTTTTCTTTGGCCATATATACACACCACAGACATATTATCTAAGTCAGAAATTCTGGAAAAGATTTATCAGCACATGTTACTTAAGTGAGTAATTTCCATACTTTGCTTAGTAAGTTTGAAAAACTTTTGTTTAGAGTCTCAAATGCCCTGTAATGTCATTTCATATCTGTCCAGGGAAGCCTTTAATGAACTAGAAGTGTCAAGTATCACCCTCTTTCATGTAATGGTTTAATATTCAGAATGAATATTACAGGCAAATGGATTAGCTTTCCTTTATGTTTATGAAGTTGCTGTAAAAGCAGATGGATAATCACTATGGCAACTTAGCACATCAGGAGAGAACCATTGAAAAGCATTCCATAACCAGGACCATGACCTTGACAGCTCTCACTTTCAATTGCCTGAGCAATATTTTTCATCTGTTGTAATCAGGCAAATTTTTTTTCCAAGCCAGTAAACCTATTTAGACTGTCCCAAAACACCGTCTGTGTTGAAGTGAGCAAATCTAAGAAAGGTCATGCATCTCAGTTTAAGATATTTTGTTGCATTTTCCCCTATGGCATCTCAAATATTCTAGTATTTCAAACTTTGTAAACTAAAATAATAAAATAGCAAGTGGATGTCATGTATCTCAAATTTAGTAGGTCACTGTCTCTCGGATGTTCTTCACAGACAAACTGAAACAAACAGGTTAGATAAGTGGACCATAAGGTGGACTGAGAACTGCTTGACCTGCCAGGCTCAGGCAATTACGATCAGTAATGTGACCTACATCTGGAGATTTGCAGATAATGGTGTATGTCAGGGACTGATGCTGGGGCCAGTACTGTTTAATGGCATCATTGACTACCTGAATGATGGGACAGAATGCAACTTCGGCAAGTTTGTAGATGATGTGGAAGAGGAAGCAGTTTTACTGGTCTTCAGAGAATACCAACAGTCTGCAGAAATGGACTGACAGAAGCCTCATGAGGTTCAGCAAAAGAAAATGACATATCCTATAGCTTCACTCAACAGTATAGTCATGGGCTGGGTGACTGAAAAGCAGCTTGGCAGAAGAGGATCTGGTTGTCCTGATGGATACAAAATTGAACACGAGCCAGCAATTCATGTTTGTTGTAAAGGAGCTCAACCACATCCTGGCCTGTAATAGTAAAACTGCTGCCAGTAGATCAAGGGAAGTGATTGTCTCCCTTAACTCAGCACTGATGAGATATATCTGGAGCATAGGCCCAGTGCAAGGAAGATATGGATGCACTGGAGAAAGTTGACAAGGGACACAAATATGATCAAGGCATTGAATGTGTCATATGAGGAGAGGCTGAGAGAACTGGGACCTACGGGGTGCAGGGTAAACGAAGATGGATCCAGACTCTTCTCAGTGGTGCCCAGTGATGAGATAAGAGGCACAGTAAGCACTAAATGATTTATGGAAATTCTATTTAAACAAAGGAAGAGAACTAAACACTGTGGTGTGTGGGTGGTTGAATATTGAAACAACCTGTTCTCCATCCTCCAAGACATTCAAAGTCCAACTGAACATTGCCATGAGCAACCTACACCAAACAACCCTACTCTGAGCAGAAAGGTGGACTAGAAAATCTCAGTAACTGATTTTGTGATAAGGTATTTTGATAGAACCCTAGCAGAAGATGATCTCTGGTTTTCTCCAGTTAATTCTCCCATCCATAGTGGTCCGCAGATCTACACGTTTCATGTTGTAGGTTAGCCTGTTGTTAAGACTGTACACATTCTGTGTCTCCTCTTGTGATAGGGATCTGTGTAATATGAACAGAAATGAAAAAATGCATACAACAACATTATCAGTAAGAACTGTTGAAAGAAGAAAGGAAAAATAAGAAATGAGTTCCATCACAACCTTCAAACAGCTACTGTGTTGTATTTCTCCTCTCTGGGAAGTGCTGTTTCCAGCTCCAAAGGAAACAGACAAGTATGTACTTCTTTGAACCTGCAGGTTGAGGGCATGAACTATTCTACCTTTACCATAATAGGATTACTAGTGTGAGACCTGAGATGTCTCAGTAGTTTAGTTGAACTACTCTACAGGTCATTTGAGCATGTGATGACCAGTTTCCATGGAAATCTCAAAGGATTATATTTTCTCAGAATTTTTGGTACTTATTAATATTCAATGGAGGTGGAGGTATGACATGAACAGACCTTAGGCTGTTTCAAAGAATAACCAGCAAGTCTTGAGTATTTATTTAATGCTCAGAGAAAGTAACTTAAAGTGATACAGACTTGTCTCTGTCTTACAGACAGAGAAATTCAGGTAATGAAGATTCAAGTTACTCATTCAAGGCAAGAAATGTAGCTGACAGCAGAGAATGGCATTGCCTTATTCCAGTAATATAACCAGCAAACAGAAGAAGCCTCTTTTCATTCTTTTTGTGCTTGTGGTCCAAGCTGAAAACTAAAAGCTCCAGTCTACATTCAAGCAACATTAAAAATTAATTAGCTTGTCCTAATTTAAAAACCTCTATATTCATGAACTCTTTAGATAAGGTTTTTGTTTTACACTCCCACCAAGAAAGATAGCCTCCAAAAAAACCCACCAGCAACAGCAATTTCTTCACACAGTAGCTGCACGTTGAATAAAGATAAACTTTCTAAATTGTGCTACTGAATTGACAAATCATGACTTTCCTAGCTGAAAGTAAAGATGCACTGCTGTCATGTTTGAACATAGGGAATGAATTACCCTTATTCTGCAGTAGAAAGAAGAGGCATGGCTTTTTTTTCTTGAAATAAATCCTTTGTTTTTTAATTGCCCATAGACAGGAAATGAGAAGTCAGTTGTGGCAGAACTTGTCATGCTGAGGGATGGAGCACGAGTCGTCCTAGAACAGTGGTATTGTTTGATGCTACACCATGAGCATCCCTGGGATTCCCTGGAGTTAATTTTGATCTGTAAATGGTAAAAGGCTCCAAGATGCTTTTATTGCATACAGTGACTTCTGTGCATTCCTCTTGATTATGACCAAAAAAAAAAGGTAGGAGAAATACCACTATTTACACAGAATTTTTTATCTGAGAAAATGAAGTAATTAAAGAAGCAACAGAGGAAAGAGATCTGACTTTTGACATAAATACTGGAAATAAGAAACTCAGCATCCTGAAGTAGCTGCATATTGCATATCTCCGGTGGGCCCTTTGCCTATAAGAGTTTATTTTCTTACATACAATTTGGTTTACACAGCATTGCCCAGTCTTGCTTGTTTGCCTATAAGAGTTTGTTTTCTTACATACAATTTGGTTTACACAGTATTGTGCAATCTTGCTTATTTGCCTATAAGAGTTTGTTTTCTTACATACAATTTGGTTTACACTGCATTGCCCAATCTTGCTTGTTTGCCTATAAGACTACAGGGAAGACGCTCATAAGCAGTCACAGAATGCCTCAAACCTGCATCTTGTTTTATGTATAGCAGACATGCATCTGAGAATCTTTCAATGATGCTGACCTCAGAAATATTTGGTGTTGAAATAATGATTAAAAATGCATGGACAAACATATTGCTTTCAGGTCACTCTGTAGAGACAATCTAGTATATTTTATGTTCATTCTGGTCTTTTCCAGATCAAAAGAATGCTTTTCAGTAAGTATGTGCAGCCTTTGGAAGCATAATTAAATAAAAACCTGACTCTTCAAGCTAGGTGTTGAGCTCCAGGCCATCCACAAGATTAAATGTTGCAAGACTTTGCTGCTGCCCCTGAGAGAGCCGCCAGCTTGGGAACCAATTCACTTTATTTTCACTGAGGGCCATAAAATTGCCCCTCATGGAAGAACTCCTTTGGATCATAGAAAATCACCTACTGGCAGTTCCACTTCTGTGGCTCACCCTTCCATGCCTGACAGTGAGATCAAGACAGTTTGCACTACAGTGCCACTGAAAGGAAAGGATTTTCTTCAAAAATATGTGATATCTACAAGTAGCAAAAATAGTCCGAAAACTTAGCTATTTGGCTAGTATATATTACACTCTTTATGTTGCCTCTAGTATGGCACTTTATGAATTGGCATCTATTAGTAAATGTGGAAGATGTCAACTTGAGCTCTGACTTTGATTTGAAATGTAATAGTTGCTTACATCTTTAAAAAGCAGGCCTCTATAATAATTCTGTAATTTTTTTGATGATCCCACTGACAGCCACACAGAGCCACATATAACGAGTGGATGTAGACATTTAAAAAAACACTGTGCTACTCTAGCCTCCCACTGTTGATTCAAGTTGTTCTCTTTTCACCCTATTATACATATGATTGCAACAGACTTACTGCCTTACAGTTGAATATCCATGCTTACTTATTAACAAAGCTCAAAATTTTTAGTACAATGGGAGCCTTATTAAAACTGCTTCCTGAAAGAATTAAGATGTAAAGATAATAATAAAAGCCACATTCCTAGACAGATATATCAATATGTTCAGTGCATTTAAAAACTTGTGAAAAACACCAGAAGTTTTATTTCTCTTTAACTGGTTGGAAAATAACATAAAAAAATCTAATTGGCTCTCAAGGTCACACAATTAAGTCACTGACAGAGCAGCAATTGCAGGGTAGGAAAGCCAAGGTACTGAATGGTACAACCATAGGATTGGCACTGTGTCCTCAGTCTAAGCAGTGCCTGCCTACTCTAGGGATAAATACAGCAGGTTGTTTCTTCGATTTTCCCCTAAAGAACAATATGATTTTTTTTTTTTTTTTTTTTCAATTTCTGCTGGCTGCTGTGAGTTTGGTTTGCTGGAGCTTCAGTGGCTGAAAATGAACCAACAGCAGGTGGCAGCAGTTTGTCACTCTTCCAACCTCTTCTAGATTCACAAGCAAGCATCTCGGGTCCCAAAACTGGCTATTTGCCTCCTAGATTTGTTCTGTTTTTCTGCAGAAGAGAGTTTTGACTCTCCCAGAACTTTTTCTACTGGACTTGAAAGAAAGATTGGTACTGGGTACTCCTGGTGATGGGAGGTATGCCCCATGCCTGGCAAGGAACGCATAGTGCTGGCCTCATAGGATGACTGCCTGTGTCGATTCCTAGAACAGTTACATTTAGGAGACTTGGGTACAGTGAAAAAAACATGGGCAGATAACTTTCTATCAGTCTCTCGAGTAGTACAAGAGTACTCTGAATTATGTGTGATAATCAGAATGACTATATGATCAACAAGAATATAAACCACTTTAATATTCTCTATTAAATGAACCTATTAATTGCAGTGTTCAAATACCTCGTTTTCCTGTGCCAGAATACATGCCAGTAGTGTATTTTTTTGTTTATTTCCAATTAACATGCATGGTTTCTTCCTTCTTAACTTTCATTTTATAGTACAAGTAGTCTCAAGGATGTGTAAGCTAATTGTTTTGTGCTGAAATGGCCGTGTTTTTCATCTGTTAGCTACAGTTATTGTTGTGTGCAGAAATGCTGTTAAAACCTTAGTAAACATTATTAAGCACAACAAGAATGATAATAGTTCAATGAATGCTAAGCTGTGGAGTAATGGAATGATGCATGGTACGCTGCAAGAACAAGGGCAAATGACAAAAAGGATTCAGCATTTGCAAGCAAGTTGAGATTTGTGAAATCTTTAAAGACAAGTTCAGATGGGTAAGAAGTGATTATGTACTTGCTACAAGTTCTGCTTCTCAGCAGAACAAGCTGTTTCTAAGAACTCTAGTAAAAGCTCTTATTTTCATCTCCTTACTAGGGGAAAAAATGCAACAAATCTTTT
This sequence comes from Coccyzus lansbergi, assembly GCA_033558105.1. Taxonomy (NCBI): domain Eukaryota; kingdom Metazoa; phylum Chordata; class Aves; order Cuculiformes; family Coccyzidae; genus Coccyzus; species Coccyzus lansbergi. Next base: position 4,614,941 of record JAUMJK010000305.1, on the reverse strand, counting down.
CCATATATACACATTATGATATAATGTAGAAAACCAGCACAGGTAAAACTATTCATTTTATAGCTTCTCTTCATTTCTAATTTTTATAATTTAATCCATTGAAAGCTTGCAGCTTCACTCAAGAAAATGTGTTCTAGAAAAGCAGATGTAAATCAGTTTCTTCTCACGTGTTGATGTTAATAACGACACTTTTTTGTGATTGGTATAGACAATAACATAATGAGCTAGCTGCACTTTTTAAATGCAGCACCTTCCCATAGTCACCTTGAAGATCTGAACTTCTTTGAAGCATTTTTTTTGGAAGGTAACGTGCCTTGCTAAGTAGGGAACCTCTCTCCTTGTAAACCAGTATTCCATTCCTGTTTATTCCAGTGAATTCCAGTGAAAAGCATGACTTTGTTCAGCTTTGCTCATATCTCTTGATTTCTCTTTCCTCTGTCCAGGGATGCAGATAGGGATTTGGATCTCCTGTTCAAAGCCCTCAAATAGAGAACAAATTCTTTCTGATATGCAGGTAAAATGAACTTTTGGTTGTATAAAACTCAAATGACCCACTGAAGGGTTAGATATTATTTTGCTTTTTTTCCCCTGCAAAATTAAGGGGTCAAAGGATGCAAACATTTGCATATTGCTATTTTGATAATTTCTAATGCTAGAAAGCATTGTCAATGCTCTCCAAAATCTGTATCATCAGGCCATTGTGGTAGGCTGCGTCTTCAGTGTAGTCTGTGACAGTGGAACCATAGATGTCAGAGCTATTTTCTGAATTCTAAACATTTGTGTTGAAACTTCTCAGCAGCTCACTTGCAATGAAATCCAGTGAGATAAGGAGGCAATACTTTCCCTTTTTCTGACTTCCCTTGTGTCTCATACATGTTAGGTGCTAGAGGGGGTAAGATACTGCAATGGTGGAAGTTCAAAGCCATATAAAAATACCTTTATAGAAGTGACTTTGTAGCCTGCCTCATTGTACAGTATATGGAAAGATGACACCATGAATTTTCTGGTCCCTAATTTTAATTTCTTGTTTAGGAGAAAAGATGGAAAGGATTGGTCCAATTAATTTGTTTGGACCTGAATTTGCAGGCTGTGTTTAGCAGTGTTTGTCCAAACCAAACATTTTCTTCAGCAATTTGAACCACATTTGTTACATTGTTGTGTAACTAGAATATTTATTGAATGGTCCTCTCAGTCAAGACCTACTAGTCAGCAAGATGTTAAAATTATTATATTCAGCTGTAAGAAATAAATGCCTTATTTCAGCCATTCATGTGCTACTCCTGCCATAAGACTCTAATAGATCTTGAAAGAGTATGACCATGAGTACATGGAATAGATCACAGTGTTATGAACATATCCACAATACATTAATGCCCATTAGCCTTGAAGCTGCAAGATCAGACTTGTGTATTGCTCTCACTTTACATCATTATGCTGACACAATCAGGTTTGCAGCTCAGACTAATTAAAACCTGAAGTAAGATCTTGACAGTACCATTTTTCTTCTAACATTAAGAATAAATAGAAATAAAGTAGAAACAATGACTTAAAGACCTTTATTAAAAACGCATCACAGGAGACTACAAAATAAACCCAGCTACAAAATAAGCCCATTTACTATTACAGTATCATACTTAGTAGCATAGGGCATAAATCATTTGCTTAGCTGATCATTGTTTCAATCGTCCTTATTTCCTTCACTGCATTTTATGTAGATCAACAGTTGCTTTATTTCAGGGTTCTGTGCAGGTTTGAAAGGCTGATATTACTACAGTCAGACACAATTTAATGAGACTGGTACAGAGAATCTTAGCAGGAGATAAGAATGAGTAGATACTGGGAAATTCTTTCTTGGCCAGGACTGTCTTCATGGTTTGACTTCAGTCCAAGGACAGGGGATTGCCTGAAGACTACCTTAAAACTTCCTGGTATTATCAGCTTTTGTGTCATAGAATCTGTATTTTCCTAAGAAGTCAATCTTTTTCTTCTAGGCCAGTGTAGGGCAGGGAGAGCAGCTACATTTCCTATTAAAACTTTGTGTGATAAGTGACCTCCAAACCTCTTCATATAACCCTCTAGTTCCCTCAATTACCAACAGAGAAGATTACTTCACTTTTTTTTTCAGAAAACACGAATCTTTCTGGTAACTAGCTGAGAAATCCTACATGTGTGCTTGCTGCCTTTTTTTCTTGGTTGATTATTGCCTATTTTTAGGAATGAGTTAATGTAGTCCCTACAGTATTTGGCACAATCCAGCATATATGGAGAGTAGAATTTTGTAGAATCATAGAATCACCAAGATGGAAAATATCTCTGAGGTTTTTAAGTCCAAACATATCTATCTGCCACTAAACTGTGTCCCTGTGTACCTCATCTACCTGTCTTTTAAATATGTGTAGGAATGGTGACTTGACCACCTCCCTGGGCAGACTGTTCCAGTGCCTGATGATCCTTTTGGTGAAAATTTTTAGCTGATGTTCAGTCTGAACTTCCCCTGGGGCAGCTTGAAGTCGCTCCTCCTTGTCCTGTCCCCTGTCACTTGGTAGAAGAGACCAGCATCCACCTCTCTGCAATCTCCTTTCAGGTAGTTGCAGACAATGATAAGGCCTCCCCACAGCCTCCTATCCTCCAAGCTAAAAATCTGAGCTGCCAGAACTGCTGCTGTTTTGATACATCATATGCTTTCCTCCTCCATTTTCTATTTTAACTGTTTATTTGGTATTAGTGAGATTCAGCCCCTTTAGCAGTGTTTCCATTATTAGTCAGAGTTGCAGTTGACAGGTATAGGAAGTAGCAGCTGAGCTGAACATGATTTTTTGTGACTCGTGAAGAAAGAGATCAGTAACAAAAGGCATGTCAGGAGCAGATTTTAATAGGTATCTCACAAGCTAGTGATAGTTTTTAACAGATTTTAATGTCTGATTGATGCAGTACAAACATTATTTACACAGTTCGAATCAATGGGAGAGAAAGTAGATTCATAGTTATTAAAGCCTATCCTTTTACAGCCTGACTTTGAGGGAGAGATGTGCAGTTTACAACAAATTCCAGGGCAATATGCATCTTTCTAAGTCTGAAAGAATTAAATTTTTCAGAGAGGAGGACAATTGGCAATTATTTAGGGTTGCTTTGGGACCCTTGTCTTGAATACAATGTGTCCAGTTTAATTTGAATGTTCTTAAGTACTATTCTCCTAGGTAATATTGAAGCTTAAATTTGCTTTAATGAGTCTTTATTGAAAAACAGTGCAAACATTAATGTTCTTGGGTTTTCACATCAATGTCTTTTTAATTACAGTGTGCAATGCTTTGCTGAATTTGAGAAGATAAAGTATATTTTATTAAAGTTGGACATGAAGCATATTAAACTGGATGTGCATGTTTATATCAAGTCTTTAAGGATTTAAGTCTGTTCTTCAACACCCTTGTCTTGAAAGAAAACTAGATCCCAAACTGATTACTGAGTGGCAAGAGTTATTTGCTTGAAGTAGGTTCTGAAATCACTGCTAACTAAATAATGTTTACTGGCAATTCAGGAAGATACAATATTCTCAGCAGCACAGGTCTCAGCTCCACCTGATCTCAGACAGAGGAGCACTTGTGTCATGGGTAAAAGAAAGAAGAAACCATTGCCAAAAGCAGACCTGGAACTTAAAGCCAAGTGATGCAATAGCTTTAAAGTACTGACATTGAAAGCAACCATATTCTCAGCTGAGAATTAGTTTATTCTGTACTCCTCTGATTTCCTTAGCCTTACTGCTCTATAACCCAACTGTCACACAGCTGACAACAGGCCCATTAACTCTGCCAAATGATGGCTTTCCTATTTTCAAACATAGTAGGCTCCTAAGTACTCAACCTCTGCTATCAACAGCTGAGTGTCAACTTTCAGCATCAGCTTTGAGCCACTCAGCTCAGTACCCAGTAATTTACTGGGTTAAACACATCACTATTTTTACTGCACTGCCTATTCCTTCCCCTCAAACTGAGCCAATGGTTTTTCACTGACCTTTTTTTATATAGACATTGATAAAACATTCCCTTATGCAGGCAAGTATTCGCACACAACTATTTTTAAGCCATAAAAAACCTCTAACCAGCTTAGCACAAGTAACTACCAGTATTAGGACCAATCTGAGGAAGGAGTGTTCTTCAAAATGTTCTGCCTAGTACTCAGTTTGCATTCTCTCTTGTTTTCAACTGTATTTCAAAGCATTCATACTGTGTTACTTTCCAGCACATTATTATATACCTAACAGATTCCTGCCTCTTTGTCTTGAAGGTGCATACACGTTACTGCTCTGAAGATGGAGCTAAAGATTTTTGCAAAGTTAGAAGGAACTAAATACAAATAAAAAGAACAGTTAAGAAGTTTTTAGTTTTTTTCCCCCCTCCTTGTGAAGGACTGATAAATAAGCCATGTTTTCCTGACTGCAGCTTATAGAATTGGACATCTGTAGCTCATTAGTCATCTACAACTGTCATTCAAATAAATTAATTGAAAGAATTAGGTGCTTTCTAAAAGAAGGACAGAATAAAAATAAATGCTCTTTTTTAACATTTCTTTTAAAAGTCTGGCATTATTAACTGCTCAGCATAGACTAGAATATTATTTCAAACATTTTATCATCTCCTTTATTTCCTTTGCATCATCAAGCATTTGGTTTGTACATCAGAAATATCCAATAGCTTCATTTTTGCTCAAAGCTTTCATTTCTGGAGAGAGATTTTTCTTACCCCAGCCTTATAAAAAGGTGCATTGGATATTCTGTTTATCACAGTACAGTGGCCTAGAATTTGACTACTACATCTTCTATGTGGCAGGTCTAGATCTGATCAAAATGATTTTATATATTCTTTCCATGCTTAATGCTATGACTTTCAAGGATATTTTTCAGTATATTTCCAGTCTCCTAACAGTTTTCCTTTTGAAAGATTATTACAAAGTACCTTGCTTTTATTTGATCCAAGAAATTCTCACCTGGTTTTACAGACTGTTCCACCTTACAGACTGCTGAGACTGTGTGTTATTCTCTCTTTGCTGGATATCAGGAGAGTAAAAGTTGGACTTTCTTCTGTAATAAAAGTAGGAGATGATGATGGATTTGAGGTTATATTACTGCAGCCAGAAAATCCATAGACTGCTGAGAGTGCTGTCATGGCAAGGAGGATTGGACAAAACATGTAGGGAAGAATTGAACTGGCATAGCTGACTATAAACTGAGCATTGTGATTTGATTGTTTGACTCTGTAGTTGTACCTGATGTGCTTTTGTATAGGTGTCTGTAAGCAAGCTCTAGTGCATTAAAAACCAGCTGAGATATCCTACTGTTAATACTTTGTGCTTTTACAGAGTAAGTCATAGTCCTATTCCATGATAAGGAATTAATTTCAGATATTTTCTTTTCTGAATACTACAAATCAGTCTATTTCTTCCCCAGTCATGCAGTTCTTTTTAATGATTCTCATTGGCAAAGGCTATAGCCTCTTGTTCTGGCCTAGGTCATAATAAAACTGTTGTCAAATACTCTCAGGGTCAAAGCTCCTAGGCAACAGATCCAGAATAAAATTAAATGAGACTACTCTATCACCGAACATGGGACAATTCCATTCACAGGTCCTATACCACTTTGTACATTAGGTTCTATGAAGATTTGCTTCAGCTCGTAGCAAGGTTTTGCTACCAGGCTCTAAATAAACTTATAAACAGATATACTAAAATTAAATAGTGCTAAGGATTATAAGCTCCACAAAAAGAATAGAGTTGTAACTTTGTAATATCTTTTACACAGTACTCTGAAAGCTCTGTTACTCAGCACATGCTACTGTACACCTCATTCAAAACATCCAAACACAGTGTCACATGAAAATTAATGTAACCTCTCATGAAGTAACACAAGAAGTAATAAATTAAAATAATTCAAGATAAAGAGATATTTCTGGGATGTATGTTTTTATGTGTTTAACATGTAAATTTATCAGTGTTAAAGAGGAAAAGTATTGTTTACACATGTTTCCCTTCCACAAATCTTACTCATCTCCAGTAGTTATCCCTCTCCTGCTGCAGCTTTCAGGCTTATTTACAAATTTCAATGATTTGATATTTCTAGTTCTGCCACTCCAAAAGACTTCTTTCATTTCACTTAGTGTCAAATTAGCATAGAGAGTTAGAATCTTAATCACATTACGATTTTTGCCTGTGAAAGGCTTTATTTCTTAACTCCTGCATGTAACACTATGAAAGTAAAGGCAGAGAAAGCAACAGATTTGCAACATGTGAGGTGAGTGCATAGAAATCTTACCTTAGATCTCAAGTTCCTGGCTTTAGTTTTCACCTCCCATAAACTATCACAAACCAAGAAGTTATACTACAACTTACTTAGGATGAAGATAGTAAGACCTTTTAATAACAACAGAGTAAGAAAAAAATAGAGAAAATTAAAAATAGCTTTACAGAAGGACTGGATCTGAATGAAAAAAAAAAATAGCCTATCCTTTCATTTTACATAGCCTGAAATCTCTTATGTGTAAATCATAGAATCGTAGAATCACCAGGTTGGAAGAGACCCATCAGATCATCAAGTCCAACCATTCTTATCAAACACTAAACCATGTCCCTCAGCACCACCCATCTCTTAAATACTTCCAGGGAAGGTGAATAAACCACCTCCCTGGGCAGACGGTTCCAATGCCCAATGACCTTTTGTGTGAAAAACTTCCTCCTAATCTCCAGCCTAAATCTCCCCTGGGGGAGGTTGAGGCCATTCCCTCTTGTCCTGTCCCCTGTCACTTGGGAGAAGAGGCCAGCTCCCTCCTCTCTACAACCTCCTTTCAGGTACTTGTAGAGAGTAATGAGGTCTCCTCTCAGCCTCCTCTTCTCCAGGCTAAACAACCCCAGCTCTCTCAGCCGCTCCTCATAAGGCCTGTTCTCCAGACCCTTTACCTGCTTTGTTGCTCTTCTCTGGACTCATTCCAGAGCCTCAACATCCTTCTTGTGGTGAGGGGCCCAGAACTGAACGCAGGATTTGAGGAGCGGTCTCACTAGTGCTGAGTACAGAGGGAGAATAACCTCCCTGGACCTGCTGGTCACACCGTTTCTGATCCAAACCAGAATGCCATTGGTCTTCTTGGCCACCTGGGCACACTGTTGGCTCATGTTCAGTCGGCTGTTGACCAACAGCCCCACATCCTTCTCCTCCAGGCAGTTTTCTAGACAGACTTCTCCTAGTCTGTATCTCTGCATAGGGTTGTTGTGCCCCAAGTGCAGGACCCGGCATTTGGCCGTGTTAAACCTCATGCCATTAGACTCAGCCCAGCGGTCCAGCCTCTTCAGATCCCTTTGCAGAACCTCCCTACCCTCCAGTAGATTGACACTTCCACCCAGCTTAGTGTCATCTGCAAACTTGTTAAGGGTACACTCGATGCCTTCATCCAGGTCATTGATGAAGACATTGAACAGGGCTGGACCCAGCACTGAGCCCTGGGGAGCCCCACTTGTAACTGGCCTCCAGCTGGATTTAACACCATTTCCCACCACTCTCTGGGCCCACTCCACATAGCCTGCTGCCCATAATTACATCTGTTAATCCTTAGTTTCTTTTCATTAGAATTCCTCTCTGTCTAGAAAATTGTGGTCCCCACACATGAAACCTCACTGTTAGGCGACAGGCCTTGAATCAAAGGTTCTTTCTTCCTTGTAGATTTCATAGAAGAAAGGCTAGTTTTAACTGCTGCAAGCCCCAGCTCAACACTGCAGATTGGTATCTCTGTAATACAGAATATTAATCACTAGTGAAAGTTACTGTTCCATCATCTCTCAAATATTTTGATTTTTACAAATAGGTCATATGGAGCAGTCCTGCCTGAAGTCAATGTATAATACATAAGAGCTAAATCAAAATTAAAATATTATCTTTTTATTACTACTAGAAATTCCAAATTTTCAGTCTGTCTTTCAGTCTCAGGGCAAACTTTAACATTCATTGGAAAAAGTGATCAGACAGCAATATAGTTAAAGAAAAAGCCCATAACTGTGAATTGAAAATTTCCATCATAGGTGGGGTAATTTGGCAAAGTAGCTAATATCAGATAGGAAGATGGGAACATGAAACGTTACCTATTTAGTATTGCCAGAGTTGAAGTGGACTGGCTGAATAAATGCATTTAGTTAGGCCCAACAAGCAAACTGTTTCAATTCAGGGGAATTGCCTGAAATCACTTTCCCCCTCCAGTTTTTCTTTATGAGAAAAAAATAATAAGACTTGAAAAAAAGAGTAGAATTCTTCCATCATACCCATATGTTCTATAAAACAATATCTCATGGACATCTTCAAACTTACAGTGTAAAAGATAAAAGTAAATTCACAAAGTGAAGAAACCATAGAAAACCAGGGAAAGTTGGCTTCCAAACCAATGATGTATTCACAACTTTTTACTCACTATCTGCAGTTAAACGTGAAATAGTTGCAACCCTGGCTTAAACCATTTATGGGCAATGTTTGTGCAACAGACTGCAAAATTGTTACACACTTCCTCTACTTATAAAATCTAATGATCTTTATCACCTAATGCAGATGTTAAAGCTTTAAAGCCCTGCTTGGTTTCTTTAGATTTACTATGAGATCTTCAAAGGAAATGTGTATTTTGCAATCAAAACACTTTTATTATTAATACTGTTACTTGATCAGATAAAAGGAGAGACAGTTATTGGGACCTTCAGATGATGAATATTAGTTCATCCAAATATCCAGACCTTAGTTAACTTGGAAAACTTTGCCCCATCTTCATTTTTGGTATTTTACTCTTTTCTTTAAAGCAAATAAGCATTTCTTAAACTAATTTGCCTAATGCATCCTTGCAGAGAGAACAAAACTATAATTATTATAATAACAAATGATACAACAGAATTCTTTACCTATTTTTCCTAAAAGCATGTCCTCCAGTTTAGGTGAGCAATTACTAGGCATTTTTGAGTGTGTCACACTGGCTATGAGCCAAAGTCCTTTTCTAGACTAAGGTCAAAGCTTTCAGCAACCTACAGGTTTGACAGTTTCTGACAGACTTTTAATTTGGAATAGATGAACAATTTTTAAATGTTTTTATTTAATGTTGGGTACCCAAAACACTGACCACTTCTGGTCATTTGACCCTGCATGACTTGATTCAACTGAATTGAATCACCAAGACAGAGATATGGGAGCTTTCCAGACTGATGATGTTCATAATATATCTTTCCTGCTCATTGCTGTTTCTAGAAATTCCAGTTGCATCCAGAATTTAATGGTATTTTCTGCTTCCTAAATCTTTCCTCTCTAGTTCTGAAGATGTGCTTAGCAGTTACAGATCTCAGAGAATAAAATCCTTTCTGAAGTTGTCAGCTTGTTTATTGAAAAATAACTTCTCAGCACATCATTGACCAGGGATGGCAGATGGGAAAACCAGAAAATCCGGCTTGCCCAAAGTGGCCTCCTCCCCAGCAAGCTCTGTTACATGAAGGTCCACTGACTTCTTTGTAGAATACAGGGCTAAAGCCTTGCTTTACTCTGTGCTTGCTAAAAGCCACTACACCTAACAAGAGTTCTCACGACTGCATTTTAGAACAATTTAGATTTTTATTAATAGGGCTAAGTCCAAAAGTCAAAGAGATCTTTTTAACAGCTTCATGTAATAAATTTACTTTACAAAAGGGGTTTCCCCACTTCTTGGGGCCAGTGGGAAGGAGACAGGACAAGAAATATCAGGCTAAAGAAGCTTCATGACAACATTAATTTGCAACCCAATTTAAGATGGGTGCAGTTAATACTACTTTTCTGGACTCCATGTGGTTTAAGTGGCCAAACTATGACAACCTGAGCTCCATGAGCTCCTTGAAGAAAACATATTTTTTTATCAGTCATGAAGGTCTGTGTTTGCATAGGGTAATCTAAAGCTGTGAGCACTGAGATATGGATTACGCATTCTTGGCAAGCTGTACTACAAAGCATGAAACACAGGGATGCTTCTGTGCTTAAGATGTCAAACATAAATATCACAAGGCTACTTTGGGATAAAGATTTTCATATAGAATACTACCAGTAATATCTGGGTCTGAAAGAAACCTAGTCTTATTCACAGTTTCCCAAGGATGAAACATTTATGTCTTTTAAACAGGAATTGGAAGCAAGTTGCCCCATTGTTTGTTAAAAATTAAATATAAACTGTTACTACTTGACTTCACCTCCAAGCTGTTTCTGTGATTTTGCCTGTTGGATGAAGACACCTCTTGGTGTCAGACTTGGATCTGCAAGGTGAAACTTCAAGTCACTCTGCTCTCCCGCCTTCTTGATGAGCTCCCAATTCACTCACCACCAGCAGTAGCATTGGATGTAGAATCATAGAAACAGTTAGGTTGGAACATATCTTTAAAATCATTGACTCCAACCGTAAACCTAACACTGACAAGTCCATCCTTAAACCACATCTCTAAGCACCACCGTTACATGACTTTTATATACTTCCAGGGATGGTGACTCAACCATTTCCTTAGGCAGCCTGTTGCAATTCTTGGCAACCCTTTTAGTGAAGAAATTTTTCCTAGTATCTAATCTATCTTGGCACACCCTGAGGTAATTTCCTATCATCCTATCACTTGTTACTTGAGAAAAGAGACTGATACCTTTCCTCTCATTTCACAACCCTTGAAAGGATTGATCTAACTTCTACCTGATTACACTTTGTCCCTAAGGTGTCCAGTGCACAAGTGTCCAGAATGACTCACTCAAAATGTGGAAAAATTCTGGTTCTTGACAGAAGGTCTCCTTTGCGATTGTAATTCTTAATAACAGTTTGGACCCATGTTTGTGAGATATACTATTCATAACATTTGCAAGCAAAACAAACTTGTACAGAGCTACCTCATCCTTGCAACAATCACTGCAATGCAGTGAAAAAAAATATACTAAAATGGAACCCCCCATCCCTTTGTAACTTTCTCAGCTTCAATAGTGAATGGTATTTTTATTGAATGTGGATTTTACAGTCATCAAATGCCAGTGTTTTATAAATCACTTTTTTTTCACTGAATATTTCAGATTATTTTTGTAGGCTCAACCCATTCATATTTCTGTCTCTCACAGTAACTGCTCTATTTTCCATTTGAAAGCAGTTCTGACACATAATTTGCAAGGTGCTCCTCAGCTTTCAGGAGAGATGTGCAACTACTGTTGCCTCTATGTCTATCTGTTTATAGTGTGACAGTTTAACATTTTTATTCTTTGTGGAGAACTACTGAAGTTGTCCCATTTTAAGGTGATTTGATAATTTTAGAAAATTCTAGTGCTGGAAGTTTTAGCCCACCTTGATTACTATGGTTTTTATATTTATCCTCGAGTAGACAGATCATAACAAGTACAGGGAAAAGAAGTGTATAACTCTTACTATGTTTTAGCAATCATGAGAAAATTTCCACCAATTTTGCCAGCTCTTCATAAGTTTTGAAATATTTTCTCTGGAATCCATGAGGTTTCCCCATATACCTTCCCTTGTCCATCTTCTCAAAATTAATTTTCTGTGTTTTTTTTTTATCTTGCTCCATGAGGAGACACTGTTCAGCAAGAAGCTGTAGTTAGTAAGAAGGTGGTACACGTCTTAAATGTGTTTTCCACTGCCTCCACTCTAGACTTAGTAGCTGTCAATGATACAGAAATTTGAAAATTGCCTGCCCATAAGGGTGTAACATAAAAGATTTTCTGCAAAGGGAACAAAATAAGAAAGAAAACTGAATTTCCAGATGCTGCGTTTAGGTCAGACTCTGGTTCAAGGACATGTGCAGTCCATATAGTAATTAACTGTTCCAATACAGGAATGAGAACAATAGTGCAGAGGATACTTCTATTAAAAACAGCTAAAGGTTAAGAAAGTAATGATTAAGCATTGAAAATCAGAAATACTCTGCAGATAGGCTATATTGAAAGTAGAATCATTTTTAGATTCTTTTTTTAAAAGCATAAAAGCAGAGAGAAGCAAGTCAGAACTGCTGAAAATTACTTTGGCTTTGCTCTTAGAAGAATAAAACATAAATACATGAAATTATAATAGCACACTATACTATTTAAAACAAATAAACTGATTTCTACTCATAATTTTTCTGAAGCACTTGCGAAAATATCTGCAGAGAAGTCGAAGTCTGGGAGATGCAATTGAAAATGAGAGCATCAGTGATCTTTACGCGTGGGAGACACCAGTAACATTTGACACAGAAATAAATTATAGTGCTCCTTTCTGGAAATGTTTCTCCTGCAGTGACAGAGTTGACATTCTACAAAGAATAGCTAAAAATTCCATTTAGGTAGGAGAAAGAATGGGCCCCGTTTGCAAATTCCCATTTTTTTTTCAACTTAGCTGTCACTTGTGGAAGTACTGACTTTTATGAGTTATATTTTCACTTCTTGGCTTGCTTTTGTTATTGCAGATTAAATGTCACAATTCCCTATAGGATATAAAGGAAAATATTGAAGGTCAATTTCTCTAATTCCAGATGCCTTAAAAGCACAGTTTCAGTGCGCATGAGCAGGATCAGCAAGAACAAGAAGAGCTTTTCATCCTGGAGATATTGTTGCTTAAGGAAATTAAAACACATTTAAATTGAGACTTCAGTTAAAATGAAAAGCATTTTTTCTTTCCCATCCCACAGTATGTCACAGGTGCAAGGGAGAGCTCTGTGTCACTGCCTGTGACTGGCCCCTCACTGGTGGAAGCCATCAGAGGTATTTTGAATAGACATTATTTGGGTTGTGTACACAAACCTAGTCTTGGACTTTCATATAAGTAAGCCTTCACAGCTTGAGGGAGAAGAGCGCTTTATGAAGTTATAACACTTGAAATTCTTCTGGTTATTATGCATTGTCATTCTCTTTTGTTTACTGTTTTCACACTCTGAAATAATGGAAAGAGCTATCATAGAAGAACTGTAGGAAACTAATTGGGAATCACTCAGAATTTGATTAATTAAGTGTAATTTACTTTTTGGCATTTTTGAAATGAACAAATGCTTTCCTACCAGAAGTTGCTGAGTTTCATCTTATTCGAGTTGAGTTGTTTTCTTCTGAATATAAATGTTTCAATTCCATTATTTTTTCTAGTATAAAGTCACAATAAACTGCGTATAATCTCTGAGCCACATCCATTGCTACGTTATATCAATTAATGCTGATATAACTCAGTGAAATAAAGAGAAAAAAAATCTACTGGTTTAAATGTACAAGCTTAGTCATACTTTGGTAAATTAAAGCAATAATATAATCCCTGTATATTTTGGTTCAAGTGCTTAAAAAGATGTTGTATAACATGAATAAAGAAATGAATATAATTTGGCATTATTTTATAGGTTTGATAGAGTCATAGAATAACCAGGTTGGAAGAGACCCACCAGATCATCGAGTCCAACCATTCCTATCAAACATGAAACCATGTCCCTCAGCACCTCATCCACCCGTCCCTTAAACACTTTCAGGGAAGGTGAATCAACCACCTCCCTGGGTAGCCTCTGCCAGTGCCAAATGACCCTTTCTGTCAAAAAATTTTTCCTAATATCTAGCCTAAATCTCCCCTGGTGGAGCTTGAGGCCATTTATGAAAATGTTTTAAATACCATCTTTATTTTTAATAGGTTCATAAACCTGAAAAACACATATCTGTGAGACAAAACATTGTATACCATTTTTAGTATATATCTTAAAAAATAAGCTAATCTTTTGCTATCATTATTTTCTTACTGTTAACTCGGTGCCTCGTCCAAACTACTTTCAGAGATGGTTGATTGTATCTGCCAGAACTAGTTTTGGGTTATGTACATTCAAGCTACTGGAGTTACAGAACAGATAGGATGAAGTATCTATCTTTGTTCCAGTAAAGTTCTTTGTCAGTGTCAGGAGTGAATTCTTCCTGTAATTCTATATTATGATCACATAACAAATAATGTTAATAAAATCTTGTTCTTTCCTCAGCTAGCTTAGTACTATTTACCTTATAGTTAAACTATTTTTATTAAAGTCATGCTATAAGTATCTGTGAATTGTGTATTTTTGTATGTTCAACATTTCTTGCTTTACCATTCAGCCACACATACCTCTTTTACTGGGTGTCCGAGGATGTCAAGATTGTAATTAACACTAGACTTGTCAAATTCTCAGACATGTTAAAATATTTTTGACTTACAGATGCGTGAATGTACAAAAAACATATGAGAAAAAGTTTGTGAACTGACATGTTTCAATTTCTTAAGAGAGGTGGAAATGGTTATTACTGGGATTTTTCAAAGTCATTTAACACAGGGCTCTGTTGCCTTATGTTAAAGTCAATGCACTTAAAATAAATGCATGCATCAGGCATTTGTCAATGTGACATACTCTAAGAATGGATTTATTTGATTTATACCATATACATACGGAGAAAATCAATGCAAATTTTGACCTGGTTTAATAAAAAAGATAATTTCCTTAAGGTTATTATTTTCATTGTTAAAAGCTGCAAATGTAGAAAGTAAAGACTAAGGAACAGCAGATACAGTAAATATATAAAGTCAGACAAAACACTAACTGATGAAACAGCTGACTAAGAAACTGTGCAGCCCACGTGGTGTCACATATGCCTTGCTTTTCAGGTGGTGCAATTAAACTGTTCACAAAAGTCTGCTTCTCAGATGGCAAATTGTTCTTGAGAAAGGAAAAGAACAAACAGAAGAAATATTTAAAATCACAAGTCTTTCCCAACAAAAAATGTCCGTGTCCATGTCATCAAGTTACCGCCACAAGGCAGACTTTGAAAATTTGAAACCTTGAAAAACAGAAGACCCTCCATCTGCTGTTATGTTACCAGGGAATAAGCAAGGGTGAAAATCTATTAGTTGTTCTGAAATACCAGCTCGTATGCTCTTGACAATGAGCACAGCAACACTCAAGAGGAGACAACACATAGTGGACCTGCTCACGCTGCTTGGTGTTATTCAATACCAGTAAGAGTAAGAAAACCCATTTCTACCTTGAAAATAAAAAAAAAAAAATACAACTGAAACAAATGAACAGGTTTTTAGTTTAGTTGTGGGGTTTATTTTTGTTTGTTTGTTTTTTACCTTGAAACACATTGACACCATCTTGCTTTAGGAATATTTGATCCATCATAAACAAGCCTACAAGCCTTTCTCCCATGTAACATATTTTTTTGAATATTACTGCATTTAGTCCATTTTCCTAAGGAGAAACCTCAGGGAGATGGTAATTCTGAGAGAAAATAAATACAAGAATATCAGAAAGTGAAAGTTCTGATGTTTATTGTTGTGTTTCCTAATGTAAACCATGCATCCAAATATGAGTACATCATCATACTTGTGACAAAATCTGTGATGTGAAAATGAAATTATACAAGAACAGCTCATCCTTGTTATAACCACAGAACACATACATCAGAGGCATTTAATTTGTACTGCTAAGGCTTGTCACAAATAAAAATAGTTCTGAGAAAACTTCTAAGAACTTATGGTAAATATAAATAAATGTCATGATCAATGAGTTATAAAAGCAAGATTGTTTCTTCAGAATTATACAACAAAACACTCATATTTTATTACTTCCTTTGGAAAATGGAGGCGGGACATAACATATAACCCTTCATCCTTGTTAAATATGACAATTACTATCACTGGCTCATACATGGGTCTTCTTCTTTTGTCATCTTTACATTTTGCAGTATTTTTGATGTACTGCTCAGACAGAAATATTTAAACAGAGCTATGGAATTCGTCTGCTGAATTTTAAGCAAAATTACTGTTCATAAGAAATGGATAGGGAGAGGAATCTTCCCTGACAGAGGACTACCAGAGGAGATCAAATCTCTAGTATTTTATCTTCATCAGTAGCCTATGCTCAAAGTGCTAATGATAATTACGGTGCTTCAAAAAAGCAATTATTGAACATGCAGGTGCTGAGTTAGAAGAAGAGGAAAAGAGAAGAACAGCTCACTTTCTTCACTGTCAGTATTTCTAGGTGCAGTAATCTTGCTACTTAAATTGTTCTCTCAGTCTGCCGTTGTTTCTGGATGGACTCTGCTTGCCCTCATTTTATCCCAGTTGTTACTAGTCAGCCAAATGGCTACATTACATAATAGAATTATAGAATCATAGAACAACCAGGTTGGAAGAGACCCACCGGATCATCAAATCCAACCATTCCTATCAAACACTAAACCAAGTCCCTCAGGACCTCATCCACCCGTGCCTTAAACACCTCCAGGGAAGGTGAATCAACCATCTCCCTGGGCAGCCTATTCCAATGCCCAATGACCCTCTGCGTGAAAAACCTCCTCCTAATCTCTAGCCTAAATCTCCCCTGGCGGAGCTTGAGGCCATTCCCTCTCGTCCTGTCCCCTGACACTTGGGAGAATAGGCCAGCTCTCTCCTCTCCACAACCTCCTTTCAGGTACTTGTAGAGAGTAATGAGGTCTCCTCTCAGCCTCCTCTTCTCTAGGCTAAACAACCCCAGCTCTCTCAGATGCTCCTCATAATGCCTGTTCTCCAGCCCCTTCACCAGCTTCGTCGCTCTTCTCTGGACTCGTTCCAGTGCCTTAGCATCCTTCTTGTGGTGAGGGGCCCAGAACAGAACACAGGATTCAAGGAGCGGCCTCACCAGTGCTGAGTACAGAGGGAGAAGAACCTCCCTGGACCTGCTGGTCACACCATTTCTGATACAAGCCAGGATGCCAGATGTGTAGTGACTTTGCAATGTAGAGCTTTCATGACTCTCCTTGACTATTTCTTTCATTTCCCCACCCTCCCAAAAACTCCCTTTCTCAAAAGGCAGCAGGAAAATACATACTAAAATGTCTTATGTTCAAGAATAAAGTCAGTGTTCCCTCAACAATACCAGCTCAGTGTTCTAGAAAGGTGTGGTCGTGAGGCAAAATGCCATCATGCCTTCTATAAGGTCTATAGGAGATTGTGCTCTTATGCTGCTGTTGTTATCACTGCCTGCTAATATTCGTTCATGCAATAGAACTTGTCTTGCTCTGCAGTTGCTGCAGAAGCAGTGCAGTGATCAGCAGTTGCTGTTGCTTCTGCTCTTTAGCAGTTATTTTTTCCTCTAAGTCAATTCATACTGGTTAGAATATCTCCTGAATGCCTCAAGATACCAGCTGAGTTTCTCAGCAAAAAGCAAAGCTCTCCTATTTCCTGTAACAGGCAGAAAAATAGGATATTCATGCCATATTTGCAATCCTCCTTTTACTCCTTCTTAGAATCATCAACTGACAGCAATTTACCAGTTCCTTATTGATGACAAATCCCATGCAGGAACTTCTCAGCCCTGTAGCTGCTATTTCTTTTCCAAGAGACATCCTCTTCTCCCAGTTGTTCTCCATGTTTCAGCTAGCTGCAAGCAGGAACATTGTTGCTAAAAGATTAATAATTGTTGTGGAGTGAAACATATAATACTCTTGTGAGACTGTTCACAGTTTTGTCCAAAGATATTTTTTGTATTTATGAATAAGAGATGTGCCCTGACAGAAAGGTGCAAGCACTGATTGCTTCTGTGGAGATTTTGAATGTACCAGTAGCCACTCATGGCTACAAACCACACAAAAAAATTAATGTTACCAGTTGCTAGAGGCACTGTATAGGCTGACTTTGAAACAATCCAGTATCTTACTGCAAATAATGCCTACCTGGTATGATAAAACTTTTTCTTAAAGACAAAATGAATACTTCGAGAAATCTATCACCTTTGCTTCAATTTCCCAAACTGGTAGCTTTTGATTGTGCTCCAAAACATTAACTTCATAAAATCTGTAAGGAACTGATTCAGGAAGCATTGGTTTACTCTTATTCTCCAAAAAACTTCTGAGTTTTAATCTGCAGCCAAGCTCTAAGGTCACTCTCCTCTTAGCTTGAGGGATTCTTTTTAATCCATTTTGAATTTTCAATGTCCACTGCCTTAGATCTTGATTAGAGAAATCTATTGATTTTCCTTGTGAATTTGAGGTCTGCTCTGAATATTGACAGCAGGTTTTATTTGGTTTGAATCTACACTGCTGTCATACTTTTGTAACAAATAGCAGCTATGATTTAATTTGTTCTATTGTCTTTTGCTGATAAAATAATAGCTTTCATATTCTGCCAAATTAGTACAACTTCTTTCTATATCCCAATAGTGTTATACTGTTCAGGCATCTTGTTTTCTGTTCCTGAATCAGCTTCTGAATGTGGCCATTAGCATGAGAAAATTTGACAGTTTCCATAGTTTCCCTAGGGACAGCAGAACTGCAAATGCTGCTTGAAATGCATAATTGTGTTCTGACTTTCTCTTGTGGTGGTTTGTTGATTGTTTTCTTTTTCCACCTTGATCTTCAGCAGTCTGAAGCAATTCCATCAGAGTAAGGAGATACACAATCAGAAGAACCTGCCCTGCTAGGAATCCAAAAGAAACTGTATTCTGTAACAGCCAGCTTTCGATCTCCATTTTTTCCACATGTTCAGCAGTACTTCTTACAAGCCCCATTAATGAGCCTGGAAAAACTGTTAGATTTTGCTACCTGTTCAAGGATGAGGCTTGGCTCCCCTGAAATTCTTTTATTAAATCAAAATTTTATTTGCTACAGAAGCTAAATTGGCCTGAATGTTGTGCTTTGGAACTGTTTCTTTTATACACAGTTTGATTTGAAGAAGCTCAACTGACTTAAAGAAAAGCTCTAATCTCCATGCTTTCGTATTAAATGCATCTTCTTAATAATAACGTGAATATACATGACTGCTAAACCCATCATTTGAGAGCGTAAAGTGTGGTAGTAGTGGTGCCATTGTAGAAAGGTGGTTATATCCCTGTGCTCGCTCTTTTTTTACCTGTACTAAGACTGCTGAGTGATATTGAATTTGACATGGGTATTATGATGTCAGTTTAAGGACTGAGCTAAGCTACTGCATTTATTTTAGTAGGTTGAAAACTATATGGCCATTAGCAGGCACTACTGTTCTGTTCTATTACCCACTGGTCAACACGTACTAGAAACAAAGAGGAGAAAAAAATGTGTCTGAAATACTTTGTCAGCTGAGCTCATATTATAAAACCTGTACAGTGTTCCAATACCATCTGTAACAGTAACGTCTACCATACCAAAATCTGAAAGAAATATAGGGAATTTAGTTTCTTTTGGTTTTAGAGCGTCCAGGTCATACACTGTTGGGAACACAATGTTGTTATTCCAAGCAGGTATTTGTCTACACTCACCTGAACTGATGCCTGACTTTCAGTTTCCCTCCAGAAGCAAGGCAGCTTGTTTGAACAGGTAGGATACTTTCCACTAGACATTCGTATCGAGGCTGAACTGACAATATTCTCTGCCCTTTATGTAAGATTGCAAATTGAATTTGGTCATGAAAAATATTAAAATCTTCTTGATCAAACTTGACTCAGAGAAACAGGAAACCTTACCTTTTGACATTCAGTGGCACAAAAATTACACCACAGATCTTCTTGCAGTCATCTCCTTCCAAGTCTCATACAAGGTTAGGGTCCTTACTTTCCCTATAGTGAACTATTTGTATTGCTGAAAAGAATTTTAACTGGATTAACTAGTTGTTTTTTTTTTTTTTTAATGTGACTGCCCTTTTTTAATAACTGCTTATGCACCTAGGCATTATTAGTATGTACAAGGTTAGTAGCAATAGATACTACATTATATCTATGTGTGGCCACTAATATTTGGCATTTCAACATGACAACCAGATAAGTAATTGTTCCATGGGTTTATATGCACACATGGTGAAATGATGGGCAAATTTTAACTTGCACCTACACTGTGAAAGGCAAACAGGCTAACGAGTGGTTAGCTATGGAAAATTAAAAATATAAGATTTCATTCTAAGTACTAACTCAGATCAGCTACTGTTTCTACAGAAAGCTTTTGAGGCAATGTGGTTTTTGTAAAGTGGTGAGCCAGACAATTGGGTTCACAATAACCTTTTTTTTTTTTTAAAAAAAAACAAACCCACTTTTCTCCATCAAAGTTGTATTCAGGGAACAAAAGTACGTAATTTTCTGGTTGAATTTAAGCAGTGCAAACACCTACTGCCTAACACTAGTAGAAGTTTCCTTCTAGTGCTTGTTACTGTTCTCTTTTAATCTCACTTGAATGATCAATTCATTAAACAATGATTTCATTCTTGCTTTGAAAATCCTCACCTATGAAAGGAAGAGAATGTTTTTAAACCAAATTGAATGTCTTCAGGAAATGGAATAAAAAAGTTTTCAGGGTGGAGAGATACATAGCTGCTGGGTAAGTCTCCCTACCTGATATCTGCAACTATCATTTATTAGAGCCTTCAAGCCACTTGTGCAAAAAATCTGCAATGGTTCCTCTGTGATTGTGGCTGACTTTCAATCAGTCCTATAGGCTTTTATTCCTGAAGTGAATCAATACAGTTACTTTCAAAAGGCCCAAGTCATCTATACTCTGTTTGCATTTAGAACATTATTTCAGCTTCTTTCCCGTAGAGGAAATATCACCAGCAGCAAGACCAGACCTTTTCACATCTATACAGAAAAAAGGACAGTTCATCACTTTTGGCAAAGATATGAAGATGTCTGTGAAATAACATAAAAAATGCCTTGGCTTTTAAAAATTAACAAAAGTTCCCTAATATAACTTCAAATTATCCCCATGCAGAAACAGATAATATAGCACAACACCTAGCATCCAGGGTTTTTATCACTTCTAAGTACGTGGATGTCTAGAAATTAGGGAATTCCAGAAAATACTTTTATTGAGACATTTGTCCAAGTTTCAGACATAATTGTAATTTGACTGCTCTCTTTTAACGACTGCTTATGCACTTAGGTGTTATTAGCATGGACAAGAATCTAAGGTGGATTTTGAAACTGAAATCAACATGTCACTTGTGAACATGCTTTTTATTTCATTGCTAAAAGCTCAACCCCACATGAAAAAAAAAACCCAAAACCTACTCAAATTTTACTGGTTTTCATTGATAATGGAATTAGTGGGGATTATTTATTATGTCAGACATAACTCACACATTAAGGTTTAGTATGTAAAGAGCTGACAAAGCACAGACTTTATATGAGCAAATACAAATCTTCAGATCATATTGTTTTTTCACATTGTTTTTTGTTGTTAAAATAAATGATTTTTCTAAGTTGACATCACAGCATTTACTCTGGTTACCAGCATTTTCTCTAGTTTTTCTGATGATAACTCTTAAGGTGCTTTCTCAGTTCAATTAACTTTGATTTGGATTAGTGTAGACTGAAGATGAATGAAAATAAAGTAGACGTTAGAAAGAATTATAAGATTCAGCACCTTGTATTAATACATAATGTTGAAAATTCCGTTACATGCAGTTTAATAATCGTTTAAAAATGAGGGGTTTTGAACTGAGAATGGAAACTACAAATGCTTTTCATAGACATCGTTGTCTGATTTTTCAGATTGTCATATATGTGTAATATTTATATGTTTATATCCCAGAAAAAACTATTTTTAGATAAAGGAGTTAAAATATCTGAGGTGCTAAAGCAGAGTACTAAAGCAGAGACGTAGTAGTTCTGTGTGGAAGTCAGAGAAGTATGATAATTAAGAAGTATTAGTCTGAGAGAGGTCCCTCAGAATCATACAGCGGTCAATACGCACGGCTAGTGACAGTGACATTCTGGGAAGTGCGGGAATGACGTATAATAATTTTCTATTCAGTCTGAGCAATACATGTTTCTTTCTTGTAAGTCCTAAAGAAATAAAACTGCTGCAAGATTTATGACCACCAGAACTGGGTTCCAGACAAGACAGTGTATATTTCGAATTGCCCAGTCCTGCATTTTAATCTGGCAACAGTTCATCTTATGCTACTGTTTAATTCTACAGTAATTATTTAATATCGAAGTAATTATCTTAGATTGGACTACTGGCCTTATAACACCAGAGTATTCATGCGTTGAGTTCAAACTCTGCAATACATCTCGAAGAAAGAAAATCAGTAAAACAGGTGATGAAAATGTATGGGGGTTCTGGCTATGGCACTCAAAGTGTTGAATATATTTATTGTAGGTACAGCAATGGAATGACCTTCTACAGAGGGATATCCACTAATTCTTCTTTATACCGCCTTACATTGCAAAAGCAAATGACTATTTCATTTTTAGAGCAAAAGTACTAAGAAACTAAGGGAATGATTTCATCATTGTTACTGTGTTAAGAATACAATATACAGCACACTTTAGAACTCTGATTACATGCAAACTAATTCTTCTAGTATTTATTTTATTTGTGTATAATACAAATGAAGCCTAGATACATGTTAGGAAAAATTAAGTCTCCGTTAAAATTGTTGTGGTCTAATGGCTTTTCAGAATCACAAGACTCATAATGGCAAATTAACCCTCTGAATTGCTTAATTCTGAGAACATAATTAATTTTCTTTCAGGTGTGGAATGTCTGACTTGTTGTGAATATGTATTTCTTAATCAGTTTAGTGTTGCCAAAACCTAAGAAAATATAGAGCAGCCCGAAAAGTCACACAACAGGAATATTCCTGCTCCATTTGCTTTATCATACAAAGATCAATTATTTACTAGGCAGAAGATGTGATATCATTTAGACTTCTTGAATCTATAGAAAATTGCATCTGACATTTCTATAACAGAATGGAATTGCAAGAGCTTCCTGGTGTTCATTTATCAAAGGTGTGTCGCTTGAGTGACCTCCAAATTAGCAGAAAGAAGGCCAGTTGGGACAAATGATGTACCACATTTCTGCCTGCCCAAAGAAAATGTACCCTGTGGTGTGAATACTATGGTAGTAGTCAGGAATCCATAAAAAAGTATCAGGTTAATTCTAAAAATAAAAAAATGCCATTGATGTCATTATGGTTATATGACATGTTCTTGTATCTTAATGTTAAGCCTTTCATTTCCAAAATTTTAACTTGAATCAGCTGGAGGCTGTTAATATCTCTCACTTCAATGTGCATTTTTTATTTCACAGGGCAAACCCCTATTCCGGTATTCCCTGTCGTCTCAGAAAATTCATTTTCACCTAGATGGACAAAATGCAAGACAGGCTAGAACTTGCTTCAGTGGCATCAGCTAACTGGTGGTTGTGAAAGTTAGTCCAAAAGCTTTTGGATTTTAGCCCAATGAAGCTAACCTTCCTCTCACACACTGTATCAACAGCACAAGTTAAATGGACGTGTCTGGCTCTCACTTTTTCTGATGCACATGGGAACTGCTTGCAGTTGAAACGGTACAGGTTTTTTGAAATGTGACACCTGAGAGCAGAATTTGTCCACAGACTTTATATGCTTGCAGTTACAAGGACTGCTTAATTTTAAGCAGGAATAAATGTTTCAACCTGGCAAAATCCAGGATTAACAATTCTGTTTGCCTGAGAATCTGCATGGGCACAGGTAAGTTGTTTCCATCAACTGCAACAGCTTTCAGAGGCAGAAGACAGGCATGGTCCACTTAAAATGTTTCTTTGTGGCTGAATTAGCCAACAACAGCAGCAGCACTGAGATAAATTATCCTAAGGGACTGAGTTTGGTGCTGCAGGACTGAGGATGAAGGCTAAAGCAGAGTTTTGACTTACTTCATGTTAAGAAAGCTAAGTGGGGCATCGATTCTTCATCTCTATTTGCTCAGGGAAACTTACCTGCCCCCGAGAAGCTTTGCTCAGCACTACAACTATGCTGTTTACTTACCTGAATAAAAAACTTGAGGCACGGAAGTATTTCTACAGTTTGGTGTAGAGAAATGAAGAACATTTTGGGTTCCATTAGCCAGTCTGTATAGCATACTATGCTGAAGTACACAGCAACAGACAAAAAAATCACGATGGGCCTCACATGTTGGTTGTTGTACTAGAAAGTCTATCAAATGCATGAAATTTAAGTGTGAGGGATACTATATCATGTTAGGCTCCATCTGGTCTACAAGAAATGCTAAACACTTGCCTTGAAAAATTTAATAAACAAGTACAGTATTAACTTCTGCTGATGTTGAAGCTAGCCCAGGCAGATGTTGTAGAGCTATGCAGAGACTGCAGAAAAGCTCTGGCTGGCAGTCTTGGGATAAGATTTGGACAAATCAGTAAGGGCTGGCTGCCCAGTGTGATACGAGAAATCTGTTGCCATATGTTATAAACAGCTGAAGGCTATATAATGATACAAGTTAAAACTTTTGTTCAACTGTGAGCGTGTATTGAAATTATGGAATTAATGTGTGGTCTTATTATACATGACCATATGATTAGAGTTTACCTTTCTTGGCAATCAGCTTGCTGATGCACACTCAAGTCCCCTTTTAAAAATCAAGACATGTTAGAAGCACTAGCAGAAGGAACTACTGCTAGGGGTACACTAAGTTTCTGAGTATGCTGCTTTATTTCTGTGGAATGTGTTTACACACCCAAGGACTATAAAATATTTTCTGGGAATTGCCATGATAATATTTCTGAAATTTGCCCTGTTTGATGTCTGATACCAAGATGATTTTTTTTCCCTGTCATTGTAGGCTCTGCTAGCAGTAACCAATATTTGAGACAGTCTGGTCTACCTTTATAGCAATTGTCCCCCACATGCTTATTGTTCACTGATATACAAATTTCTGCTTTTTTTCCCCCCGATAACTATTAAGGCACCCGTATTTAGCTGTGAGAAGCAGTATAAATGCATGAGCTGATCTCAACCATTAGAATCTGAAATTGCAAGTTATTTAAAAAAGGTCATGGAAAGAGTTTTTCTTTTTTAAGAAGTGTGTGTTTATGTATAAGCACACACTCTCAGTAGAACTTGTCTTATTATAGCGTGTAGCATAGAAAAATGAAGGAGAAAGATAAATATATACTCTTCCCATGAAGCTTACTCCAGCCAAGGTGCATCAAAATCACCTTCCTAACTGGCTCCCAGTTAGGATTCAGTAACCTATGGAATAGGTGTTGTGCCACACCTCGAATCAATATGCTACAATAGCTTATATGAGATTTGTACAGCAGGTTACTGCCAGGAAGCAGCGAGAGCATAGTGGCTGCTGCTGTTTAAGAGAAGGCAGATCAGGAGCTTAATAGCACAGACCTCACTATCTTTGGTTTGTTCCACCCTGTCCAGCAAGGTAAGCGAGATAAACCCAGAAACAACAGCCAGATTGACCCACAAATCTAGATTTAAGAAAATACTGCAGTGACAAAGCTGTGTAAGATCAAGTCTGGAAATCAAACTTCAGGTCAAGATCAGGTCCACAAAGCACCAGACAGGGCTATAGGGGCAGACTGATATCAAGGTAGCATCAAGATTCTCCATAGCCATGAACAGCCTATGGCTGAGCCAGAACCCAACACTCCTCTGATGCAGCGCAGGCAAGAAGTGATGCTTCCTGGCAGAGGTTAAATAGAGATACTAGGCCCATAGCTGTGAGGGAGGCTCGAGATGGGGCTGCTTGCAGCCATCTGGGTTTATTAGTATGCAATGACACTGACAGGTATCAGCTGGTCGTGTGTAATAAAAGACAAAATGCAGTGAGCTACAGCTGTGTGCTGGCTGGGCAGGTTGGTTTTTTTCTGGCTTCTTGTTTTTGCTCTCTAGGCGCTTGACTGTGACAAGCCTTACGTAGCTGTTTGCTGGAAGCTCTAAACAACATGGCAGCCCTGATTAAGGGGTGGCTTCTGTAGAGCCTGCAGACCTATGATGTACTGTGGAGGGGTGGCTACAAGGTCATTTCCAGTGTGACTATTTCCAGTGTCTTATTTGTTCACAGTAGTGGAAGCTTAGGTGTGTGTTTACATTTCTGCTGTAACTAGTGTACCTGCCCCACTAATGACATTTCTCTCTACTAATGCTTTATAAACAAACAGTTCTGAAGAGCCTAGAGGATAAATATTGCATAGTCATCCAAATTTATAAAACTGGAAATCTGAAGCTGTGCTTATTTCTTCCCTAATGTACATGAGAGTGAAAAAGTTAACAACTGCATAAAGCAAGTGGAGTTTAGGAACCTGGAAGATCTTCCTGTTTCCTCACTGGGGAAATCATTCTATCTCTGGAGCCTGTTACCATACTGGGGGAACCAGCTCCTGGAAGGCAACCTCTGCCCTCGTGGGTGCTGACTGGCCTCCCTCTAGCTCCATCCAGGGCTGAGAGAACAGACCAAAGCACTGAAAGCCGTGCTGGAGCCAGACATGGAGTCTCCAGGCTCATACTCCAGCTACAACTTAAAAATAATGCTCTTCTTTTTTTATTCCTGGTTGGGTTTTCTTCCCCCTGATTTTTGTAAGGAAATCCTTACAGTTCTTCATAGCAAATGCTTATACCTCATAGCTGTTTATTTTGAATACTGTATTACTATCACATTACATGATTGAAAGGTTCTCCTTACTTGGTAGTGGCAAAAATTAAGTAGTTTTATTAAAAGAGCCAACAAACCTTTTTAAAAAAACCCACCAACTCAGTTTTCAGTAGAAACCCCAAAGCTGCTGCTGTAAATGGTGGGTTGCAGGGGTTTTGTTCAACCTGCTCAACTCACAATTTTCATGGATAATGTAGTCTCATACAGAGTTGTCAATGATCTGTCATTAAAACAAGTCCAGAAAGAAATAAATGTTGACTTAAAATAGTTCAACTTGCTATATATTATTAATGAAAAAATGTTGGATTTTTTCAAATACATCCATGCTTTTGTTGCAAGAAAAATGGAAGCTCTCCCTGTACGGTATGAAATATTTGCTTTAGTTCAGTGTTAACCTTTTCATTGTTTCATCTTTAAAGTAAAAATCAAAAGCCCAAACTTGGATTCCTCCTCCAAAAGAGTTGACTCAATTTTCTCCTTCTTGATGCTTACCTATACCATATAATTGACATTTAATACTTATTTAGTTCTGTCCCGCTGGCCCCTTTTGCAGGAGTAGATTTTCACTGAGCAGGGGAGTGGGATGGAAATGCTCTTGCTTTTCTTCTGAGTACTGGCTGAGTGGTTTGTGTTGGTCTGGTGCCTTTAGTGACAGCTTCCTGAGGGCCCCTGATCACAGGCACAGCCTCACTAACCTTTGACTGACAGGCTTGGCATTTGTCAGAACAGTGCTTTCCTCCTGCTAATGGGCTCTGTGCATGCTGATGATCAAGGAGAGTTTAAACTAAAAACCTGCATCTGGTGAATTCCAGAAGCAATTTTCACAGCTGGCTGAAAGCTTGCTAATTTGCAAGCAAAAAAGAAGTAAAAAACCAACAACCAAACGCACAAGAGAACTAACCAGCTGCAGTGCAACAATATGTAGTTTAGGGAATCTGTAACTGCAGATGTATAAAGTATGTGTTTCTCCATGACACTGGTAAAAATGCAGCCTTAAAAATACTCCAAGAAGCAGACATGAATGATAAGTGTTAGGAAATTCAAAACCAGTAATAGGTTTTTTTATATATGATAATAAACAACAGTAGAAATACAGAAACTAAGAACTGCTGGTGTAATTCTAATCTTCACTTACCTTGTAGGCTTGCAAGTGTTATTTTTTAAGTATCAGATCATACATTGTGTCACCTGGTAAAACACCTATACTATGTCTTTTTCAAGGCAGAAAACCTAAGCCACCAGGCTGGAGACCCTCATCAGTGATTGAACTTGTCTTGTTAATCCTGCTGTGCAAGTTAAAACTCACAGCATGCAAGAGGGGATGTATACATATGGTAAGTGTCCCAATACTAGAGGATGCCAAAGTGAAAGAGAGTGCTAGCGTACCACTACCTGTTCCTAACAACATGTTTTCCAACAACTCTGTCACTCAATGTGCATGACTACTTCATGACCTCCTACGTACCTGTGCTTTTGGGGTTGTGCGACAGGCTTCCTACATAGCCCAAAGATTGGAGTTTAGTTTGTCTCATCAAAAGTTACAGGGAGGCTTGAAGTTTCTAAAGCTAGGTTTGATTTGAATGCAGACTAAGATAAAACTGAAAATGCAGGAACAGTTCTGCACAGCAAGACGATAAAACAAAAATAGATTTTAAGTAATCTGTCTGTCTTTATGCCTCCTGACTCTATGTCGGGACATTTGCAGGATGGATGCTTTTCAGACTCATGGTATGTACTGCAATTTTTTTAAAAAAAAGAATTAACACAAATCAGGTCTCCAGGAAAATATCTTCTCCATCACCTCTTAGGTATAACTCTGTGTTTCCTTGCTGCTCAGGAGCTACTTGGTCTCTGTTTATGCTGTGTCTATCTTTGTCTTTGGGTTTTGAGACCTGTCTTTCTCTCCGAAAGACTCCTTGTGCTTTGTATGATCAGTTAAACTCAGAGCTACATTTGAAAATATTCTTTTTGACTCAAAACACAGCAGCCTGCACAAAGCAGTTAAATAATCCATCTCACTGCCTGGGTACCCATTTTAAAAGGGCCATAACTTGAGATTTTTTGTTTGCTTTTCTGTTTTATATAATAATAATAATAATACAAAAAACTGTGACTTAAATGATTCTGGGCAGTAAAAAGAAGGGAAAAATCTAAAAGGTCTGTTGAAACTAGCCTGTTCAGTTTCTGTATGCACAGGAGTATAAAATCTTTTAGTTTTTAATAAAAGAGTTATAAACTATCACCAGAGAATGTATGTGTTTGGAGGTGTTGTTGGCTAAGCAGGCTGAATAGAAGTGGCATTTGTCTTTAAAAATAGGAGATGCACTTCTATATTCGTATTAGCAAAGAAAAGTTCCTCATTTGTAGTTGATTTTCCCTGCTGTTCTGCATTTTGCAACTTTTTTAGGGTAAACCCTTCTACTTCTCAGTTGTATAAGTTTATGCTAATGTCATAACTAGCTAGTTGAAAAAAAAATACAGAAGTGCAGTAGTGAGTGTATTTACCAAGGCGTAGTGATATTCTTCATTATCCTTGCTAAATATGAGGTAGAACCAAAAGAAGACTCTTACTAGTGCTGTCTGTTCCTTATGTACCACGCAGTCTCTGCTAACAGATAGAACTTGGCCCATATATAGAATACCTATTTCTCCTACAGCTAGTATGGCATTTATTCATAGCCTTATTTTAGAAAAAACCCCAACTTTAGGATCAGTTTTGGCACAGAAGTGCAGCTAAAGAAAAAGAGATTTTCCTAGTGTATTCTCTGGAAGTGATTGCTTTGTATTGTTATTAAATCTCAGAAGGAGTTATTTCTCTCCCCTGAAAAGCGTTGCCTTTTGTTTTTGCTGCTGTCCACTCACTCCTGCAATAATTAAGCATGCCTTTCAGTTTACGAAAGATGAAATGCAAAACAAAAGAACGAATTAGAAAAGAAAGGATTTTTCATAATGTATTTGATGTAAATAATGTTGCCTTTGACATTAATTTTGTGACTCGTCATGTCATGCAATATCCTCAACTTTCATGAGTAGATTCTCCTCTACTATTATTAGCAGTGGTTTCCTCTCTCACTGTAAAGTATTTTGGCACCAAAACATTCTGAATTACAATGACAAAACATTTAGAAAAGAAATATATTTATATACTGTGCTTCTATACCTCATTGCATGTGAGAAGTGCCTGGTAAGTGTAGGAGTTAACACGCCCTGCAACAGTGTTCTTTTGCTCCTTTGTTTCACAAGCAGCCGTACTCAGCCAGTTACACTCAGAAATTCTATTGGCTTTGTTTTCTGCCATTTAATTTCCTGTGGCTGACACTATCATCAGGAGATCTTGCAAGAAAAATGATGTCCTGTAAACCATAAATTGGGAACTGCTACACTGAGATCTCATGTTGTGGTGGTGGTTGTGTTGTTTTTTTTTTTTTCTTCTCAGATCCATCATGTGTTTTGGATGGAAACATTGATATCAGCTTTATTAAATGCAAGTAGATGGAAACAAACTTTTGGAATACAATGCTACAGTCTATTTAGTGCAGTGGCAAAATACAGATCTACTAGCCTTTATATAAGGTGACTCAGTAGCTGTTTTGCATTTATGTTGCCATTTTAAGGAACTTCTCAAATGTTGGAACAGCCAAAAATGTGCAAAGCCTAAATGCTTTTCGATGATTTGAATATATTTACAAACTCTCTTATGCATTCTACTTTAAATCACCTTCCAGACATGGCCTGCATACATGACTCTTGTCTCTGGATGACAGTTAAAGCCTACAGTAAGGTAAATGTCAACTGACTGTCACATAACAGGTAACCATTGTTCAGAAAATCTCTGGAGAGTCTGACCAAAATTCCAAATTTGAAAAAAAGCATAATGTGGATAAATGATCAACTTTTAGTTTAAATGTGTTAATATTTCTTTGTGTGGTCATCAGCATGGAAGATAAGCTGCGTAAAATTAAGTATGAAACTTAAGTTCTACGATAAAAAGAAAATTCCAATTACATTTCAGAATTATTATAATATGACAGTGGATTTTGAGTTGAAGGCTGGTCTTAATTTGATTTTAATAACTTTTGTATGAAAATGTTTAATTTATTTGTAATAAAAATTGTAGAAAACACATTTCTCAAGCATGAATGCCCAGAGCTCAAAGCAAATTTTTAATTCTATGCTCACTATAAAACTTTAAAGGTAGGGCTCTGGTGGCTCATTTTGCAAATCACCTCCTTCTTAAATTGGTCAGAATCTTGAAACTTCGAGCATAATCTAAAAATGTTAGGTGAAAGTCAGATGTGCACTTTGATCTGTGTTGGACTAGTTAATATGCAAGTCAGATGACAGTTTCATTACTCCTGTATGAATACGCTGGGTGACTGAGTAATGCAGTATGAATTCCAAACCACATATTACAAACGTATTTGAATAATTTGCAGGTGATTGTGTGCTAGTCAATTTAATTTGTAATTTTTTGAAAAAGTTCATATTACTTTATTATATCCTTTAGAACCTCCCATAAAGAAAGACAAGCAAAGACCTGAAAACAGAGTATCAGAAAAGACACTATATTGTGGGACTTGGCTTTTATTCGTGTGATGAATTTATCTCACTATCATTGGAAGTTAGATATGATAGCAAGCTGAGAGGCAATGCTATGGAAAAATACTTATATGAGGTTAATAATCTGACCTCCTATAGGTAATTGTCAAATGAGAATTTAACAGAAAGTTGCAGAGTTGGAGTTCACTCCACAGGCCGGACATGTTTGGATATGTAAGGTTTTAATTTCAGATATTTTTTCTCACTTCAGCTCATCATACTTTCAGGATTAAAACAGCAGGAAAACTTTTGAGAGTCATGAAATAGCAACACATAACGCACACAGACACCTCATGTCTAGTATTTATGACTAATTGGCAAAAGATGGAGAACCTGTACAGACCTATCCCTAAGTCTATTTCACATAATAAAGTAGGAAAATATGCTTATATTGTCAAAGAAAAGTCCCCCTTCCTTTGCTCTTGGCAGTCTAGTGTCTGGATGGGATGTGATGCAGCATGCTCCAAGGGACCCAGTATTGCTTCAGCGCAGCTTGTGGTTGTTCTGCAAATAATACTACCTGCCTACTGGCCCTCATTCAAGTCCTGGGTCTGCTAGTATTGCCTGAAAGAAAGAAATAGCAAAAGTAAAGCAGGCAGAGAACAGCTAAATTCCTTAAGAGTTTGCACAGCTATGTTTGGAAGAAAGGACGAGAGTGCTCAGTTTAGTGTGGAGAGGCCTGAGGAGAGGACATGCAGCTACAGCTCAAAAGCCACAAGGGCAATGATGAATGTTGAACTGATGTTGAGCAAATCCCACCAGGAGCCACTTGAGGAAACTGGATCAGTTCAGTATGGATAAGATTCTCTCAGTACTGCCCTTACCCAGCAGTGAGCTTCCAGAACATCATGTGGTGGGGGTATAAGGAGGGAGGCTTTATTTGCAGGCTGATAAAACCTAAATTGGGATAGATATTCACATGTAGCAGGGAGTAAACAGAGAGGGTACTTTAACAAGCGTCACTTGAGAAACAAGCGAAAACCAAACTGACATTATGGGTACTGGGAAAGAGTTCGGGGGGATAGACAGCAGAGGGTGGACGTGCTTGCATGCTTTCAGTGAGTAGTATCTGCTGCTGTCACTATCAGAGACTAAACAGGGAGTCAGATGGACCATTGTCCTGGTCCAGTAGGACATTTCTAATGATCTCTATCTTAAGCCTCTAATTTATTCCAATAAACAGATGTATCTTAATGAATGCTTGTCCTTTACAGAAAACTTTGTTTCCTCTTTATCCAACCATTCTTTTTTTTTTTTTTTTTAATACACACAAAAGACTGATCAGTGCAAGATGAATGCTGCTTTAACTTTAAGGTTAAGTTACCTGGAAAAGACTTCATGTTTGAAGTATTTCAAGGAAGAGCCATAGAGAGGAACTGCACTTTCTTGTCTCTGAATCAGTTGAGAGTCTTTGACTTTTTAAAACCTTTTCTTTTTTGTATTTCATGTTATAACTTCGTACTTTCCCAGATATCTGGAGTCATCCAAATAACTTACATCACTTAAACACCTGCACATCTGAATCATTATCTTCTGTACTATTTGGGACTTACTCTTCCGGAACCAAAATTATCGATTTGACAGGTACATCAAACAGGGAAAGGCTATGTAGTCTTTCTAATAGAGTCAAGTAGAGCAATTTCTACACATACACAGTTAGATGGCCATAGTTGTCATGTGGCTACTCAAAAATGATGTCTTCTTGTGCCTCTTGTATCTAATTTCAGATATCTCAAGAATATTTCTGCACAGAGAATATTAGAAAGTGATTAACAGCTCAATGTGCTTTCATCACAAGGCTATTATTTTCAGCGCTTTTCTTGCACAAAGCACGGGCAGCAGTGTCCTATTCTTTTATGAACTAGTAATGCAGTGTCTGGTCATTATACCATCCTAATATGTTAAATTATATCAATATCATAAAGCAACAGCAATTTAAAAAAAATTAAACTGCTCAATTAAAAAAAATAAAACCCTCGACATCTCTCCAAACCTCTCAAAGGAAGCAACAGATGTTGAACTGAAACTGTGAGCCTTTTATAATTTGGTAAAATATTCATTTCTCAAATCCTATATAAAATTTCTGGTTTTTGATTAAAAGAAAGAAAGGGAAGGGAAACAGGCCACCCAATATCTTACTTTTATTTTTTCTTCCTAAACACTTCATAGGCTGCAGTAGTAGGAGACTATACTGCACAGGGGTCCAGAGTGATAACTGACACATGTAGACAGTCATGATTCGTCCACACTACCCAAATGATGATGAGGAGATAGGTTCCACTTTGACATGTGCCAACTGGCTATTCTAGGAGTGAAAGTCGAGTTTGAATGGGAAAAGAAGACTTAACAGTCAAGTTCCAAGTCAACTTTCATGTGCCCTGCAATTCTGACGCTATTGTCCTGTCCTCTCTTCCAGGTCTTAAAACTTGTGCTTTTGTGAGCCAATTGCACATGTTGTGTGCCTCCATAATGGAATTATATTCCTGCATTTTCCTTACTAGTATGGAACAGGAAGGTATGGAAGACTGCTGGAGGGGCTCATGCCTGTGAAAGTGTTGTAATTTATGGGCACAGTAGTCCTTTATCTCTGAATAATGAATAGAGTTGTGTTCTTCAGTGCCAAATCCTGCTGAAATGAATATCCCAGGTATTTGGCTAATTTAACATATTGTACTTATGTGAATGGAAATTCATCTTCCATCAAAAAGGACTATCTGAAGAGTTATGTAGAATCAATATGATTAGGGACTTC
This sequence comes from Coccyzus lansbergi, assembly GCA_033558105.1. Taxonomy (NCBI): domain Eukaryota; kingdom Metazoa; phylum Chordata; class Aves; order Cuculiformes; family Coccyzidae; genus Coccyzus; species Coccyzus lansbergi. The sequence continues at coordinate 4,581,223 of JAUMJK010000305.1, read as the reverse complement.
AAAATAATCGTAACTTCAGTCTGAAACCATTTCTTCATTTTTAATGTAACCAGATAAGAAAGCCAAGGTGTCAGGAAAATGAAAGCTTAGAACAACAGCCAACTGCTGTTATGTTATTGTGTGGAAGGAAAAAAGTTAGTAGTATAAACACAAGTGCGTGTGTGTGAGAGAATTCATATCACTGTTCCCAATTCTGACAAATAAAGAGTGATTTTATTTTTTTTGCCAGTGAGTGTGAGTTACTTCTTGTAAATGAATGCTCCTTTTTAACCGAGTTACTAACTTTACAGTGTAAAATTTATGGTTCACATTTTTGGCAGTTTTGCTATTTCATTTGCATTGAAGGAAATTAGAGTAAAAGAAAAGCCAGTAGATAACTGCTCCCAGAAGTACTAAACGAGCTCTAGTATAAAACAAGTGGAAAGGATTCTGGTAACTGCTCAGCAGGTGAGTCAGTTCTGCAGGGTACTGTACAAGAAGTCTGGAATAGAAAAAAGGTGGTTTTGTATCTACACCATTACCGAATATTGGCATGTAAATGAAGAATATGTGCTGGAATACTTACTTTAAAGTAATTCTTAAGGTATCCTACAATAAGGACTAAAATTGTGCTATGCATCTGAAATAGAGATTAATTTTAAACTCCATATTTACATTATTAAGTATTGATAAATGCTAAAAGAGCAAAGAGAAAACTAGTTGTGAAAATTAATATTCTGAATCAATGTTTTGTATCATAGGTACTAACTCAGTGGAATTAAATGCTTGCTAATCTTTTTTTTTAAAGAACTTTAAAGAACTACTTGGAACATTATGAAATGTGTAACTGTTCCCTGCTTGTCCTCCTGAGGAACAGGATTATTGAAGAAAGTAAAACAAGATTAGAGTCAGTAAGCAGTAGCCAAGTATAACCTAGACAACTTGCAGACTTCAAGATAAGGACAATAAAGATATCATGTTGTCAGTCGCACTGTATCAGTTCACATTGGGTCAGGTGATACAGACCAGTGTTTCTATTCCTTTATTTGCTAATGTGGTTTCTATAGAGTCCCTCAGAAAGGAACAATGACATGGACACTGCTCCAGTACTTATTTAAAGGAATTGACTTAACTGTGACTTAAATTCAGTCTGCACATTGCTGAAAGAAAAACTTTAGTGTTTTTTTTTAACCCAGCATTTTATGTAGGCTGTTTACATGGTTTTAATTGCTGTAAGAATATTACAGCTCTATTTTATGGCTACTTGAAATGCTGAATTCCCCCTGAATGCAAATTGCAGCAATTATTTACAGGTAGCCTCTAGTATCAACACTTAGCCGTATTACTGTTGTAATATGTTTGCAGGTTTTACGCTTTTCGGAGTGATGAACTTTACCAGAGGACATTTTCAGTGTAAATCGTTTCTCTTGGTGTGTTTTAAAGATGAATATCTTAGATTAGCTGAGGATTATCCCCTTTAAGTATCTACCAGGAAGGAGAATTTTAACCACTGGAAGGAGTTGCTGTTATTTTGCTTCCATAGGAGGATCAACTTGCTGACTTCCACCCCAGTCCCCCTAAGGTTTTGTTCAGATTACCTTTATAGGTGTCAGTACTGACCTAGTAGCCTAGAAGGACGCTTAGTTCTCTTAGTAATATTTGCAACTCAGCACTTTGCATAGGCAAAGGAACTTTTGTGGATAGAAGTGCAGCTCAGGACTGTCATGACTCTGCTTTGCTAGTAAGTATTTCTGGAAATAGATATTTTTGGATCTCTCCAAGGATGAAAAACAGTTTCTCACTGTTTATAGCAGCAGTGAGACACATTCTTTGAAATGAAAGTAGCACAGAGCTTTTACTATTTTTATAGACATCAAGTGACCATCCTCTATGAATTATCTCCATTCAAGAGTGAATAAGTAACATGCAAGAGCACTGAAGTCTGATCCCTCCCTGGGAAGGATATTTGTAATATACAGTACTTTAGAAAAATATGTACAATCACTCTGGCATTAGCGATGTTTTGGGGAGAGAACCCTAGGATTTCTTTACAATGTTTCTTTGGCTTGGTTTGTTAGTGCTTCTCTACACACTTACGTACTACCTAAGTTTGATTGACTAATGAGTGCTGCTCTTCATGGTGTTATTTTGGTTTGCAGACTCACCATTTTGTGATCTATGTAAGAAGGCAGAGCTGTGTCTCATCAAATCATATTTAAATCTCATTTTTAAGGCATTAAATAAATTTAGTTCACAGATTTACTTTTAAACAGTTTAGTGAGGTTATTAAAGGCAGATGAGAGACAGGAATTGCAAAGTTTTTCAAAAGACTATGCCTTGTGGGGGTGGAAAATACGTATTCTTTTGCAGTTGATACCTAACTTAGGGCAGGTGGAGTCTGGATTATGCATCCTAGGGTGAGATAAGATATCATCAGGAATGAACACATATTTTCTTTCATGGAACTATTAATCTCTTCTTTCCTGCTTATCACAGCCACATTGTACCATTGTACACAGTTACAAGTGCATTGACACGTAGACCCTTTGCCACATCAGATAGGGAGTGTTTCCTCTTCTGGCAGTTATCAGAGGAGAAAAAGTGTGAAATAGATGGGGATTTTTAGAGGATTATTGGTGAAATGGGGAAGTCAGAATGGTAGACTTGCCTGGAAGAGAAAAAAGTGCAAAAGCTGAAAAGAGCTGCTGGTCCTGACAGTCACAAAGAACAAGGGATCAGGCTGTAGATACCCTCATTGGAAGGCTCGCTGCTGAGCCTGTACTGTGAAATACACAAAATTGCCTGTCAGCAAGTGGTGAGCCCTCTGCAGTAGGGTCAAAAATCAGCAAGGTCAACTGAAGCATGGCTTTGTGCCCTCTGAGGCAAAACCAAGAAAACGTATTACATATGAATTTATTGGCTACTCCTTGGGTTATGTGACTGTCTGTTTTCAGGACATGGCAGGAAAAGCATTCTGAAAGGAAGCAGACTCATGGGAAGCTCTTAAAAAACTTATCTCTGCTACCCAGCATGCAGATGCTTTACCAAAACATATAAAACTTAACTGGCATCTTGGATTTCTGTATATGAAGAACATTTCAGCATTTGTCCTTCATACCTGGTGCCCAGGACAGTAACGCAGGAACTGGACAGCACCAAAAAAATTCTCATGGAGATGTATGGGGTACCTGCTAGATACATAGGGAGATGTCATTTAATAGCCATGAGTAGATATAAAAGCTTGGGTGCCTGAAGGAACTCAGTGGATATGGAATAGGCCAGAACTCTCTGGTTACGTATCAGAGGGTCTTCTGCCTCCATACCTTGAAATACAGTACTTTTCTGCTGGCCAGATAAATGTGATTAGTGAGAGACTATGCTTAGTTCTTGCTCTTGTGGGCAGATAAAGGCATCAAAAGTGAGCATTGTGCATGCAATAGATTTTTCTTTTTTATTAATTTTTTTCTCCAGGGAAAAGAAAAGAAACAAAACAAAAAGAAAGTCTTTATGTTCTTTGGAACCACAGAGTAGTATTGCAATATAATCTTTTGTTCCTTTTTTTGTTAGGATCATTTTATTTAACATTCAGGGCACAACACTTTATCATCAGATATATTGGCATATTGATCTTAAGTCGGGTGGCCCACTTTTACCTCTGCAATGAATAAAACCAGAGGATGGCTCAGCAGAACAGCATTTCATACCAAAATCTGTATGTGTATTTTTATTTGAATAAGAACACACAGAAAATTTAAAGTTATATTTTTTTTCTTCATTACATGCAACATATATTACTCTCAGCTCTGAATGAATGAGATATCTGGCTATCCTGGTGCAACTGATACAAGACCTGTTTCTTTTCATAATGATAAAGGTTTTTACAAGGACAAGTACAGTTTGGTCAAAAAAAGAAAAAAAGTAGCTAAAGCATAATCCTAGCTACCAGGTTCTTTTAAAGTCCATACGTCTTCAGAAAATACTCCCTAAGTTTGTAACTAAAGGTACAGATTGTATTGTTTTGGTAGTTTAGGTGTATATATGCATTTAGTCTGCACATAGTATACTGAAAGTAGCAAAAAACCTTGTGGCAGTCAGTAATTTTGGAGAGTTTGAAATTAATAACTTCTCAAAATGATCCACTCCTCTTTTATTTCATGTGTTGTAACTTTAAATTCTATCTTCAATTTATGATAAATGAAGACTTTCACTGTCTTTGCAGAATCATAGAATGACATACATTGGAGAGGAACTACAAGGATCACTGAGTCCAGCTCCTGTTCCTGCATAGAACAACCCCAAAATTCACACCATCCAAATGCTTCTTGAACATTGTTAGACTTGGCACCATGACTACTTCCCTGATCTCTTTCTTCAGGACTGCTCTCAAAGATCTTGCTCCCTAGTCTGCATGTATATCCAGAGTTGCCATGTCCCAGGTGCAAAAAGGGTGTCCTAGAACAACATACATATATACATACCTTCTGGTATAAAAAGCCTCTATTCAAACTCTCCTCTAATCTCTACCTAGCTAAAAAATGAGAAAGCACAGAATTATGTTTTCAACAGAAGTTTCTAAAATAAATTTCTAATCTCAGTCTTCAGCTTGCATTTCAAAAATTTAGTCTGTTAGTTAAATTATTTAATCAGAGTCCATGGCTTTCACCATCAGAAGGAAAAACAACCCAAATCCCACAACAAAGAAATATCAGGTGCATAGCAAATATGATTACTTTATCAGCCAACACTTCTGCTAACGTGGATCACATGCATTTCCCAGGTACCACTTCAAGGAATTGTCTCATCTGGGAGTAGAAGTAATTGTTACAATACAATAGAAGACTCCACTGAAACCCCAAATGACTTAACTCATAGGAGACAGGTAATGAGAAATCTTGACTATCTTTCCATTCACTTATCAATGCTTAGCCATAATGTTCAAATTCTTTTTGGGAACAATGGCAATGAAACTGTTATTACCAATATAAATACTAAATTTACTTTTCAGTTATAGGCTCATTCTTTCCACATCGGAGCAATAGAGCAAAAATGATGATTAATGGGCTCACAACAATGCTATATACAAAATATTCAGTAAAAACCCATGAGGTATATGTCTTAAACTCGTTCTGAGAAGCAGGTCAATTAAAAACAAAACCCCAATTTGGATATCTAGCTTAACCTTGTTTGCAATTTCCTAATATAGTTGAGTCAACTAGAAGCCCAGGTCCTGTTTTCAAAAGTAGTGAGGCATTTAAGAGTTTAAAACTCTTTAAAATTAAATGGCACTTTCTAGCAGTGCCATTGCAAGGAGTTAAATGGTTTTTTTTAGAAGCTACAAGGTTATTATTGGTTTAATTGTCTTCCTGTAAATATCATAATTTCACGTTAGTCATGATAGACTGATTGTTCCATCTAATCAAGAATAATTCAGTGAATAGAAGGGTACCAAGTACTCCAGTTGCGACTTTGCCTGATGAAATGGAGTTAAAGAAATAAACTTAGAGAACTCTATTTTCTCTAGAAAATGTTGAAATAGTTGTTATGTTTCATGAGTTCTGAGATAGTCTGCAATTTTACCTAGTTCAAAAATAAAAGGAAGTATTTCTAGTCTTTGCTGCAAATTTAGATTGAAGTTACAGACATGCACTAGAGACTGGGAAGTTATTTGGCCGTCTCTATGAAACAAGAGACTCTCTGTGAGGCTGTATCATATCTAAGACTCTTTTCCTTGTGCATTCTCATGTAAAATTCTATCTGTCTGTTTCCCACATGGAAATATGTGAAATAGCGAAAGCTGTCTGCAGCAAAATGCATAGCTGCTGTTTCAACCAGAGGCTTGTACTTCCAGTCAGGGAGGGTTAAATGTGAGTTTTCCTGGCAGGGCATTAGGCAAGGCTGATAAGATGAGGGATGCTGAGTGAACACTTTTCTGTTCATGTACTCAGAGAAGTCCTGTTCTAGATCCTCCAAATCCTAAGGACTGTTGTTGCTGGGGCTGTTTCTGTCTTGTTTTGTTGATGCTTTGCAAGTGTACACATACTAGATCTGTCAAGGTTTTACTGGTTTTCACATTTGGTTCATGGTTTCTCAACAATATAGGCGAAACTGAATGCTACCATCTTAAAGATGAAGGGCTACAGGCATACGACTTGTGCCTTGCGAAGGGAAATGATTAAGAAAAGGACTGCATTAGGGAAGGAGACGTAGGGGAAAGCCATAATTTTTGGGCTTCATCCCATCAAACGAATGGGTAGTTAAAACTGTTGCTTTTGGAAGGAACAGTATCCTTTGTCAACCCAACTTTTCAAATTGTGTCATAGTAAAGGCAAGATTTTTGTTCCATTCCTCAGTGTGCTAAAGATACAGGAAAAAAATATATAGATACAAGCTTATAAAGAAAAAATGTTTCACAGCAAAGGTTATTTTTCCTCTTCAGACGACGTGATAGGTTCTCTTTGGAAAGGAATAGGCTTCTGTAATTGAGTGTTGTATTTGAAGAAAAGAACTTAAACAAAAGCAGGTATGAAATATTTTCCTATCTCTATAACAACTTAAATGCTTCATTATCAGGTTTGACCGAAGCAGTGACTGTAATAGGAATAATCTATTGTTATTTAAATGTTTGTGTTTGATTCTTAAGTGAAAGTTATTGCTAAAACATATTTCATTGAGTATGTGTATATATGTTTATATCTCTATGGTGGGTGATAGGGATGGTGATTTTAGTAATGCATTTTTCAAGCTTTAGACTTGGAACAGAATATGGGGAAAGCTGCTAGGGTCACCACGAAGTTTTAGTTGGTATTTATTAATGCATAAAGTAATTAATCAAATTTAATTTCTGAAAGGCTAAATGAATCATCTAGTTATGTGATTTAGTTTCTGGTATGGCAGTTTGTGAGGATATACTTTGATGGAGTTGTGAATGAGTTTGTATAGTAAAACATAGATTACAGAGGGAATAACTTTCCTTGTACCTTCAAAGGCTTCTTGTAAAATTCTCAACAAGGAATATATTTCTTTATAAATTCTTATTGGTTGTCAACTACCTTCCCCTCCCCCGCCACACACACACACTGTCTAAAAGATACTCTCTAATGAAATCCTTGAAATCCTGAATTTTGATTAATTTTGCTTGGAAATTGTTCTGTAGTCCCTTTGTTTTTATCCTATTATCATCAGCCAAGCATGACTATGAAAAAATGATATTATCTTAAAGTTTTGAGTATATTATATATCATCAGTTGTGTTATAGAACATAGAGAATAGTGGTTGTGTTGTAGGTTTAAGAGACTTAACAGTGAACATAAAAATGTTTCTGCATAGCATTAAAATTGTCTAAAAGTCTCCTTTCCAACAGGATGCTAGCCTAGTTCAGCTGGAACAGAAGGGCTCTGACTAGATTTTGACTGACATGACGTTAAAGGTTTTGCCTTAAATACCCATTTCCTAGGTTTTTAGGGAAAAAGTTTTAGACCAGTTTTTTTTGACTTCAGTATTTATGAAAGAGATAGCAAATGTCAGGTATCTGTATTTGTATCTGTCAGTTTATCATATGTAACACCATGGGGGCCAGAAACCAAGAAACAATGTGGTTAATGTGTGAGCTGAAGATATTTGGAGAGCATGAGGTAGTATCTAAATGTGTCAGAACAAATGTGAGGCTTGACAGATCTGTAGCACTGTGAGGGCAAGCAGATTAGATTTGCCCTGTACTCTAAATACATAAAAATGTTCCCAACTTCTTGAGATTTAATGATGTATCAGATGGGAAAACTTCATAACCTGATCTTCTTATCCACCTCTTGTACTCCCATGTAGTTACATTTCTCCCATGTATTAGAAATTCAGAGGACCTCTAACAATATCCTAACTGAGGTATTGATAGAGAAGCAATGGCACCCCCCCCTTTTTGCCACCAGTGGATTGCTTCAGAAAACAGTCTTTGCTGGGAGAAGTGAGAACATATGATGCTCATTGACAGGTTGTGTGAATCAGCAGATGAATGGATGTGTATCAGATTTTCACTATATAAACTTCATAGCAAATGATGCAGAACATTACTTTGGGGTCATGTCCTTTTTGCACTATAGCTCTGGTGTTAAATACTATGGCATTTGGATCTATTTATGATATAACTAGCCATTAGTAGAGAAACAGTTTAAGAAGCAAACCAGTTCCTCCCTGCTTTTGATGCAAGAAGCCAAATTATTCAGTGCCAGTATTTTGATTATAGCTTCTTTCTTATGAGCAGATCAAGCATTTAAAATTTAAACTTTTTTCCAAGGACACTAGATATTACCTTCTGTGAGGAAGTTTTTGCAGTTAATTTTACTGCTTGAGTCATTGTGCCTGTAAGCAGAACTACTCCCAAGTGCCTCAACAACATACTCAAGGACTCTGTTGATGGTTTCATTTCTGTGAGCACCAGGCACTTCACTTCCTTCTGCCACATCCTAAGCAAAAAAATTAACAGCAGAAGAATATTACCTGAGTGGTTGCGAGGACAGTTTGTTTGATCCCAAAATTTTATAAATTGGAAAACATTCCTTCAGTCTTCTAGTCAAGATTTAAATCAGAGCTAAAGTAAATGAAACATATTTTTTAAAGGGCTATTTCTCTAAAGAAGGTATGTACCCTGCATATTGAAAGGATTATTATAGATAATTATTGTGCTAGAGGATTCTAGATTTATAATTTTTTATACTTCTTTGAGAACCCCTTCTGTAATACCACAGTAGGTGAAAACTAGGTATGACAAAGCAGAAACTTTAGATGAAGTCTTGTGCTTATAAAGCAGAAAATACTGAGATTAAACAATATTGTCCCACTTTAAAATTTAATGTCTGCAATAATACAAAAGCACATTTTAGAAAAGTGAACATCTGACAGGTGTTGACTTCCCTGAGGAGTCATCACAATGATATGAAAATAATAAACTAAACAGCAATGATTAAACAGTCATTTTAGTAAGACTGTAATCATTTCAGAGAAATAATAGAATATAAAGAAAAATCAAGGTTACACAAAATTGAATATAAGAAAGTTTGTATTCACGTAACAATGAGGTACACCAGTTAAAAATAAAAATCTTTATGTAAGAAAGTAAGAGCCATAAAACTGAATATTCTGAACAGACAGAAGTTTAATAAAAATAAAGATGCTGAACTTCTGTTTAAGAAGCAGCACAGCATTTTCAAAACAGTGGAGACAGATTTGCCTATGATATCCTTTTCTATCCTTACTTTTAGATATACTTTGAGACAAGTATTATAACTCAATACATTAAAAATATTTTGTCTTGAAACCTGCCATTTTCTAGCAGACCTCCTTAAAAAACTCTTAAGTGGCTCCTGCCATAAAGCACAATCATAATCAAGTATATTTGAAGACTAGAGCACCTTCCACATGAGGACAGACTGAAAGAGTTGGGTTTGTTCAGCCTGGAGAAGAGAAGGCTCTGAGGACACCTTATAGCCACCTCCCAGTACCTGAAAGGGGGGAAAGATGGGGAGGGAACTATTCATAAAGGCTTGTGGTGATAGGATGGGGTGGAATGGGTATAAACTGGAGAGGGGCAGATTTAGGCTTGATATCAGGAAGAATTTCTTCACCATGAGAGTGGTGAGACACTGGAACAAGTTGCCAAGGGAAATTGTGGATGCCCCATCCCTGGAGGTGTTTCAGGCCAAGTTGGATGGGGCTTTGGACAGCCTGATTCAGTGGGTTGTCCCTGATTATGGTAGGGGTGCTGGAACTAGATGATCTTTGAGGTCTCTTCCAACCCTAACTATTCCGTGATTCTATAATTCTATGATTCTATGATTCTATGATTTAAATTGCAATTGGCATAATACTGTCAGGAGGCATGGAAGATACCAGATTTTGCTGTCCTTACACAATTATATCTAGTTATTTGTTCATTATTTTTCAGATTTTAGTTGTATGTGATATGTTTTCCAACCAATTAGTGTGATTTGAGGAAAATGCATGGTAATTTTCCCTCAATAAGTTGACCTCCCTGAGTTGAGAATACTTACTGAAATGTGCAAAGGATCTTTGGGCATAGATTAAGTAAGAAAAAATATATGCCGAATATCTGTAGGAATTTTACAAAATAAATTATTAGGTCATGATAACAAAATTCTTTTTTAGTCTTCTGGCACTGTGATGCCTGTTTGCCTTGGACTTTTTATCTTTGGTGCTGTATTGAAAGGTCTGATGAAACTGGTCACATTCATTACTACTGCCAGAAAAAGATCTGTCAGCTTCAATTAGTTATTGTTATACACAACAAATATGAGTATACTTCTTGCTACAGTTATTATACTAACTATAGTACTATATAGCTAGTATACTTGTAACTCTGATACAGCTGTAATATAACTACTGAACTATTTCTCATTTTGAAAAGAACTTAATTAAGAGAAGCTTTTAATTTCATGTTATGCTGCCAAGAATAATTTTTTTATGTTTTCATACATATTCTCATGACCTCTAATTATATTGTCCCTTGTTTTATGATTTTAATAGGAAGATTTCCCTGCTAATTATCATAGTATTTTTTAATGTCTGAGGTTCAGATTTCTCACAAACTAGATTTCTAGGGTACTTGCGAAAATTGTGTGAAATGATAGTACATGTTTATCCCCCAAAGAATGTATTCAGTCTTATTAAAGTCTTCAGGAAAATCAGGCAGAACAGATAAAACTTTAACCTCCCAGCTATGCGGATTGAACTTTATTGCATCAGAAGTGAGAAGTGGCGATCTTCTGCAGAGAAGACTCTTTGGACAACCATCCGTCCTTCAACACAGATGACTGTTTCAGGGATAACAGTGAAAGACTAGTGATAGACATAAATGGCAAAATAATAGTGAGACCTCTTGTCTGTTATAGATAACAGTTTAGCTCATGATTTGTTCCACTGCCTTGATTTTACAGAAGGCTGTTTAGAAGGCTGGTTGATAAACTTCCTTGAGCAGCAGTACTAAAGGGCAAAGGGACTCAAGAAGGCTGGGTGCTCTTCAAGAAGGAAATCATGATTGAAAATGGTAACTTCAAAACTATTCAAGCTGAATAAACAAGAAGAAAAGAAAAACTTGTAAACCACATGTCCATTGTTTCCAGTTTGCGGAAAGTTTTAAATATGAAGTTATGTCAAATTTGAGTCTTAACAAAACAAAGACATCTCTCATAGCATTCCAAAAAATGGTTTGAAAAATATATATACGTGCAGAAACATATATTCTTTCTCCTTACATTTTTCTGAGACAGCCTGTTCTGAAGCAGGTCCATTACTGAGTCTTCAGACTATGAAATTAGATTGTTTTTAATGATTTATGTTAGTTGAATTAGGGATGATTTATCAGTGTTTTCTCTAAGACAACTGACTGCAGAATAAGAATTCCCTTGCTTTGTTTCTTGTCAGGGAAAATTGTCATGGTGCTGGATTCATCATGCTAAGACCACCGTAGTTCTTTGTAGAACTCCAGTCACTTTTAATTTGTTCTGTGGAGTTTTGGAGTTTGTGGGATCAAGTCAGTATTTTTCTTCAGAAGGATGTGTGCCTGACGTTTAGCTGAACATATCTGAAACACCTATGACTTGCAAATGCAGACCAGAGTTATAAATGAACCTGTTTTAGTTTCATCTGAAATTTGTCAGACATGAGAAACTTATTTAGAATTTGCTAATAAATAATCAATTAATGGTTAAATGCTTCTTCCCCAAAAAATGCAAAATGAAAGAAAAAATAGGAAATTATACTTGAGGTATTTTAGGGTATAAAATATGGGAACAAATGGCTAGGTTCCCCCAGTCTGTAGATTATGCTGTTCCACTAGACTTGCGCTTCTTTATTATTTTTTTAGAATTGGAATAGTGCTTACTGTTAGAGAAAATAATTGCAACAATCTTTATTTGTGAGGCAAGAATTCAATTTATGTGGAGGAATTTAAATAACAAGTAAAGATAGTTATCTTTCTGATATTTGATAAATGGAAAAAAGATTTAGTTATCTTGAGGTGAGATTGTTTTTTCAGAGAGGATGACATTTATTACTTCAAGGACGTGTTTCAGAAATCCCTATTCTTTATCCAGAGATGACAGTTAAGTTCATCAGAGAGGAAGGCAATTGGGAAAAGACTCATTATAATTTTGTGTGCTTGAGTGGTGGCTACAATTGGTTTGTTTCTGCAGAGGACATTGATAGAATAGTGAGTGTGTTCTGCAGAGGAGGAAGTTTATACAGTCAGACTTCTACCAACTTCTTCTCAATTCTGTGGTAAACTTTCTGTGCTCTTAATCCTCAACTGTTAATTCCTCAATGGACAAACATCCTGTCTATTGGGTAGTCAGCCTAAGGTTGAAATATCTTCCCCCTCCTCAGCTCTTCAAAAGCCCATTTCAAGAGCTCCAGAATTAATTATTTACTTTGGATCTGTGCCCTGTTCACTGCCTACCCTCCAATAATCAAGTCACCTGTTGTGTCCTCCTTCAGCCCTTCTCAGCATATCTACACATCCCCTCCTGCCATTTCTGTTATTAAGTCTCCTTCCCACCAAGTTGCCTTCCTCATCTAGCTAAACCATCGGTCACAGGTCCTGTGCCTGAGTGGGTCTTGCTGGCCAGTGCTTGCTGCCTGCCTTGCCTGCAGTAACAAGAATTACAGAGGTCTCTCTTTCCCCTTCTTTCTCCGTTTCACCTTCCTTTCCCCCCACCTCCCATAGAGCACTAATTCAGTTTTCTGCCTTCTTTATCATCTCTTTCTCATCCTTGAGGCCTTTGTCTCAGTCACATGTATTGAAATCAGCCAAGTGAGTAAAAAAATATGAAGAGAAAGCCGACAGAAGGATAAAGGGCCAATATATAACTCTTGCCCTTCATCAGAGAATCAGCCTAAAAATACAGGAAAAAAACCCCCCTATTTCTTAGTGGGAGGAATTTCTCATACATAGTATGAAATCAGACTTCTATAGCTTGAAGTTGTGAGTCTGTATAGCAGAGCAGACTGCCTTACTGTTACACTCAAGGAATGCTACTTGCATACGTGGTCTTCTGCAGGTTGATAGTAAGGTCTTTCAATTTAGGCCTATTGACTTGATCATACCATGGGAGATGGGCTTCCAGGAATAAAGTCTTTAGCTTTCCATGTTATTTAGAAAAGTGGTAAACTAACTCAGTACATAAATGATTCTTATTTGTACTAATTTCAAAGCCAGAGTTGCTTAGTTTTGGAGGCTTGCTATCCTTCGCATGACCTTAATGTCAAGAGATGTTGCTATTGCTTACTGCTGAATGCTTTTTCTGCAGTCAAATTTCCATCTCCAGCACATTTGATCTGATAACAGGCATAAATTTCAATTGCACAACCTACATGCCTGCCCTGGTATCCCCTGGCTTGCTACTCATTGGCATGAAACAAGCGGTTTCTTTGATATAAAACAGAGTGGATGTAGCCCAGAACCCACAAGAGCCATCTTCTGACCTGAATTTCTGCTGGGGATGAGCTACGGTGAAACTACCTCAGGAACCTTGCCACTGGCTGAGAAAATAAAGTAAATCAGATGCCTAGTAACAAAGAAGGTTAATTGTGGTCAGGTTAGCTGATCATAGCCACCTCTGTAAACTGTCAGCAACTCTAAGAGAAACAGGGAAAACTTAATAATATCAGGTGGACTATTTCTGGACAAGCTGCTTGTCCATTCTCAGTCACAAATGTTCATAAGGTACATGTGCAAGGAAGGGCCTTTTACTCGCTCATTCAGCTATAAATCCGTATTGCTTGACAGGATCAAAGCAATAAAAAAAGCATTTCTTCAGTCTTCTCTTTTAGGCATGAAAGACTCTTAAGTCCTGTTTCAAAACTAATAGTGAAGACAACCACTTCTCTAGATGTACTTAAAAATTACATATATGCACAAAAAGATTATTCCAGAGTTCCAGATAATTTAATTGATCTTTTTCTTTACAAATATTTTGTCAGTATAGATTTAGTAAGGTTAATATTCATTATTTTTTTTATTCCAATACTTTTGCTTCTGTTTTAATGTTGGGGAGGTTAACATTACACTGCAAAGATATATCTTTGCAATTTTATATTTTTAGCTAATACTTACTCTTTTTCTAGGTTTTTTTATGATGTAATTTAATGAGATATTACAAAAACTGATTTCAAGATTTCAAGAAGCTATTTCCTGTTCAAGAAAGCACAATGTAGCCTTAGATTTATTTGGCACTTCTAAAAGTACTAAGTCACTCACACTGCTCTGTTATAATTTATTTAAAGGTCAGACATTGAATTCTGACCTACAATTTCATACACAGAAGCTATTAAATATTCTCACACTAAAAAAAACTCACTCCAGCTGCTTGGCTGCTGAAAATTATTTTACCTTGACAAAATGGAAGCAAACTAGATAAGGTTTCGCACAGCAAAGAGAATGAACAGGAGACATTTGCCATTGAGGAAGGGATACTAATCACAGAGCAAATGAAAGAATCATGTAATGTCACCTGTTTCTTCTAGTATAAATTATCACTGCTCTTATGTATGTTCATTACTTAAGATAAAATTTCCTCAGCAGCTTCATTATCTCTTTCTTTCTCTTTTACTTAAAGTATGTGTGTTTTGTAATCTTTTCTTATTCTAAACAGAGATTATTTAACAGGTAGTATTTCTTTATTATTTAATATGGCATTCAGAATATTGGGGGATGGGTTTATAAATAAAGGATTATTATTGGGTGATGGGTTTTATAAATAAAGGATTTCTTTTAATAATATAATAGAGGATTTTGCTTGAAGAGGAAAAAAATGAGTCCTTTCTTACACTATCATATTTATTCTGTCAATGAGAGTAATAGTAATATCACTGCTATCCATTAAATTATCACTCTTCCTTTCCTGGTTTATAGTTTCATACTGTTGTCTGTTACCATACTGTCAGTAAAAGTTCTGTGTAAAAACTGCTGTTAAACTTGGAATACTTTGCATATGTCCAATTGACAGAGAGGAGTTATGTATGGTTGTGGAAGAGATTAATTGGACTTTGCTTTTGATAAGCAGAGGAGCCTTATCAACCTCTGTGAAGCTGCAAATGATGGATGCAGGGCACATTTGATATTTCTCCACTGCCTCTGCAGCCTCCTCAGGAGTCCTGGATGAGTGTATACAAAGATCTAAGGGTATTGTAGACCCAAATATTCAAAAAGCCCTCTAGATAGTGGGAGCATGGCATAACCCTTCACTATATTGTATATCTGGTCCACCAGTTCAGGACCTCAATGCAGGTTCAGTGGAGGCTGGGGAAGGAGAAAGAGTCTTGGAGAGGATGGACAGATTCTGGAGAAAATCATTAGCTCTGAACTGTTTAAGATGAGATGCTGAAATTTCAGCTGGTTACTCCAGGCTCCCTTTCCAGACCAGTGTCAAGTGCTTCCAAATCATGTCCTAACTAATCTGAAGGCAGATATTTTCAAAGGTCTTTCCATTGACTCTCAATAGAGCCTGGAGTAATCAGCTCAGACCTAGTGGGGATGATGAGAGATCAAAATGAAGAGAAGTGAATACTCCTCCCTTCACACTTGGGAGTCAGATTCTGGATAGTCATTTCAGTATAGTTGTTAGTAAGCACAGCCTTTGGTCGTTGTAGTGGCCATTATTCATCTACTGGTGTGTATGGTTAATGCCACTAATGGGAAGGAAAAAAGACAGGGAAATGCTTTCTCTATTAGGAAGGTGATACCATAAAAGCATGAAGTTGTGCTGTTGTACACAGTTTCATGAGTCATGTATATTTTTAATATTCCTCCTTATTAAAAAACTTAATAATGCATTAGGTTAGAAATCTGCAATTTCTGTGGTGAAGGGCAAGTGAAGATGGTAAAACCTCATTTTTTTTCTTTATGCTTAAAGAATAATTGGGGACAAATGTAGGCTGTAGCATCACAGGTAGAGGTTTATGCTTCAATTTATGGAGCTATCTGTCCAGAAGTGGTGAGGGCTGCCAGATGCTCAACTCTGCCAGCTGCTATAGTTAGAAAAATTTAGCATCTGTGTTTGAATTTACTGACAATTTCAAACTGAACTTTCTCACTTTAAATTAAAGGAAAAAGGGAAGAACTACTTTTGTGCACAATGTGATATTTCAGATGGGTAGCATTTGAAATGTGGAAAATGCGTTTTTTTCCTCTGTTGCAGCAGTCCTCCAAAGCTTTGATACAATCTTCTTGGTTATATAATCATCTAGATAACTTAAGGTAAATTAATAGCAAAAGCAGCCTTGAATGGGAAACAACAGTGTGTGTGTATCACTGACAGCCTCAACTTTGCCTTCAAATTAAGACCCTAATTATTCTAAAAGAAAGTATATTTAGATTGATAGGAAAAGGCAGCTCTGGTTTCCATGTCATTCTTCATGTCTTTACTGTCTAGTACTTCTGACAAATGACTTTCTGGAAGAATAAAGAATGATTTAAAGTCTTCACAAAAATCCAGGCTAGAATTATAGACGGTGTGAGTATTTCTGTGTGTCTTTTATAGCCCATTGGATTTATGCAAATATGTCATATCAATGTTCCAAGTACTGTATGGCAATGCTGTTTCTCCCTCAGCAGGAGTTCTGAGTAGTTAAAGTTGAAGTACTTTGCAGAAGAAGCCTATATAAAGCTGTGAGCCCCTGGGTGGCTTTTCACCCAGTGACTGAATACATCTATATCTATAGCAAGTCCCTTGAAATTTTTTCAGTCTTCTCATGTAAAGAAAGAGTTGAGGAGTGAAGTGTAAATTCAGTGTTATTTATGAGTTCCAGACTCAAACTGCAGGTGCATCTGGAGAGACACCAAGCAGTATTAGTAACCTCAAGATATATATATGCAACTATTTATTTTGCATCCAATATTTGCATATATTACAACCATTTTATCCACGTTTTCTAAATTTTTGGATGTAAGAATACAAGAATTGTGGAGATTTTGGCCAGATAGTTCCAGTTAAGAAACAGAGAGTAAATATCTTCCATGGTTAACTCATATTTCTCATCACCTTCAATAATTTAATTTATTTAATACTTTTTTCTTATCTCCTTTCTTTCTGCAGTATTCAGTGAAGTTTAATATAAGACTGAAAGTCAGGAATAGCTAAGTTTCAATATGCCACTTGCCTTTTATCTTTAAAAAGATAACAATTTTCATAAAGAATTAATATCTTTTAAAGAGAAAAAGAAGATATTGCTATTGAGTTTACTTCAGTTCACAACAGCTTTAGCATGAAAGTATTTACTAGGGCTTTGTCTGGGAATATCACTCTGGCTTCCTATTTTTTAACATCTTAGTATTTGTTGCCATAAAGACTGTGAAGTGTCCTATTGATCTAAAGTTGATAAGATCAAAGATACAAGTTGTGGATACATTTCAGCACAACTCTTTCTCTCATGCATGCCTCACAGGGCCCCTTCACCAAATTCTTGTTTACTGCTGTCGGAGAAGGAGAACTACTGCCAAGGGGAGAAAAGTTGCAGGAAAAAGGAATGTGAAAATATACTTTTTGCTGCTGGAGCACTGAATTGATAGCAGTAGTACCACTACAGTTTTCAGGAAGGAACCAGGGTTGTTACAAGGAACCAGCTAATGCATAGGAGGTCAAAATGACCTAAGCAAAAATGTTGGCACAGCAATCTACACCACAGTAGAATCACAAATGCCTATTATCATAAAATATGCACCTAGTCATTTTAATTGTTGTTCATTACTCTGTAACCCATGCTCTCCGTCTACAACAAGTCATAGGAATGACTTGTACAGCTATTTCCCATGGTCAGGGTTACATCCATTTTGTAGGTGACGTTTATTTAGGCTAAAATAATAAAATGATAACTGAAAAGAAATTTGACATTTAGTGAGTGCCAAAAGTATATACACAACAATTTGCTGATGAAAAAGCATGCCAGGAATTTGAAGGCTTCTTTAAGGTTTAGTTGAATTTTAGTTTGTAAGTCATTGCTATAGAGGAAGATTATTTCTTTGTTATAGAATCATAGAAAAACCAGGTTGGAAGAGACCCATAAGATCATCAAGTCCAACCAGTCAAACACTAAATCATGCCCCTAAGCACCTCGTACACCCGTTCCTTAAACACCTCCAGGGAAGGTGAATCAACCACTTCCCTGGGCAGCCTGTTCCAATGCCCAGTGACCCTTTGTGTGGTTTTTTGTTTTCTAATGTCCAGCCTAAATCTCCCCTGGCAGAGCTTGAGGTCATTTCCTCTTGTCCTGTCCCCTGTCACTTGGGAGAAGAGGCCATCACCCTCCTCTCTACAACCTCCCCTCAGGTAGTTATAGAGAGCAATGAGGTCTCCCCTCAGCCTCTTCTTCTCCAGGCTAAACACCCCCAGCTCTCTCAGTCGTTCCCCATAAGGCCTGTAAATGTTATGGTAGCTGGTGCGACACTGTATGTTACAGCTGCAGAGTGCTGTGCACAAGGCACTATGAGAGCAGAGAAACAGTATGTACATTCAGGAAAATGAGGCACTAGTATGCTATTAATGACAGATGAATATGAACAAATGCATTCCCTGAGGCCATGAAGAAAATCAAGAATGAAAACGAGCAATAATTCTCTAGTTTATTATAGCTGCTTAAAAAGGGATCTCAAGAGGAATGTCTCACTATTTCTTCAGCAATGACTGAAGATATGGTTCTGTAATTAAGGGGCTTTCTGGTAAGAGCCAAACATTTGTCATAATGTCATGGGATAAAGTAATGTAAATAAATATTTGTTTTCAAAAAACCCAAAGTGGTAATGGCATCATCAGATGAAAATATTTTGCTACAGTATTTAGATTAGATAGAAGGAAAAAACTCTTCATCTTGAGGGTGGAACAGGCTGCCCAGAGTAGGTGTAGGCATCCCATCCCTGGAAGTCCCATCAAGGCAAATTTGTGCAACCTGGTGTAGTGGAAGATGTCCCTGCCCATGGCAGAAGGGCTGTAATGAGATAATCTTTAATATCCCTTGCAACCCAAACCTTTCTATGATTCCATAAGAACTTCAAATACATTTTCTGGGAATTTGAATCAATACTACATGATGTTCTGGGCTTGCCTTGCCAAAGATTTTGAGTGCTTCAAATTCAGCTAAAGGAAACTGGGCACTTAACTGTAGGCACCTTTGAAAATTTTAGTATAAAAAAAAAATGTCAATATTAGTGAAACACTTTTCATGTGAAGAATAAATATGTGAAGTACAGGGGTTAAAAATGTGAAAGCTTTCTGTAATTGTAGCTGCTTCTCTCTACTCTTCCTCCTGCACACCTTTGGTAAAGCATTGTGGTCTCTTTAGTTTAATACTGTACTCAAACTGAAGCACCCAGGTCAATGTGTGGTGCAAATAGAGGAAGTTAATTTACTCCTTCTGAGTCACTTTTTTCCTCTGAAGAGCAAATGTAATGATGTCAACATCCTTCACACAATGCTTTGTGATCTGCTAGTTGAAAGGATGCTGTTCTTCAAAGACTATATTTTCTTAGTTGAACTAAAGCAGTGTCAGTAATTTCTAGTTTTACTATTCTACCTTTGATATTTGATATTTTACTGCTTTTATTTACTAAATTAAATATTCTAATATTATCTTCTAATGTAGAATTCTGGCAAATATATTAATAGAACAACTAAATGGAAGATTAAAATGCAGATGAGGTGAATCACCTGAACAGAGCATACTCACTTAATAAATCAGTTTATTACTATAATACTATAGCCTGGAAACAATTTTAAAAGTCTATTAACATTCACAGAAACATTGTTATCTCTGCATTTAAAATAATTCCAAAACCAATTCAGCAGAAGAGCTGGTGTTTGAAAAGTTAGGTGACCTGGGTTAAAATAGTTTGGTTTTATAACTGCCAGTTTATTGCTGCTTTCTTTTTAGATTTATTACACATTTCGATGCACTTGTTACTGATATACATGACTAATACTTGCAGAATCCTCTTGAGGTTTTGGAATCAATTCCTATGTTGCAGTAGTTAGTTTCGTGTTTATGAGCAAAATTAATTAAATATTTCCACTGTGTATGTAATTTTTGAATTTATTGATCATTAGTTCATTATTTTTGGAGACAGAGAATATAAATACAGCTCCCAACTTATGTTTTCTCTCTCAGAACTACTTTAATGTAAAATGCATACTTGCCTGTTGATAGTCCTCTTACGGCTCTAAAGGAAATGTGATGCTCTCTTATGGATTTTTAGAATACTATTCTCTATAGAACATGGTGAGGATATGTGATTGTGATAACACAGGTTATATATGTATATTGTTATATATGCAATTCATACACAGTACTTATGTTACAGGGGAAGGAAAGACAGGCACCATCTGAGAGCAGAAGTAATTCTAGTATAGGTACTGCATGAGAGAGGTGACAGGGTTATGGACAGGATCAACAGGAATAAAACATAAAGGCAAATATGTCATAGAATCATAGAATCATAGAACAACCAGGTGGGAAGAGACCCATCGGATCATCGAGTCCAACCATTCCTATCAAACACTATTTTTATTTTCTGAAAAGAAACCCCTATATATATATATATATATACACACAACAACAACCCCTATGTTACTCTCAGTCAGTAGCATTCAGTGTTACATTTTTGCTTATTACTCATATCGTACCTCCTACGTGGGGTTTCCAGTTCTAGATTATGTAAACAAATGGCCCAGCAAAGCCTTGTGAATGCAATTTAATTGTGTTAGGAGGAGAAAACTGTTGTGAGTCACAACATAAGCCATTTCTGTTAGTCATCAATTTATCTATTCTTGTTTTTACAAGGATAATACATTTTTCAGAAGTCTTCTGCCAGGCCTTGGTCCCTGGCCAGCCCTGCAAAGAGGCAGCTATGTGTGCTGGGCCCCATGAGGAGGAGGGATCTGGGTAGAAGAAGGCTATGAGGGGGAATACCCTATTGCTTAGAGTCTGCTGCAAGCTCAACCCTTTGTCCCAGCCCATGCTGCTTGCCTGGCTGGCTGCCATGGGGCTATGAATGCCTGCCTGGTGGCCTAGTGTGACCAATGGCCCCAGATCCCCTGCCTGAGGGCCAGCCCTGCTCCTATGCTTCCTGAAGTTTTCTAATCAAATATTTTCTTAATGACCTCAGATGCAGATAGCTGGCTGCTGTCCCATAGTAGATATGCAGTGCTTGATCATCTTGCCCAATTCTACAGCATCTGATAAAGATAAGAGTTTGAAAATCTGGCTAAAGAGATAGGAGATCAACAGGTTGTCTGGAGAAGCTGTGGATGCTCCATCCCTGAAATTGTTCAAAGGCCAGGTTGGATGGGGCCTTGGGCAGCCTTTACTAATGGGATGTGTCCCTGCCCATGACAGGGGGGTTGGAGCTAGATAATCTTTAAGGTCCTTTCCAACACTAACCCTGTGATTCTATGATTCTATGATTCCATGACGAGGAAGGCATTATCTGTTGGAAATCAAATTTGAAATGAAGCATTGGAAATATTTAAAATTTATTATGAACTTAAATGTTCAGTTCACTTCTGACTGCAAGCTTCTTTATAATCTGATAATTAGTAAACTAAATCTGCACTGAAGAGATCTATTACCAAACTCAAGCAATGCGTGTTTCGACTTCATTGTCTTTACTATTGCAACGAGAGTGGTCAATAACATCACAGCATAATTTAAGTACTGAGATGTATTCAAAGCAGGGAAGCATAAGTTTATACCTTCTATGTTACCAATTAAATGAATTGTACAGGCAATGCCCATGAACTGAATTACGGGAGGTTCTCTGTGAACACTTTTTTAATGTGAGAATGGCTGAGCTTTGGCATAGGTTATCCAGGGAGGCTATGAGGTCTTCATCCTTGGAGATGCTCAAAAATCTGTCCAGAGATGGTTCTGGGTAATCAGCTCTAGGTTGTTCTACTTGAGTAGGGATGTTGGACCAGATTACCTCCAAAAGTCCCATCTGACCTCAGCCCTTCAGTGGTTTTGTGATCCTGTGAACCTCAGAATAATGCTGAAAAGCCTAGTAAATATTTATATATCAGAGAAGATCAGAAACTAAAATTAATTAAAATGCCTTTCATTTTCTGAGGACTCCATAGCAGCTCCAGAGGACACATTTTTATCATTCCCAGGAATAGAAAATCAAGTTAACTAGCTTTTCATTGTCTGAAGTTGAAAGAAGGGTGAGAGAATGAAAGTGTAACATTACAAATGGGTAAAGCTTTATCTCATCTGTTTTCCTTTGTGTCTACATGCATCAGTGGATCTACAGTATGCATTTCTACTCACTAGCATGAATGATGGATTCCCATAAGGAGTTTATGTATTTCTGTGTTGAAATGCTAATCCTATCAGTTACTGATGTGAGACAAATTTTTCCAGTGTTTTAATACATGAGAGTATTTTTTTAGAAAATGGTCATAAAAGGTATTTTTTGCTTTCAGATGTGTCCACTTGTGAAGTACGCATAGTTTTCCGTGCATCCACGCTGCATCCATTACTGTACGTGTAATGTTCTCAGTAAGTGTATGCATCCAGGACTTTTATACAAAATGTGCACAGTTACTAGCCAAAGACACACACACATATATACAAGGCTCTGAGTACCTTTCATTCTGCGTTACTAGTGCTATATTTACCCCTGCATTAACAGTATATGGGTAGAAAGTGTAAAGTTGGATGGGGTTGCCGAGATGATTTATTTTTATATTAATAAAATAACATAAAGAGTCTAATGCCTCTATACTCCAGTCTGGGAGTATATAATCTTTCAAAATTAATGCTATTTATAGTTCTTTACTCAGTAATCTGGACAATTTCTGTTTGTTATAAAACTTAATAACAGATACTACTGTACATGTGCATTTTCCCACATGACAATGATAAGGAAAAAAGTGCTTATCAGAGTGCCTGAAATTTAGTGGTGTGAAGGTAAAAAGAGCATTTTCCCCTTCTCCATTAGGTGCGACTAGTTTGAAATATGCTCTCACAAGATATAATACAAACATAGCCTGTCAGAGAGAACTGAGCTTTCTATGACAGCAGATGTAGCAGATGTAACTCGTTTCTTTCCATTATAGAAAGCAGGAAGAGAATATATCATGCAGGGAAACAGGCACTGTACACAGAAACTTTCATTTCAAATGTCTTAAGCCCAAGGAGTAATTCATTCTCAGAAACTGATTTTAATCACAGTTGAAGACAGCTATCCTGCTGTTCACATATATCCTCTAAACAACTTTGTCTCTACACAGAGTCTTGCAACTCAGCATACAGGGTCTCTTAAACCAAGGAAATATATGACAGGCTGCTAAAAAATTGGAATCTTTGAATGTCATTTGTAGCAGCATGGTCTGCCAGTTCATGGAATTCAAATGGTTTGTTGAAAAACTTAAGACAAAACAGTATTTTTAATATTTAAAAAATATTTCTTGTCTACCGTATGAAATAAAGTACTAAAAATACAGCAACGTAGCACATTCTGTTATATATTTCAGGAGGGGTACCTGGGTTTTAACTTACAGGGCCTGAAATACGTGCCACTACCAAAGCATACCTCCAACATAGATCACTGATGAGCACTAACTTAGTTCAAGTACCTTAAACTACCTACTTTACCCACAGAATAATGAATATGCTCAAGTTCTGTTTCACATATCTACATTTTAGTTTTTACTTTTTGCTTGTTTTCCCTCCTCCAAGGCAACATTAGTATTTATTGCTAAACTGAGGAAGAGCTGCATATAAATTTTAAAAAAATAAACTGGTAGATTTTTTCTGAAAATTTGTATAGACATTATATGCAAGGTGAAAAGCTACATAACATCAGATTTTTCAGGTTACTAGGATTTACATTATTTACATCCTGCTTCCTCTAATTTTTCAGAAATTGTATTTAGTTCTTTATTTGTACCAGATTACTTTCAGATGGAAATGGAGATAAAATTAAAAACTTCAGTAACCATCTATTTGAATAAAAAGTAATGGAATATAATCATGAATATGGAACAAAAAAGAAGAGTTATTAGAATAAGTTTGATGCTAGAAAAGCAATGCCTTATTGTGCCAGGAAGCTGTGCACATTTTGTGTAATTTGATATCTTAAAACTAATAGAATTTAGGTTGTCATATCTGCCTCATAACTACCTTTTACTGAAAAACATATGTTTAGTTTTTCAGTTTTCCAGTTGTTTGTTTTTAACTTAAACGTATCTGTTGACTGGAAATAAACTACCTATGCTAGAAAATTAAAAATATAATTCATTCTGTATTTTCAATAATGTCTATAAATTCCTTTCAACGAAATTTTTTGAAAAAAATCTTTCATTTTACTAGTCTTTCATCAAAACATAGGCAATATAGATAGTAAGAAGGAAGCGCTTAAATGTCATTGCAAGTTAACTTTGTTGCTTATAATGATATAGAGCTTGAAATAAGTTTTGATGTCTAATAATACAGTTATTATAGTAACTATAATACTGTATTCACTATAATAATGAAACAGTAAAAAGAAATAATAAGTAACTAAAAAGTAAGCACTTGTTTTAGGTTAGTTTTTTTTTCTGCGGGCATGTTAGTAAAGATCTGAATTCTGGAGTATATCTCGAGACAGACATGACAAGCTTCCCCTCACAGGCTATACAAAATGACATAAAATATTATTGATGCTCTTTGTGTATAGGTGACCTTCAAAGTATAGTCAGTTATGCAAAATCTCCTTGTTGATTAACACTTACATAATGAATTCAATAATTATTATTTTTTTACCTAAGGATGTATTTTTTATAATCTCTAATTAATCTCTCTATGCTGACATATAAGAAGTTTATGAGATATATATAGTTTTCATTGCCAATGAACTAAGACACTTGTGTTTTAGCCAATGTAACTTTTGCAAAATGCCCTGAAGCCTGACTATCCTCTCAAAGACTAATAGGAGGTTACATTCAAATTTTATTCAGACAGTTATGAACACAACGAAAAATATATGAAGGTTTTTTATTACAGCCAGAACATACAGTTATTTAAATTTGAACGGAGCAAGCTGAAACTCTTGTGATTTCAGTTAAAAAAATGAACATTTTTTGCAATTCTTCAATTCTATTGTATTGGCATATAACCCCCCCTTATTTTTTTAGTATTTCTTTTGTTGGTCTTCCAAAAATATTTTTAAATCCAACTTTATTCTCTTTGTAATTTTTTATAGGTAGGATGAGTATTTCCTACAAATGAATAGAAGCGACAGTTGCCAATCAGCTGGATGCCATTGAAAAGCAATCATGGAGACACTAAACACTTTCCTATGGTCAGTGTATTCCTTTCATTGCGATTTCTACTAAAGAAAATTTTAAGCCAGTTCCACAATTCTTTGACATAGATGTCAGTAAAAGGGCTACGAAATGCTGAAGTGGCAAAGTAGTTGTTGTTTTGGTGGCTATATCTGTTTATCTTGTATATATTAAACAGATAACAGTACATCAGCGCAGGTTGACTTCTCCTGCGGTTATTGAATCCAGTTTGTCATTTGAACTGTGTAATTTGTCAAGCTTTGACTTTGTTCTGTTGAAAGTCTCTCCCCTCACCCCTCAACCTTAGCAAAAGAACCACTACCGTTATGACTTTCACCAGCTTTTTCTTTCAGTGGAGATCAGTCCTACATCTTGTTCCTCTGTGAATGAATACAACTGTGAAAACATGTTATTTCCTCACATTCTTGTCTGTTCTGGGTTTTCTCTCAATTTTACATTTTCTTATTTTGCCTCCTATTTTACAAGGATGATATTATTACCTAGAAAGGACTTGCTTTCTTCTCTATATTAGTTTATCAGTGCTCTATGGAGACTGTAGAAGAAACTTGAGCCTGAAAACTACTCCATAGGCTTACATTTTGTCTGTAGTTTATGCCTATAACTGACTACATCAAGAACCATTGTATAAATAACAAAAGATGTTGAAATGCCTTTAAAGATTCACAGAGGGCTACAAATAACTACTGTAAAAAAAAGATTATCTTGGTGGTTATATGAGAAAGTCACATACTAAACACTGTTCAAAAAACCAATTTATATTTTTATTACCTATTCTGCCTTTATTTTCTACACGAGCCTTTGAGCGTTGGACAAGCTGTTGGGAGTTGCCTATATTCAGCAAAAACATCCAACTACACCTCCACTTCTGCTCCTCCTGAGTGCTTGCAAGACTTACTTTCTGTATTCTTACAGAGTTACCTTAGTAATACAGATCCAATAAGAATTAAGATCTTGGATAAGGTTTGTACCCATACATGTTTATCACCCTGCTGCTAGTTGAACAGAGTTGGCTTGGGGAACAGGCTCTGTGATAAATTCTTTTCTCTCTCGTTCCTAAATGAGTGTAATAAAGGGTGTGGAAGGCAAATTCAGGCTTCAGAGATTGCTGTTAAGAAAGCCACTACTAGCAGAGATAAGACAAATCGTATCTGATGGGCTGTTGGTAGACTCTACTACCATTAGTGGCCCAGGTGGTACCCCGCCATGGAAAATAAAGCCTGTGCTTGGATCACTCTCAACTACCAGCTTCCCCTAGTTAGGAATAGCCTGCTCACACTGCTTCCTGGAACACTTATGTAAAATCTAAACAAGCAACACTATGAAAGGTAAAATTTTCAACCTCTTGTTACTAGCTGTCTGAGGCAGAAAGTAAATGAAAATTTTCCAGTGCCATGAGATGCTTATGGTCCACAGGACTATGCATGTGAGCTTCCTTGGATTAGTTTTGAGACTTGGTCTTTGGAGCTTTGAAATCTTACTTAAGATTGCAAGAAGTTGCATTAACACAATGTTCAGAACTCAGTCTCCGAATATCTCCACAAAGTAAGTACCATTACGTTAACAAAAGAATATATAATCTTCTAAAATATGACTGGAGGAGGAAATGCCAAACTGTCATTTCTCTCCTTTCTGGGTCACAGAATCATAGAATAGTTAGGGTTGGAAGAGACCTTAAAGATCATCTAGTTCCAAGTTCCCTGTCATGGGCAGGGACAAGTCCCACTAGATCAGGTCCTCTGGATTAAAAAGTTTGTCAAGAAAGAAAAAGAGATTCAAGGTCAATTTCTTTTGCAACACAATCTTCCTCCTCGTCTGTTCCGAAATATAGAAAATCTTGCAGGTAATTTCCATCTCACCTGTTGAATTTACTGTACTTTGATTTGATTTCATTTAATGATAGAATTTACTGCAGGGATCTTGAGAAGCAAATTCTCTGTTCTTAGTCATAAGGGCTGGAGAATCAAACTTGCTCCCAGCTGAGCACCAGCTTCTCATCTGCACAGTGGAAATCACTAAAAAAGAATAGTAAGTGCTGGTTTAGGTCAGGAGAGGGTGCTAGCTGATTGCTGGGGATGTGCAAGGTTTTGATCCCAGTTAATTGAAGAGACACACTATTTCCCCTCACTTCCAGGATTGGTCCTAAAATCAAGGCTTGTATTGCTGTATTTTGAGAAACAACAGTAAGTTCCCCTTGCTGTATTTAGTCTTGAACAGGTATTTCAGTCCTAGTCTGAAAATACTTATCAGGGTTTCTAAGCAGAAAAATAATTTGGCTAAAAACAAAACTCCAAACTCTACTGCATTATTTTGGAACTCAGTCAAGATTGGATGCAAGACTGCGCCATGGACTATCCAACCTCCAGGTGCACAGAAGCAAGTAAAGAAGAGTAATATTAACTGGACAGGAACAACTCAGTTTAAAAATGAAAAATATTAAAATTCTGCCTAGATTGTCTCAGTATTTCAATTCAATGCAAAGGTCTGTATGTTTTAGTTTGAAGAAAGAATCAAATACCCCTTTTCACTATGCAGCTCTGAGAATAAAGGAAGTTGGTTTTGACTGGCTGCAAAAATACCCGATTGAAATGTTATGGATCAGTGATAAATGCCAGCTTCAGCCTTCTCCAGAAGCTTGGGGAAATTAAACTGAGCTCCCTGGAGCTCAGCAAGCTACTTAACTTTTTTTCCACTTTCAGACATAAATCGATTGATTTGATGAAAAGTAATTTATTGAGGGGGCAGGGCAACAAGATAATTTACAGTGCAATGAGATGATTTGCCATCCCTAAAATTGCTTTCCTGAAATCTAAAACCATGTGCAGCTCTCTTCTTGGCAAAGCTATTAATGGGGCTGCTCTTTGCTTCCCACTGCTTTGTCCACAGCCTTCTCTCAGTTTGTGATTTTCAGGGCCCTGTTGCATCTCTACCCTGCTTCATGCCAGGCTGGATAGTGGAAAGAGCTGGCTGTGCATTCCAAATCACACGGACACTGCTCCCACAGGTGGTCTGACTCTGCTTCATCCCATGCTCCAACATGCTTGTGCTGCTTGACCTTGCTGTCCGAGATCTTGGCTGCCCTGAATTAGCTTTGCAGCTGCCTCTTCAGTGAGTATTTCTGCTGTCTGGGCAAAAGTCTGTACATAGTGCTTGGCTAATAAGCAATCTTTCTGGGTTCCTTTTCCTAGGTTGCCATCTTTTTCCTTTGAGCAGCTGCCTGAGCCAGACTTCAGCACTTTTGGACACCTCAGACTTGTAAAAAAATCTTCTTATAGTTGTGGAATATCCTCCACTTCGTATAATGGCTCATTTGTTGACAAAAATACCTCAGTTGAAACATTAATAAGTATTTTATGCCTGTCCATTTGTATCTTTTCAAAAAATCTTTCCCTGCATCAGATATCAGCTGAATATCACCTATTTTTTCTCAGAAGAGTTTGCTTTTTTAAAGCTTCAGCCACTGAACTTATAGTAGTCGAGAAACTGATGCTATTTAAAACTGTCTTTCAATTTTGATGCTTGAACTGTTCATGGAAAATGGCTTTCAGCTGCTTTCTTTTGTTTAGAAAATACCCAGGATTTCCAGATTTTAACTCTGGTTATATTATCGTAACAGATTTGCCTTTACAGTTTAGTTTCAGTAGTTTCTTTTTATTATATTCATCTAGACTCAATGTTCTTGAACTTGTTAATTAAACATATCTGTAAGAGTATGCTTATTTTGAGCCTAAGAATTAGAGAAGATTCTGAGGCTATTTCTGAACCAGGTCTCCCATACGTAGTGGAAAAAATATCTCAAACACTGACTCAGAAAACCCTGGTATGTCCCTTAGGCAAACAGTTCAGCTCCTTGAATTGTAACTGATAAGAAAAAGTTCAGTACTGTGTTGCTGAGTGCATTTTAGTGTTTAATGCATTATTGTGTTATATATGAAATGTAGTATTCCCTTCCCAGCTTAGATAAGAATATAACTGGTTTCAGAGCTTTTCTATGGACAGGCTTAATTTAGCAAAATTTCTCTCTCCTTTCTTCCCTTATTTCTCTGCCTGTGTTTCTTCAATCCTGCCACTACTACCTCATGAGATGCCTTAAATTGCATTCAGCTTGGATAAGACGAATAAATGGGGAAAACAAAGTGCAACATAGTTTGCCTTAATGGAAATGAGCTGAGAATTTCCTTGAAAATTGCAGTCTGAGGGTTGAGTATAGGATGAATTGAAGTTGTTACAACTACTGGCAACAACCAGCATATTGCATAACTGGGGTAAAAACATTTGTACAGTAGAGCACATCTTCTTAAATAGGAATGGTTTCATTCCTATTTTTTGGAAACTAATTGACTCAAATGCATTGTAACAAAAAAATTAAAGCTAGATTTCTTTTCCAGTGCCAGAATAAAAACAGGCGCTCAGAACAGATCTTTCCTCTATAATATTTACTTACAACCTCCAAGATAGGAAGAAGAAGTGTGAACAATTTTTTTTGGTTTTTTTTTTTTTTTTCTTTTTCTATATCTCTAATTTTCATATAAGGACCTCTTCTTTAGGACAGTGATATTAACTGCTTGGGTTTGAGTATCTTCCCTCCATATTGAATACTCTTTGTCTGAGGCAGTTCTGTAGTATCAGATTCTGAAAATCCTGGCTGTTTTGTGGAGAGAAAAGTTAACACTTCACCCATGTCTAAACCACAAACAAATAGTATTTCCTATTCACTATTTAGTCCATAGAATCTAGCATGACAGATCCAGAAAACCTTAGTTAGAGTGAGGCATCCTTAGGACACTGGCATGTACATGGAAAGTCTGTTCTCAGAGGAGCTTCCAGAAGGGTAAATCAAGAAAGCAAACAAAAGAAAAGAGAGATTTGATGTGACTTGCCCTAGTTTGCAGGGAAGGTCACTGAAAGAACTGGGAATAAAACACAACAACAGGTTTCTACTCTTATAATTGGAAGTTAGTTGTTGTAGCTAACTCAAAATGTCAGTTTAACTGTCAGTGAAACAGGAGAGACAAAATATTCCTAAGTAAGAAAAAGCAGATTATGATACAAGGGCTAAAAAAGGTTCAGCTAGATTTATGAAGGATTTACCATGCAATATAGCCAAGTTCTTTGAAAGGAATTGTATGAATAGGAAGAAGGTTTAAGTGTGAGGCAGCTGTTTAAATTTGATGTGCTTTGAACCTTACATGAGGATAATTACAATCTGTCAATGGAAATGTATCTTGAAATATCTGGCATATAAAAGAATCTTTCAGGTTTCAATAGTGATAATGAGTACCTCTTGTATGTTAAGAACACATCTTCAGGCTGCTGAAATTAACATCTGATCTGCTGAAGGGCCTGAAAGTTCTGGTTCAAAAGTTGCTCAAAAATATTGGCTGTATTGGAGGAGAGATTACTGAGAAAAGCAATGATTGTAAGAAACAGTCTTGTAAGTTTCATTTGGTTTTCTTCTTAAGTAGAAAAAATCCTCTTTTACATTGTCAGTAGGAATTTTTCCTGGTTGGTTACCACTTAGGGTCTTGTATTCCCTTCATCTTATAAAGTTTTAATTATTTGTGTATAAGACTCATTTTAATCTCAGCAAAATGTAATTGAATATAATTGAAATATAATGAACTGTAATCTCGAGGTAACTACAGCCCTTCTTCTGTTCTCCTTACCTTGCTCCTACTTTTCTAGTCATTCTGTCAACACTGTGGACTGAGATTGAAGTGAGCAGGATTAGTCATGAGGTATTTTCCAGGAAAGCACACTTCTAGAATATAGCAGACATAAATGATAAATTATTACTCTGGGTGAGGAAAACCAGACCCAATTGTGAAGCAGTTCAGCTAATACACATAATAATATATAACACCAGAGTTCTTTTAAGTGGTCACATTAATTGATAAATTGATAGATACACTGTAATACATGTCTTACAGAAAGTATTATAATATTCATATTTTGTTAAAGTGAAAATTAGAAAGAATGCCTCCCACCCTCCCAATAGGTTTTGGTTAAGATTAACAACAGAACTTCTATAACTATTAATGCCTTAACAGTTCTGTTGTTAAATTGCTGAATTTTCTGATGCTGGTTATGGGGTTAGACCCATAGGAAACACACATAAGGAACAATCCCTGAGGATGCTGAGTCATTTCACTCTGAATAGTAATTTAAGTGAATTACCTTGAATTAGCTGAAACAGATGCATTCCTGGTTTTAGAAAAATTAACCTATGAAAATTTTAAATAAGTCAATTACTAGTCAGCTAACTTTATCTATAAATTATTCTCTAGAGAGATCTAATGAAAGCTCTGGGTATGGGATTGGGCTGTATGTTTAGCAGCTAATTTGCATCTTAGTTGGTATTTGCCTTGCTGCAGTGGAAGAATGGTTGGAAATGTATGCACTGTATTAAATGTGTTGACTGAAGCTATAAATTGAAGGAGATTGTGTTTGTTATATAAATCTAGAGAGCATTGCCAGCTTTGGTCATAAATATGTAACTTTCTGAATTCTGTGACAGATAATAAGAAACATGTCAATAAGTGATGAAATGTAGATTTCCAATTATTTTAACCACAATAAACTGACTTTTTGGCATGTATTTATTGCAAATGTTTCATCACTTCTAGCTGAAAGAATAGGATGGAGGGCACATAACTGGAGGGGATTCCTGGGTGAGTAGCAAATTAAAGTATTCAAAATTCCACTGGGGAAAGGAAGACTTATGTTTGTCTTTTGTGCTAGGAATTAATTTGCTGGTTTGTTGTTTTGTTCCTACTGGTGTTTTGGAAGGAAGAAAGATATTTTCTTTATATTCTGATAGAGGCAATCTATGAGCTGCTCTGTCTGTGACACTATAATAAAATCATTTGGGATTATAAAGAATTATCTTTCTGATACGTTTTAAAAGTGTATCAAAAGACAGAAAAGAAGTAAGTTGTGTGTCTGGGAGGATTCAAGAAAGACTGCAACCTCATTATAAAAGCCAGATACTGACAGCTTTGTCATCAGACTAACTAGTTTAACTTTCATAGTCTCTCTGGAAATTGTGGAGTTTTGTTGTTGCAGAAAACATGCACACATCTTAGACAGGGAAAGAGATACATGCTAATGAAGACGGGTTATGTGAACAAATGCCTATGTCAACCTGTGTTGCAATATTTCATGAAGAAAAATACTGAATTTTTACTCAGAATTAAGGTCAGTGCATTAGAAGTTTAAGAGTTGCCTGCAGAGACACACTTCCTTCTTGTGATGCTCTCCTCATGGCTGGACCATTCTTGTTTTACCAAGTCTCTTAAATCCTGGTCTTCACTGAAAGTGTTAGGGTCCTGAATAAGCATACCTGATTCATAGTTTTTATAAGGGCTGGAAGCATGAGTCTTGTTTAGTTTGTTCCTACAAAGGGAAACAACATGAGGATTCTATGTGCTGTTTTCATTCAGGTACTTTCAGAGGATGAGGATAACCCAGGCTGGCATGGATTTCACAAAGATTATGAAATCTTTCCCAGAGTATTTCTTTGGTGTTATAACGAACTATATATAGTGAATGAAGAATGCTTTTCTATCTGGGGAAACTGGAAGAAGCATTATTACTTTACTGATATTGTTACTACAGTAGGATAATTGCTGTAGAGGAAAGAAAATGCTGGTTTGGGAGAGAACTCATTAACATTTAGAAGCCTGTTTTAGGTTCCTTTTCCTATAAAAAGCAACAACAGCAGGCCTGACAAGACCTTTACACCTCTCTTTGTGCTTATGGATATATAACAGCCTTGTATATCCTTATAGAGACTAATTTCAATTATGAACGTCTGGTTTTATATGCAGGGCTAATAACCATAAAATAACATTTTGTGTGTGTGTACCACACAAAAGATTTTAGCCTTTACTGACAGTTATAGCACACTGTTTTGTCTGTAACTGTGTCTCTGTAGGTAAAAACTTGTGCTGAAAAAAGTGAAAAAAATATGTTTTACTGAGGAATTACTACTTAATGACACTTTGTAGGAGGTCCCTGTCTCACATGTACATGAGATATGAAAACATTCGTGTAGGTGAAGACCAATACGAAGCCTAAAAATTATGTAGATAGCAGGGAAAGGTCCTTCTTTCTATACATTACTCCACAATGCTTCTCTAAACATGATGGTTTGTGTGATGCTGAGTTTCTACATTGTTAACTTTTGTTATGTCCACTGTTATGGTGACCTACATACTTCTATGAAAATGTTACCCAAATGTGATTTGGAATACAGTCTTACCACATATAGGACTATTTTTTGCCAGTTAAAATGCATGCCAAAATTATGCTGGTTCTGAAAGCTGAAGATAAATTTTTACACTTAATTGTCCATTTTGGCTGTAATTACATTTACCTCAAAAGTAATCTTTTTTTGATACTTTGATCTTAAATTATCCTAGTATATTTTTAAGGTTCCCCATTTTGGAGGATACCTCCATTTAAAATGCCTGTTCTTTGAAAATGTAAATTAATTTGTGCCAAAATAATATATGTCTGCTGTTCAGAGTATGGACTTCTGTATGGGAAAAGCACTTGTTAGTATCTCTAGTTCATGTGAATAAAAGCTAGAAACTCTGAAAAACTCTTGGAAAATAATCTAAATAATGAAAAAATACAACAGAGTTGTGATAGTTGGCCTGTTTTCTTACTTGTGGTCCCTCTTGTCAGAGTGAGTATCTGCCACATCCAAAGGCAGATAAATTTAAGACATAGACGCTGTACAGAACCTAGACTTAGAACAGCACATCATCTTCATGCAATATAATTTCAATGTGATATATGCAGACTGAATTTGCACGGTTTGACTTATTATAAGTGCTGAGTGTTGCACTTGGGACATGACAACCCCTTGCAGCACAAGGGTTGGGAAAAGGCTTGGGAAAGAGTGGCTAGAAAGCTGCCTGACAGAGAAGGACCTAGAGGTGTTAGTTGACAGCTGGCAGAATATGAGCCAGCAGTTTGGCAAAGAGGGCCAATAGCATCTTGGTTTCTATCAGAAACAGCATGGCAAACAGGACTAGGAGAGTGATTTTTGCCCCTGTACTTGGCATTGGTGAGGCTGCACCTCAAATACTGTGTTCAGTTTTAGGCCCCTCGCTAGAAGAAAGATGTTGAGGTGCTGGAGTGTGCCCAGAGGTCAATGAAGCTGGTGAATAGTCTGAAGAACAAGTCTTAGATGTGTCTAAGGGAACTGGGGTTGTTTAGTCTAGAGAAAAGAAGGCTGAGGGAAGACCTCATTGCTCTCTATGACTACCTGAAAGGAGGTTTTAGTGAGGTGGGTGCTGGTCTCTTCTCCCATGTGACAGGAGTCATTATTTGCCAGCTACACAGCACTAACTCTGATTGACCAGGAATAAACAGAAGAGGAGGCTCAGCAATGGTTTTCAGACTAAACAAAGGACTCCCCAGCCTTTGATTTCTTGTTTGTTTCACTTTCATTTAATTTGGAAATGCCTGCTAAGGGACAGGCAGGTGTCTGCAGTGACTCATGCCTGCATGGAGAAGTGGCTGATCCGTCCAAAAGGTGAACAAAGTCCAACCTCAACTCTGAGCCACCTATTTTCAGTAGAAGCAGATCATTTGAGAAAAACGTGGATAAATATACTGATGACCCAGACTAAATGAAAAAATGCAGTTAAAGCTATGAAAAATGATTTTAATGACCAGAACTGCTTTGTGTACCATCTAAAATTTATTACAGTGTCACTACATTATAACTGTTGTGATGAATTTAATTTCAGTGAAGTTACTGGATTTTTTTGGGAAGCAATACGATTTCTATAATTCTATGAATGATAAAGATATAGTATGCCTCATTAATTTTTTTTTTTTACTTTACTTTTTCACTTTTTGCCCTTGAACCAAGACAGGGGATTATGAATTAAGGAAAATAATTTTTTAAGAAGGGATCTCAAAAGTATGAGTTATGAAACTCTCTGGTGAAAAAAAACCCACCACAACCCTATTTGATTGATAGATAAGCAGCTGAAGATCAGTGTCTTGAGAGCACTAATAGGCATTAATGGAACTGAACAGCCTCACCTGGGACCCCTACTCTACCCATGGACCTTCGTGCTATGTTGTGTTACCTATTGGGCCACCTGCCTGGGCCTGACCTATGTTGTAGGTCTTATGCTTTCATCCTTGTGCATCTGCAAAAGGCAGTAGTTTTGTCTCCACTTTATGTATTAATTCACTGAACTGTGAGACAAGGCAGTAAAAAGAGGGGTAGGTTTTAAAGAAGGGTTCATTCAGGCTGACCATAGCTACTTTCAACCTAGAGCTTGTGGGTAGATACAAAGTTCCTGCAGGTTATGATGCTTTAATACTTACCTATATATATTTGAGGCTTTTAATTTGAAATATCTGGTCAAAATACCAACAACTCAGTATTTACAGTCAGACATTACATTCCTAGAGCTAAAGACTTAATTTAAGTAAATGAAGGAAAGTAGCTCTTTCTGATATTCCATAGAAATACTGCAAATACTGAGCTTTGGTTGGTGGTGCTAGGGAGGAAAATGAGGATTCCTTTCCCCAAGAGCTGAGTAGCTTCCTCTGTCTCTAGGTAGTAACACCTGTGGCAGCAAAGGCTAGGTTTTCATATTTGAATCATCAAGTAATGTGGATAAATTCTGGAATCTCACCCTAAAAGAATTTCCATTCAAGACTATACTCAAAAAAAGCTTTCTTTAGGTTAACCGTGCATATTTGCAGTGATGGGATTTGGTATCAGTCTGCATATTGGCTTACTTACCAGTGACTGGACCAGATGACCTTTCCAGGACAGTGTGAAGTAGTTGTGTGTGCTGTGGACAAGCCTGTTGGCTTTTGTCAGGATAAAAGAAAGACACTACAAATACATGGGAGTTCAGGGCCTAAGGGCAAAAGGACAACCAGAACTGGTCAGCTTGTTATCTTGAAATAGATGAGGAACCCTCAGGGAAGATAAAACCAGTAGGACCTTGTGAGGTCTTGTAAGTCATTGTTACTAGCAAGATCCTATATACAGTGGATAGGGGGAAGAGTTGCACATAAAACCTAACAATTGCTGTCTAGCTTAGTTGTTCAGACTATTTTTCAAAGCTATTTATTCTAATATGTTTTTAAAAATACTATTTTTGTATTGTAAAGCCTTTTGATTGTTTCTTAGTACTTATATACCTACAACAATGATAGGAACAATCTTTTAGCAGGGACTGTTGTGATAGAACAAGGGGTAATGGTCTTCAACTAAAGAGAGCAGATTGAGACTAGGTATAAGGAAGAAATTTTTAGCAATGAAGGTTGTAGGACATTGGAACATGTTGCCCAGAGGGGTATTAGAT
Organism: Coccyzus lansbergi; assembly: GCA_033558105.1. NCBI lineage: Eukaryota > Metazoa > Chordata > Aves > Cuculiformes > Coccyzidae > Coccyzus > Coccyzus lansbergi. The sequence continues at coordinate 4,544,559 of JAUMJK010000305.1, read as the reverse complement.
GCCCCATCCCTGGAAACATTCAAGATCAGGTTGGCTGGGGCTCTGAGCAACCTGATCTAGTGGAAGTTGTCCTAGCTACAGGGAGGTTGGACCAGCTGACCTTTAAAGGTCCCTTCCAAGCTAAACCATTCTCCAATTCAACAAACTTACAGTAAAGGTAAAAAGGTCTAAGCATATCTAGTTCAAAGCCCTTGCTGGCTTGGTGTCCTGTGGCAGAAGAACTAGTCAAAAGTGAGATGCATAAAATGTATGGATTTTATGTAATATTTGCAAAGCATTGGTAAATGCATGTATTATTCTACAACCAGATTTTAGAAAGCTAGACTAAAACTCACTCTTTAAATCCACCCTGTAACTTCCTCTATTTTTTGTAACAATCCTTTTTCTCCTTAGACCTGGCTAAAAAATGGTGACAATATTTTAACTTGTCTTGTTTTGTAGGATGTCATATAGAATGGATAAACCACCCACATTAATTCAGGGGTGAAACAAAATATTGCTTTATCAGTTTATTCCACATAAAGGGAGAAGTTAATTTTTGTTCTTCCTCTATAAATCTCTCCCATCATAAATCTCCTAAAAGAAATATAACAGTGTCTTTTCTAGCAGGCTAACAGGCAGCTATAAATTTGAAAAAATAAAAAATAAACTGCTGTATTTTTTTTTTCCCAAGGCCTTATGTGTTACACGTCTTTATCTTCTAAATCCTGCAGAAGATATCCTTTGGATTTAGTTAGAATTTCATAGCTTATTGTTATTAGCAGGAAGGAAAAAGTAATTACACTTGAAAGCTGAGGACACCTGTTGTGAAAATCATCTGTAGACAATAAATATGGAATGTTACAACTGTTTTGAAGTGAAATCAACTTTAAATGTTGCTATTACATATGTTTTTGATCATTTTGTAGAACCATCTTACTAATGTGTCCTATTTGGTGTGATGGATTTAATTGAAAAAGCATTCTGAAAAAATAATATTGTGGTTCCTGTAGCTAAAAAGAAAAATAAATATGTTAACTATTTAAGGAACTTTGCATCTTTAGTAGAAAACCTCTCAATGTAAAATAACTGGAAGATGTCTAAGGGCTATTATAAAAAAGTTAAGTGTGATAATATAATGTGATTTGTATCACAACGGAGTGGTAAATTTGTTCTGATTTCTGAATTTGGTACAACTAAAGTGGGAACACTTTTTCGTATGTTCAAGTATTTTTGTTCTTTTCAAAATGTTTTGGAGCTGGGAAGCATTTCTTCAGTTTTTAAGAAAGTGAGGATTAGTTTGTAGATTTGTTGCAGACTTCACTTTCGTGGATGCTGTTGCTGAATGCATGTTACCACAATTTACTTACATATCATTCTTATGCCAACTTTGCAGAAAAACTTGGCCTCTTGTGAAAAAACTTTGACTCTTACTGCGACTGTTTGTGCTTTATAAAAGCATATAATGATGGCATGCTGCATTTTATAATATTTTTTCTGTAAGACAGTAGAAGAATCATGCTTGTCTCATTTCTCTTTATTTGAATGTTACCAAAATAAATCTATATTCTATCCTTTGGAATAGATAGATATTCTGTTCTGTATTTTGTTCTTTGGAAACCTCTGCTTGGTTTTGATAGTCTTACCTCTGTATGAGACAGTTTCTTTCTTCATGCTGTCTTAGCCCTCCAGGATTTAAGAGACCTTTATGTGTAAGTCTTATGACTGCCTTCAAACTCTGACTTTGATTTTAGGTATTGGAACTGGCAGACTTGTTTTTCTCCACTAAGCTATTTAGCATCCAGCAGCTCTAACTGAAGACTTCAGGTAATCTCATATCCGGGAAGATCAAACCACGTATTTCGCAGTCTGTGAATATAAATATAAGAGGGTGACCTCTTTATAGTGCTGGTGAAGGTACATATCATAGAATCACAGAATAGTTAGGGTTGGTAGGGACCTTAAAGATCAACTAGTTCCAATCCATCTGCCATGGACAGGGACATCCCACTATATCAGGTTACCCAAGGCCCCATCCAAGCTGCCCTTGAACACTTCCAGGGATAAAGCATCCAAAACTTACCTTGGCAATCTGTTCCAGTGTCTTACCACTCTTATGGTGAAGAAGTTCTTCCTAATGTCTAGTCTAAAAATGCCCCTCTCCAGTTTATATCCATTTCCCCCTCTTCCTATCACCACAAGCCTTTATGAATAGTCCCTCTCCAGCTTTCTTGTAGTCTCCCTTCAGGTACTGGAAGGTGGCTATAATATCTTCTTGGACCCTTTTCTTCCCCAGGCTGAACAAGACCAACTCTCTCAGTCTGTCCTCATAAAGAAGGTGCTCCAGTCCTCAGATCAGCTTTGTAACCCACTTCAGACCCGTTCCAACAGCTCCATATCCTTCTTAAGGTAGAAATTCTGGAACTGGACACAGTACTCCAGATGAAGTCTCACAAGAGAGGAATAGAGGAGTAGAATGACTTCCCTCGATCTGCTGGCCACACTTCTTTTGATGCAGCCCAGGATATAGTTGGCTTCTGGGCTGCAAGCACACATTGCCAGCTCTTGTTGAGGTTTTCATCCAACAGTATCCCAAGTCCTTCTCTGTGGGGCAGCTCTCAATCATGTCATCTCCCATTGTGTAATGAAAATGGGGACTGCCCCAACCAGGTGTAGGACCTTGCACTTGGACCTGTTGAACCTCATTAGGTTCTCATAGCCCCACTTCTCCAGCCTGTCCAGGTCACTCTGGATGCCATCCTGGCCTTCCGGTGTGGCAACTAGACACTCAGCTTAGTGTCATCTGCAAACTTGCTGAGGATACACTCAATCTTGCAGCCAATGTTGTTGATGAAGATATTAAACATACATATACATATATATGTACACACATACACACATATATATATGTATATGTATATATGTTGTTTTGTGTGTGTGTGTGAACAAATGTTAAAGATTTTCTTTTGGGACAGAGGGAACTTTTCTGAAAGCTACTGTAATGTGTTGCAAAATAATGATCGTTAACCATTACATGGATAAAGATAGTCCTTGCTATGACATATTTAAGAGGCATCCCTACCCTCCCTTTTCTGTTCATATCTGCTTTTAAGCTTCAATTACTGCAAATATAACACACAGAAAATGAGTTGCTGTATATAGAAACAGAAGGAAGAAGAGGCATAAATGTACTAGTAAATCCCATAAAACTTGAGGAATACATAAAAGGAAGAAGTAAACAGCCATTACAAAGATGTTGTCTTTGAGATGGATGCTACACATTTGTAAACTATGTGAGATGTGTGGTCTATTTTAATGACTATACTGAATCCCAAGCTGGTGTTGCTTCTGCCAGGACGTCCATTCTGGCTGGAGCACTCATTAAGACATGCAGCTGCTCTACTTATGCAAAAGTCAGCCATGCTTTCATAAAACAAAATGATTTTTGACAAGATGCAACTTGATTCAGCCAATTGTTTTATATTAAAATTGTAAACTATGCAAATGCGTTTGCTGTATGACAGCTACATTTGAAGGTTGCTTCTTGCACCTCCCTTGAGTTAATTGAGGAAAACTGGCAATAAAAGTCCTCTCTTAACGATATGTATATCCAGGGGATGCTCCAACCTGGTGATCTTGTACCTAAGAAGAAAAATCACTCACGTTCACCAGAAATGTTCATTAAACAAGCTTAAATTGGTTTCGTTGCCTGAAACTTGACTGTTCCTGCTGGACTGTGATGAATGCTACTCATTATGTTGATTAAGATTTTAGCTTTGGAAAGAGTACAACATTGTAAAATGTTTCACATTATTAGACAAAGAGAAGATAGTCATATAAACAAGTGGTAGAGATTTAATCAATTAACCATAAAATTCTAGAAGGTATACATAAAATCAGGCTTCTAATGTTTTCCAATGAATGCTGAATGTGGAGTGTCTTTGTACCCATTGAGAAGAAAAATTATCACTTGTTGTGTTCCCTGCTAGCTGAAAAATGTCCCAAAATTGCATGAGGTACTCCTCCCCTCATTCAAGATTGTTTTTTCCATTTTTTTTTTTTTTTGAAAGCAAAAATGCTATTCTTACCCATACAATTGTCCAAGCAGTGTTTCCAGTGTGGTAGCCTATATGAAACAGTCTGGTCTTCATTGTTGATCAGGTAATATTACACCAGACTGTGACCTCTCAACTGGGTGATTAATATATTAATACATTTGTAGAAAGATTTTTTATTATCTTTCACAGAATATTTTTGGTCATCCATACACATTTTTTTTAATTGAAAACTGGGGAAAATTGTGCAACTGTTGCTGCTTTTTAAGTGTAGCTACCTGTTCTTATGGAAAGAGCAGTACAAAGATACATTATTTCATTTGGTATTCTGGGTCTGCAGTCAGCCGAGTTTTGTGCTAATGTAGTAATTTTTGTTGGTAGTTTCTAGCTCATTAGTATTCATTCTGAACTGAAGCTTTGGCTCTTTTTTTAACTCCTGTTGCCCAATAATTCATCATAGTTTGGCTCTGGATCACTTTGGCATCTTGGACAAGAGTTATCTTTGTTGTACCTCTGCTGAAGTTAGCTGAGTAAGACAGTATATTCTTGGTCAAGAATAATATAATTTATTTAAAAATAAAGAAAGTCTTTCCATATTATTGAGTAGCCAGAAAGCTTGAATAGGTTGTGATGTTTTTCCATCGCAACAAGATAAACATAGTATTTTTGGAAAGTTTGAGGTGTGTAAGTATGGAGAAACTGTCTGACAAATGGCAGACATTTGAAAGTAACAGAATTGTCTCTCGGGTACAGCCGCCTAATAGCAGAATAGCTGCTTTTTACGGGTTTTGTTTGTTATGTTTTGAAATTCAGATTAAAACCTCTTCAAGGATCATTTTGCACAGAACAAAGTGTGTTAAACATCATTGTGTGCTAAGGCACAAATTTATTCTGTAAGGATATATATAAAATTAAAACTGATTTTTTACAGATACCACTTTCTTTTGAAAATGTGAGTCACTCATGTCTGTTAGATGTAGCCAGTTATTGTATGGTCTCAGCATGTTATGGAGACCTTATTTAAGACTGGGTGTGAGTCTGGAACCATGTATTAAGTACTGTAAAATTGGATGTAATTTGTAATTTTTTGCAAGATCCCTGGATTTGAACACTAAATAAATCTCCTGCAAGAAAGATATTTCTACTAACCATATATCAATATCTTCTTCCAAAACAGGAGGGTTGTCTGTGATTAATGTTATTCATGTTCACTTAAGTTTGCTTGACTTACTCTAGAACAAATTCTGACTGGTTTATAGATATGAATGTTATATGATCTACCAAGCATCATGAATGAACTATGTTCATTAGCATGATTGAGTTATAATGGCTTAACAAGTTTCTTCCCTTCAGCTAACCTTTGGTATCCATTAGTTTGGAGCACACTATGCCTGTCAAATTGAGAGATAACGCAGTTTAGTTTCAGATTTGAACTAAACCATGTTCTCTCACATTTAGCTCTTACATTGAAGATTAAGCTGAACTGTATTATCTCATAATTGAAGTGAGCTGAAAGCATGCAGGCAGATGGCTACTTCAACTTGGCAGTGTAACCCATTAAGAACATGATAACTTGCTTGTGTCTGAGCCAGGAGTGCTCTCTCTTAGTTCTACTGCTGTTGCAAAAAAATAAAAAAAATAAAAAAAATTGTGGAATTGGAACAGCAGGTAGTACAGTGATGTGGCAGCAGTTTGCAGACAAGTAGTATAAAGGAGCTTTACAGAAATGTTTTTTTTTTTCTCTGTATAGAGCTCCAAGGCAACATTTTTCCTTAAAGTTGTGTTCTTTACACTTCAGAGATCTTTATTTTTGTTTTTAAAGGAGAAGAGAGGTTTGTATGAGATAGTTACAACAATAATGCTGCCTTTCTGGGATCAAAGGAGCATTATCGAAATGTTGTGTGGAGAACAGACAGTTTAAAAGCGTTGAAGAAGTGGAACAGGGGAGTCCAGTGATGAAAAAGCTGGAGGAGGGTGATAATCTATTCAGCTGGAACTCAAGACTGCCAATTTTGCTAACAGTAGTGAGCTTGAAATATATGCACATCCTTGCCTAAGCCTCAGGGTACATTTTTATCATTAATAACATTAGTACATAGCCAAGAGTATTCTGACAGCTTTTGCTGGGCTTGAAAGGCCAACCCAAGGTGTTTCTCCTGCAACAAAGGAACAATAAGAGTGTAGTTAACCAGCTGACCTACCTGAAAAGGTTATAACAAAATTTGTCCTTTGGTCTACTTTTCTCTATCTTTGACTGCCTATTGAAAAAGAGTATAATGAATAATATCACAAACCCAAACTTTTAATTTCTGAAAATTTTACATATTGTCTTGGAGGCTAATTAAGGGGCTTCTTATTCTTTTGGCTCCTTGAGTATGCTGCGTTTCCCATGAAATTCTCATTTCCTCTCATCCTGGTGTAACAGGCAGATATTCAAGGTGAGAAGCCTAGCACGTGAATAAGATCACAGGTACCTTTGTATCTTAATAGTATCATGTTTTTTGGTACCCTTGCTTTTTTTTTTTTCATTTTTGACAGCCAGCTCTTCTGTGATTGGACTTTATGACAAAAGCATTTTGAAGGCAAGTGATATCTTTTAGGAGGCCCAACCAAACTTTTACATTTTGTTACCAGTCATTAAAGGCGTCATCTAACAGCTAGACCAGGGTTTCACTGTTCCACTCTAATCTTTGGCTGTAATTGGTGTCAATTCTAACTTGGTAATGTTGTTTAAGCTGATCTTTTTTTTTTTTTGAGATCTGGAAAACTGACAAATCAAACCCCTATAGTACTACATTATCATAATAATTATTTTTTAATTAATATTAACTGACTCAATTTTGACTACCACAGTAAAAAGTTGTAGACTGCCAAGTATTTCCTATAAATTTAATCGATTTTGGAAGGTAATGCTTGTTGTGGATGAAATTTAAGAACTTGAGATAATCTTTTTTGTTTTGGTTATGAAATATTCTTAGTGAAAATGAGAAAAAGTGTATACTTTCTGTAAAAGCTGCTATGCAATTATCATGCCAGGTTTGCTTCAAAATGAGTAGGATTAAAACATGCAATTTAAAAGGGAGATGTGAGATAATGTACATTAGTAAATCTATAAATTCTAGTCATCTGTATGCTCCTGGGAGACCCAAGAGTGGGATAGAAATCAATTTCTCTGCACAAAATAACCTTCTCCAGAAATGATAGAATATGAACTATGTAGTATCATGTGTTGTATTCTTTTCTTTACCTTTTGGTTGATAAGAGTCTAGCTTTTGGGAACGTGATAGATCACTTGCAAGCACTTATAAAACTTTGAGGTCAATGATGTGTACAATGGTTTTAAAGAACCTTCAAGGAAATTCCATAATGGTGTTTCTTTTGGAAGTAATGAGTTACTTCATTATGATAGCAATGTGAAGGATGGTTGAAGAGATTTCATTTATTGTAATGCATTTGCCATTGTGGTTTATTTTAGTGTTTGAAATCCTGTTTGGATAGTGTTCAGGGCTTGTGCATTTATTTCTGTTATGTGACTTCCAAAAATCATTCTGATGTTGCTGGCAGAAACTTTGTGTATATCACAGAACTTTTCATGTTTTTGTTTTGTTTTGTTTTGTTTGATACTACAGTGTCTAAAGAGATCAGTTTTATACTGAAGAAATAAAGCAGTTTCAAAGGATTCTGATGGGATCATTGTCAACCATAAGTGTACAATAAATGACATGTGGTTTTATCTGTTCAAAGTTGAACAGAATTTGGTAATATTGTGAACTTAATGGTTTTCATGCTTACTTGGACACCAAATATAAAACCAACTAAGCATCTAGTGAAATGAGAGGATTTGTAGAGTGTAGGTGAAGCTCTGTAACAGGTGATTGTGGCTGCCTCCCCCATATGTGATGGAGACATACATTTGTGTGGTTTATTGTTGCTTAAGTGGTTATCAAATTATAAGAAGTGCTAAATTGAATGCCTAGCTATAAGATTGCAAAGGGGATTTTCCTGTCAGCATGGAGATTTTTTTTTATCCCACAGACAGTTTTGTGACTGTAATGCTTTAATTTTAACCTGTCTTTCATTCAATATCTGACTACATTAATCTTTCTGTAAAATGAAAATGAATGCAGTAAAGGGTTGTTCACTTAAGACTGAAATTCATATAAAGAAATGTGTGCTGTGCTTACATTTTGTATAGCAGAACAAGCTTAGGAAGACAGCCTTATGTAGTAAATTATTAGAGTGCATTACCTTGGAATGGTAAAGTGGCATAAATTACTCAATGTACGAACATGCAAGCAAGACACAACTTGTAATTTGTCTGATGAGAATGGCAAAATAAGTAGTCGTAATACTGAAAAAATTCACCTCAATATGCAGACATTCCTCTGAAATCTGCCTGTTCTATCACAACAGTAAGACTTGTGTTGGGCAATAATGTTTTGGTGTAGTGCTGTCTGTGTACAGTTGATCTTAGGTATTAATCTAGCTTCCTTTTCCATCTAGTAGAACTATTCTGTCAAAACTACAAGAAGGGGTTAGAATGAGCTCAGCTATTAGCTGCTCGTGTTAGCCAAGCAGTCTTTCAAGGCTTGTACAAGGTATACAATATAAAAGGTGAGGTTTCATACTAAGGTGCAGTTAACTAGTGGCAGCCACCATATCTGACTGACATGGTACCCATTTCAGAGGGTTTTTCTAGGTTTGTTGAAAAGACAATAAGTGTTTTGGGAAGTAAGTACTGTGGAAATAAGGCTGACCAAAGAGGGGTATTTATTGCACTTACATTTGGCTTTACAGAAAGTAGAAAGTACTTTGGGTTTTCTGCTGGAGTATAGGAATACAATTATAAATGCTTTGTGTATGGACGCAATGTGTCATGTGCTCAATAAACGTCTGGATTTTAGTGTACTAAGTGTCTCTATTGGAAGTAATGCAGCTTTTAAAAAGAAATCTTCAATATTCCAATAAGCCAGATTTTCACTTATTTCATTCTTTCTGCAAACCAATGCTGTCCAACCTTTTTGCTTAACTATATCTTCATCTCCACTTCAGTTCAAAACCTTGTGTTTTCATCACTTCTGTGCCAAAACTTAATACCATCACAATAAAAACTAACAAGAATTCTGAACAAGGTTACTATATTTTTTGTCTCTTGTTAAATCAGGCCTTAACAACCATCTTTCTGTGAATATGTTGATGTAGAGGTGAAATGCTTCAGCAAAGATGTTATTTCTGTCTTCATATCACAAAGTGTAGCATTATTGTCTTGAATAACAAGGCAGAAATATGTTTAAACAACCCCACATATCAGATTTCCTCCAAGTCCAAACTGAATAGTATTATAAGTTTTGGAGTCCTTGTTACAGCAAGGAAACAGTACCTCTAAAGTATGCTAATAATATTTGCTCTTGACTTTCAGATGAATGACAATGTGCTTGTTTGAGAGAGCACCCTAAAATAGCTCACCAGGGTAGTACCTATGTTAATCAATCACTATGTTGCTGCTTTTCATATATAAGCTGAAACATGTCAGAATGCTGTTGAGGTGTTAAAGGTGGTGTGAGTAGAAGGGAAGGATAGAACTATCTGGACATGATCACATCTTAGTGAAAAGGATGTCCAGGGCTTCTTTCTGTCAGTTCTGTGGAACTGGTTGTCTTATTTGTGTTAGGATCCCCTGAAACTATGGAAAAGTGAGTTTGTACTGAAACACTATCAGAAAGTTAGACCGTAGGCATTATTTTAAAACAGTTTCATTTTCCTTCTATCTTGATTGATCTTCTTAGCTTAATTTTCTCTCTCAGTACTTTAACTACTTTTCTGAATTTTACCAAAAATTCTGGGGATGAAGAAAGAGACCTTTATAGAATGAAAATATAACTTTAACATGCTCATCTATGGAATGGTTAGAAAAACACCCCATATCCTGTGGTGCTAACAAAAATTATAAATTCAGAGTCTTAAACACAATGTTCCTAGATAGCAGGACTCGGTGATGGGAGATCACTAGAAGATGTTGGTGGAGGTCCTAGAAGTAGCTGTGTAATGCACAGAGCAAGGTAGGAATGAGATCCATAACTGTCACAGTGGCACGTTTTGTCTTGGAAATGGAGAAAAGTTGGGTCGTAGCCAGACAACTGGAGATAGATGGACCATATTGTACCAAAAGAATGATGAAATCCCTCTGAACGTACACATACATGAGGATGATTTTGCAGTCCTGGGCAGGCTCTAAATAACTGGACACTTCTAAAGAGCTTATTTGAAACAGTTGGGAGATTTTAACTTACTTTCTAAATATGGTAACTCTGTAACAAAAAGAGGTGACTTGGCAGAGTTTTTTTTTTTTTGTAATTTTGATTATTGCCCAAACCCAGCTACATCTGGACCTTCCCTCCACTCTGTCTCCCTGCTCCCCATCTTTCCTACCTATTGTGTATGTACATTCTCAAAAAGAAAAGAAATACTCTGTCCTATCAAACCCCAAATTCATGTATTGTTGCTTTGTGTCCTGCAGCGTTCCCACTGAAGGGTGTGGGTTGTAAAAGAGGGTATAAATGCCTATTTTGTGGGAAAAAAAAATCAATATTTCTCTTTCTTACCCCATTATTTTATCTCACAAATATCAGATTCTCATATATTCACTGTATCACATCTGAGTTAACCTTCAAGAAGATTTTAATACCTTATTCTCAGGACTTCATTTGTTTTAAACTGCTGTTGCTTCATCTGTAATCACATTCCTACCATATTCTTTTATTTAATATGTATATAAATCACTTAAAGACTATTAGGTTCTTAGTGACATTAGCAGTTATCAAGACAATGTTCCTAATGGTTAAAGAGATGAAATGATGAGTAAATGTTTTTGAGTTGTTGGGGATTTTCTTATATATATTCAAATATATTTGTTTTTCTTGTGGTAGTCAACTGAGACTGGGAGTTTAGAATTGTAGAAAAATAGTTAAACAAGTGAGTGCTTTAAGACAAGAAGTGATATGTTGGTTCAGCCTTGCATTCCAATGTGGGTGAATCCGTATTTTGACAATTCAAACACCATGTATGAGCAAGCATTCTCAGTGGATGATCTGGTCATGGTGCAAAGTATCTTGATTAATATGACTGTATATGTTTTCATGAGTACTCTTTAATAGCATAGCCAAAAGTTGAATTTTGAGATCCAAATTTGATCCATATCATGTATAGGGTTTCCACATGATTAAAAAGAGAAAACATAGAGCCTTTCTGTAGTAGACCTGTGTTCTTAAAGTGTGACTTAATGTCTTCCTAATATCTTAGAAGTACTATAAACTCCCAGGAAAAAAACCTTTTAATTCGTGTTATAATTTATTTTTTACAAAACAATGCTTTTTTAAAAGCTTCATTTTGAGATTATAAAGGCTTCACTTCAAATATGCCTTGTGGCAATACAGACCTGTAAGAAGCATTTTAACACCACAACGAATATAATTTGTTCCAGAAAGCAATCCACTGAGCTTCAGAAGTATGCAATGACTAGTTTGTATTAAAGGCACATTCAGGGTACATGGCTATTCTGCTGTGTTACTCTATATTAATGGTTAACTTGCAAAGTAAATAATGTCTTTATCTTTCTCTATGTATTCATCAGGGTATTGTGCTATGTCTAGCTTATAGAATTTGGCTCTACTACATCCATTCATCTTCTACTTGTCATACAATGTCTAGTACAAGGGTAATTGATAAAGAAATGTGAACTCAACTGAGTAAGATATATAGAGTGATCATACTCTGAAAAATGTGTATGATGTTATGTGTTAATAATAAATATATTTAAAGAATGATCTGTCACTCTGGATGACAGATGGCGTTTCTCGGTTGGTGCTGTGAGGAAGGTTACTACAGCTATGAGATATGAATGAGTGGACTAAACTAGAAACCATATTGGGATCATAAGAAGGCAAAGGTTTTTGTTATTTGTTTTACATATTGACTCTCAGATTCAGAGGGGAGAAACACTTGCAAACAATCACAATAGGTGTAAGTCAAAGAAAAACTGTCTCCACAGACAACAGAGATAATCACATCAGATGTAAGTCAAAGAAAAACTGTCTCCATGGACAACATAGATTGTGTATTATTTGGAATAAGTATACCTTCCTCTAAATAAGTAAGCTGCACCTCCTTTATCCCCCTCAGAAAGGCCTATCAAGTATATGATACCCTGTCGAATGTGATAGCAGTCCTCTGAGAATTTGTTGCTTGCAAGCCAGCTGGACCTTGAAAAAAACATTTTGAAAATAGTTTCTGATAGTGTGTAGGAAAAAACTTAAATGTGAAAGTGCTCACCGTACATTATGGGGCTCGTATGTTTTTATGTTTGTCCTGTTTGCTTCTAATTGATTGTTGGAATATTCAGAATGGATTTTGAGCATAAGACTATGTTGTGAAGAAGTTAATAAGGATATAAACACACAAAGTATGCAGTCTGAAGAAGAAGTCAGGAAGAGCACATATTATTTTTTCTTAAATGCTATTATTTGACTTTCAAAAATAATATTGAACTTCTACAATTATTTGACATTCTATTTTTTCAAGCTGCTTTTAAACATTTCCCTATGCTATGCCTTTTGCATGCCAGTTTCTTAGCTGCTACTGTTACAGTTCTGGGTATGTTCTAGATTTTTTGGTTTGGATATTAAAGATTATAGGTTTTTTTAAGCATTTTTATTACTATTATATATTTTTAAAATCCATAGATCTTGACTATTCAATCTATGAACAAGCAGATCTGTAAGGAGAACCAAGAAAACCATATTCATAGGTACAGTTGCAAAACTAGAACTGTGATTGTGGGATTTTTTGCACCAAAACTGGGGGGAAGAGGGGGGGTGTATTGAGAGAAACCCTAGCAAAAAAAATCTATTTGATAAAACAAAAAAAAAATTCTACTGAGGTGGTATAATCTGAGAGTAGGGAAGGGATGTTATCGCTTGCAATGGTGACCAAATGTATTGTATTGGACAGGAAAGGTCTTTTTGGAAAGAAACATATGTTCCTTTCTTTAAAACTTGCAGTGGCTGTTTGGACCTGCAGGTGTCCAGCTTCTGAACATCTCCCAGGGGCAAGTCCAAAGGACTGCAGAGGTCAAGCTCCCTATTACTTGTAGGTAATTAATCTTTTTGCTCAAGGGAGCAGATATCCTATAAGAGTATTACAGCAAATTTTATCAAAACATACCTGTAAATGTCCATGTCAGTTGTACCAAGGAAAGCATCAGTCATAGGCAAGAAAATGATAGAAAACTCTGGGAGAGTTTTCTCAAGCTGTGACGGAGGAAATTTTTCTTTTGAGGCTCTATTTTTTTTTTTTCACCTTGTCAGAACAGACAGGCAGAGGAAGCTGTCCTGAGTATGGTGAACTTCATGTGGAGCTAGAGATATAAGGACAACACAGCAGTAACAAGTCTATATATATTTCAAAAGGGTCTTCTGCTGTAGGTAGCAGAGCTTCAGGTGGTGTTTGGGTATGCTGTTTTAATGAAAAGGAGGAGAAACATACCTATTCTAGGTACGATTTCTATTTAATTCTGGATTCTAAAGAAAATGGTGTTCACAAAACAGAAAAAAAACCCCAAAACAAACAAACCAACCCAAAATCATGGAGGTTTTAAAGCCTGAGAAAATAAAATGCTGGGCTCACTAACCTTGTAGTTACAAAGCAGTAATACTGTTTGCTTAGGTTGTTGACCCTAGTAAAAGTAGCTCTTAAGATGTGTAGTTCTGCTTGTATTGCAAGACTGCATTTGACTGTTAAAAAAATAGAAAGCAAACTTGTTCAGGGCTAAATTGATTTCTAATTGTTTCAGTTAGGTCAAAGATTATGATATAACAACACTCTTGTAAAAGCTATTCCAATGCTTAATTATTTGGCTCTTGGGTTTTCTTGGCTTACCTAAATTTCCCTTGTTCCAATTTAAACTCATAGTTTTCTTCCTTTTTATTCCAGACTGGAAGGAGATGTCATCTGTATTCTCTTGCAGGCTCTATCTTTCAGATTGTGATGTATATTCTTTTTCCTTACAGATTATGCCTCTGAAAGCCTTTCAATAACCTTACTTCAATGTGTTAAGCTCTCTCCAACTACTCCATTCCTTTGAGATGTGACACCTAAAACTGTATAATGCAGTTCTAGTAGCTTTGTTAGAGGCCGGTAAAAAGGAAAGGTTACCTAAGTGTCTTCTAGGCTGTATTTCACCTTGTGTATCTTGTCATGATGATGGATTACCTCAGTCATATTACACATTATTTAGGTTTACCTGGGACCCCTTATACCTTTTGATCCTAAAGGCCTTTCACCTAGACACTTGTATTGTAGTGTTGTTACATAAACTGAAACTTCCTTACATTTGCAACTCATTGAAGGTATAGATGAAAGGAGTGGTTTGTTTCTTTGTTGATTTATTTTCCCTAGAAACTTCAACTTAAGATCCTTTTGCATTTTAGTTTTATTTTGTTCTCCTGTATAATTTCAACCCTAAATATCAGTAATGAAAAAGTTAACTACTGTTTGGTGTAGGACAGACCCCTTCAGATCTGCCTGTGGTGAATCATTGTGGGTAGCTACTTCAGTATGTTTTTTCCAATCTGTTATGCATGTTCCTTATAATAACCTCCTGTTGTGACTGAATTTTGAGCAGGTCTCACATGTGGCTACATCAACAGTTTGCTAAGTTGGAGACAAAACCTCAGATACTTCTCTCCTCTTCTGAAGATGTGTTGCTTGTTTCATTGAAGGAAGCTAGACTAATGTAGCATGATTGTTCTTGATAAAACTGCATCTTGGTTTTTTTTATTTCTTTCTTAATTGTTTAAAGATTTACTTCAATATTTTTTATGAATTGAAGTTCATATGGGTGGTCTGCAGTATCTTCATTTCTCTTAAAGCCATTTTTTTATAAAAAAAAGAGAGGACAAGTCCCAATATGTTCACTAATTTTTATTGTGACTAACCTAAATAATTTACTGAAACAGTCTCAGAATATTCAACACTGGATTTCGTCTCCCCTAAAACATTCCAGTCCTGTTCAATATCTTCATCAATGACCTAGATGAGGGCATTGAGGGTACCCTTAGCAAGTTTGCAGATGACACAAAGCTGTGTGCAAGTGTCGATCTGCTGGAGGGTAGGGAGGCTCTGCAAAGGGACCTAAACAGGCTGGACCGCTGGGCAGTGTCCAATGGCATGAGGTTTAACAAGGCCAAATGCCGGGTCCTGCACTTGGGGCACAACAACCCTATGCAGATCTACAGACAGGAACGCAGCTGGCATAGGAAGACTTACAAATGTCATAATCAAGAAATATGAATGTGATTAAAGTAGTAATTTCTTTTGACAGGCATATCTTACTTATGCATTTCACTTTCACTGTCAGTATGGAAATGAACAGAGCAATATATATTCATAAAGTACTTTGTAGTCATATTCCAAGAATTTTTGTAGCTCTTTTCTCACAACCTCTTCTGGAGAGAACTATACTTCCTTCTGGTGGTTAAAAATTTGGCAAGAGTTGCATTTCTGTTTGAACCTGTTATTCCCTGGAGATGGGGACAATTCTCTATGGGGACAACTCTGACTTTAAACCTAAACTTAACCTAAGCCTAGTCCTAACCCTAACTCTAATGGGTCCCTGCAGAAGGTTGTCTCTGCAGAGACTTGTCCCTATGGAGGGTTGCCCCTTTCTGTATTCTTGAACAGAAAGCATACTTGGAGGAAAATGGGGCAAATGTTACTCCATCCATAAAGTGTAATGCTAGAAATCTCCTGCCGCTTTCCATTTCAGTCATGATTTTGAATATCTTATGGTCTGAAGTACACAATGAGATACATTTGCTGTTGTTTGAGGTCTGGGTTTCTGCTTCAAGGAATAAACAATCAGTCTGAAAAATCTAGAATCATTCAGTTGGGCTCATCAGTTTTAGATTCCTTGAGGAAACTGCTTCTCCTGCTCTGTAGTGGTTTTAGCTCCCTAAAATAAATACAGTTCTCAACACCTGCAGTTGTATTTAAAATATAAAAGAATGAGATGCCTAATGTGGTTTCATGTGCTTTTTGTGTCCGTCCCCCCAGGATTTGGAGGCTGCTTTGCATTTTTAAGATGATGTGCTATAAAGTAAACATTCTTCATTTGCTTATGAAATGTCAGTCCTATAAAATCTTTGATGCAAAACAATGATAGTAGTCTTTGCTTTGTTTCCAAATGATAGCTTTAAAACCTGTAATTTTAAACCACCTGCAGTTAGAGTAAATACTAGTTTCACAGTCTGACCTGATGCTAGGTTTTACTTTCATGTACATGTTTTGATGTACTTCTCTTTCTTTTTCCCACAGAAATGGCAGAGATTTTGGTAGTGACTCCCTGCATATGGTTTGCTGATTTGTTTTTTCCTCTAGTGCCTACTTTTACTGCTGTGCCAGACACTGTTTAGCCAGCTGACCCCAGAGAGAAGTAAATTTTGAAATCTAACTTGAATAGAGAAGCTGAGGAATTTTAAATTAATATATATGTATATAACTATGTTAAGCAATAAAGAACTTATCTGTTGTTATTTATTTAGACCTTAATAGCACCATGATATTTAAATGGTTTTATTTGGCCTATATTTTTCCTTAAATGTTCAATAATGTAGCGTTTAAACAATGCAGAGTGCAGGTAATACTATTAAAATCAATTACAGAAATTTAGGGCTAACTATTTTCTTCTTCACAGTGAAGTCTTATATATCCTTGTACGAATTAAACAAAAATTGTGTGCTGATTATAGAAATAGATTAGGCAAAAATAAAATGCCTGTCCAACCTACTCAGGCACCATCTTCTATCAGAGAGGTTATAGTTCATCTGTCTAAGTCTGCAGTCATGCCACCCTTTTTAGAGAAAGCTGGATTTGCCTCTGAAAATAAACACCTGAAAACTGGAATCCAACAAACAAAAACCCAATCATCTGACACACAGTTTCAAATAGACTACTTTTTCTTCTGCTCAAAAAACCCCAAGAGAAACAACAGTAATTTTATGCAGTAAAATCACTGAATTTTTATTATAACAAGAATATTTTGCTGGAAAAGGATTTATTTTAAATTTCACTTTTATTAACTCCAGAACAATTTTTCTTCACAAAAAGACATAGTTCAAGCTGTATTACATCAAGTGTATACTTGCTTGCAGAAACTTTTAGGTATATTTAGGTATATTACTTTTAAAATAAACAAATAACTGAAGATTTGCTCATGATCCTGCTGAAATTAGAGAATTTTTCTATTTTTATGTCCAGACTTGGAAAAAATGCTTGCTTCCAGATTATTTCTGTGGAGTTTTTTGGGGTTTTTTTCTGTTAACAAAGTGGCAGGAAGCCAGCAAAAAAAAAAAAAAAACAAACCAAAACCATACAGTGAGGCTGTAACCTGCATGCCTTGCTGAAAAAAATTTAAGCAATTGAATAGATAGATATTGCTTTGTGAGCCTCAAACTCTGGCTTCGTTGTCAAAGCCAGCAGGATGCATTCCAAACTGTTGTCTAGTAAAAATAAGCCAGGTCAAATGAAAATAAGTGAGTTGCAACCTGGAGAGGTTGATCCTTTGGTGGCTTTCCAGGTCTCTGTGGTATTTCATGATGTTGTTAGAACCATATTTCCTCCGTTTTCTCTTCTCCTGGTGTTAGCACTTATTTTTTGTAGGCTTCTAATTGCCATGTGGAATCAGTTCTTTGTTCTATCAGATGCTCTGGCAGAGTCTACCTTGCTGCCTTTCCCTGTTTCTAGCTCTTTCAGCAATTTGACCAACATAGAAGGGCAAAGGAATAGATGATTTTCTGTAGTTTTCAAATTAACCTGCCCTGGTCTGTTAATATTGGCTTAGACTACATGCAGATTGTATGTTCTTTAACTACAGAATTTCTTAATGGGTAGTCACCTGCCTTCATTAATTTGGAGCCTACATTAAGGACACAATCCATGTCTAGAAATGTTCTCAAGTATTGTAACATCAAACATTTCTGGATAAAATAAAGATCCAATAGATAACTAAGAGTTCAACATGATTCTTCCATCATAACCTTTCAGTATTAAACAGTCTACTGTGATTTAAGTTCCTTCTCAGCCAGGAAGTGCATCTGTATGTGCAGGTAATTCCAGGTTCAAATTTAACTTCAATTGTCTTGTAATGTTTTACCATATATGGAAGAACTTTTGTTGCTTTTTGATATTGCCTTTTTGGCAACAAAATGAGCAAGAGGATGTTTTATTTTAATTTGGAAGTGAAATTATTAGTCAGTAGTCTGTTAGAAAGGGCAATCAGGTGGGCAGTGACCGTTGTCCGAAACACACATGAAAGTAATAAGCTGTTTCATCCTCTTTTCTATTGCGACATGAAAACATGAGCAAAAAAAACAATTTTTTTTTTTTTTTTTTTTTTTTTAAATGTGTCTAGTCTTTTCTTGAAGAAAATACTTGCTGATTAAACTGCAGTGTGAAAGGTATCGTTCACAGCTCAAATATCAGAATCATATGTTCATAAATACGTTGTATGGTATATATGATCTGCATCACACCATTTTAATGGGTTGCTTTTCTGTAATAAGAACAAAAATGTTTGAAATAAAAAAAGAGTCAGAAGACTACATTTTTTAAAAAGTGAAGGTATGGACTCATTGGCTTCAGAATTTCAATTTTAAAACCTGGTTGACATAACAGTCAAAAAAAAAAAAGCTAGATCACTGGGCATAAAACCATTGTATTACAACCCTGCCATTAATGTTTCAGTGGTTGAATATCCGTGCAATGGGGATGCTATTGCATTTCAAGATATACCAAACTAGAGAAATCCAAATGTTCTATTGAGACATTGGCAGTTAAATCCCTTTGTGAAGCCCATTGTCCTTTCTGAAGTACAATATAGAGAGATAAGATTGCTTTTGGAGCATATCACTCTTGTTTCTTTGCTTCTGTTATTTACACCTGCATGTTTTCTGTGTTAACCTCTTTTGTGTACTATGTTATGCCTGTTATATTCATTACAGTCTAACCTCAACTTTGCAGGCAGCAAAGATCAGCAACAAAAAGATGATGAAAGGGCATCTCCAAAGAAACAGTCAGGTCACCCACATCTCTCTCTTGCTGCTAAACAGAGGTTGCTATACCAGGCCCATGGTGACTTTACAGCATCAATAAACATTAAGGTAGTTTTAACTCTTGTTTTTCTTAGTGAGATTTTCTCTATGCAAATGTATTTGATGGAGGTTGTATGTGATAGTATGTTGGCTGTGTGGTTTTTACCTGAAGTCAAAGAAGTTACAAAGTCAATGTCATAATTTCATAGTTTTATTTCATTGTATGTGAGTGTATATATATCATAGAATAGAATCATAGAATGGTGTAGGTTGGAAGGGACCTTAAAAATCATCTAGTTGCAACCCCACTGCAATGGGCAGGGACAACTCCCACTAGGTCAGGCTGCTCATAGAATCATAGAATCACCAGGTTGGAAGAGACCCATCGGATCATCGAGTCCAACCATTCCTATCAAACACTAAACCATGTCCCTGAGCACCTAGTCCACCCGTGCCTTAAACACCTCCAGGGGTGGTTAATCAACCACCTCCCTGGGCAGCCTGTTCCAGTGCCCAGTGACCCTTTCTGTGAAAATTTTTTTCTTAACGTCTAGCCTAAATCTCCCCTGGCGGAGCTTGAGGCCATTCCCTCTTGTCCTGTCTCACCTGTCACTTGGGAGAAGAGGGCAGCTCCCTCCTCCCTACAACCTCCTTTCAGGTAGTTGGAGAGAGCAATGAGTTCTCCTCTCAGCCTCCTCTTCTCCAGGATAAACAACCCCAGCTCTCTCAGCCCTTCCTCATAAGGTCTGCTCTCCAGCCCCTTCACCAGCTTTCTCGCTCTTCTCTGGACTCTCTCCAGAGCTTCAACATCCTTCTTGTGGTGAGGGGCCCAGAACCGAACACAGGATTCAAGGAGCGGCCTCACCAGTGCTGAGTACAGAGGGAGAATAACCTCCCTGGACCTGCTGGTCACACTCTTTCTGATCCAAGCCAAGATGCCATTGGCCTTCTTGGCCACCTGGGCACACTGTTGGCTCATGTTCAGTCGACTGTCAACCAACAACCCCAGGTCCCTCTTCTCCAGGCAGCTTTCTAGACAGACTTCTCCTAGTCTGTAGCTCTGCATAGGGTTGTTGTGCCCCAAGTGTGGGACCTGGCATTTGGCTGTGTTAAGCCTCATGCCATTGGACTCTGCCCAGTGGTCCAGTCTGTTTAAGTCCCTTTGCAGAGCCTCCCTACCCTCCAGCAGATCCACACTTCCACCCAGCTTAGTGTCGTCTGCAAACTTGCTAAAAGTACACTCAATGCCTTCATCCAGGTTATTGATGAAGACATTGAACAGGCCTGGACCCAGCACTGAGCCCTGGGGAACCTCACATGTCACTGGCCTTCAGCTGGATTTGACACCATTTCCCACCACTCTCTGGGCCCGGCCAGCCAACCAGTTTTCCACCCAGGAGAGTGTGTGCCTGTCCAGGCCAGAGGCTGATAGTTTCCTTAACAGGACTCTGTGAGAAACTGTGTCACAGGCTTTACTGAAGTCCAGGAAGATACATCCACAGCCTTTCCCTTGTCCAGCAGGCGAGTCATGGCCCCATCCAACCTGGCCTTGAACACTTCCAGGGATGGGGCAGCCACAGCTTCCCTGGGCAACCTGTGCCAGAGCCTCACTACCCTCATGGTGAAGAATTTCCTGTTTATGTCTAGTCTAATTCTGTCCCCCTCCAGTTTATACCCATTGTCCCTCTTCCTATCACTACAAGCTCATGTAAAAAGTCCTTCCCCGGCCTTCTTGTAACTCCTTCTGGCACTGGAAAGCAGCTCTAACGTCTCCCCAGAGCCTTTTCTTCTCCAGGCTGAGTGACCCCAACTCTCTCAGCCTGTCCTAGAATCATAGATTCACTAAGTTGGTCAAGTCCAACCATTCCTCTCTGCTGCTAAACCATGTCTTTGAGACATAGCAGAGTTGCTCCAGCCAGATACCTTCACCTAGCACCTCTCAGCATCACCCCTGACACGTGGAACTCTCCCCCACTCACACACCCAGCAGGTGCCATTTTGTGGCAAGGGAAATGCAAAAAAAGATGTCTCATTGAGGAGCAATATATTCCTACATAATGGACTTTGCTTTATTTTTCTGTAAATATAAAATAATTACATGGTGAATTTCCATTCATTCAGGAAAGACTATTCCTGCATGTAGACTGTAACCTCTCCAAGTTATGTTACAATAACTTGGTATAATTTATTATTATGCTGTTACATTTAGGCTACCTGTTTTTTTTTTTTTTTTGTAACAATTACTTTCACAAGTCTGTTATTAATTAAATTTGTTAGAAATTGATCCCAAATGTCTGAATGTGTCGAAGTGTGTGGTGGATGCAGGAACTACAATGTCAGCATTGAGTTTGTTTTAAGAAGGTGCCGTTCACTCAACTGCTCTCATGTGCTTTAGATTTCCAGTTGTTGGTGGTTGTCCAGGTTTGAGCTAAAACCAGAATAAATTCCCGCCTTAACTTTTCATTTCCTGGAAGGAAATGGGAGCATCCTTCTAATAAACACATACAGCTCCTGTCAACCTACATCTTTAGATGGTAGCCTTTATGGTAGCATTCAGGTGCAGTAAGGAGTATTCTAAAGAAGTGAGCATACATTATTTTTACATTTTATTTTGCACCAAGGTAGTAGAACTGTGTCAGGGGACTAAAACCATGAAACATAAAGTGCTTTGTGTGCAGCCCATCCCACTTCCAAAGCTGCTGTTTTATAGATTTTGAGTGAACTTCAGGAGAGTTCTGTTCTACATTCTTGTTATACTGGCTGAGAAAAGGCTTTGCTGTGTATTAATACAATATTTTAATGTTAAGAGCAGGTAACTCAGGCCTCTACTTCGGAATTTTGGATGAGAAAAACCAAACACTAAGGAAGAAAATAGCTTCTATCTTTCCTTGCACCCAAAGTTTCTGTGGGTTGATGTGGTCTGCAAGGAAAATACAGTGGTGTTTTCATTGGCTTGATTCTTGTTCCACTTACCCTGGCTACCTACCTTGCAGTGTTCGTGTAAGAAAGTGCTTCTTCTCTTCCAGAAAACTTTAGGAAAACTCTAGCTTTATAGTTGCCAACTTGTATCCTGTTTGCTGTTATGTACAGGATAGATGTATTTAAACTTCCACTTCTCCTCTAGTGAATTTTGTGTATTCCTCCAGTAGAATAAGAGAAAGTGTTTAAGCATTTTCTAGGTATACTGCTCTATGATTTCATTTTGCCCTTAATTTCCAGGAAGAAACATTAAATGCAAATCATTTTTCTTTATTTGCAATAGGTCAAACTAATTTAGCTAAAGATCACACCCATCTGCATAAAGATTATTGTAAACACAATAAAATTCAAAGGTCATTTCTGTGACTGAAAGCAGATCAAAGGTGCTTTCTGTGCTATTTTAATCCAATTCAGAGAATTGTAATGAATTTAGTAAAGGGTGAAAGTCCAAGGCTTTTTCTTACTGTTGTCCTTCGTATAACTCTTATCAACTATTCACTAGTCTATCATTGTAACGTTCAATGGTGAATGAAGGAGAATCTGGCAAAGGGAACTTAGTTGAGGTACAAGACCTCCTGATGTATGCTGATTTTGTTGATATGTTTCATCAGTTGAACAACAGCAGCTTAGAAAGCAGAAGTCAATCTTACCTCTGATTATGAAACTAGAATACTTACATCCCATTACAAAAGTAAATGGCGATCTCTGGAGAGAGGCTGCAAAATGATTATGCTTTACAGTTTCAAAAATAATCTTGAATACCAGACCTGTATGTGGGATCTTAAGGCACTTCCTGATGCTTAAGGGGGAAATCAAATATGCCTTGCTTCGTTTCTGTAAAATGCTAATATTGCTTGGTTTTTCTTCTGGTTAGCAGTCGGAATATTTTCCTATCAGACTGATATAGCCTTTTTGAAGCAATTTGAGTGGAGGTTATTAGGGCATGACACTACTCCTAGGCTAAAAAGGTAGTATGAATTGTGACTATGTTTGAATTGTTACCTGCAGGTAATGATCTCTTCAGAAATCATGGTTTCCAATAGACATAATCAGAAAAACCTACCCAGAATTCATTGGTCAGCAGTTTAATAATACCATTAGTGAAGATGATTTGTTGATATAACGAATACTGTAATTATTTTTTGTTCTGTCCAGAACCGATCAATTGCTCTCTAGTTATCAGGAATAGCGTTTAACTCTTGTTTCTATAACATGAACTTGCAGTAACTTGTTATAATACATCACAAAATCAAATCAGTTAATATAATTAAAATAGATTTGCCAAAGAGCAAAGACTTAGAGAGAAATTTTCACTTATTTCTGTACTGGTGCAATGACCTCTGTTTCTGATTTCATTATGACAACAAGCGTGCAAACCTGCTAAGCTCTAGCAGTAGATCGGAACCATGGAATGAGAGAGAGGTGCAGTATTTTTGTTGAGGGTAATGAGGGTTGCAGTTATTCTCAAATCTCTTTATGTTCTGCTCAAAAAACCAAAACCAGGTTTGTATTATTTGACTGTGCTACAAGTACCATATATCATCTTCTGTGTATTTTTCACAGTTAACAGAATTACATCTGTGGACTACTGTAAGGCCAAGGTACCCTCCTAAATCCCTTTCTTCCCCCAGAAATCCCCAACCCAAACAGCCAAACAAATAAAGCCAATAAGAGAATCAAAATTCCAAACCTCATATGCAAGGAAAGGAAAGCCACCCTTCCATTAAAAACCTAAAACTTCTAAGTTCATCCGACTCAATGATGAAAGACTGACTACACAGTCATATGTAGGTTAACAGGGAAATTTCATTCTTGATGAGAAAGATTTCTTCAACTTGTAACTCCTCCAATTAGTAAAACATCAGTCTTAAATTACTGTGTTCAGCTGATTAAGTCCATTCTGGCTGCAGTAAACAAAGCCCTCTAAAAGCAGTAAAAAGTGCTGCTCCCTCAGTACTTCCACGGAAATATTTAGAATATCGTCCACTCAAAGACATTTCCCAATAGACTGTCTCTTTTCATTGGTACCCTTTGGAAACCGCACGAATGACAAAGTATACACCTATATGTGCCCTGTGTTGTTCTGTGAATGGAATGCATTAGTTTTCTGTTAGAATGGGATGTGAGACACAATATTGTATTCAGATTGTTATACAGGCCAGATCCTGAAAATATGAAATGAAGATGCTAGCAAATATGACAACTTAATGACAACAGTATTTGATTTCACGTTAATTTATCTCTTGTAGAGAACAGATATATTGTTTTTTAGATACATCTGTATTCCTCAAATAAAACCAATTCAAATCAAAAGATAGTTTGAATGCCAGGAATAAGATCATTTGGTGTGACAAATGGATCTCTAAATGATCTTAGTGTGCCTGCTGAAGGGAAGAGTTTCAGGGAAGACTGGAAGAAATTAGAAGTTTTCAGCTCTGAAAAGTTTCTTGTTGCTGATATTAGTGACAACTACCATGTCTTAGAGCTATCAAAGAAAAATCTAGAATTATCTTATCTGATGCTATAGCTCTTTCTGTTGGGAAATAAAATAAGCAAGTGGATTCTGTTGTGATCAGAAATAAATTCTTAATTTAATTAGCATTATCTTTGCAGAACAGAATCCTATGTAGGGTAGATAGGTCAAACTTAACTAGAGTAGTTAGCATCTGGTTTGTGTTTGTCCTTCAGATTAACACTTCCTCTGAATTTGACCTGTGAAAAGAAGCAGAAACTTAAAAGTAGAAAAAGTCAAGATATTATTTATGTATTCCTCCAAGATAGGTATTTAACTCCATTTAGTTACCATAAGAGTATTCAGCACTACACAGCAGTGTGCTGGGAGAGAATGTTTCATGTTAGTCATCCAGATGCTCGTCGGGTCACAGATGGAAGAGAAGGAAGTTCTCAGTTAATAGGTAGTGATTCCTATCCTGCCAAAGTAATTTAAATTATCCGAGTTGCATCAGTGATGCAAAATCAAAAAATAACCAATTGGAATTACTTCAAGTGATGCTCAAAACCTTAAGGTTGAAGTGTTTTGCAATCTTTTCACTTGCAACTTGTGAACAATTTTCAACAATGATCCAATTTTCAGTAATGTTCACTAATCTGTAGTATTTTAAAGTAGTCTAGATCTGTTGGTGCAAATGTTCTTATGCTGCTTGTCCTTTAACATAAGAAAAGAAACATACCAAAATGTGATGTCCTTTAATTATCAGTTTGAGGAATATGATGGCATATATTGTATCATCCCTGGAAAATACAGTAAAGACAATTTCCTAGGGGTTTGTTTCCAAATCATGCTGATCTAAATTGGTCCTTTGTGAAATTAGACTTTGCAGGAAGACTCTCTTGGAAAGCTCGTGTATTACTTATGCCAGAACTCTGAATGCATATTCATGGTTATTCAGTTACCTTGATGCTTTAACGAAAACAGAATTAGTGTACAGCATTGGAGAGGTTTTTCTGAGACAAGGAAAGAATGTTTAGCACCTACTGGATCCTTGAGCCATGCAGAGGACTCAATACATGTTAAAGGTTCGCTCTCTGTTTCAGCAAAACCTTTCCAGTTCTGTACAGTCTTTCTTATAACAGCTGGCTGTGCATTAGAATCTGTTCCAAGACAAAGCCTGGCAGTCCTAATCTGGGTGATTATTGTTATTTTTTTTAACCAGATGTTGGGGCTATACAGGAACAGATTACCTAAGCATGAATTTTACCGTGTCTAGTGAAGTATGTGCCGTGGGTATTAGAAACCTTCTAGCCTGTGTGCATTTTTGTACATAAACAGGTGAATTTCCTCCAGGTGATAGGAAACCTCATTTTATTATCAAAGAATTGGTTTAGATAGGTTTGTAATCAAGATGATCAGCCTTCCGGTTTAAAATAGTACTGATTTTCTGAAATAAGTAGTAGACAAAATCTATAGGAAGGCTTCTATTAAAGGAATTCAAGATAGCAGAAACTAGCCATGAGATGTTAGGAATTACTGTCTACCTTCTTGAATTATTTCCTCTATACAAAATAGGTGCATTGCAATAGGTGATTCTCATTCTATGCAATATTACAACCATAACAATTTCTGTCTGGAGTTGGAATATTTCACTAAAGGGAAGTGTGTGTTGGTCCTGTTATGTGAACAACCTGTAGAAGGGAATGAGCAAAACAGATTTGGCCAACAGTTATAGAAAGCAAGGACTGCTGATACTGTGGAGCAAAAAACCTAATTTTTTAACTCTTCAGGGCTTGCAGTTTAAAAATGATTATTAATACAGTGAATGAGTCTTGAATATTGGATCTTATACTATGACTGTTTTAAGAGACAAAGCCACTTATGCTGACTTGGGGCTGACTCAAATGGGAATTATCATTGCTTTCTTCAAAAAGCCAGACAAATATGATTTCTTTCAACTAATAAGGGTTGTGAAGGTTGTAAAATTGCAGAAAAATGTTTCAGTCAGTGGAGGTGGAAAGGGGAAAATATCTAATCTTCAAACTCAAGTATCATAAATGTATCATTATCTTGTGCTGGAAGTTGAAATATAGCTTTTCTGATAAATATTGCTGATTTTATATGAGGTTAGGAACATTGTTTAGGGCCTTTTGGTGCACTTGTTAAGCCGTTATGCAAGCTTCTTTCTTTTCTTTTTTTTTTTTTCCTTTCTCCTAAAGTTATAAGCAATTTGAAAGGCTCCTTTGGCAATTATTATGGCATGTTGGAGGGGCGGGCAGGAACAATTATTGTGGATTTTTTCAATTTGTATACATCTATATTCAATAAATGCACAACTTATTGCAAACATAGAAATAGCTCATTCCTTCTGGCCAGGAAGTACAAAATCAGATCTATAAATGTGTGGACATTGCTTTTGTGTGGCAGAGGTGGCCTTTGTGTAGCATGATGCACAATGTATCCTGGAAACACTTGGCTTCTCGTTCCCATATTGTACTTAAAACAGACCAGAACTGCTATTGACTTGGTCTGGCACGCGTCACAGTTGCTACTGAGTTATATGGCAGATTAAATGGAGCTGTTGCACCTGTAAACTCTGGTAACCAAAGTCTTCAGACTTTGACAGCGTAAGTAGAGCTTGCAGATGAAAGAAAATGCCTGGGGAAAGCCTTGATGTGCGGAAGCTTCTTGCTAAAGCAAGAGAGATGTGCCCCAGAAGAGAAATTATGTGAGAGAAAGAAATTAAAACTGGAACTAATCATAATGCCAGTTGGTGCAACAAGTAATAATTTGATATTAACAATCTGTTCTAGTGTTGTAAAACTCACTGGGGGGCTGTTATGGAAAGCAAGATATTTTCTTTAAGTGTCCAACTAAAGTGATGGTACTGATTGTAATTTGTAGGGCTAAGTATACTTTCCTAGGGTTATCTGACCCTCTGCTATTGTCTTCTCTTCCATGCTTCAACCTAATGAAGTATTGCATGAAGTACTACAGAGAGTAATTTGGCACCTGTCAGCATTTTCCTAGGTGGCAAGACCACTGTCATGTGTCAGTACAGTGGAGAGAAGATGATGAAGTTTAAACGAACAGCTTAAAATTGTCAATTTTACTTGCATCGATTTTCCATCATGTTTTCCATGCTAGGCATGGCTCTTCCGATGCTGAATCAAGTCAGAGTGAAAAATATTGAATAAGATGTGGGTTTTGAATATGAATCTTAATCTGAAGTTAATTTAATAAAGCATCCTCACTAATTATATTAAAGATCTTTTTGTTATTAGTACTGTTCTTTGGAGGGATAGCCAATGGTAGTAATGGATTAAACCCAAATTTCTCAATTTAAATAGCAATAAATTGAAATAGCTCATATAGTAAATTCACATGGAAAGTTAGATTTTCCAAGTTTGTGACATGAAAATTCTTAAATAAACCCTTGCTTTTTAAATGTTAAAAGGCTTTATATTGCTGATTTTGAGATAAACAGATTTATTCCCCTTTTGAAAAGAAAAACTTTGTTAAGTTCTAATGTAGGCTTTCAATCAGTTTTCTTCCTCTGGGATTGGCATTTTGATAAACCTACTCATTTTACAGAGTCTAATTTCAAACAGAGAGAATTCTTTTGTCAATAACTCTGCTGCCTGTTTCTCACTGTGGATTAAAACTATTTAAGTTTAGTTTGTTACTTTTTCCACTGGCTTTAATAAGAGGTGTGCACTCAAAATTCCTCACATTCCTAAATTTCCCCCGATAATGCATGTACACAATATGTTATCATCATACACTATTGACAGAAAGATTCAAACTATATTTTTTATAAAGAGAAATTTAACTTATGACAGAAAAGGTCTGCCATTTACTTTTATTATTCAGCAAACCATCTCACTAAGAATATTTACTGTTTGCGGTTTGTACTCTGGGTATCCCTGACCTACTGAATCAACAGATTAAATTGCTGGGGAGAAGAAAGCTAGTTTACTGTGAGAGAATCTTGAGAATATTTTGAAAGATTTATGGAAATCTCTACTCAAACTGTCTTATCTTTGGCCTTATGAACTTAAAACTAAAGTTTTAAAAAAATCCTCAGAACAGAAGTGAAGTGCTGAGTGAGTACATGTGCACTAGGGTTCAGTAAATGAAAGCAGACATAAAAAAATCTCGAAACTATTATGTGTAAATCAAGGTGTGAATGGTTAGAAAGTGAAGGAAACTTATGAGGGTGTATTTATTAAATATTTCACAGGGTAAATGACATGGAAAGATGAATGTAAGGTCATTCAATATTCATTTGCACAGGTGTGCACAACCCAGCATCTGGGTTTTTTGAATTTATTCAAGTTTTTTCTTCTGCTAGGAAAAAGTGTAGAGAAATGAGGAACAGTAGGCAGACTGAATGCAAGTTAATGTTAGATATGGGTAGGGACCTTTTATACTGCTCTGCCCCATACAGTATGGAGCTGTGTGTGGTGCTGTTTCAAAAGTGATTTTTTCTGCCAGTTACCCAGAAAGGAAGAATTTATTTGGTTGATGATTCATAGTCCGTAAAAATCATCTTGGTATTTTGTTTAAAATACTTACTGGACAACTTGAGTGCCATTAGTACCTCTTTTTGATATGAGAGTGGGTAAATGAAGCACTGTGCTAAAACCTTCTGAGCAAGCCCCTAATGGTAAAGACTGTTGTGTCTTCCAGCATTGGCTGCCGTACTTAATTTCTCCAGGTATCTTTCAGCAATCTTTCTGCAGAGGACATAAATATATTAATTTCATAGAATTCAGTTTAACCATTTGCTTGTTCTCTTCTAAGTGCAAGGTGGATGAAAGCATTTTATCTTTAAAAATTATTTAAAAGTGTATTTTTAATTGAGTTATAGCTGTGTACTTAACATGAAAACTGAATAGTATATCTTAATGTAACCTCTGTTTTTGTGATATGGAGACATGAATGAAAGGATTCCAAGACTTTTGTTTTATAAACTCCATTTTAAAAAATTACTCTTTCAATAAGGCTATGATATGGAGTAGGGATATATAGTTATATTTAAAAATCACACAGTACCTCCCAACAAAAAGTGACAGTGCAGGAGTATTGAAGAAGGCTGTACAAGAAGATACTGAGAAGAAAATACATTCTTGCAAGTTATTTTTTTTTTTTTAAAAAGGATTATTAAAGGAACCTGGTATCTGAAGTTAATTCATCAATGGTTTAATGGTTACATAGGCAGCATAGATTTATGGGATCTGTGTTACATATTGGAAAATATTGACATCAGTAGTATCCAAAAGTGGAAGAGACTCATGAACTTCACCTTGTATCCTGAGCTGTCTTTATGGACTGTTATGACATTTCTCTAGTTGCCTAAGCACTTCCTTCATCATTTAACCCCTATATTGAGCATGTGTAGATCTGTCATATGTGACAGGGTGAGAAATACTTTTTTGTATTGTACCCAACTTACTTCCCAATTAAGGCAAAAGTATCCTCTAAATGCCTTACTCAAAACTGAGATCTGTGATTCCTGCATTTCTTTGATGATTCCAGACCTCTAGATTCGGTCTTCTGAATTTTTATTTGTGTTAATTGTTGTGAAATCCTTGCAACACTTTATGTTTTAATATTGCCTCACAGTCTCACTTGTGCTGCCTCATTGTCTTTCTACTGCCTATTATAAAATCCAAGAAATTTCCCACAAATCTGTTCTGTGGGTGATATTGCTGCTCTAAATCAAGCGGCAAGACCTAGGAGAACTTGTATAGCTTTTTTCCTATCAGGCAAAGAACAATGAAGTTATTTCTTCAATGTCATGAAACATTACTTGCTACCATTGGTGTTCTGAATGGTTTTTCATTAGCAAGTTCCCATTTTGTGTTCTCTCAGAAGTTGCTGCTCTCCTAAAAGATATTTTTTACCCTTTTTTCAGTCTTATTTCTTACCTTTTGGTTGTTTTCCTTTTTTTGTGTGGCAAGTGCTATAGTTTTGTTCTTCACCAATAACTAGAAAGACATCTTTCATGAGCCATGAATGTTTATGACCTAGTTCTGGTAAATTTTACAGCAAGCAATCCTAATTGTGATGGTGCTAACTATAGAAATCAGAGGAATTAAGGATGGCATTAATAATCAACTGCAAAATGTGTGTGTGAGGGTCTTTATTGTAGTCATTCAGAGTTATATTGATAAAATTTCATTTTCGTAAAGCTCAGCTGGAAGATCTTCCAGCTTTGGTGAAAAAAGGAGGAGAGGGAAAGTGGCTTGTTTTCATAGTCGGAAAGTGGGTCAAAGGCTTCTTCCTCGAATTTCAGTACAGTAAATGTCTTTTCAGGTGTCAAATCTCTCTCCTTCTCAAATATCAATGTGACTTTTAATTGTTGTCCCTATTTGTGAATTCACCTGTGAGCGCCTTTCTAATTTTTCCAAGAGTTTTACTCTTCCTATCCAAAGCCTGTTGCAAGTACAAATAACAAGGCAAGAACTTTTTTAGTATTCAAATCTTTCCTGTAAACTGCCTTTTTATATAGATATCTGTTAAAAAAATAACTTTGACTCTTCCTGGCTTGTAAATATTTGGATTATGTGGTTCGAATGTCTTTCTAAAGTGAAAGTCTTCATTGCTATATTTATTCTGGTCAGTTATATTATCTCATCATTTTTTTCCCCCCTACACACTGTTTATACTGCTGATAAGGAAGCAAAAAGTAAAACAGTGTGTTTAAAACAAATCAAGATTACTCAAAATGGGAGGCTGCAAAGTCATGCCTAAGTCACAAAGTACTATACACTGAGCCTTTTGGATTGTGAGTATCGGTGAAGACAATCTCACATCAGTCTTCAGGAATAAACAGATATGATGGTTTTAAATAGTCAGATGTCTTCCTATGATGGTTTTTTTTTTCTGGAACATCAGTTCTTTGATCGGGAATGGACGATTAAAGTCAAGGTGTCCTGTTGTTGTAGGAAGAGGAGACACCTGTAGGTCATAACTATTTGACAAAGGAGAATGTTTGTAAAAATGTAAAATACAGTATCATTTGGATTAATCACCTCTCCAGGTTGTTATACTGATGAATAAAAGGGGCACTCAAAGACTCCCAGGAGAAGGCAGGCAGATCAGAGCTGAAGCATGGGATCTAGAAATTCTGTATTGAATTCTTTTCTGTGAAACAGCTCCAGTGGGACTATAAAGTGCTTATCATATGGCTGTGCCGTGTGTCCTGGAATAAGAGTGGTAATAGCTGCTTTACAGGATTTTTACAAAGCTAAATTTCTAGTTTTTTGCATTTTCCATCATAATAACAAGAGGTTCAGTGTAAGAATAACTTATTCTGCTGATACTTCATGCAGAAAGGAGGTGTGATCAAAGAATTCTAACTGCAATAATGTATATATAATTATATCTGAGCTAAAAATTGTAACTTGTACTCCACATTTGTAAAGCTGTCTTTGCTTACAGTACTTATGACTATGAAGCAGAGCACGTTGCTGCTGCTTTAATTACTTAATAATTTGAAGGTGTTCATTTATTTCTACAATTACCTTTCCTTCCTTCCTTACTGTAATTGCAAATACATGGGGATATTATTCCTTTAAAGTGATGCTTGTCATACAGCATTTTCTTGGTGTTTCTGTTGTTCAGGAAATACTCTTTCTAAAGATTTTAAAAGAGTTTAAAAGACAATTGAAAGGTTGTATTAACTTACTAGGAACAAGGGTTTTGACAGTTGTACTCTTAGCATACCTGATACCTATGCTTCTATTATCTGGGGTATTTCTTCAGCAACAAACAATTGTAGGAAATACAATGTGCTCTTACAGAAGATCAATGCACCTGTAGCCTCTTCAGCCCCAGGAAGAGAGCATCTTGACAATATATCACTTCTTTATTTCAAAATAATGGAGAGGCATGTTATGGAATGGCCCTAACTATTATTCCTTGATGTCTACTACCGATTTAGCATCTCACTTTATAGTTCTTTACCTAACATACTACAAAAACTACTACACTTCTAAATCTTTCTTTTTGACTCTGAGTAGAAGCAATGAGAACAAACTGCTACTTCCAGAGTGACTTTAAATCTCCAGCACTACTATGCAGACTCTGTAATCTCTTCTCAGCTCTCTTTTACGCTGTTTGCAGTGTAAATTTATAGCTATTTTTTCTAGTGAAAATCTTAGACATGCATATATCTCTAAAGCTAACAAATATGTTGTCATTTCCATGTTGCCAATAGTGGGAGAAATTTATGACATATACATGCCCATACATGTATATATGTATAAATATATTTTGCACATTTTAGACAAAATCAGATGAAAACTAAATGAAGAAATCTTTGAGTAGTAGAAGAGATTAAAGGCATCTTTCACAGTTTATCCAATACATGCCACCTACAGTGATCTAATCTAATTTACAATTTCCTTCTCTCCCAGTGCACCACCCTAGGTTCACCTCTTCAGTGAATCTCCGTAGTCTTCATTTACACTATCTAATCCTCCAATTACCTTCCTTGTCCCCTGTTTCCTTGCTAAAGTATTTTCAGCTATTTTTCTTGCCTACCTCCATGTGAGCTATTGACTATACAAGAGGTAGTTAATGTTGTGGCTTTACAAAGCAATGTAATTGCTGGTTATCAACTGGTCTCTCTGCTGTCTTCAAATACAAAGGGTAGCTAGAAGGAATCACATCATTGCTCTTCACAAAATCATGGAATGGAGGGGGAGGAGGTTGGAAAGGAACTCTGGAGAAAATCTAGGTCAACTCCTTTCCTAAAGCAAGTTTCCTAAGCAGATTGCTTAGGAAAGTGTCCAGGTGGGTTTTGAATATCTCCAGATAAGGAGATTGCACCACCTTTCTGGGCAGCCTGTTCCAGTGCTCTGTCACCCTCACAGTAAAGGTTTTCCCCATGATGAAGTGGAACTTCCAAGGTTCCAGTTTGTGCCTGTTGTACCTCATCCTGTCACTGGGAATCACTGAAAAGACTCTGACCCCATCCTTTTGAACACTGCACTTTAGATTTTGTAAGGATTGATAAAGTCCACTCTCAGTCTTCTCTTCTTCAGGCTAAACAAACCCAAATCTCTCAGCCTTTCCTTATAAGAGAGATGCTCTGGCCCCCTAATAATCTTTGTGACCCTCCTCTGGACTTTCTCCAGTAGTTCCTTGTCTTTCTTGAGCTGGGGAGCTCAGAACTGGACACAAGACTCCATATAGGGACTCACTAGGGCAGAATAGAGGGGGAGCAGAGCCTCCACTCACCTACTGGTCACAGTCTTCTTGATGCACCTCAGGATGCCATTTGCCTTCTCAGCCATGCATGTATATTACTGACTTGTCCATCAGGACTCCCAAGTCTTTCTCTGCATAGTCACTTTCCAGCAGGTTAACCCCTAATCTGTAGTGGTGCATTGGGTTATTTGTCTCTAGATTCAGGGCTCTACACTTGCCTTTGGTGAACATCATTAAGTTCCTCTCCAGCCAACTCTCCAGCCTGTCCAGATCTTGCTGAATTGCAGCACAACATTCTGGCGTATCAACCACTCCTCCCAGTCTTGTGTCATCAGCAAACTTGCTGAAGATATACTCCTTCTTCTGAGGAATATATTCCTTCTTCAACCAGACCAATAATGACTATATTGAACAAGACTGGGACCAGTACTGACCACTGGAGAACACCGGTAGCTACAGGTTTATAACTAGACCATACATTGCCAATCACTGCCCTCAGAGAACTGCCATCTAACCACTTCTCATCTAACCACTGTCCAATCATCTAACCCACACTTCCCAAGCTCAGCTATGAAGATAATATGAGAGGCAGTGCCAAAGGCCTTGCTGAAATCAAGGAAGACAACTTTCACTGCCCTGCTCTCATCTGCCCACCCAGCTGTTCCATCACAGGAGTCTATCAGATTGGACAAAGTTGATTTCCCCTTAGTAAGTCTATGTTGACCGCTCTTAATAACCTTCTTTCCTCCAAATGCTAGAAGATGTCATCCAGAATGAGCTGTTCCATCACCTTTCCAGGGATGAAAGTGAGGTTTACTGGTCCATAGTTTCCTGGGTTCTCCTTCTTTCCATTCTGGAAGACTGCAATGATGTTGGCTTTTTTCCATTCCTCAGGCACTACTTCTGTTCTCCATGTTCTTTCAAAGGAAATGGAGAGGAACTTGACCATTACATCTTTCACCTCCCTCAGCACTTGTGGGCATATTCTGTCAGGACCCATGGGTTTGTGGGTGTACAAGTTTGCTTAAATTATCTTTCACCAGATCCTCCTCAACCAAAGAATGATCTTCCTTTGTCCAGGTGTTCTCTCTTTCCTCCTGGGTCTAGGATTCCTAAGGGTCAGCCTTAGCAGTAAAGACTGAAGCAAAGAAGGCATTCCGTAAATCTACCTTCTCTCTGTCCATCATCCGGGCACCCACCTCATTCAGCAATAGCCCCACATTTTTTCTAGTCTTCCTTTTGTTACTGTTGTACTTGAAATAGCCCTTCATGCTCTCCTTGATGTCCTTTGTCAGATTTAATTCCAAGTCAGCCTTAGCATTCCTCATTGCTTCCCTGAATACTCTGACAGCATTCCTATATTCCTTATAAGTGGCCAGTCCCTTTTCACGCATTCTGTAAAAGTCCTTCTTCTGTTGCAGTTTTCCCAGAAGCTCATCTATGCAGGTCTCCTACCTCCTTTTCTTGGTTTATTGCTCTTAGGGATGCATCAATCTTGAGCCTGGAGGAAGAAGTGCTTATATACTGACCAGCTCTCTTGAAACCTTCCTACCTTCTAAAGACCTATCATCTTAGGATTTCTCCAAGCACGTCTTTGAGGAGGCTAAAGGTATCTCTCCTGAAGTTCAGAGTTGTAAGCCTGCCCACTACCGTACTTCTTCAGCACTGGATTCCGAACTCCATTATTTCATGGTGACTGCAGCCAAGGTGGCCCCCTAATTTCACAGAGGAAACCTTAAACTTAAGTTTCAGATCCTTTTTCAGATTTGGAAGAAATTTCCAGGTTTTAATAAAGGGGTTGACAGTTGTGGTCATGCAAAGTCTGACTTTCAGACTATCAATGAAAATTGGTGAAATATTTAGGAGAATTGGGTTCAACTGTGAATTTTTGTGTAATCTAAAGATGATGAAAGTAGTACTATCAGAATGTGTGTGTGGACTTTTGCTGTGGTGTTTTGGCATTTGATTTTTTTTGGTAGCCAGTTAGTATTAATCTATACTTGATGAAATACAGAAAGCAAATGTAAACTGATAGTAAACAAATGAGCCGAAAATGACAATTATGGGGGAATGTGCTTTCTTGACCTTGAGCAGTGTGTGCCTGACAAATCTGGTTATTTTCCTGTCAGCTGGAGGCAGGATGAATCCTGTAAATGATGAAATACTGTTAACACTGGAAAATTGTCTGAAAAATATTTGAAATCTATTCTTCTATATGAGGTGATATAGTACATGTAGTATGACAATGCTACAGGTAGGGTAAGACATGTTTCTCTTTGTTTATATAGGTAATAATAGACTAAAAAGATCCCATATGAAAGATTTACGTCATGTTTAATACAACTACTACCTGTAAATTTAAGTAGGAAAATAGAATGATGCAGGCTGGAAGGCAGTTTTGGAATTTATTTGATTCAAATTCCTTGTTCAAAGAATGACCCATTCTGGAGTTAAATATCACTTCAAAGTTCTTGCTTTTAAAAATGAAACTGAAGGAAATGAGTGATATCCTTTTTTTTCTGTGCAATGACTTAAGGGATCAGGGTATGAGCCAAGGAACATCACTCAGGGTAAATGCCATTTTGTGTCTCTTGCAGCACAGATTTCCGAAGTTATGTGGCAGGAGGTATCAATGCTCCTAAATTTAAAGAAAGAAAATATATTTTGAAAATGAAAGTGAGTTGAAGGCTGCTGGATAATACCATTTATTGTTATCATAATTGCTGGAGGAGTGGTAATTGTCATGGAAATAGACTTAAACTCCTGTACTCTCTTCTCATTGTCTGTACGTTTTATTATTGTTTTTTTCCTGAAATATTTTCTTATTGGGCTTTTGTTCATCGTGGCATCATCACTAAGTATTTTTAGCCAATGCTATATGTAATTTTTCTGTTCATCTATGATATGTAGGAACATTGAATTTCTGATAACGCACATAGAAGAATCCAGCTTACTCTCAGATGGAAATCATGTTGTAATAACACTGGATTGTAACCAGCCAAGATACTATCAAAACAGTGGATGATGCATTAAAACTCAATGTACTGTAAGTAATCATATCCCAAAGAAAAACATTTAATGCAACTGCCAGTATCCCTGAAATGTCTACTCAGTAGAGCAAACAGTTTTAAGAGGATTTAAAATCAACTATTAAAATTCATCAACACCTGCTGAACAGAACTTCCTGTAGGCAGGAACACAAGTAGTAGCTTTGTCCAGTATGGGAGGGTTGGATCAAATGTATCTCTATGTTGGTTTCAGACAATCAATTTTTTTCAAATTATAGTACTTATTGTTCTTTCTTGCACAATAACTGTATAAATTACATGTAAAATATAAATTGTGTGTACCATTTCAATAAAATGTACTGGAGTCCTCTTTAAAAGTGTCAGAGTCCTGTGTAAAAGTGCACAAGAGTTACACCTCTAATGAACACTGCAGAGATTTAGTTTTTTTTCAATAAGAGACTATTTTCTGAATCATTAAGCAGAAGGAGTGGAAATATAAATCAGCTGTAAGGTAGAATAATGATCTTAATGAAAAAAGAGTAACATAGTGAAGAACATGATTGAGTTGAACATTGACTCCGTTACCAATATGTCAAAAACTAAAGATAAAAGTAAAGAAATTTTGTATCCCTTCATAATGCCTTATGAAGGAAACAGAAAAATCACATGATAAAGAAGTGGTGTTAGGACTGCTAAAGAGAATTGTTAATAAGATCAAGAAAAGAGCTAATGGTTTTTCCTCTGTGGATACTTAAATGCAGGTGATTCAAAGAATAGAGGTAAATCCTGAGAACACTGCAGTTTTGTTGCTTTTTTATGTAGGTATGCATTCTGCTTTCTAGATATTTCAAGAGTGCAAAGTGTTGAGTGAATGATGTGTGAGAAACATTGCAAAGTACAACTTCTAAGCAAATTTTTATCAGGGTGACATCCAATTTTTAAAGCTTTGATAATCTCTTGGTATGGAAAAATGTGGTAATTGCTCCATGGTGGCTTAATTTTCAATGCAAATCAGAAAAGAAATTAACTCCCACTTTCCTTGTATTAGTATAATGAAGTTAATTTCTAATGTCAAAATAGGTTTTCCCAAAGAAAGGAAAAACTATTCAACTTCTACAGAATGGAGAAGTGTGATAGGAGAGATTTCTGATTACACTCTGTATACTAGGCAGGTTCTGAAGAAAAGTGGTCTTTCTCAGATTTTTTAACAGTTCAAAAAAATAAACATAATTTAACATATTTGGAATAAACTTTTTCTAGTCACTTCTTGGCAGGAATCAAAGTTAATTTGTCTTCTGCAGATAAATATGTAAAATATTTCATTTCATATTTATTACTTCTAGAATAGATAATAATTATCTAATGTGCAAAGATAAAGGTATAAATGAAAGACAAAATATATTTTCAGTAGTTCTTTCTGTCTTTTAGCTTTTTTTATCATAATACCATGTCTGCATCATATCTAGCAATGTCT
Organism: Coccyzus lansbergi; assembly: GCA_033558105.1. NCBI lineage: Eukaryota > Metazoa > Chordata > Aves > Cuculiformes > Coccyzidae > Coccyzus > Coccyzus lansbergi. Next base: position 4,506,247 of record JAUMJK010000305.1, on the reverse strand, counting down.
GTAATGCACTTTGTAAATACAGACTGGACTGAGGCATGTTCCTATAGTCATGGTGCCCCAGGCATGCACACTGCCTCCAGCACAATGCCTGCAGAGAAAATTTCATAGCATTTCTAGATAATGCAAGCAAGAGATCTTTCTAAAATTAGTTGGGAAGTCAAGATTATCGATACTAGGCAAGTGGCAATATTGTTGTGGCAGAGTTAGACACTATATGGCCTATCCAGAATTATCACTATCGCCCAGCTGTCAGCAACATGTTAAGACATGGTGGCAGTGTCACACCAGTGCCCTGAGCTCAGCTTGATATCACTTCTAGGTTGAGCAAAGAAGTGTGAGGTTTTGAAAGGGTCGTTTAAATAAAGGCAAAAGAGAGGGTATCTCAGAAGCAATTTATAGGGTAAGTAGTGCAAGATGAGATCATGTGGCCCTGGGAGAGGGATGCTGTGCACTCTTCAGAGGAAATTGCTGTGCTTTTGGGATAGTTTCTATATCATGAGAGTCAAAGTGACAAAGCTTTATTATGAAAACTGTGTTTCTATGGGGGGAAGCAGGAACGTAATGGACAGTAAAGTAATTGTGATATGGGAAATAATAATGGCTATGTGGAAAAAAGAAACAGGAGGAGGAAGATTTTTTTTTATAGCTTGTACAACAGTGCTAGGAGTTGTTGTAATAAATGAGAGAAATAGTAATTTTGCATTTGTAATAAAAGTGTTAACTTTAGTGTTAACCACTAAACCAGACTGGCTAGTCTGGTTCAATGGCTAGCAGGACTGAAACGCTGAAAGAAGCTCAAGCCTCTGTTGGTGTTGCAGTACTTTTCAAGAAGGACACACTTTCTTCTGAAACTAAAAATAGAATTACTGTATTCAAGGAACTGGCAAGTCAGAAAAATAAACAATCTTTAATTGTTTATGGAAAAAAAGTTATAACAGTTAATATGCAAGATGAGTTATAATTTAGGGACTGCTTCAGGCTTCTATTCTGCCTCATAATCACAGATTAAAACTGGGTAAGAGGAAAAAAACCCTATGTAATTACAGGGCTTCTCTTCCGGTGATAATGTTAGAAACTTCCTACAGCTAATACCAAAATGTTCTTGACAATTTTAAGTGCTCTAAAGCACACATTCTAGTTCCATTTTACATCTGACATGGCATAAAACTACAGAGACTTGATCTGAGCAGATAAGGAGAAATTGATTTTCAGAACAGAAAATCACAGATAAGTAAGTAGAAATCATTGAGATTTGACCTTAGATGGCTTTGGTATACATAACATAAATTCAAAGAACCAACATATGTACTTGGAATTTCAAAGAACTTCTCATTTAAATCTGAAAACAACAGAGGCCAATCACTTCAGATAGACTATATAATGAAGAAAAAGTGTGAATAATATGTCAAGAGTAAGTATTTAGGGATGTTTTCTAGGGATGCAAGAAGCCTCAGTCTTGGAACTGACAAGGTAAGCAAGTAGTTGTAGAAGCTGTAAGTATTTTTTTAATTGTAAACTGATAAATATGTAGCAAGAGTGCAGCCTTATTAGAAGTCAAGTGAAGCCAGATGTATGTGAGGACTCTTTATTAAGTGAAATAAATGTGTTCCTTAGGCTAAGTGTTATAACTCAGAAGCCAAGGAATGTAGAAAAATTAAGGAAACCCAGCTAAATTGGACTCACTTTAATCAGTAATCCCCTTCTTGATTTTATTCTGGAAGTTGTAGAAGGGTTGAAAAAAACAAAGCTCTAGATCTTTAATACTGATTTTCCTCAGTGCATGAAATACTAAGAAAATATTAAGCTTGAGTGTAAAGACTTAAAATCAAGAAGATAGGGCTGTTAGTCTAAAGTAGATCCTAGAAAAATAATGGAAGAGTTGGAGTTTGGTTTTCTGTAACCATAAACTCTGTGGCAGGAAAAGCTAGGGAATTTCTGCAGAAGTTGTGAATTCATATACATAAGCCATTTCTCTCATGCTATCTACTGTAGTTTGGATGAAAATCTTATCACTTCACTGTCTTTTTTTATTTTATTTTTTAGTTGATAAGATACTATGAATCACCAGAAGACTTCTATAATCCTGTGGATTTTCAGAACATTTCCAGCAACAGATGACTTCTGTTAGAGGAACTGTATTGCTACCTCCTCCCAAATGGGAGTCTGCTACTACTAGAGAGGTTAACAAGAACAAAGAAGGGGGTGAAGCAATTCTTTGCTTTGCTTTCAGGAAGTCTGTTTTCTAATGGAATACCAGTTGTGCTCTGTACATAAGATGAATAATATAACACTTAAACCCCATTTAAATCATAAAATATGAAAATATTTGAGAACTAAATGGATAAAAACCTTTGAGAGCAAGCTGAGACTTTCACTTATGACTGAAACAGGAGCTGATGACAATGACAGAGATATTTTGGTTGTTAGGAGAATGGTAAATAGTGAAAAAGAAACATGAATTTGATAACATGGTGATTTTGGAAACCAGAAGATGTTCTGCAGCTTAATATGAGGTTGGATATGCAGTAACAGACATTTGTCTATGTATAAATGTTCCTATCATAAGGAAAGCATTACACTGGAAGAGGTTGAATTCTCAGTAGTTGGAAGTGTGATATAAGTATCAAATAGGCTAATTGGAACTTTTGATGTTCATTGGTGAACTTCAGATAGAATAGTAAGATTTTATCTGGTGGTGTTTCAATGTCTACAACAATGTGCCCACCTCTTATGTGAACAACTTGTGAAACATTTTTTGATAAAGTGGGAAGGACGTGCAAGAAAAACAGTCAGCTATACCTCCATCAATATTTACCACTCCAGGTAGGGCTCCAAAGAATAAAATGTACATCAGAAAAGAAAAGGTGTTTTTAAACCAGATTGCATATATTCAAGTAATTTGGCTTATAAAAGTGATGTTGTTATTGTTGGGTTTAACTATAACTGTTCAGATTTCTGGTGGAGGACAGGGAGAGAAGAGTCTGTTTCTCTATTAATTTGGGATGGGTTTTTTTAGAACTAGATATTTCTTAACTGTTAGTATATACACTAAAATAATTTTTCACTAATTCATTTTTTTTCATTTTTGACCGTTAATTCTGTTTGCCTTTCAGTAACCAGAGATTTAAAAATGATCCTCTCAAAGTAATTTGTATTGAAACCTTCTAGGGAATGAATATGATCACAAGTCAGCATAAAATAAAATGAATAACTACAAGGAAAGCAATATTTAATTATTTTGTCACATAATTCATGCTTAACATTATGGAAGTTGCCATGGTGACCTCAGAATGAATTTGTTATGTTATATTTTGTTTTAATTTGCCTGCATGGCATTTTCACTTTAAAGTACTTACACCTATGGCTTGTTGGAAAGACCAATTGCAGCAACAGTTTTGAGGTATTCTGTTGGAGATTTGCTGTTTGTACTGATCAGGAAGTTTTAGCACACTTAATTTCAGGCCTCATGTAAATAAAGTGTTACAATTATTGCATCAATCCACAGTAGCATTTAATTTTAAGAGACACAGCCAATTTACTGTAGACTAGACCTGAAGTTTGATGAGTTAATTAGGCTTCCTAACCTGTTATCTTACCTTTCATAATTAATACCATAATCATATTCATCTAAACTCAATTATATGGAAGTCACTGTGTGAATTTTTATTTAAAAAATGGAGAAAAATTTGGGCACAGTAAGATGTCTGTATGCTCCCCAGGGTGCAAGTTCTTTAGCAACTGGCTCTGTAATTAAGAGGGGAATTCCATGTCTCTTGTAATTTGGAAGACTGCTTTTGTATTTATTACAAATTCTGGGCAGTGTGGACAAAATAGGCCTTTTAAGTACAGGCTGTAGTTAAATGTATTTGAAAACAAGCAGTCTGCAATGTACAGGATTCGACTCAGTGCCTAACCTCTGTTTATTGCTGCAAGAGTCAGTACTTCAATCACATTTGAATAGATGCTTCAGTCAACTTTTATTTTTCTTTTTCTTGATTACCTCTTTTAACCAAAACCCCAGCTTGAGATTGACCATATTTGAGCCATTATCTGCAAACTGGGTGAATACACTGTGAGTGAATATATGTTGTTCGAGATTGTCTCTGTATCCATACTTCATATTAGTTAACTCAAGATTGGTCTTTTCTTACTAATTGAATTAGCTATTTGGATCATGTATTTGCAGATGGCAGAATCTGCACCAGAATTCTTTAATGCGCACTTTGTACTTTCCATCACTTACCAGTGTCATCTCAGTTTTGCTTAGCTTAGTTTCAATGATCTCATCTCATAAGACCATATTTTGCCTAAACTCTGAACAATCCAGTATGAGAACAAGATAATTTTATATAGTAAAAGCAGGATGATTGTCCTCATACTCCTTTTGGTTAGTACTTATTTGACTAATACAGGAAGTAGCTGTACAAATTCAGAAAAAAAAATCTAGCTTTAGGACTCAGGAAGGTTTTCTCCACTTCTTTCTTCTGCTGTCTGTTTGCCTCTTGAGTGAGAAAGCACCTCAAATGGGGCAGCAGTGTATTATTATTAAGCACTATAGATGCTGTCCCAGAGCTCAGGAAGATAAGGATGGGTTTCTGACTTCTGTTGGTCATTGGAGGAGTTCTGAAGCCCAAATCCAGGCTGTCTACATTTCAAAGCCAATACACTACCTTTAATTAAGGTGAAATTAAGTATCATTTGCTGAGCCTGCTCAGATCTTAGAGATCTTTAAGAAATAAAGTTTCTTTAAAATTTTGGGGATTTTATTTATTTGAATAAAGAAAAAAATCCATTTAGAGTTTCTGGGAAAAATTGTGCTAAGAGTTTCTTTCACAAATTGGGAAGGATTTCGAAGTCTAGATTGGAAATTCTTTCTAAAGAGAAAACATGATTTTGGGAGCATAAAAATAATCTATCGATTGGTGGGTCCAAGAAGCAAATCCCGGCTGTTTGAAATTGTTTCTGTCTGTGCATGCTTTTTCCAGTGCATTACAATGATAACTCTAATGCGTGCATTGTACGCTCCTGAAATTCATAAATTATTGTGAGTTTGAATAACTCATACCTGGGGTACAGCCTGGAGGCCATTGAGTAAAAGAATGTTTCTTTTGGTTTGTGAGAAAGAAAAGATCTGTAGGAAGTAGCAAGGCATCATGAGTGTCCATATTTGGGGACCATGCCTAGTGCTGATACAATAGCCCTTAAATTTGTTTTGCTTATGGGTTATCTTAAAAGGGTTGGCACTTTTGTCATTGGAGATGAGCTATGATAGTATTGCAAGGAAGAAATAACAGTGGCTAGGAGCCACTGAGTCTTAAATTCTATCTCTTCTCCTTAGAGGGCAGAAAACTTCTATCTTTCAAGTAGGAAAAGATTTAACTAACCTTTTATTTTAAGATGTGTTATTGCACATGTAAGCCTAGTCAAGAACAACATTTGCTATAGGTAACACAAAGAGAGCAGCCATGGAAACGTGGCAGGAGGTGTTTCACTGTGCAGGACAAGGCTAGTGTTATTCTGAGATATTTTCACTGCTGCATTCCTAAGCTGAGCAATAAAAAAAATCATGTTAGTGCAACTACCCATGCTGCAGGTAAAATTTCCTTTTAAAGTCCAATATCTGTGAAGTGCTGGTCTGCTGTATGAAAACTAGTCATTTTCTTCGATTCCTTTATGCCAGATTTCTCACCATATTATTAGCAAATTTGGTTGAAACTTTTTATTCTGTACTCCTGAAAGATGTTTGACTTCTTTTCAGTAAATAAGTTCTCCATTTTTCCCCTAGAAAACAGAACACAAAATGAAGGAAGATGTAAATAAAAAATATAACAAAAAAAAGGCCTGTTTTGTTTTTAACTTTAATTCCCTCTGCCCTTTTATTCTCCTCCTCTGCCCCTCAAACTATTAAGGAAACTGCAATTCAATATAATGCTAAAATTATAAATTATTTTTAGTGTTAGGTTGACAACCTAATTTTTAATATTTTTTTCCAATAATTGTCCTTTTTAAGGAAAATACAGAACAAAAATATTCTTCCGTATGATCAGTAGAGTTCTATCTCCATTGTGAATTATTTGAGAAGTAATTATTTTTCTTAAGAAAAAAACTTGAAAGGATTGCAGAAAATACATAAATTTTTAGGTTTAGCTAAAGAGCAGATGCATTATTTAGCTGTTGGAGTTGCAAGTTGAATGAAGCATATGGATTGCCCATTATAATAAAAAGTAATTTGCTCTATTTAACTAATTTAAGCATAAAAAATTATAATGATCAATCTTGTGTAAAACAGACAGGGATAACTCAGCAATTCGATGTTAACTGTGTTATCATCCCAAAGGCCATATTGATTTTTAATTTACATTTACAAAATGCTCAGTCAGGTCCAAGACCTAATAAAATACCTGCGTGGCATCTACATCAAACTTATAATAAATAAAACCAACTGGTCAGAAATTTCACAAAGCAGGCCAAAGGGATTTATTTATTTTTTTTTTTTTTTTCAGTGGTGAGGAGGAAACAAAGATGATGAGGTTTTAAAACTAGACTAGGAGTACTAGTGCTGAGGGAGTCTGACCCTGTAGACTCATAAACAGCATTGGATTTTCAAAGGGTGAATGTTTGGTATTGTCTTGTGGTTTAAACTCTAGAGGGACCTTTTGGAGCACTGTCGTTGTGACACGCTTTTCATGATCTCAGCCACAGTTTTTTCTCTGAGAAATTTAGCGGGCAGAGCACTGACCTGTCTGGGTGCTTCAGTTATTTGTCCTTGGATAAATTTGTCTTGTGATGAAAAATCTGCTGTTTGAGAAATGGCAAGGTGAATTGAGAATGACAAAGTAATGAAAAAAGGACTGAAACCTATTGCCATCACAAATAATACAAATGTAAGTTTCTGTCTGCCACGCACCTCCCTTATAAAATAATAGTATCTGTCAAGTAGGGAAGCTGCAAGAAATGATGATGTTGTTTAAAAAAGCATTTCACTGCTATGTTTCCTCTTATGAGCAGTGCTGATATACGTAGTTCACGATGTTCACATGATAAACAGTGCAGCCCCTTTATGAAAACAAGTTGTTGTATATCTCACCCCCAGAAGTAGCAATGAATGGAAAAAAAGAAATGACAATTGAGATGAAAAAAGTAATAGGTGTGCCATTGTAATTAATCAGTAGGACATGACAGACTGTGTGCCACTGCTGCTTAATCACCTCACAGGTGCTTGGTGAGTCATGGTACAAATCTGAAGCTTTCCAGTGCATCCAAATGGAGCATTAATCAACAGTGCAGGGCAGTCTACATGGCACAGTAATGTTACAGATGCCTTGAAACTCTGACTTATTTCAAGGAACAACTTTGGCCTCCATAACATATGGGATAGGTCTAACTCAACCTTGCAGCTTAATTGGTCCCATATCAACATGAAGTCTTGATGCCAACTTCAAGTACTGCGTCTTGGTACACTTTAACCCTAGAGCAGACCTTACTCTTGCATTCCTGGACTGGCTGACAGCCTGGCAAAGCAGGTCCTTGCCATTACGTTTATGGGGAAATATTTCACCTGCACAAAGGATGCCTATAAAGCGACTTTTGCTTTCTTTTGTTTTGACTTTCTCTTATAAGCTCCGCAGAAGGGGCTGATGATCCTGGTGCAGTAGAGAATAACAGGGTCCCTGGAGGGCAGGAGCTCACTGCTCCCATGTGGCTTTTCTCTTATTACTGACCTGGAGGTGAAACTGTGCTCATCCAGTGCAGTCAGCCAGCCTCGTTCTAATGGTAGATGTCTCCAGCCTTTTAACTAAATCTCACTTTTGCAGAACTTTCCTGGGGGCCCTTTTAAAATTAAGTTTAAAACCAGACTTCAGTAGAGTGACAAGGGGTGTAGTATGGGAAAAATGGAAGGCAAGAGGAAAAAGTAATAAATGTAACAGACCTTTTATGTGGCAGTTCCAGTGTTTCACAGCAGAAATCCCCTTTACTTATGCTTTGTAAGCAGGAGTTACATTTACCACAAACAATACGAGAGCAATGAAAGAAACAAATTACTAAAAGAAGCTGTGTAGCCGTCTGCAAATGTATGTGGTGATTCTGAAGTATCAGAGGTGAGTTTTGCATATCAATTTTCCAGCATGCAAATGTCAAAAAAAGCCAAAAGGCTCAAAGACTTTGTTCAGTGATGCTCAGAGATGCATCCCTGTTCCTTCTCTTCACAAAAAAACTTTTGAAGTTGGCTACAGTGCAGATGATTTTTGCAGAATAGAGAGACTCAGGAAATTGACTTACTAGAAAGGTAAGTAGTATAAGACAGTGTTCACTACAAATTAGTTATGTTGCTTTCTATCAGCTGTCTTTTAAGTGTGATGGTTAAGATTTAATTTAAAAAGTATTTATTGCTATTCTTCCCTTAGTGTTGAAAAAGATCCAGTAGAGCCAAGGAACAAACCAACAGGTTCTTCACAGGAGACCTTGTCCAAGGGAGTGAATGTATTTTTGCTATGCTAATGTTTATCTTTGGAGGGAACCTTGTGTCACAGCCCACAGATAATATTTCAGCCTCTGGCCATTCGGGAAAAACAAAAGGCAAATTTGGATCTTAGAGAGCAAAGAATAAAGAGCGTTCAAGCTGAGCCCCAAACGTGCATGTTTCTCCCCACTACCTTACGGCTCTCTTTGAATGAGTGGTGAGATCACATGGAATAGACACCAAAAGAGAAAACATCAGTCTCTTGTTTTTATGGAAAAAGCTGCAAACCACAGAAAATATTTGAAATGAAAGGTTTAGAGGGCTTCACTCTTGACCTCCAGCCAGTGAGGCAAAGACAAGAGCTCAGCAGAGGTTAGATAGATGCTCTCTTTATTAGAACAGAACTTTTCAGTCTGTTAGAGAAGTGCTTTCATCTTTCAGTCAAGACAGGCTATTACTAAAATTAAAGAAGAAAGTTAATGTGTTGCCAAAGGACTTTAATGAATATTAAAAATATGTATGTGGATCCTCTGATTATTTTGCCTTTTATTAATACTGGATTTATTTTTAGCTAATTATGCCAGACCATTTCTATCTGGCTAGTTCTTTTAAGTGTCTTTGTCCAACTCTTTTACCCTTGCATCTAATAAAAGCTATCTTATTTCTTATATTGGCTCACGAAACATAGTTGGAGGTGCTGCCAAAGAGACTCATCAACTCAGTCCTTGCAGGAGCTGAATCTGAACTATAGATGTTCAAAATCTGAGTGTGTTTGTGGATGTGACTGACATCAATATAAGTCAAAATTTTCAGACGTATCAATCATATAGTCTTTCCTCTGTGAATCATATAACTTGAATACTGTTAAAAATAAAAAATCAAAACCAGAATAAAATTAATCCCTATAAAAAAGCAATGAGTTTACAGGCAGCAGTGTTTACTGTGATATTTTTTTCACTTCCTTGAATTATTTTTTATTGCTTAATGGTTTTATTTTTAACCTAATGTGCAATGTAAGAAATCAGTTATGTGTTCTTTCCTTGCTTAAAAAAAAAATCCAAAATGGTTAAGAACACCTCCTGATTCTTCACACATATTTGGTCTAACTGTTTTACAAGGGAATAATGTCTGCTCTATTCAATGGGTGAGTCCCATTCTGTGTTCATCATCATCTGCACACTTGGAGTGCAACTAGTGACAGTTTAACACACTGAGAAGAGGTAAGGTTTGAGTACATGGACAAAAGCCTGTGAGCAACAGACAACTGCATGTATATTAATTTGATTTTTAGAACAGGGCCTCAGGCTGTTCTGGTAGGAAGATCCTTTAAGTAACTGCAATGAGACAATTCTACACTTTTTCTGAAACGAGGTGGAAAACTGAATTTATCTGATCTGAATGTACAGAATAGACGGACAGAATATTTAAAAGTTCTATACTCCTTTCATGGCTCTTGGATAGTATTGGCATCATAAGGTAGGATTTAAGACATCAAATCGCTGAATACTGAAGTGTATCATACTGCTACTTTTAGATACGCAGTAGTACTGAACTAGTCAAAAAGGAAGATAATGAGATGGAATAAGTCAAGTAGCTAGATTATGAAACCAGACTCCTTTAATGACCAGTTTCCTTAAATGGCCATACTTTCTTTAATGACCAGTTGGAATCACAACAGAATTTGTACTGACTGAGTGATGAAGTGCAATTGATTCAGCATCTTTATTTTGTTTCGCTTAAAACTTTATTCAAAAGAGATCCCACCACTAGCACTGATACTACACTTCAAGGATGCCCTCTAGGAACCAGAAACCAACAGCTGATCTGAAATATTGTATGTTATGTAGAGCTAAAGGAGGTTCACACTCAAAGCATAAACGGTGAATTTGGGAAGATTTAGATTCAGGTTGACAAATGTCTGGTTTGACCTCTCTCTGTCATATCTTCATTTAGGTATCCAAGAGCTTTTCCTCATTAATTTGACGTTAGCAATTTACACCAGGGCACAAGGAATGAGAGAAGGGTTCAGACAAGACACAGACCCTTGTGTCTCTCGTGTATCAGACTTCCTGGAAAAAGGCTGAACCCTTATTCCAATGTTTACAAGAATGATCTTCTGACTGTTTATGGCATAGAAGCTTGGAAAAGAAAATAAAATTTTATTCTTTTGAAAAGGAAATAGAAAAACAAAAAGAAGAGGGAAAAGGGAAAAAAAAAAAGAGAAGGAGGAAGAGGAAGATTTCTTTTGCTATGAATAGAATTTTTTCTGCACTGTTAATGTTGCAAAGTTATGCTACCATGTATCTGTAATTGGTTTCAGTATAATTTAGCTGTCTAATCTATTGCTATGCCTGATTTCTTCTAAGATTAATGATAATGCAAACCTGTTATTTTTATCTTGAAAGGCATACGTAGTATGGAGGCTGGGGGATACCCTCCTGTCAACTGTTGTGCAATTTAATTTATTCAGTTGTAATGTGTTTGTGTGAAACTGAGTGGTATATTTTCCTGATTTATTTCTTTCTGACTTGTCAGTGATGGCAGCTGGAAAATGTCTTCCTGGTAGTTTTCTAAATCTTACAATATGAGAGATAATATATTGAAATGGTGATTTCTCTCAGGATTACTTTACTCTTTAAGGGCCAGGCAATATTCTTCACTTTCATTCCTGCCTTCTGTTTTGCTCCATAATTTGTGTCATATCTTGTGGTATAGATGTTTAGGTAATTGATACTTCTGAAATGATAGTAGAATCAAGAATATTCTCAGATTTGTAATGGTTGTTATTTATGCAATATCTATGTCTGAATTTTTCCTTTTCCTAAACAGTTTTTCTGTTACTCTGAATTAAAAAAAAATAGTAATTTAACTTGTGTTTGCTTTTTTTTTCCTCTAAAACTCTACATCTATAATTAACACCTTGTAGCTAGCTATGATTTTTTTCCACCTCCTGCATACCTCATCCTTTTTTTTTTTTTTTTTTTTTGTTGTAGTAAACAGACTCTGAGTCCCAGGCACATTTGTCTTCAGTGTTGCCATCCTCTTCCCAGAACTCTCGCCTCCACTAACCATATTTTTGCTTTGACTCTTGTAATCATCTTTACTTTTGTATGAACAGCTTGTTATTTACTTGGTATCGGATTCTGACAAAATCTTGTGGATTTCTATTGTCATCAGTGTTATAGTCCATTCTTATGGTTTGTTCAAGACCAGGAAAAAAAGAGAGATGAAATAAAGTGTTTCCTGAATCATATGTCCATTTTACTGTCTTTTGAATTATGGGAAACAGAGCATGATCCAATAGTTGTTTTCATTTGTGAACATATTTTTAATTAAAATTTACTGGTACATAAAGACTATTCATATGGCTTGAAACTCCTCAAAAACTATTCTTCCTCATGCAAGTTATTTATATTTTAAAAACCTAGAATGATTTATCAGATTAATACTATACTGATTATGGACACTAAATGGAATTCAAGTCATGTCAATCTCTCTTTTAGTTTGCAATGGAAAGAAACGTTTTCTTGAGAGAGTCTATATTAATAGATAATAAGGACATAATGCAGAGTTCGATTATTTTTAACTTTTCTTTTAACAAGCTGCTCTGCAGAGCACATGGAATGAAATCATGACTAAAGATTAAAATTGGTCAAAAATATTATGGTCTTTCTGTGGAAAAAGAACCATGTCAGTTTGCTATCTGGATTTCATCCCTTAATTGGTGTATCCAAGCAACCATCTAGTTGCCCTGTCACGTTTTGGAACAGTAAAGCTGGAGCTGTGTTTTTTCTGTTCTATTACTTTCATTTGTAACTGGGGATAAGCCATTCTTGGAAAGCGAAGAACTGAGACTTTTACATTAAGTCTAATGTCTAAACCATGTTGGCCTTGAAGGAGAGGTCACACAGCCCTGGAAACAACATGGAAATGGGGCATCTGTTTCTCATGCTAGCATTAATTTTAAAGAGAAATTTATCTTTCTTTATAACCCTGGTGCAGGGTTCTTCATATTTCTTTTCTTGCTTCTGATTTCAGTTGACAAAATCTCCCATTGAATTGTGTGGAGAAGAAGCCCACTTAGGTCATGCAAGAAATTGTTACAACCCAAGGGCATGCAAGTGATTATATTGCTTGTTAGTACAATATTTATGTGGCTGTGAGGAGCACAAGGATGTGGGAGGACATGGTGTTGACAGAGTGGAAGGGGAGCAATGTGTGCTAATCAGGAAAGCTGGAAGTCCCTTGTGCTCTATTACTGGGATCAGTATCTTGTGGTAGTGAACCGATTAGGGAGTGATTACTCTCATATTTCAGCATCTCTAGGAGTGACATTAGAGGTGAACTTGATGTCATAGATAAACTCCAGTCAAGGTAGTGCTCATGCAGAAGGAAACATTTGGGTCTTGAATAAGTTTCCATGTCTCCTAATTTGAACACTTTACCAGAAAAAAAAAGTTCCTTGCAGTCCTACAAAAGTAAAAGTTCATAATTGTTTTATTTTTCTCATGGAAATGTACAGATGACAAATCCACATCACTCTGTTATTTTCCATATGTGAAGGTATAGTCATCACATTCCAAGGTATTTTGACTCACATCTACCCCTACACCCCCATTTGAAACCCCAGTTAAAAATGAGTCTAGTACTGGTAAACTGGATAATGGATTTAATTACATATTTTAAAAGTGCCTTTCAGTGATGTAATTTTTTTTCTACAGCATTTGTAATGTTACTCTATAATGCCACAGGCTTTTGTAGTTCTTAAAATGAGTGTGTGCCAAATCAATACTTGTTTACATCCTTGGATGAAATCTTCAAATGATCTTGGCAATTATTTGAGAAGGAAGAGAAGAATCTGAAGAGAGTTTTAATTTAATATTTAATTTCATTAAGAACCTTGGAGCACAAAGTAAGAGAGCATTATTTATAACACAAAGCATTGAGTGCTCCCCAGTAGAGAGGAGGATCAGAATATAATACAGCAGTAAACGGTCACCTAGAGGAGAGAGTGATAGAAATACAGGAATATTCACTAGTGAAAATACCAAGTTTGCATTCCTTCTGTTATTACCTTTTAAGGACAAGAGCATCTGTGGAAAGAGAAAGACTTAAGAAGTATGAGACAATGATAAAATGAATGAGAAACCAAAATGATATGGTAAAGAAAAAGGTAAATACAGGTTTCTTTTATGTATCGCATAAGGAGTTTCGAGTGAAGGCTGTGAACTCTTAAGGTCATAGTAAAGAAACTGGTAAGACTTCGTTAGGAATTTGTGGTGTGGTTCTGTCACACAATACTCACATAGTTCTGGAAAGGACCTTTTAGATGATCTGAGGAGAGAGAATCTCTGTTATGAAAGGAAAATATTTGCTTTAACACTGAAATTTATGTACCAAAATATGTTTTAAAAAAAATGGAAAATGGATATTACAGAAATGTTGATGGGCCTTTTTAGAAAGCTTTTCAGGAGAGCTAAGAAGAGGAAAATGAAATGAACCACTTCACATTTTGGAAGTTTTGTCAGCGATGGTCCACTGTGTCTGCTATTTTGTGTCTGATAAAAGGTGATATTTAGGGAAAACGAATGAACCTTGTCACTTTGTGGTCCATTCTTTGTACTATTCCACCACATCCAGTAATAGTTGTGACAGTTATGGACTAAATGTTGGAAATGCTTTCTATTTTTTTGCCTTATACTTCTATGAATTAATAACCTAGGTATTCTTTTTTGAAAGGTAAACACATTTAAATCTAGAAGTAAAAACTGCTTATCATAGAATCATAGAATAACCAGGTTGGAAGAGACCCATCGGATCATCGAGTCCAACCATTCCTATCAAACAATAAACCATGTCCCTTAGAACCTAGTCCACCCATGCCTTAAACACCTCCAGGGAAGGTGAATCAACCACCTCCCTGGGCAGACGGTTCCAATACCCAATGACCCTTTCTGTGAAATTTTTTTTCCTAATGTCTAGCCTAAATCTCCCCTGGCAGAGCTTGAGGCCATTCCCTCTTGTCCTGTCTCACCTGTCACTTGGGAGAAGAGGGCAGCTCCCTCCTGTCTATAACTTCCTTTCAGGTAGTTATAGAGAGCAATGAGGTCTCCTCTCAGCCTCCTCTTCTCCAGGATAAACAACCCCAGCTCTCTCAGCCGTTCCTCATAAGGCCTGTTCTCCAGCCCCTTCACCAGCTTTCTTGTTCTTCTCTGGACTCACTCCAGAGCCTCAAAATCCTTCTTGTGGTGAGGGGTCCAGAACTGAACACAGGATTCAAGGAGCAGTCTCCCCAGTGCTGAGTACAGAGGGAGAATAACCTCCTTGGACCTGCTGGTCACAAGCCAAGATGCCATTGACCTTCTTGGCCACCTGGGCACACTGCTGACTCATGTTTAGTCGCTGTCAACCAACACCCCCAGGTCCTTCTCCTCCAGGCAGCTTTCTAGACAGACTTCTCCTAGTTTGTAGCTCTGCATAGGGTTGTTGTGCCCCAAGTGCATTTGGCCTTGTTAAGCCTCATGCCGTTTGACTCTGCCCAGTGGTCCAGTCTGTTCAGATCCCTTTGCAGAGCCTCCTTACCCTCCAGTAGATTGACACTTCCACCCAGTCTTGTCTGCAAACTTGCTTTTGATACTTAAAAAATATTCTTTCAATAATCTGAATACCTGTTATAAAAAACAAACGTGTTTTAAATACTCTGAAAATCACATCAAGGCATATGTCTTCTGTGTTTTCCTGCAGTCTTTTATGCTGATTAGTGCTGGAGATACTCACGTGGTAACAGTATTAATTTGTAAGTCTGCTAGGTGTTAGTAGCTGTGCCTATCTGCTTGCTCAGAAGCACACTGGAATTAAGCAACCTAACTTATAATCCTCACATGGGTATATTAAGGTCCAAAAGAATGTGGTTCCTTCTCCTGCCGGAGTCCATAGGTATTCTTCAGCCATTTCATTATGTGTGAATAATAGACTCCTCAATACATGAAGCTGATGGTTTCACATACACTGATAGTCATCTGTGGATTAGCTCAACTCATCTCTTTTGCAATATCTTTTGTTTAGAGTTTTGATTCTGGCATTTGGAGACACATTATATGCTGTCCTCTGTCTCAAAATGACTAAACCTGAGAAAATGAGAGCTGGGGTTGATCAGCCTGGAGAAAAGAAGGATTTAGGGAGATCTTATAGCGGCCTTCCAGTGCATAAAAGGGTCCTACAAGAAAGTTGAGGGGGAACTCTTTACAAGGGCATGTAGTGACAGGATGTGGTAGAATTGCTTTATATTGGAGAAGGGAAGATTTAGATTAGATATTAGGAAAAAAATCTTCATGATGAGAATAGTGAGATGCTGGAACAGGTTGCCCAGGGCAGTTGTGGATGACCCCTCTCTGGAAGCAGTAAAGATCGGGTTGGAGTGGGCCTTGAGCAGCCTGGTGTGGTGGAAGGTGTCTCTGTCCATACCAAGGGAGTTGGAACTGGATGGTGTTTAAGGTCCCTTCCAACACAAAACATTCTATGATTCTATGAAGATAAGTAGTCTACTGCTGATGTGCTATGAAAGGGCCAGTATCAATCTGATCTTCTGCTCTACTCTAGAGTGATGGTCTGCTTGAAAATGCTATAAGAACCCAATAATCATGTAACGATAATTACAATTTTAAAAGGTAACTGAATACTATTTTCCACCATTGAAGGACAGTTAGAGTAGGAAGTCTGTGTGTGAATGCTCTCAAGGGGAGAAGGGAGGTGTATGCATCACTGTTACTGAGAATATGCTGTTAGCACTGCTGATGGGAATAGAGAGACTGTGTGTGTACTTTGAAACAGTGCCTTTGACCAGCCCTGGAGAAATGCCCACATTCAGGTGCCTGTCTTCTGAAGTTGCATTTAAAAAGTGACTTCTAATTTTTTATTTGCATAAAACCTCAAACAGAAATGTGAAATTTCAGATTCTGCCTCAATACTCTTATAAGTCTTTTATTTTTCTTCGAAAGAAAGCAATTATTCAGTTCTTTCTTCAAGCTGACCCAGAAAGTAAAAAAGTATGTTATAAAAAACCTCCATCATGTTCAGTAAAAAATGCTTTAAAAAACAAAATTATAAACTATTAAATTCTTATATATTCATTTCAAGTTGTGGAAAATAAAGATGATTTTTGGCAGTTGCATATTCGCCATCTTCAGCAACCTGTTGTGTGGGGTTAGAACTGATTTTTACAGTATGACCCCAAAACTTATACATCTATATCTCCATTTGGTGAGCATACACTTTACATGGTTATAGCCCCACATGGGGGTGGTTCATCAGTTCTGGTAGCATCCAGGCACACAAAGAGAGAATTGTCACAATGTGGGAGCACAGGTGGGAAGACACGACAAGTTAGTAAGCCCAGATAGTCCTTCTGTGACTCATCATAGGAGGGGACAGTCTGCTTGGGGAACTAGGGATTCCTCAAGTCCACTACTGATTCTGAATCTCTGATCCAGAGAAGCATTCCTGCCCTGCTTCCTTCTGGCCTGCCTGATAACTATGTCTATGTAAGTTGTTCTGTATCCAGGTATTAATTTCAGCCTGATATTACTTAATTTGCTGAATTTACTGTCATCTTGAAGCAGGCATTTGTACTATAGGTTTGTACTACAGTTTTTGTACTACAGGTTTGGGTCCTTGTCCTCTTCTGATTTTCAAGACGATACCACCAAAAGTTATAGGAATGGTTTTGATAGGAGCAGTTGGACTTGATGATCTGGTGGGTCTCTTCCAGCCTGGTTGTTCTATGAGTCTATGATTCTGTATTTGTTACTCTGGTGTTATTCTGTATCCTGAACCTACAACTTGACAAGGATGCCTTAAGCCTATCACAGGGAGAAATTCAGAATATTTTGTACATATAAATGTGTCAGTAACATGTTCTATGGTACTGAGTGGCTGTATTTTATTATAAAAGGAACAAATAATGACCCATATTATTTAATTTTTACTTTCTGAAAATTTCCTTTTGCATTTTGTTTCTGATTGTAATTTTGAAATTACATCATCAAGTCATATTTCTTTCACCAAAATCTTTGAGTAGCAACTTTATCACAAAAATACTTTTTGGGTTTTATTAGGTTCATTTACAATGTCTACTCAAACAATGTTTTAGCTTCAAGTCAAACTGGAATCTCTTTAAAAAGACAGAACACCCCCCTGCACCCTGCCACCAGTATTTTTCCACTTGTGCTGTTCTAGTTTCTAGAAAAAATGTGCAGCATTCAGTAGGAACTTAAGGGCTATGTAACAGAGCTATGATGGAAGTATCCTACAAAAGGCCACAAATCTCTTCTGTAGTATAAAATGAATTGGTTACTTGCTACCGGATTCTTTTCTTTTCTGGTTTTGAAAAATAGTCTTCTGACTCGCATTGAATGTGTCTTGGGGTTAAGTCCTCAGCCATTATAAATGTCAGAGCTTTGTTACGGCCTCAGATAACAAAAGAACTAGAACTGAAAAGAAAAATTGACTGAGGACTTTCTTTCCTTGTCTTCTTCTTTCCTTTGTGATTAATTTATCATGTCAAGCTATGTGGTTATTAACAAAGCTAGAGTTCTTTGCAATTTATTTCTGAAATATTCTTGTGGTAAAGCTAATAGACCATTTTGTGCAAAAAGCTATTTTGTTTTTAATGAGGATAATGAAAAGAATAAGGAAATTGGTACAAGTAAAACACTGACAGCCTTGAGCAAGCCTGGCAGAAGGCCACTATGTGATCGGGGTGCTTTAACACAGGACATATGAGGAAAGGCTGAGGGAACTGAATTTGTTGAGCCTTAAGGAGAGAAGACAAAAGGGAAATCTTACTGATTTCTAGCTACTTAATCAGTATAAAAAAATATGGAACCAGACACTTCTAAGGTGTATTGTGGTAGGACAGGAGGCAAGGGAAACAAATTAGAATTTGGGAAGCTTCAATTAAGTAATAGGAATTATTTTTTTTCAAGACATGGGTGTGGTCAACATCTTAACAAGATTTCCCAGAAAGGTCATGGAAACTCCCATGTTAGGTAGAAACTCCAGCCTTGGAGATATTCAAAACCTGACTGGACAAGATCCTGAGCATCTGACTCTAAATTAGTGCTTACTTGAGTGGGAGTTGGACAAGACGACTTCTGGAGATCTGTTCCATAGGTCCTTGCCAGCCTCTCTTTCTACAAAAGAACCTTGAGTGTCAAATGTAAGAATTTCCAACCTACTACAGCTTTTACAGTCATTAGAAAAATGACAAACCATTGTTTGTTTGCAAAGCAAGTTCTATTTCTTTATCATTTTTCCCCCTCCAATAATTTCCCTTGCATATTGTACTTAAAGAAAATTGAAACTCTGGAATTCTGATTATAGAGCAACTTCTGATAAGATTTCCATGATCTGAACTTTTAAACCTTCTTACAAAAACATAGTCATGAAACTGATACATAATGAAATCATCAACCAGGTACTTATTATTTCGGTTGACATGACTATAATTGTTATTTAAAGTATATTTTCCATCCAAGTTACTTCTTAATTGATAATGTGCAGGCTTTTTTTTATTTCTTCATTTGGTTTATTTTTTTGGGGTTTTTTTGTATTTGTCTTAGACTGGATTTAGTGAAGGGCTTTTAACAGTTGTTTTTGACTGATTTCTTTTTTTTTTAATAAGCTACTAATCCATTCCTCAGTTAAGTTTTACCTAACAGGGTTGATCTTCTTTAAACTCCTATCAACTAGGATAAAGGAAACCTATTCTTCAATTGATTATCGTCAATCCCAGCAAACTAACTGCATTAAGGAAGTTCAACTGCAGCTCTACTTTTTGCAGAAGTATGCAATAAGTAGTGAGCAATGATGCATATAAAAGCCTTCTAACTTGTTTATAAGAACTCATTTGCAAATTTGCTTATTTCTTCATAAAACAAAGAAGCTGTTGTTTCTTTTTCAACTTTACAAACCATTTTTCTCCTCCTGTGAACCAGAAATGTTCAACAGAGAAATCCACGGCTTTTCAAAATGGCTTTGTTTTTCATCCAGTAAATGGAAATCCTTTCCCGGGTGGAGAGCTGTAGCTTGTTCTCCCATAAGTTTTACAAAAATCTAATACTGAATATATTTTTTCATATTCTTTGTCTCCTCAGATAAAAGCAATATAAGCAATTTTTTGTTTTCTCTTTCCCTGTTTACAAGTGGAGACTAGCCAACTCACAGTCGTCATTTGCCATAAATATTGATAAATCCTGTGGAAAGTAGTTCTTAATAAGGATTGCTAACTTTGCTATGGATTCAGCTACATCAATGAGAACTTTTTCTCACTAGTCACACAAAGAACTAGAAGAAAAATCTGGCGAGTACCACTGCGTAGAGAAAGCTTTTCAAATTACTGTCCTACTGTAGATTAATATCTTCTGTAGCTCTGCTCTGTATTTGTGGAAAAAATTGTGCAAGTGTTGCATTCAAAGCCGGGTATCTTATGAGATATATGAGACCTTATAAGGAACGGCTGAGAATGCTGGGGGTGTTTAGCCTAGAGAAGAGGAGGCTGAGAGGAGACCTCATTGCTCTCTACAACTACCTGAAAGGAGGTTATGGAGAGGAGGGAGCTGGGCTCTTCTCCCAAGTGACAGGGGACAGGACAAGAAGGAATGGCCTCAAGCTCCACCAGGGGAGATTCAGGCTTGAGATTAGGAGGAAGTTTTTCACAGAAAGGGTCTTTGGGCATTGGAACCGTCTGCCCAGGGAGGTGCTTGGTTCACTTTCCCTGGAGGTGTTTAAGGCACGGGTAGATGAGGTGCTGAGGGATATGGTTTGTCTGGCTTCTTTCTTGATCCTTGCAATATTCCTACTTGATTTCCAAAGTGTTTTCAGGGCCTTTCTTATTTCTCTTCACATCTTTTCCACTTCAGTTTTCCTGTTCTGCTTTCCAGTTATTCCTACAAAGCTTGCTTGTAGTATTAGTTGTCTTTATTTAGGTAGTCAGAATGAAGTAAGGGAACCAAATGTAAAAACCCAATTGGAAAGACAAACTGTTTAATGCTTCTATAAGAATCACGTCTAGCAGAAACTAATTAAGCTTCCTTTGTGTATGGTAAATAAAAAAGATCATGGAAGGCCTTAAATCAAGAGACCTGTCTAAATCAAAAGGAAGACCATTGCCTCAGCAAGGTCCCAGGCTGATGGTTTGCCAGCTAACAGAGAATCAACAGAATCACTGAAGAAATTGTTACAAAAGCAATTGTGGTTTGGGGATATCATGACAACCACCTCATGGACCACTGCCTGAAGAAACCCCTTGACCCCGATCTTGGACACTAGAGGGCATGAGCAGATAATATACATAGCAATTGAGGATTGTGTTAGCTAGAAGGGCATAGAATATTAATTAATAAGATAGGTAATTAATAATGTAAATATGATGTAATTACGGGCAGAAGTTTGCAAATGAAGAATGGGATACAGTGTGAATTTTTCTTGAGGTGTGCTAGTTTTGTGAGATTATTGGCTAGCAATCTGTCCAAACTGTGAATAAAATGCAACACCTCAGTTCTGTGTGTTAGTGGCTTGCACACTGGGTAAACGATCCCATGAGATCTGGGACAAAAAGAGACAGAGAATAGAATTTTTTCTTTAGCAGAGAAAAACATTTATTTGGAGTTTTGGGTTGCTCTGTTTCATCTATTGTGCAATGGATGTAACCTCACATTTTTTTATATCAATACTAAAGTTTTGTGAGGAGTTTGTTAAACCTGTATTTGCTTGGGCCTAGTGAAAACAAAACATGTTGCAAAAGTTGTCAGGAAAGTGAATAGTAAAAAACCTGTTTGGTTGGTTTCTTTACCACAGAAGAAAGATATCACTGTGAGCAGTTAAACGTAGCTATGGGTAGCCAAATGCTGAAGGGTTCTCAGAGAAGAAATAAAAAAGATATAAAGATTTTTCTCCTTTACAAGGTATGTGTATATATGTCTTCAGATCTAAGTTTAATTATATGATATTATGACAATGTCTAAATACAGGGGAACTAGTTTCTCTAAAACTCATTAAGAAGAAAAAAGATTTCCAGTTTTAAATCTCAAAAAAATGATAATAATTTGATAAGAATAGCTTTTTCCTAGAATTAACAGAACTATGATGTATCTCTCTGATTTTTAGAATTACTTTCTAAAGTCTGCATACAATGTCGCACAAAATGATCTAGGTTTTTTGAAAACAGACAACCATTTTGGGGCTTAAGATCAGAGTTGATTCTGTAGTTATGAGCCTGTGCAAATTCTGGAGTGTAGTCCAGTCAATGTAAACCTCCCCTGATATTGCAGTTGTGTTACTTTAATGTTTAGGGGGATTCATGCTTTCTGTGCCATAACAAGGTGATCAAGAGTTTATACAAAAATAAGTTGATATAAGAATATTTTTTTGAGAATTGTAACTAAAGGACATCTATAAAAGCAATAATCTTGGAAGTGAGGTTACATTCCTTGCCTCAAAATAATCTCTAGATTGGTTTTGGCTGAGTCATCAGTGTGGAACAGAAAGGATAGGGTAAGTGCCTCTTGCTAGATGAAAAAATATAGGCCACAATATTGAGTAGCAGAGATGGTCTGTCATCATAGGTTATGACCTTCTTGATTATCATGTATGTATGAGATTAAAAGTCATAAAGAGGTTTATAAGGGTGTAAATTTTGAGTTAATGCTGAGTTACGTGTGATCTATAAATCATCTTTGACAATTTTGATAGACTGCTTTTTTCCCCTTCTCACTCTTTGTTTCCTTTTACAGTTTATTACTTGACAAATAAGCCACTGAGATCCAAGGAGGGAAGTGAGGTAATTTCAGAGATCAGTCAAAACAGGTAGCTTTTCTGCCTTTTTAAGGAAGGCTGGGACAGGCTCCATAAAGTATTTCATGATGTCATTGTTGCTATATTTTGCTCATGTAATTGATGCAAAGCAATAGTCTTGATCCCAGAACTTCATTAAATGATTTGAAGTTGAGTCTTTGGAAAGATGCCTACATTCTAGGGACTGTAATGCTTAAGCAACGTTTAACCTACTGAAAAAGCAATTACAAAGAAGAAAAGTGACATTGAGAGAAAATATCCTGTAATATGCAGGCAAATTAAACAGTAGGCAAAATTTATAAATGTTTAAACAATTTGCTCATGACAGTGAGGAATTTTGTTGAACTACTTTGGAGAGGAAGATGAAGTTCATATATGCAAACATACTTGGATGAGTGTTATGATACTACACAAACTTCATGGTCTATATGCACTTTTCTGTAATAGAGGCAATTTCTTTTGGGAAGAATTTGTGGCTCCTAAGAAGAAATTAACCACTGACATGCAGTTTCAATGCAAGTATATAAGGAACTTTGATTTGCCAATTTTATTTTTGAAAGATAGTTTTTTCTTGAATAGTAAATATAATCTACAAAAGTGATGTACCAGTTCCCTACTGACATACCAATATTTTCAGAAAATTTCTTTGAAAAGTAAATTTTAAAAAGGCCTGTTTTCTGGATTGATTATTTTTTTTACTTTAATTGCAATTTTTTTCAAACATTGGCTTATGTCTATCTGAAAATTGGGCTCCAGAGCTTGATCATGTTTACAATTATTAGTGACAACATGTAAATAGCTGTAACTGCAGAAAGTCATCTTACTTTTTTTGATATTTCTATTCTTGCTACATATTTATTCTAAAAGCAATTGTAATAAAAACTTCCTTTATCATCTGCAGTATATTTATTCTTCACTTTCAAGTTGTTCCAGATGTACTGCAGTGCAAATACAAGCAGAATATGACACTCAAATTTTAATGAACCATGTCACCAAAGAATGACAAGACTCAGCAGAAGAATTAATAGATGTGATCACACTTTCAGAAAGTGAGAACTTTTTTAAGATTGAATTTCAAATATAGACTTCAGAGGAGCAAATGGGGATCCAGAGGCTTAATCTTTATCCTTGGAAACAGAAATACAATTTAGAGAAAAATATACAGCTGGATTGAAGACTATGCAGGGGGCAAAATAAACTGAGATTTTAACCAGCCATGCTGCATGAATAACAAAGGCTACTGCATTTTCACTTCTGTAATGTTAATTGACTTGAAAAGAGGATGAGAATACAACTTTACAAATTAAAATTTCCATCTATTTGAGAATATACAGAGGTATGCAATGTCACCATCACAGTGCTAGAACTGAATTTTTCATGCAACAACTAGCATTATGGATATTTTGTAACATTTTTGACTGCTTCACTTGCTCTTTTTATGACACACCTAAAGATTTCATGTACTTTGTGAAAGGACAGGTGTTACCACGACTGGCATATTTCGAAAATAGCACAGATATTCAAGGGCTGCCTAAAAGACAAAATTGTAAGAATTACTTCACCTTCTTTCCTTTCAGGTTATTGTGAAGGATAATTTTACTCACTCCCTGAGACTGCTTTCCAGGATTGCTCCGCATGAGATCAGGTCAACTAAAAGGTAGTTTCAGATTTCTTTAGGACATCACGATGGATGCAACTGTTAGAAAGCAAAATGAATAAAGAGCCAATATATTCAGTTGTAGAAATGGGTAGCTAGTTTTTCTTCAAGGACTTCTTCAAATAGACACTGCTAGTGCAGTTGTCTGAGTTTGTAGACATTTCTTTGACTTTGCTATGCATACCTGGGTTCTGCATAGGCATAGTGTAGTCTGTATTTTCCCTTTGATGTTGTGCACTCAAGATAGTGTCTATTTGATGCATTTTGCTTCTATAAGTTTATTCATATTGAATATTTTGTTTCCCTCTAGCTTTTTTGCATTAATATTCTTAAATGTTTTCTTGATTCATGTGATTTGATTCAGGTAAGTAAGAAAAAGTTCTTTTCTTCTGTTTCCTGGAAATATTAACCTTGCATTTGACCTAAAAATTTCCCTGAATTTCTGGTCTTACTTCTTGTGCATTGTTTCTAACCAAGGTGCCAGGGACTGAAAAATCTCAGGTGAATGCTAAAACCTACCTCCCTACATAAAAAACCTCGAACCCAGAAACCCACACAAACTAAACCAGGCTTCATTCTACCCAAACAGAATTTCCAGGTAGATAAAGACATGTTGTGCAGGGAAGGTGAGGCAAGGGGTGCAACCCATGCACCACTGAAAAGAGCACCCTGTGGGATCTTGGGAGGTGGGGGCCAGTACTTGTCACTGGTAAGACATGTAGGATTTGGGTTGGATTTTTCCCTTCCCTGTCCCACCATTCCTGCTTTGGCCTTTGGCCATCATGCCTTGTTCAGCCATCACTCAGGATTTTCTTCCTGGCAGGAAGGGCCTCTTGTCTCACCTAGGTCTCTAACACATCACCTCTGTGCTTCTTGCTGTATCTCCTTTTAGAAAAAAAAAAAGAAAACCCCGATGGTTTACCTTCATTACATGCAAATCATCAAACTGTTACACAGTTTTAACTCAACATCAGATGTGTTTAAGCAGAGCCACATGCAAGAAAAGGGTACTTACATTGACACTTCCTGTTGATTTTTATTTAAATATCAGTAAATCATTTAATCTTGATTTCCTAAGGAATACAGAGAAACTGAGAACTACAAAATTGTGTCTGCTTTCAACCTGCCTCAGTGGTGTTTCACTCACAGAATCACAGAATCACAGAACAACCAGGTTGGAAAGGACCCATCGGATCTTCTAGTCCAACCATTGCTACCTAACACTAAACCAAGTCCCTCAATACCTCATCCACCCGTGTCTTAAACACCTCCAGGGAAGGTGACTCAACCACCTCCCTGGTCAGCCTATTCCAATGCCCAATGACCCTCTGCGTGAAAAACCTCCTCCTAATCTCCACTTCTTTAGGAAAGACAGGGTGCAGACAGAAGCATTGAGGAAATAAAGTAGTATTATAAATATATAAAATACCTAGCCTAGAGTATGAAGTCCTCAGCATAAGAAGGATATGGAACTGCTGGAACAGGTCTAGAAGAGGGCTACAAAGATGATCAGAGGACAGGCTGAGAGTTTGGGTTGTTCATCTTGAAGAAGAGAAGCGTCTGGGGAGATGTTATAGTGGCCTTCCAGTACCTGAAAGGGACATACAAGAAAGTTGGGGAGGGACTTTTTACAAAGGCATGTAGTGATAAGATGTAGTGGGATGGCTTTATATTGGAGGGGCAAAGATTTAGACTCGATATTAGGAAGAAATTCTTCATGATGAGGGTGGTGAGGTAGTGCCATGGATTGCCCAGTGAAGTTGTGGTTGCCCCATCCCTGTAAGTGTTCAAGGCCAGGTTGGATGGGACCTTGAGAGGGATGTGTACCTGCCCGTGACAGGGTGCTTGGAATCAGATGACCTTTGACGTCTCTTCCAACATAAAGCATTGTATGACTCTATGAATCTATGGTTCTATGAAAATACTACTGTAGTATATAAAGTATCATACTTTATATACATGCTAATGTGTTTTCTGTTCACAAAAGTTGACTGGGGATCAAGTTGCAGTAGTACTTTCTTGTCCTATCCTGGCTACTCTATAGCGGATGAAGCTAAAAGTTATGGAGTTGGAATAAATTGTGCCCTCCCAAAGAGCAACTGAGTGTAAGCAATTGGATGAAGTTTCTAATGCACAGCACAAACTGAAAGTCTTAGCAAGCATAGTGGAAGACTGTGGTGTAAGTAGTATATGGGGAATTACTGAGTAAAGTAGGGAACAGGACTCTGCGATGACAGGAAAAGAAAATAAAACCTATGGAATTGGAGAGTATTGTGTGGAGACATGATGCAAGTTGGTAAGAGTGCTAAAAGTGAGGAAAAGGAGAGAAACAAGAGAAAGCAAGCAGAAGTACCTCACTCCTTGAAGGTCTGAAAAATATGGGAGAACTTTATTTACAACACTTTTACATTTAACTGGTGGCAAGTAGCATATCTGAGAATTTTTTGTTTCAAAGATATTTCCTATGTCATGCAGTAATAATAAAACACACAAATAAATAAATAAAAGGAAACATCAGCAGAGGTTGAAGCTCCTGGATTCTCCTGATGTGCTCCAGCTCAACAAATCATTGTCAGGCTTATGGTAAATAAATAAAAGGTTTTACCACAACTTAGAAACTTGGCTTTTTTTCAAGGGTTGTGATCAAAATACTTGACCGTGTATTTCTCGAGCAATCTGCAAATAAGTTGTATAGTCTACTCAGCTTGGTGCAATACTCGCTAAGGTTTTGAGGGCATTGTGAATTGTTTCAGTGTAGTCTCTAACAAATTGTTAGTAGGAAAACTCATGTCCTTAGGTTTTCCGCTGTATTCTGGTGTGGCAGAGATCGCTTTACTCTCCAGTAAGTGGGATCCGATCTCATGACAGGTAGGAATACTGCTTGCTCATATCTAGCTGACTTGTGAATATCTGAAGGGAATGGAAGCTCTCAGAGTTCTCTTCAATACCGCATTTTGAAGACTGTGAAGAGGGAGGGTTGGCTTGGAGATAGCATTTTTGTGTTACAAAATATCTGGGGTATAAATGAATTAATGGATCTTATCTATCCATGTGGCTAAGAGCTGTACTGTGAAGAGATTTACCAAGCTGGTCTCTCGTCAACAAATGTTAAACTGCAGCAGCACCAGTCTTCCAAGCAGCATTGACCTCCACTGGTGTGGAAATGCAGTGTTCAAGGTGATACTGAGATCAATGATATTAAGATATATGAAAGTACAAAGTTTTCCTGGAACAAACGTAGCAATATAAGTATCTTTAAGCATGACAGCCTTGATTGCACTTAAGACTCAAGAAATTACATTGGAGATTTTTAGACTATGCATTTGCTGAATAGTACTTTGTTTAATAACTTGCCAGGATTATTACAGCAGCAAAACAGGACCAGTGAAAATCAATGAGGGGATTAAGTAACATGCACTTTATTTACAAGGTGAGATATGATGCTGGCTAATTTTATAAAACTGACTTTATTTCTGATGTTTCATTTTTCTATGAAAAACACAGTTCTTTCCCTCTTGTGCTAAAAATATTAAGGATCAAGCAAATATTATGCTACTGTTATTCCCACAGTCTTGGGAGAAAAGATAGTGAACAGAGGTATTCTCCATAATCCCTTCAAATCAACAAATGAAAGTTTATTTATAGGTATGGACTGCAGAATATCACAGGTTGACTGCAGTTTCAGTCCTCTCCTTACCAAGGGTAACAAGCTTTCCTTTTTGTTTGCTTGTTAATTCATTCTTACACTTGTGCCTGTAAATTTATTCCTTTTTTTTTGTTGCTTGTTTGTTTCATGCCTTATTTCCTTTCCTCCTTCTTTGTTTCTCTCTCTTTCCTTCCTTTCCTTCCCTTCTCTCTTTCTTTTTCTTGTCATTTTTTTGCCCCTTCTCTCCCTCTTTCCCTTCTTCCTTTTCTTCCTCTCTTTCTTCTTCATTTTCTTCCTTTTCTTTCTTTCTCTCTCTGTGCTTCCAGATACTGTTCTGCATAGCTATGAAAAATTTGATGATTTCTTTAGTTCTTGGGATTTATCCACAGTAGAGAAAACCCCACTAATGCATGATTAATTTTTCGTTTGCGATGTTCATCAGGTGCCAGATTTTAAGCTAACTGGAAGAACTAATTTTTTTCATATTATTATTCTGAGAGATTAGAGACAGTTGTTTTATATTTCTACTAGTAATGGAATGTATTAGAAACTTAGTATTTATATAATACATGGGAAGCCTTTCCAAACTTCTCTAATAGCAGTTATAACTCCATGAAGAGTAGTTGTAACTCTAGTGGACTTTCTTTCTCTTAGACAAACTCATCTCCTTGTTAATTAACATTTTAGAGTGAAAAAGGCCCAGCATAAATTTTACAAAGTAATCTCTGATTAGACTTCATACAATAGAAAGAACTGCTTTTCCCCAAGGGCTGTACAGTATTTTGGTGCACAGAAATATGCAGCCTACCCATAACCCTAGCAAAATTCAATTACTCAGAGAGGTGTAAACCACATTTTATGAAAGCAATAAGACATGACTCTTGATGATTTCTGTAGGAGACTGCTTACAATTTAGAAGTCAGCCCGACACTGAAGGCTGAGTGCATATAAGCAGCTAAGAAGCACAGTAATCTCCCAGAAACAATTTACCTAGAATATGTATTTGCTATTAATTTAAAATTGTTTTCAAAAGCAACATATCAGAACCATCAGAACAGCAATAAATTTAGTGAAATCAATAATGTAATTCTGGTGATTTTACATGGAATATTGATGCAGGCATTACATTACTCACAAGTCACTTGAGAAATCTGTTGTAGTTAGCAATTCTGTAACTGTTGGCTGTGTGAACTGTCACCTGAAATTTCCACAAAAATCTCTCTCCAGCTATGAAAGTATGAACTACCTTAGAAATATGTTGTCTCTCAGATTAGAAAAAACAAGCAAACAGCAAAACTACCTCGAATAATTATGAGTAAGATCGAACTTAAAAAGAAAAAAAATGTATTCACCTTCCTTTATGT
Organism: Coccyzus lansbergi; assembly: GCA_033558105.1. Lineage (NCBI taxonomy): Eukaryota > Metazoa > Chordata > Aves > Cuculiformes > Coccyzidae > Coccyzus > Coccyzus lansbergi. Next base: position 4,477,268 of record JAUMJK010000305.1, on the reverse strand, counting down.
AAGACAAATCCTTATAAAACAATTTTAAGGCCTTACACAAGTTACTATATTTTTGCTTTAACTCTGAGTGAAAATATCTTTAATAAAAATCTTTTCTGCTGCTCTGATGCATTTATGATGGGAAAGAGCACTGAAGCAGATACTTTACTGATGGCATCTAGTGTCTAGAAAAAAAAAGAAAAAGGAAGGTTTTAATTTTCATTCAGGTGAGCAGGGCTGAGTTTTTCAACTCAGCATTATGGGACCACTCAAGATTCACCTTCACAAAAAGACTTATAAATGAAAGCAGCATTTCCAGCAGGTCAATCAATCCAGCCTCTCTCGTTCCTCACACAGCTTTATCCCTCATATATATACAAGATACAAGCCATGTGCCAAATCTGGGAAGAATTATTTCTCTTGTTCACACTGCAATATCATGGAGCTTGGTGTTAAAATTATACCTACGGCTATTTTGCTGATACAAAATGTTTCTGTAATAATTGGCCTAAATTTATTCATTCAGGTCATTAAGTTGTATCAGTTATAGTCACTAAAATCCCTGAAGTATAGACATAATTCCACCTCCCTCTCCCCCCATTAGATAACATTGATGCATTTGTTGGTCTGTAATTTTAGTTCTTTTTGCTTTTAAGGAGCTCCATCGTGGCTGTGGCTGTCTGGATGTAGTATAACTGCTTCTCTCTGGTTGTGGCAAGTTCACTGTTGGAACAAAGCAATATTAATATATTTCAAAGTAGGACCTGGAACTCCTGTGCTGAGTTTTATAGCTGATAATCTTCAGTACATGGTGCACAAAGTATATTCTAGTAAATACATTTTCACTGTGTCTAAACATTGAAAGAGTGTGATTTTATTTTTACTGAAGGAATAGTTCTATTTTCCATTTTAGGTTCTTGAACAGGCATCAGAAAATAACTGAAATGTAACGAACTATGAAGAATGATTACAACATTGTTGAGTGCATCAGAAGTATTGCCAGCAAGCTGATAGAGGGGAATCTTCCCCTCTGCTCAGCCCTGAGGAGACCACACCTGGAGCACTGGGTCTATATCTAACAACTCCTTAGCACAAAAAAATCCTGTGGTCTGACTGGAGCAACTCCAGTGCAGGCCCATAGAGATGAATCAGGGACTGAAGCATCTTTTCGGAAAAGCTAAGAGAGGTGGAACTGTTTAGTTTGGAGAAGATAAATCTCAGCTGGGGGATGTCGTTGTGTAGAAATTCTTGATGGGTAGAAATCAGGCAAGAGCCACGTTCTCCTCAGAGGTGTCTAATGACAGGATGAAAGGCAATGGACACAAACTAAAAGCCATCAAATTTTGTATGAACAAGATGGAGTAAGAACAAACTGTTCTTTTTACTGTGTGGTGCCTAGATGCTTGAATAGGTTGCTCAGACAGGACACAATTATTCGTAATCCGCTTTAGCTCACCCTAATTGAGCAGGATATTAGGGAATATTTCTCGAGGTCCATTCCAATCCTAATGATTCTGTGGTTTGAAAGCAGAGACATTGAGTTAATAACACAGCTTTGGACTGTGCTGGATCTTTTTCTTCAAGTTTACTTCCTAAGCCCTTCCTAACATTTTGGTTCTAGCACTTACCAGTATTTGTCATGATACATTTTCATCTTCAGGCAAGGGATCAAAAAAATAAACTTGTGTGTCTAGGAGCTTGCCCTTTATTTTCAGTCATATCAGTTGGTCACAGGATTTCTTCTTCCTCTAGATATTGCTTTGCTCATTTCCTTAGACTGTCATAACTATGGTAACACAACTGCTATATAATGACAAGTATAATATCAAGACTATGCAATATTTTATATTATCTGGGAGATTGGATGAATTTCAAAGAGTATGTTGATGCTCCTTGTTGTTATGTAACTACAATTTTCTCTTTAGTTGTTTCACATGATGAAGTTTTAGCAGCAAAGGCAATACATAAAAAAGGTTGATAATGGTCTCTACACCTTTATGGACTGACGTTTCCTCATAATTCAGCTACCTAAACAACAAGTGCTTTCCTGGCACTCTTAATCTTTTCCTCCCTTGCAGGCAACCCTTCTCAGTCCTGAACATGTGCTGACCACTTGGTCACGAAAATAACTGAAATACAGAATTTAAAACTAAAGTGATTAGCAGTTAGATGCTTTTAATCCATGTAAAATCTATGGTAAATGTGTCTTGCTACTTGGGAAAAAGTTCCGTTTGCTACACACTGTCTAAAGCATAAACAGAAAAGTTTATTTTACAAAGTCATATCCCTAAATAGAAAATAATTGCTAGCTTATGTAATTTGTAGGTAAAGTAGTTGCTGTTCTTTTAATAAAACAACATTTCACTCTTAGGAAGCACAAGAGTGGTAGGTAGGTAAGGAATATGGGCAAATATTCTGAATACCTTAATTTTTAATAGCTTTGTAGGATTCATCTTGCATTCCTGAGATTCTCTTTAGTAGTATATCAACTCTCATCTATTTCTAAAGGACAGCATTAACTAGGGTATGATATCTTTTTGTAGTTTTTTCTAGGTTGGAGATAGAATTTTTTTCTTAACATAATGTCTTGACATCTTTGAATGTTTAGAGTTTTCTTTCAAATTAAAACAAATGTCTGAAACATCAGTTCTTATGTATTAAATATTCACTCTTTGATTGATAGCGTTTTTGTAGTGCCTTAGGATGTGGGAGCAATTTATGATCCAACTTGTCAGGCATTAATGATTCTGAATATTTCTAATTTTTGCTGTTAATGCTATTACTACTTTTAAACATGTCAGAGTAGATCCCAGGCAGAGCTGCAGCTGTCTTATTAATCACAAACGTGCTGCAACCACCACTTCACAAAGGAGGTCTCAAGTTATAGCTGGTTTCATGTTGCCTCAGTACTCCCTCAGTTCTTTCCAAAGATTAGGGTCAGATGAGCTGATATGAATGTAAGAATGGTGTTCCCATCAGCTGTGACTACCTATTGATGCTTTCAAATTGTTTCCTCTTGTCAGTTTTTCTGTAACTCCAAATTGACCAGAACTTGGCCTGTATTTTCTCCCAATTTATTTTAAGAAAATTCTGGTATGTCGTTTTCTTTGGTTTGTAAGCATAGCAAACCACTGAATTTCACAGTAAAATGAAAATGTAAATGGTTTTTAGTAAGACAGGATACTAATTTTTATATATTGAAACAAATTAGAAACTTAAAAAGGAAATAAAAATGGGGACACAACAATGAGTGAGCTAATGCCTTGGCTTTGCAGTGTAAGATGGGAGATGGAAATATTTTTTTTTTCTGCAGTCAGGAATTGTGTAGATTTCCATTATTTTAACACAGGTTTGCTTCCATAAAGTTTCAAGATCTTGATAAACATTGGGTCTCCTTCTTGCTTTTGTGAAATCTGTTTGTAGTCATCAACTCTTTCAAAAGGTATTCAAGGATTCTCATGAATACAGAGAGGCAGCAGTGCTATAGTGTAATCACGTTGTCAAGACTTCCCTTAGTAGACAAAGTCAAAGAAATAAATGTTCTTTGTTTGCAAAGTCACTTCAGAAAGGTAAATCCATAATTTTCACCAGGAAAATACCATATTATTTGAAGTTGAGGTACACTTTGCTTTTGATTATTTTGAGAAGAGTTGATTAAAAATTGCGCAACCTTTTCCTTTCCAGAAGAATGACGGAGTTAATTTTTGTTTAATAATTCTCACTGACCTAATCTTGAGAACATTTATTTGGGGAGGACAGGGCAAAGGATAAGGATATAGCACAGATGTCTTGTATCTTTATAGAATAAAAAAACACAGGAAGGAGACAACAGCTGGCACAATTGCTTTGTTTAATGCAAGTTGGGGTATGAGTCTTCAAGAAAGCATTGTAGGAAAAAGACTAAAATTGTTGGAAGTAGAGTATTTGATTTACTATTCCTTTTCCTCACTCTTTTAAATACCATGGAGTGTTCCATGTTTGTGAACTTGATCTGAATGTGCATACTATTAAAAATGTGAATACTATTAAAAATGTGCAAGAGAGATTCTCATCTGGTGGTATCTTTGTGGTATTTTTTTGTTCAAACATAGATTTGTGCCCATATTTTAATAGCATAAAAATTTATATTAATGAGGTGATTTGTAATTTCTAATTGTACTTTTGAGATTGTTTCTGGAAACATCAGTACAAATAATTTTCTGTTGGCTAGTTTTTTAATTCTGTTCTGCTTGAAACAGAGGGTCATTGGGCATTGGAACCGTCTGCCCAGGGAGGTGCTTGATTCACCTTCCCTGGAGGTGTTTAAGGCACGGGTGGATGAGGTCCTGAGGGACACAGTTTAGTGTTTGACAGGAATGGTTGGACTCGATGATCCGATGGGTTTCTTCCAACCTGGTTGTTCTATGATTCTATGAAATCTAATATGTCACACACAAGTTAGTATGTTGAATGTTTTAGCAAACATTTATTTTTAGAAGATTTGTATTATACAGAGAGAAATCATCAAGCATTTAGTCTGTATTTTAAAAGGGATGATGAATACAAAACTGCATTTCCAAATGAATTATCAAACAAAAGGGCACTACTTTTTTTTCTTTTTCATTGTTCCAACAGACTAGGAGCATGCTGAGCAGGCTGAGAACAGACCAACACAGTAAGATGTAGCCCATAAACAGTGTAGAGCTCTTGTCGATTGCCCTGTTGCTGTGAAATATAATTTAGGAAGATTCTAGCCTGCTAGTACTATATAGTTTTAAAACGATTACCTATTTCTCCAGTGAATCCGCAGGCTTGTCAGTTGTCATCAATAGCACACAAAAATGCGATCAGTGAAAAGGTTTAGGTGATGTAGTCAACTGTATTAGCTCTTAGTCTTGTGAGTTTAATGCCTTGAATATTAATGCGTTTTACTATCAGTATGAGAAACTAAAAAAGAGTGTCTCCACAAGTGACAGGATGTAAATGAAAACACTGATTTTGTAAGTATCTGTGCAGTTCTCTAAATTCTAATCCTTGTTACTTTTTCCCACCATGCAGAATTATGTAAGAAAAATATACCTACTGAAATTTGATTTGCAGAAGTATTTGTGGTTTGAAGTAGGGATGCACATACAATTGAGAAAGGGGAAAGAAAAATGTTAGGCAAGGACAGTGATTGTAAGTAAATTTCAAGGGCACAGTTAAGTTGTAAATTTTTTTTGGCTCTCCCTTGGTTTGTAGTCCTATTTTATAATTATAAAAAACATGTGAGGAAGATTTTGAGGTATCAGGATTGTCAGATGATATGCTAAGGTTCATTGGAACTGAACTCTTTTTAGCTATTTCAAGAAAAAAATCTTTTAATATCAACAATGTTGGCAGATTACATAGATTTTTAAGAAAATTATTATCATCTCTGTTATGGTTTCTCACCATGGCTTATATGCAGCTCTGTACTCTATCCTCTGCTCTAGCAACCATCATTGTTCTCCACAATCATACTTATAACATCCTTGTCTTCATGATTCTGAAATCACTACTTTTCAAATATTTATCCTACTCAGATTACAAAAAGAAATGCATTTCTTCTGTGCAAGTAGGAGCAGGTGAATTACAAGTAAGGAAGGAAATAATATCTCTTCAGTTTGAATAAAGTTATGTCCAAAGGCAACTCATGGTATACTCCTTCTAAATTCCACTTTGGATGTGCCCACATCTTACTCAAAATGAAATAAAATTATATATTAATTCAGCTGATTGATTTCTGTGACCATCTGCATTTAACTGATATTTAAAATAAACTAAAAAATCCTTCAAGCTGAATACATTTTTTTTTCTCTCAGTCTTATGTAGTAAGTCTTTGAAAAGACTCTGCTTTTTTCTTTTAGGAAGTTTTTGAATTAATGAAGTTTTACAATATATTTTGATTGGCCAAGAGCTATATCAACTTTTTTTTGGCACATAAAACATGCACAAGTGGTAAGTATGAAACTACACTTACCAGTTCACAAAAAACTGTACCTGATATTTTTTGTTGTTTTTCTAGTCAAGTATAAGGTCATTTGCTGTTTCCAACGAGAACTATAAATCTAAGGCACTACAGACTGCTTCTTCCATAAAATCTGTACTGCTCCTGCTAATGTCTGTTCTATTTACTCAACAAAACGTAGGTAAAGTATAATGAAGTGAACATACACATTCAAATAAAGGGGTTTTTTTTTTTTTCATTTTATTTTACAGCTTCTGTTCCATTGTAATATACTAGAAAAGTACATTTTACGTGCTAGCTGTAAAGTGTGAGCTCAATGAGCAATAAAGTAAGAAGAGGACAAGGTATAATTAAGTTATAAGCCCGTTTTAACTAGTCTTTATAACAGGAGGGAGCCTTCTTTATGTAAGTAATTTAGTATTAAAGAATATTCCCACATACTTATGGATGATTTATTTGAGCATGTTGGGGAATCAATATATGTAGGTCCTGCAGTATTGTACTAACGTGTTGAAGTGATAGGACCTGTTCCCTAGTCTAAAACAATAGAGGTGCTGCATGTATGGTTCATCTTGCACTGCTATGTGTACTGTTTAATCTGCAACTTCTCACATTGCTGTTATCAGTGGAATGGTGTGTATTATGTGCAGAGAGAATGAGAGGCAGTAAGCAGCTGGGGCCAGAGACTGCGGTTTTGGGGTGATGTAATTTGTTTATTTAATGCTATAAAAGCTGGAAGCTTCCAGTGATGGTTGGAGACCCCACTTGTGAGTGGACACCCAGTTGTTGGCACAGCCTCTCCAAATCCTTATTGTGAAAATGAGGCTCCCTGGCAACTGCAGATCTGGATGATGATGATGGTAGGGCAATTACTTATTTATTTAATTTCTTTATTACTATACTTATTCTGCTGTAGTAAATATTAGATGTGTTGCCTTGAGAGCTGGTAATTGTTAACTTGTTGTTAATCGCTACTAATTGTTTTACCTTTCTGATTGTAATAGTTTAGTAAAACTTGATTTCACAGAGCATTCAAGAGTTTCGACTTTTATGCTAATCATGCTTTTTGCTTAACACCTTGTAGTAAAACACCCATTACACGTAAATATATTGCACTTCTGCACTACTGTCGGGTAAAGAAGAAAGTAAACAAAAATAGATGGAGGAGTTAGTGAAAACTCCTTAGGGTTCCCACTCAGCAATGGAAATATCACACACTCGGGCACACCTAGCTGAAGGTGATAATACATTACAAAGCTAAGGATCACATCGTCTGAGCTGTGTTGTAACAGCTCTTTAAAGAGAAGAGGATGTTGATTCTTGCAACTTCAGTTGTTGTAGTCTATTGCTACCTTATCTGACTTGTTGCACACTGAAGAAGAGTTAAGAATCCGTCAATCTTTGGCTAATTTTTTCCTATTATAAACAACTAGAGGCTGGGTAGAGGATTTAGCAAACTAAGCTTGCTTGCTTAGTTTGTTGATTTTAGCACTGATGTTTTAAAGTGAGGTAAGGCTGTGAGTGATGCATTATCAGTGGAGGTACAATGTCAGGAAAAGTATAGTGCAACAGACATCAGTTTAACTGGCTTAATTAAGAAGTTCTTATGAAAGAAGGAAAGCAGCGCCTGAGATTTGGACTAGTAGAAAATTTTGAAAGTATGTGGTACTAAGGTAAAATTGCGCTTCTGGATCTTTAAATAGGATTCTGAACTCATTGTGGGTTTATATTTCAGTGGTCTGCAACCCTTAAAATTCCAGAACATGGCTATAAATGACTGAAATAATGCTGCTTTTAGAAATAATATTTCAAAATCTGGGAAGTTTCAAAATTTGCAGTTTTATTGCTTAAAAAGAAAGAAAAAGTTTGTTTCTTGCTTATCTCCCAGCCATGAATTTATTAATCTCAATGTCTGGATTGCAATGTCCTCTTTAGTAAAACCACTGGATATTTAAGACTTTTCCTCATATATTTCACAATTTTAGGAGGAAAAACTCCAAAACTTCCTGATCTCACATTTATGTTGCATCCTCTGTCTTCTGTAGCAGGTAAAATCAGTTGAGTTTTACAGTGGAGTTTTTATAAAGACATAGCCTTTACTTCTTTATAATGCTGTAAATTAAAAATACAATAAATTAATAAAGCCGGGGTGGAGGAAGAGAGGAACTAAATATCTAAAATCTTTCCCGACAATTTACAGCTCATGGTAGCATGGTAAGAGCCATTCATATGCATTTACCTCTTCAAACAATAAAAGCAGAATTTCAGAAGTTCATGTTTCTCTGTTGTTGCAGTCTGAAAGTGTAGTACTCAAAAACTTTAAAAAGTCCCTTCAGTCAGATTAATAATCTTGTAGTTAAAGATATAATGTTATTGGTGCTTGATGGCAAAGAACTATTTTTTTTGTTTAAAGCAACACTAAATTCTCTTAATTATATCAGAATTTTGCCATAAACTGTTTGCTGGAAGCTTGAGCTAACGAGTCATTTCTGTACAATTTCATTTCCCATCTGTTTATGCTCAAAAGCCGTGACAGTTATTCAAGAATGAAAGTACAAATGGCATGTTTTGGGCAAGAATTGGGTATCCTTTTTATTTTGGCTTTTGTTAAATGACATAATGACTGCACTAGACTTCCTGTGCTTGCTTGGATTTAAAACTTGTAATTTGAGTTTGCTGAAGGATTTTTTTTTTCTTAGTGAAAATGTGCGCATGTGTTCTTGTTTCTCTGAGTTGAGAGATACAGATTACTTGCTCAGAATGTCTTCCAGTTTGCCTCTACAGAAACATAGCCCAATAATACATCAACATCTTCAAGTGCCTTCTGCTCCACGTTCTTGGTTTTCTTTTGTTCCTCCTGATATTTACAGTTTATATCTTTGCGCTTCTGATGACTGTACACACCTCTTCCTAAGCTCTGCCCAGGCAAGGTTCTGTAGTGAAAACTCTTGTCTACAAATGTCTCGACTCTCTTGTGAGCTTAAGTGGATGTACTTGACTTCAATATCGCATGTTGCTGAAGGCTGCCGTGAGAATGTCCAGCATAACAGAATGATTAATAGAAGAAATTACACTAAAAATGTAATATTTCTCTAAGATATTATTTGAGTGTGGTCAGAGAGGAAAGGAAAAAACTTACAATATTTCTTTAAAGACTTTAATTAAGCAATACCCTTTTTTTAAAACCAAATTTATAAAAATGTGTTTATTTAGACTATAGTAAATTATAAATCCACTACTATGGATTAATGTGAAACACAAATATAAGAATGTATCTTGTTTAATTATCTCTTGGGAACTGCAGGCACAGTGGCATAAGTCATTACTTTGTCTTAATGTTAGATACTGATTAATGAAAAAGTATATGTTATCCTGTATGCAGTGTAGTACCTCAGGTAATATTTGATCTGATTTTCTGAGAGGAATTTGTAGAAGAAGCCCTTGCTTATTTTAATAGATGCCTCTTTCCAAGCAGACAGCTATTTAAAATTTATGACTTGCATAACTGTCTATATCTGTAGTTACCTTTCTGTAGCAAGTAACCTTTAAATTCATGCAACTGGAAATCATAAGCTCAAATCGATAAGGCTGCTGCTATATTACTCCTGCAGATTATCCAGATAAGTTTTCTTTGCCAGATTCTTAACATTGTTGATCTCTGCAGTGAATTTTTTGACATCTCTCTCAAAAGAACATTGATGGCGCAGTTCAGAAACAAAGAAGGTACTTTATTATCTTTTCAGGTAGTTACTGCAACATGTGCATCTGAAGAGATATGATGTGCACTGAAGAAAATAAAAGGATATCAGTAGTCTAAACACGTTGATTACTTTTCCTTTACTGAACACAACAGCTTTCCCTGCAGTCCTGCCAGCTGAATGACAATTTGATTTTTTTAAAACAATAAATATAAAACTAACTTGAAATGGATCAGCCTTAAATCAGAGTCTCACATTGTGTAAGACTACCGAATGCACACCTTGGCCAAGAAATCCTTGAGTACAGCTGGGAAACACAGACCAATAAGGGCTGCTTGGACACAAAAGAATGTATTACAGACTGATCGTGCACTGACTTAACAATCCACAGAGATCATGATCCTGTAGTGTTGTGTGAGCCTTTTTTGACAGCTGCCCAGAGACCCTTCTGTCTATTTGAATTGTTCAGTCACTGAAGTTGCTGTAGACTCTGCAGAACACAACACTGAATGATTTTTTGTTTACAGCAACTTCCTGAATCTCCCATCCTGTTGCTTTGTTCAAATAGAATTCTGTTTTCCTCATCAAATTTATAATAATGTCCTGTTCTCAAAAGTCTTTGCACCTTTTTAGATCCATATTGTGCAACATAGAATGGCAAGTGAATTAAGCTTTATTTATGGGAACTTGTAGACAGAAACCTAATTTTCACATGACTTGACATAACATACAGATACGATTATTTAAAATAAGTGGTAGCTCTGGAAAGTCATCTCCCACAACTGTAGGGAGTTATCAGGTCATATCAAGTTATTAATATTTGTTCAGATAAACTGCCTTTTAATAAAGTATGTAAGGGAAAGAAGAGGATACGGTTCCGATTGACTCACAGATACTCTAAGTAGTGTGATACAATATCTTGTTGATGTGAATGAGATACAAAGACAAAGCTAAAAAAAAGCCACTGAAAGTGGCTTCTGTGCTGTTTATATTTCTGCATGGAATGGCATATAGTTAAGTTGTTTTGTGAATAAAATGGAGCTTTGCTGCACCGAGAGAAGACAGGCCTTGACATACTTGCTCATAAGGTGACTAGCTGACTGGTGTGCTGCAGATTTCCTAAGTTACTAGTTTACAGCTGTCAAAATGGTTACATAAGGGTCAAGTTTCTTCTAATTGATATGTCTGTTCTCTACTCAGCTGCAAATTCTCATGAGAAAAAAAAATCTCTTAATTTTTTGCCATTCTTTTAAATGAGTTTGATATTAACAAGTGAGTTTAAATGTGACTGGAAAAAATGTGAGTGGGGCCAGATTATACAGACCTTGAATAATTTCTTTTCTAGGTTGACTTGAAGAAGATCACAATGTACTAGAAGCATTATATGTTAAGACCAAAAAATTCCCTTCAGCTGTAGTAAGAGTATTATGCATTTTTTAACATGGATCACCAGATATTTTTGCAGTAAATTTCTTTGCACATAGTCTTGATACAATTAGCTCCTATTTTCTGAAATATCACAAGTAGAATGGTTTATTTTCCTAGCTATCACAGTGAAAAATGACCAAGGTTAAAAGTGGCTAATGTTCAAAAGATGCATGACTTGGTTTAAGAGATAAGTAATTTCTCTGTATAAAATAAATGCTTAATTTCTTCTCTGATTTCAAATGCTTGTGACACTGCCAAACCTCAAGTGTTCAGACAGAAAATTTCTAAGATGAGAGTGTCTCTCAGCATGATTTTTTTTTTTAACAACAGTTCATCATTCTGTGGTTCCAGAGAACATGATGCAGAAAAAAGCCTCAAACCTTACTAGGGGAGAGGTGAAGACAGAATTTTGTTTTTCTAAACAAATATACAACTTTGAAGCAAGAACTTCAAATGTGGCATCAATGTGATCCTAAATAAGCAGACTGTGAATGAACTTGCAATTTCAAAAAGAGAATGCTATGTTTTTCAGGGAGAATATTTGCAATGGACTGAATTAAGATAATTTAGGAAGACAAATTAAGAAATAAGATTTATGTCTCGGGATTTTTAAACATCACAATGTTACTCATGTATATCCTGGCCTTGTTGGTAGAAAATACTGGCTTTCTGTTTAGACTTCTTTTAATCAACAGTGCAGTGCAGTGACTTCAGGAGTCAATATGTAGCAACTTCATTACATTATGAGCATGAAAACAGTAAAAATGTACTAAGTATTGTAAAACACAAATTACTCTTAAACTGTATTCCTCTAACCCAGGCAGACTAGCAGTCTGCTAAAATTCACTGCTATGTGACAAGCCAAGAAGAAAACGCGGTGAATTTATCAGCACATTTATTTGTATACTGCTGACATCCTCAAATACTCTGATACTGGGAAAGCAGAAATTAGTCTCTTGGGACTAAAAAAGAGCCTAGAGTCAAACAAAATCAGGCAAAATGGGCAAACCCCTCCTTTAATCATGCTTATGTGAAACATGAAAGCACCCTTACAGTCTTAATCAGGTACACTGGCTTGTCTGCATGCATTCACACGCATCATTGTTTTTATTGCAGTTACAATACTGGATGCAGAGAACTCCATTTTACAACATATCATGCTGTTGATAAATATGTCTGAGTACAGATGCCCTTCCCTAGACAATGACATTCAGTGAAATCTTTCTTTTAGAGGATTGGAAAATGGGCCTCTCTTGGACTATTCATGGAAATCCGGCTGAGGATGTTCATGTTTCACTGTGTGCCTTTGAAACTGAGTATCTATTAAAGCATTTTCTGATGAGGACAGATGAACATAGCCAGTTAGAAATTCCCTCAGATCGGGTGAAATAGATCTTAGCAATTTGCTTTTAAATGGAAATAAATATATATTCTCTACGACTGTAATATAGAAATTGTGTTTTTCCTGGATGCACTCAGCAGCAGACTGGAAGGAGTTTATTATAGTCACCGTACAAGTCTAGTACTTTCAATGGTAATATTTGAAAATTCAATTGCCTGAAATTCGTGGGATAAATCTATGTTATGCAAGTGGGGAAAAAACCCAAACCCTGTAACAAATACCCTCTGCATATGAAAGGAGAGTGTATGTGCTCAGAGGGGGAGGGAAAGTACATTGTTGTTACCATTTAAGGTTCAAAACAGCCAGTGTAGGAACAGCAGTAATAGTAGTAATAGCAGTAACTAAGGATGGAAAAAATAGATGGTGTTTTATGTTTTAAGCAATGTAGCACCCTACCTGTGTCACCCTGTGTGTTCCAACTAATAAGGCTCATTTTGCTGCCTGTGAAAATTATTGAGATTTGCTGTTGTTTTTTTGTACTGATACGTGCCCAAATAACCTGAAATTCAATGTGAGTTCATATAATTCTGAACATGTGTGTAATAATATCTTGCTGATAAATTCAAATTGTGTAGCATAGCTGTGCAATGGATGTTCTCCATGTGTGTGTCTCTTCAGAGGGGTATCTCTTATAATGCATAGAAGTCATTGAAAAGTCTTGTTTTCATTTGCCCGTCTTACAGATTTTTTTTTTCAGAGGGTAATGTTCAAAATTGTCTTTTTCTCCCTCTGGTGTAGTAACACTGAACTCATGAAAGAGACAAAGCTCTTATGAATCATGAAATCTTAATACTCTTTCCTTGACCTATATGAAATAATAGCCAAGATGTATGCTCAGCTGATTTTGGATTGAATAGTTTGTATGTCATAACAAAACTGATTTCTCATGGCCTTTTGATTCATAAATTATATTAACTCTTGAAGACTAGCATAGACCAAGATACAGTAACTGTGGTAAGGAAAAATTTGATGTGAAGGTATTTTTCATGGCAATAAAGACACAGTTTCTTTCTGTAAATGAGACCAAGGCATTAGAATCCATCGAATGGGTCACATGGTCCACTGAGGATGTTGGACAGTAATAGTGTTGTGGATTCAAAAGAGGAGGTATCATCTACTCTATAAGCAAAGTCTCTGATCCATAACTCTGGGAGAGTAAGGTACAGACTGTTCTTTCTGAGAGCTGAATCCCTCATTCAGCATTCCTGTAAATGCTGTTAACACAGGAGTATTCTTTAGTTGCTGGGGGAACACACTGGGGTTAATTCCACAAACAGTCATTCAGAAATGAGCCTTTAGAAAAGTGCCATTGGTTTGGGCAGGTGGATTGTATTAGCTATGGTATTAGATTTTTGCAGAGGATACAAAAGCCATATTATGAACACGTAACTTCTTCAATCAAACATGTCTGGTCAATTAGGTTCTGGGAAATATTAGTTGTAAAAAGCCTTGATTGCATTGAAAGAAGTATTCAATGAAAGCAAAACTGTGAGCTGCCTGTAATCTACTACCTGAGCACTAAAAGAAAATGAAAAAGTTGATGAAGGAGCTAATAGCCTGTCAAGTAAAAAGAAGATAGATACAGAAATTCTATAAGGTTCCCAGTAAATCACTACAGTAAAAGCAAGAAGGGGAGGAGGAAAAAGAAAAGACGCTGTAAGGAAAAAAGTTGGATTTTTTTTAATGCAAGCAATAGTACCTAAAAATATTTCCTGACAAAAGATTATTAGAAAAAGAATGTGGCTGTGTCATGCATATTATGAGAAGGTAGTTTAATCTTAATAAAACCCTAAACATAAGGAGAGAAATTTCCACTTACTGTTTTTTCTTCCCTACACACGGGGGTGTTATGCTACGTTTAGGAATCATAATCTGAATTTTACAAGAGGCTCAGAACGGAAGAAAGGTTTTATCTAAGTCTATATAGCATCCCTGCAAAGTCAAAAATAGCAAAAAGACAACTAGATTACATTTGCTTGTCCATATTGAGACAGTTGTTTTCCTTACTGCTGCCTCTGTTTACTGTCTTCAGTTTGTTTTAGCTGATAATCTCAGATACATTATGTCTGCCTGTGTACTGTATCTCAACTCATAAAAAAAGTAAAAATTAACTCCCTGTTGTCATAATGCAACAAAAAAACCCCCTTATTTGTTATACTTTAGCCAGTGTTTCTACACTTGCATTTCTTGCTGAATGCTAGGATAATCTCTGGGATATTTAAAGAAAATGGAGCTCAGAACTTTCCTCCTTTTACTGGAGCTGAGTAAATAGCTTCCCTGGGGCCCCACTGCAAGCAAATATATCAGCTTGATTTCTTGCTTTGGTTACTGTAATGCTCTTTGGGCTTTATAAACTAAGAGTCAGAACCATGGAGTCATGAACCTTTGCAAATCAAACCATGTTAATAAAAGAAAACTATTTTAAATTCAAGAGAGAAAATCTCCCTACATTCTTCCTTTCTGAAAAATACTAAGAACTGCTTAGAACAGAGAGGTTATAATAGCAGCATGGTTTCAGCTTGCAGAGATGAAAGTTGAGAATGGAAGCTAGCAGAAGGAGATGTCTAATCCCATGGGTGTCTGTGATTAAGTAAATTTCGAATAGATTTGATGATGTTACCCTCTAAACAAAAGTAACTAGTAACTGTACACAGTAGCTATTATTTGCAGTTCTACTGCACAATACTTGTACCAATTTTTCTAGCAAATATCAGTAAGAAAGTTTCCTTGATTTTCTTGCAGATAAATGTTACTTAGGATGCACTTTGGAAAACTACTCTTTTACTCTTTCCCTGAAATGAGCAAATTTACAAAATATTTACAGTACTGAATGATGATGCTTTTGGAAGTGGTTTAGGAATGAACAAGTGGGATAGAGGCCCTACTAAATTGAACTGGATAGTAGTAATGCAAATCGATGGGTAGATGAGAAAATGTAACTTTTGTCACATTTGATGTAAATTGTCAATGAATTCTTACCTATAAGTTTCTGTAGGTTTTAGCATGAGTATTAAAGCATAGTTTTAGTAGATTTGTTTCTTCTGAATCTAGCTTTATATCTTCCACCTAACTTCTATTTTAGAATTCTCCTGTTGCAACTAGGAATGTAATATCTTATTTGAATTTGCCTGCTTGAGTCTTAGTTTCTTTTTGACTATGTGTGTAAATACCCTTCTCCCTTCCATGTTTTTCTTGAGGACTGTGATAACTGGAAGCTACTGTTTGTCACGTCCTTTCTGCCCCTCATGATGACAAAGGCATTTACACTAGAGAGCCTTCATGTAGAGAATAATGTCACTGGAATTTTTTGACTGAGAATACAGTTCATGCTACTATGAGAGCTGTTTCATTGTGGCAAGTTCATAAATAAATTTTATTACTAATTCAATTTTCAGAGGCTGTCATTTGCAAACACATCCTTCATATCCTACATGCCATGTCAGTTCTAATGAGTTAGAAACAGGTTTGCTCTGCATTGGAAATATATGATGTTTAGAGACTCAAACTGGGTCTTTTCTTGCTGCTTCTTTTGTTATAACAAATGTTAATGCCAGAGATTTATGCCAAAGAAGTAAGGAGACAAATCTCTCTGTTGCAATGGAATTATCGGGGAATGTAATGCTTTGGTATATTACTGCTAAACTTCAATATTGTGCATGCATAGCATGTGGTGCCGGGAGGAAAGGGAGTTGAAACATCTATATGCAAATCAGAGTGCATCTTTTCAGTATGGGCTACACTTCCTTGTTGAATATATCAGAAGCAGTACTTAAGATGTTTTAGTCTACTGTTTTTTTAGAATAACAAAATGAAACAAAAATCCCACTTGCTGTAAAAAATAATGTAGGTGTGATACGAATGGCACTAACTACCAATTATGGATCAAGTTACTACTTTTCTCAATTCTCTAGGATAGAGAAGGCATTAAAAATATCAAAAGAAGCGCTTATATTCTGTTCTTTATAATCATCGGCTAGAATATCTGCATCGGCAACGGAAAGTTAAATTTTGCAATACCTACAGAGCTTGCTTGAGATTAATAAATTTGGGAACTAGATTAAATTCTTGTCTCACTTGCATTGTAACCATGAATTTGTGCAAGAAAGAGAAACACATTTCTCTCTTTTACTTTGACAACCCGTACTCTCTATTGTCAACTCTTTATTAGTGTATGTTTACACAGTGGAGCTCTGAGCTTACTGCATAAACGTGCACCACCAAGACATGTTCCTGACAGCCTAGTTAAATAGTTATTTCAAGTCTTGATCCAATTTCATGTCTTTCTTATGTTGAGGATTCCAGAACTGAACACAAAACTCTACGTGGGATTTCACAAAAGAGGAGTAGAGGGTTAGAATCACTTCTCTTGCCCTGCTGGCCACGCTTCTTTTGATGCAGCCCAGGATATGGTTGGCCTGCTGGATCATGTCAACCTTCACATGAATCTGTATCCCCAAGTCTTTCTTTGCAGGTCTTTTTTTTAATTGTTCTGAAGTAAGAGTTCAAGGGGGATAGTACAAGGGCTGAGATTACTTGATCAAACTACCTGTTTGTTGAGACATACTTAAAAAGCACAATTTTCTAAAACAATGCATATGTGCATTTAGAAGGAGCTAGAATGTAATTGAGCTCCAATTGAACACGTTTATGAAAAATCTATGGAAAATGTATATTTTGTTTTATTTGGGAATATTTAGACCTAATCAGCTCTGGCCTATTCATCTATATTGACACACTTTATCTTGAAATCTTTTCAAAGCATGTATTGCTTAATTAGTATTTTTTTATATAGTAGACTTGTGTCATGGATTGAAAAATGTATCTATCCTGCAGGGGCTTTGCCATCTTTGAATAAAGTACAACTGCATTATTATCTTTTTTTTTTAACAGAGAGTCAAACAAATGTGCAAATAAAAATGTCATGCAAGAAGTCGGCAGATATGCAACCTGTAAAGTTTGGAAAAGTCAAATAGCTTGATATAGAAATTTATTTTTACCTTTTACTTTTTCATTTCAGAGTCTTTATATAACCTTATCGGAGGTAACAGAAGAATAATTAGTCCTACTGAATTATAAATAACAAACTAATAAGAAATATATATGTATTATTAATACTGATTTTTCTCACTGTATTTTACACATTTTTAAATCCATTCCGCCATATGATTATAGAATATATGTTCTCTTCTTATCTAATCTGTAGTCTTACATCATGCTATAAATGTTGCAGTTTGGACAAAGGAACGGGATGAGTGGGTTTGAACACAGAGATCTTGTGCCAGAGCAACATCTTAACAGAGTACAGACATTTAATTACCATCAATTTTACGTTTATTAATAGTTTATGCCAAATCAAACTGTAAATATTCCAATGCTATAATAAGTGAGGGAAAGTCAGATATAAAGGCCTGATTCATCCATGGAGAAAATAAGGGCTAAGGTAGCCAGAAGTACAGAACTATGTCATTTGGTAACCCAAAATCTATTAATAATTTAAAAAGTCAGATGGATCTACTGAGTGGATAGTGATTTTCACTGTGCACACTCAGGCACACAACACACATACATGTCATCAAATATCTCTAGCAAAGAGGTAGTACTAATCAGTCACATGGCTTTGGGGAAAGAAGACACTTGCTCTAGCTGGCTGATGAGTCTGACTCCTGATTGGCAGTCAGGCCTTATTCATAGTGGCTTGAGCTTAGCTCTCTGCTTTCTGTTGGACATCTGTGTCCTGAAGGAGCTATTGTTTCCACCAATTATTACTTTCAACCTAAGTTCTTGGCATAAACCGTGGGCAAATCTTCTTGGGTCTTGTTATAACTAAAACCAATTAATTGTTACTATCACCAAACATG
The DNA here is from genome assembly GCA_033558105.1 of Coccyzus lansbergi. Lineage (NCBI taxonomy): Eukaryota > Metazoa > Chordata > Aves > Cuculiformes > Coccyzidae > Coccyzus > Coccyzus lansbergi. Next base: position 4,458,935 of record JAUMJK010000305.1, on the reverse strand, counting down.
CTATAAGAACCTGAAATAACTTGTCTGCCTGTCTTATTAAATTGTCCTTGCATAGTTAAACCATTAAACAAGTGCAGATGCAGTGCAGAACTTTTGGGAAAGCCTTCCCCAAAGTAATTGTCTGCGTGTTGCTTATTTTGCCACCACATACCGGGATAGTAAAATAGATTAGGTCTGGGAAGATATAGTCAAGTTTTCACTTATATGAGCATTGTTTTTGGATAGGCTTCCTCCCATTACACTGCTCTGTTGGGTGCTCTTTTATCTTGATTAAAAAGTGCTGGGTCCAGCCCTGTTCAATGTCTTCATCAATGACCTGGATAAAGGCATTGAGGGTACCCTTAGCAAGTTTGCAGATGACGCTAAGCTGGGTGGATGCATGGATCTGCTGGAGGGTAGGGAGGCTCTACAAAGGGATCTGAACAGGCTGCACCCCTGGGCAGAGTCCATTGGAATGAGGTTCAACACGGTCAAATGCGGGGTCCTGCACCCTATGCAGAGCTAGAGACTGGGAGAAGTCTGTCTAGAAAGCTGCCTGGAGGAGAGGGACCTGGGGGTGTTGGTCGACAGTCGACTGAACATGAGCCAGCAGTGTGCCCAGGTGGTCAAGAAGGTCAATGGCATCCTGGCTTGTATCAGAAATGGTGTGACCAGCAGGTCCAGGGAGGTGATTCTCCCTCTGTACTCAGCACTGGTGAGACTGCTCCTTAAATCCTGTGTTCAGTTGTGGGCCCCTCACCACAAGAAGGATGTTGAGGTTCTGGAGTGAGTCCAGAGAAGAGCAACAAAGCTGGTGAAGGGGCTGGAGAACAGGCACTATGAGAGAGCTGGGGTTGTTTATCCTGGAGAAGAGGAGGCTGAGAGGAGACCTCATTGCTCTCTACAAGTACCTGAAAAGTGGTTCTAGAGAGGAGGGTGTTGGCCTCTTCTCCCAAATGGCAGGGGACAGGACAAGAGGGAATGGCCTCAAGCTCCACCAGGGGAGATTTAGGCTAGAGATTAGGAAGAGGTTTTTCACACAAAGGGTCATTGGGCATTGGAACAGGGTGCCCAGGGAGGTGGTTGATTCACTTTCCCTGGATGTGTTTAAGGCACGGGTGGACAAGGTGCTGAGGGGCATGGTTTAGTGTTTGATAGGAATGGTTGGACTCAATGATCCGATGGGTCTCTTCCAACCTGGTGATTCTATGATTCTATGTTTCTATAAAACTCAAATCCCCAGTCTGAAAGGCCCAGGAAACCTGAAACTTTTTCATATTTTGATCAGTTCCATGTATGATCTTAACAGTCCTACAGAAACATAAATATTTGTATGATGTAAACTTATCTGTAACAAAAATGTGACTGTCTTTTTGTTAGCAAAATGTACAATTGCCTGTATCTAACAACCTGCTTCCAATAAATTAGTAGAGAGCTTGTAGTAATCACTATCAAGCTCTGCTTATCAAAAAAAAGTTAATGGTTTAAGCATGTAGAACAGAGTTTCTTCTATCTTCCACAGTCAGAAGAAACTTGGCCTGGAAATTTGAATTTTTTGGCAGAAACATGCTGGTATGTTTTATAGACAGCTGCCCTAGAGTGAAAAAACGAAGGTTTTATAGTTTGAAATCCTGCTAAATGAGGACATGTGCCTTTTTAAATGCAACACATCTGTTATGTACTAGTTATCATTGAAAGTGCAACATTTCCATGAAGAGAAAGACAAGGAAAAAAACAATGACTGTTGCACATTGTTTATAAAATAAATGTAGTAATACCTATTTTGTCCTTTTGGGGCACTTTATAGAGGAATATGCATGCACACGTATTTTTATATGTACAAGTGTAATTTATATTTTTATCCATGACTGAAGATGCGCAGAGGAAGAATTGGTGTGTATATGATTCCGTTTGAGCTGCTGACAGTTGACATCAAAATACAGGCTTTTTTATCTATGGTAGAGATATCTGAACTTCCATTAGAGTCCATATAATTTAATTCCAAATCATTTAATTAGAATCAACTGCTTTTTATGTCAGAGGGAAGATCACTCTTCTCATTTTTGTCCTCACCACTTTCTGTTGTGAATAGACATACATATGCTATTTTCAGACGTTCAAAGTGGGTCCATGCTGTCCCACTCTGGACTTTCAGTCACTTTTAACATTGTTGACCACCACAGAAGTGTTCATCTTGTTTCTTTAGGGCTTGAAATATCTGGTAGAAAATGGCTAATATATTTACTTTTTGCTATTTCTTCTTTTAAAGGAAGAATTCCAGCAAGATGGCTGAGATGGGTCCTTCTTGTGTAGTTCTTCTAAAAGAATTGACTTGAAGGAATCTGCTTCTAGTCGTTAACTAAAGTAATACAGGGTTAAGTAAATGCACAAGGGTACATAGCCACTGGGCAGCAAAGCCCAAATAACCTTCCCCAAGTTCTCTTTATTGTTTTGGTAACTCAAGTTTATTTTAACCTAAAGTTTTCCCATCACCACAGGGAAAAAACTGTGTTGTCTTAAAATCTACTTTCTTTTTACCCAAGAGATGTGAATTTATTGAGTTCTCTTATGGAACGTGTTTTTTAGAATGTTCCTCTGTAGTAGCTGCATCTGAAAAGGCTCAGGCTTTAAAGGCAAAGAATAAACATTTCCAATCATCTTTTTCTTATAAATATTCTTTGTGTTTACAGTCTGGAAAGTGTTGCTTGACACTAGGTTTAGTTTGACAGTATGTCAGTCTGCATCTGGAAGTTGAGATTTTGTTTATTGTGTCCAAAGATGGGATTGGCGCTATGAGTCAATGAGGAAGGAACATGAGGGTGATGCAGATTAGTTTGGGCCATTCCAAGAATGCTCTGGGATTTGGAAAGAAAAAAAATAAGGCTAAAAAAACCTGTGCATACACAGAAAAAAAAAAAAAGTGGAAAATAACAGTGGACAGTTGTAAATCTCCACTATAAAGAAGCTGCATATAAAACAAACTACATGTTTTTGTAAAGTGATGAAAGATTTAGATTCAATAGAAACTTAGTATTTCATTTGTGCTCTTTCTAATTTCTTTTTACTCTTGATGAATGCCTAGATACTTGTTCAATGTTTAAAATATAGGCTGTTTTGGGCTAGCTCACTCTTTGCTACATTAACTCCTCAGAAAAACAGTCATTAGTTTCCTGGCTTTTGTAACTTTTGCAGTAGAGAAGTAATTTGGTCCCTCTAACAGAAATTATAAACAATAAGCCAAATTCAGTTCTGTTATTATTAAAAGAGAAGACGGTATTCTCACAATGACATCGAATTTATAATTGCACTTTTACACATACATTTAATTTTCATTACGGCAAATTACTCTTGCCAGAATTATTAGAAAAAGCAGAGCAAAAAGCCCTAATGGAAAGAGTAAAACAGAGAACCTCATTGTAGCCATGTCTAGACAAGCTTGATAATAACATAAATATGTGTGTTTCATGTTTTAAAGCACTGTAAAATACAATAAGAATGAAAAATCCAGTTTAATTGAATGTAGATACTGTTTTACTGAACTTCACTGACTTTGATTCTTACTCCAGTCACCATATTTTATTGCATCCTGCATCTTTTGAAAATGCTGTTCTTCAAGAGCACACTGATAATTATTGGGAGTATTTACAGAAAATGAAATGTTTTAATAAATGAATTGTTTCTAAAAATAGTGATGTATGAAAAATTTCAAAATTAAGCTTAGAAAAATATAGATAAAAGAATAAAAAAAAAGTCCTCTGGGTTCAGATGTTACTGATTGTGGTACAGTCACAATGATATGCCTATGGCTTATCTCTAGAACTTGACTGCACAAGCTAGCTTTAATTTAACTGAGGTTACAGTTATGTTCCCAGTTCAGGCCTGACATACCTGTCCTAATGATGCCCCTATCTCCAGAACTGGGGATACTGTGTCTCAAAATGAAGTAAAACCCTTCTGAACTCTTAAATATATATGATTGTTAGTATACATGATTGGTACAATACACCGAGCCAAGGAGAATAAAGACAGAGAGAAAGACAGACATATTTTCGTCTCAGCTGCCAAAGAACAGACAAATACACATGAAAGACAAATTATAGCACAGAATAACTTAATGCCTTCCCAAAACACTAGATCTGTTAAGTAGAATAAGTTATCTTGTATGACTCCTGTAAACTAATCTTTTAAATTATTGCATATGATATGCTCATCATCACATACCAGAACAGCATCATTGCTGACTTGATTTTGCAGGATACTATTATTAGCACATAAGGCAGAAGACTAGATAAATTAAAAGGCATGCTTTACGTTTTGAAGAAAAGACAGATGGGAATTTTTCTAAATACAATGGTATTTTTGAAAGTCAGTTAGTTAATAAGGCATCAAAGTAGCATTAATCTCATAATTTTAAGGTTTAGTATTTATTTCTATAAGGTTAATCTAATCTACTTTATTTGAGTTAATGGTTCACATGAAAATTCTTTTCTTGTCCTTTAGTTCTTGCTTTTGTAAGCATATCTCAAATCTGTAAGGGCAATTCTATGGTGTATTTGTATATTTTCACTTAAAAGTACTGAAAACCTAAACCCTGAGCTTTTCCTGGAATATTTATTTAACTAGTATTGAAAGAGACACAGTAGTATATAGTATGGTCATTACTAGCTTTCTAGATGCATAATTTATATTTAGTAGACATCTTATGATGGGAAGATCATTCTACCTTTGAACAGGAGAAATTTTATCATAAAATCATAGAATAACCAGGTTGGAAGAGACCCATTGGATCATCAAGTCCAACCATTCCTATCAAACAATAAACCATGTCCCTCAGGACCTCGTCTACCCGTGCCTTAAACACCTCCAGGGAAGGGGAATCAACCACCTCCCTGGGCAGCCTATTCCAATGCCCAATGACCCTTTGTGTGAAAAACTTCCTCCTAATCTCCAGCCTAAATCTCCCCTGGCGGAGCTTGAGACCATTCCCTCTTGTCCTGTCCCCTGTCACTCGGGACAAGAGGTCAGCTCCCTCTTCTCTACAACTTCCTTTCAGGTACTTGTAAAGAGTAATGAGGTCTCCTCTCAGCCTCCTCTTCTCCAGGATAAACAACCCCAGCTCTCTCAGCCGTTCCTCATAAGGCCTGTTCTACAGCCCCTTCACCAGCTTTCTCGCTCTTCTCTGGACTCTCTCCAGAGCCTCAAAATCCTTCTTGTGGTGAGGGGTCCAGAACTGAACACAGGATTCAAGGAGCAGTCTCCCCAGTGCTGAGTACAGAGGGAGAATAACTTCCCTGGACCTGCTGGTCACACTCTTTCTGATCCAAGCCAAGATGCCATTGACCTTCTTGGCCACCTGGGCACACTGCTGGCTCATGTTCAGTCGGCTGTCAACCAACAACACCCAGGTCCTTTTTCCTCCAGGCAGATTTCTAGACAGACTTCTCCTAGTCTGTAGCTCTGCATAGGGTTGTTGTGCCCCAAATGCAGGACCCAGCATTTGGCCTTGTTAAACCTCATGCCATTAGACTCAGGCCAGCAGTACAGCCTGTCCAGATCCCTTTGCAGAGCCTCCCTACCCTCCAGCAGATCGACACTTCCACCCACCTTAGTGTCATCTGCAAACTTGCTAAGGGTACCCTCAATGCCCTCATCCAGGTCATTGATGAAGACATTGAACAGGACTGGACCCAGCACTGAGCCCTGAGGAACCCCACTTGTCACTGGCCTCCAGCTGGATTTAACACCATTCCCCACCACTCTCTGGGCCCAGCCATCCAACCAGTTTTCTACCCAGGAGAGTGTGTGCCTGTCCAGGCCAGAGGCTGACAGTTTCCGTAGCAGAATGCTGTGAGAAACTGTGTCAAAGGCTTTACTGAAGTCCAGAAAGACCACGTCCACAGCCTTTCCCTTCTTCAGCAGCTGATTCACTTTGTCCTAGAAGGTGATCAGGTTAGTTTGACAAGACCTGCCTTTTGTAAAACCATGTTGACTGGGCCTGATCACCTGATTCTCTTGCATATGCTTCATGATAGCACTTAAGATCACCTGTTCCATGACTTTCCCTGGCACTGAGGTCAGACTGACTGGCCTGTAGTTCCCTGGGTCCTCCCTGCAACCCTTCTTGTTGATGGACACAACATCAGCCTCCAGTCCAGTGGAACTTCCCCAGTCTTCCAGGACTGCTGGAAGATGATGGAAAGGGGTTTGGCCAGCACATCTGCCAGCTCCTTCAATACCCTAGGGTGAATCCTGTCTGGCCCCATAGACTTGTGTATGTCTAGTTGGGCAAGCAAGGCTCTGACCACCTCCTCTTGGACCATGGGAGCCTCGTATTGCTCCTCTAATTCCGGGGTTTCTACACAGAGGGAACAACTTTCTTTACAATTAAAGACTGAGGCAAAGAAGACATTAAGTACCTCAGCCTTCTTCTCATCCCCTGTCACTGTTGTTCCTTCTGTGTCCAAAAGGGACTGTATGGTCTCCCTAGTTCTCCTTTTGTTATTTACATATTTATAGAAAGATTTTTTATTATCTTTCGTGGACTTTGCCAACCTGATTTGTAGTTGAGCCTCAGCCCCTCTGATTTTTTCCCTACACAACCTCACTTCTGTCCTGTAGTCCACCCAAGAGACCTGACCCCTCTTCCAGAGCCTATAAACGTTTCTGTTCTTCTTAATGTTATATAACTGTTACATATATATATATATATATATATATATAACTGTCATACTGTTATATAACAGTATTCATAGTGCTATGAATATTTAGCTTCAAATTCTAGTTATACACACACACACACATTTACACACACACATGTATAAATATTTTGTAACTCCTCTTCCACATTTCCTCTGGAGAATTTTTGATGGAATTAGTACTAATATGAGTTTACCTAATTGGGTGCAATACAAAGATACCCAAGGATCTCAGAGGACTTTAAGGGAATGTTATGGTTACTTTACCTTATATTTCAGACAAATTGAACAAATAGCTCTCCTGATTCTTGGATGTGATGTGTCAAGTATGTACTTATTTCAATTCTCCAAGTTGATCTTCCTGGGGGAAAAAAAAATAAAAAGCCCCTAATCCCTAAAATGTTGTTTCTAAAAAACTGCCAAAATTTTCTTATTATTTTCTACACCTGCTGTGACTTTTCTGTCCATGGATGAGAATTCTCATAGGGGAATTAAAGCATATGGTACTAAAATTGGAGGCTTAGTAATACCTAACAAAGTTTCTCGTTGATAATGAATGATAATCTGCAAGGCCTTTTAGAATCTGGTATTTGGCATCACAAACACATGCATAAGTGAAATTCTCTTCTGTACAGTAGCATTTTGAAACTACCTTGCCTGTTTAAACATACCACTGGGAGAAGCAATCTGTTTTGCTAACATCTTAAGCTCTTCAAAAAGAAGCTTCCTGGTTTTAAATTCATGGTGGTTTTTATAATGAGACCTCACTACTGGGAAATGAGGAATCTGTTCTGGCACTTTGCTGCAGAAGTTGTTTGGGAAGAGCTGACAAGTAACCTACTTTTCTGTTCCCAGAAAGCATGTGAAAGAGAGACATACATTTTCATCAGTGTTAAATAGTAACAGTTTCAACACCAATTCTTTTTCTCTTAATAATTGTGAACTAGCACCTTCCTCTGACACTCAAACCTAGATTTTAAGTCTTTTAGTATTCTACTTTGTGTTAAAACCCATGGAAAATTATAAAGATGCTCACAGAGAAAGAAAAATCCTAGTTTAAATAAAAGTAACACAGCATGGTCCCAACAGTTTCTGATGGATTTTCCCCTTTATGAATTTATTAAATATATGCAATTGAGTTTCTGCACTATTTCCCTGATTGAAGGAGAACTAGAGGGTGTGATGTGGCTGATTGCAATTCCTGATTGATAGGAAGAAGGGCAGATTGCTATTAATATCAAGTCAACTCTTTTTAAGGAAATATGCCTGACAAATACTGACTGTTCCTATCAAGAGCCTTATTTATTGCAAGGTTGATTGTTTTAAAACCCCCACTGAGAAAAAAAATGTTTTTATACTTACATTATCTTTTACATAACCTTTCCAAAAAACTTTTTTTAGTACTGTGGAGTGGTTAACTTGGGATATAGAGATGGCAGAAGAGAAGTACCTGAGGATAGCATATTTTACTCCAATGAAAGCAGGCTTTAACAGAAGGAGCAAAATGGTTAGAAAATGTATAAGTACTCTAACCTGTGCTATTTAAACCATAATAGGGATATTGATTTGTACTCTAGGCTCACATGTTTTTCTGGCCAGAAGAGTCTGATAATTAAATCAACGTCACATAGCAGGTGCAGAACCATAACACACAAAAAGGACATTTTCTGATATGCAAGAGTGAAACTGGAGATTCATATATGTTGCTTGCCTGTGATTATATGTGCTACTCATATGCAATTGAAAATATTCAGAGAATCTTTGTGCAGTCCTCCCTCAGCCCTCTATTCCAATATTCAAATCAGAAAGAAAAGGAATATCAAGATGGTTCCTAGTCAGGCTATTTACTCAGTAAACATGAATTTTCAAGTAATGTTTCATTCGTCTGTTTCTTCAGCAACTAGAGTTCATGTTTCCAATTTTATTTTTACAGCTACTCAGCTAGGTACTGTTTGATATATAGCTGAGACACTTATGTATTTTACTCCAGGAAGTATTTTTAGCCTCAATAAAAATGATGAGAATCTCAATAAAAGCTCAGAAATGTGTGAAACTATTCAGGTTTGGAGGAAGAGCCTGAATTTTCAGCCCCATAGCCAAGATGCACTTTTACTTTGAGTGGGTAAAGCAGGACCAGTCCAAGGTACCCCTTAGTCATTGGGTCCCACATATACCAGAGTGTGTTGGGGCCACTCTGTACCTCCGGCTTTTCCTCAGGGTTAGACATTTGGATGCAGGTCAATGGATTGTATGCAGTGTGATCAGGACACCCGTGTAGTTGCAATTACATATTGAACTCCTGTACACTGAGTAACATTTTGTTGTTGAGCAATGTCATAGCCAAAGCAGCTCTTCCCTGGGTGAGGAGAAGGGAATGCAGCTGCAATAAGATTATGCTTTTTTAAATCTAGCTAAGGGCAAATATGGACAGGAAATTACATGGAGACATTCTTATTTCACCCAAAATTTCGAAGAAGCTCAAGAAAACCCTCAGGAATCTGCATATGTGAGGATGGCATGGTGTCGCTATCTGACATATGATGATAAAAACAGGAAGGTCCACTGCCAGATATCTAGATAGAAAAACAACTTCATTTAAACATGTCAGCATGTATTTGTGAACATGAAATGTACATGTTCTGGTGAGAAATGTAGATGACAGGTGGCAATAAGTCCAGGACTGAGATCAAGCCATCTGGAATCCAGTCTGTCTAGTGCCAGTGCTTTATTCTGAGAGTTGCATCCAGTGAAAGTGCATTTGGTTTTGTACTGCTTGAAGGTATAAAAGGTCAGGGGAGACATGTTTTCACATGTTAATTTCTAGGTCTTGCAGGAGTGAAAACCACGGGATGTATAAATCAGATGTGCTTCCTCCTCCCACTCTTTCTCCCACTGGCTCAGATAATGAGGAACAATTTTAGAACCATTTTAGTTTCAGGTGCCTTGAGTACTTCTCAGAAGTTATTATAACAAAATAAAAAGTTAATAGTTTGTTGTGAATACATTTAAGAGCTAGAACTCAAGTGACCCACATGAATATCAAATCCATAATTGGTTAGAAAGGTCTTCCTAAGAATTGCTCGTTCATTCTGAGGCATATGTGCCTCTTTGGGGTCAAAGTTTCCTGAAAATGATGCTGAAACGGGACTCTAATCTGCCATTTTGGAAGCCGAGGCTGTTCTGATAGACCTGTGCCTGTGAAATACTTTCTTGAGAAAGTTTCTTATGATATCCTCATGGGTAGTGGCAGCACAAAGTTCTTAACGTGAGTGCTTCCTATTTGCCTAAGTAAATTCTAATAAGGACATTTTGACTTATAACAGGCTGATGTAATGTTCATTTGAAAGGCTGAAGGCAGTGAGTGTTTGCAATCAATAATAAGTCAAAGCTTTTTCTTTGTTGTGATTAGAAAGAAAATTATTTAGACTGTAAAATAAGTTCATTCATGGTCAAGGTAAGTACATATTTTGATGACTCTACAGTTAATTTATTTTTTTTTCCTCTACATAATCTCTTTCCCTTCAGTTCCTCTATATAAATTTAATTGCTACTGCTGGTCTCATAAGCCACGAAAGCTTAAGGGAGTATTGCCCCATTAGCCACGTGTTACATGAATTACATGACCTCTGCTATTTCTAGAGTAGTTAAAAATAATAGGAGATATATACATATAAATACAGAAATTAAGTTCTTTTTGATAAACTCTAATTTTATTTCATTTCATAGAGAGGAAATGATGCTTTAAACGGACCTCAAAATAAAATTGGAAATATTGAGAATTTCTCAGGGTTGTCCCTAGAACTGACAATAGAAGATGGTGGCATCAGACCTGGATGACAGTAAAATCTATGTTGTCATAAATGGTATGGGACAACAATTCCTGAAAATAATTAGTCTTTTGGATCACTCAGGGCTCTGAACTGATGGCTTTTTGGTACCTTTTGCTGTTCAAAAGAAACTAGTGACTTTTGGAACAAATAGAGGTAAATTAAGATAGCTGTTCAGAAAGTTATAGTGTAGATATGTAGTTTTATATGAGATACTTATGAAAGATTCAGGTGAAAATGGACATGTATTACTTTAGTGACTGAACAACAAACCAACCAGAACACCCTCTTGAAGAAAAAAAAAAAAAAAAGGAACAAACTGAAATAACCAAGCAATGAATGAGTAATAGTTATGGCATTATTAATGAAAAAAAAATAAGAAAATAAGAGAATTTCCCATTTATGTCATCTACTTGTTTTATAAGAAAACAGATCTAGAGTTTAAACTATTCATTAATTTGATAACAGTAGAGGAAAGGGTTGATCTAAAAGGCAAAAAAAAGTGTTATTCTTTCTGCAAAATATTACAAAATAACTTATCACTCTTTGACTAATCATCCATTTGAGACCATTAGCCTGTAGTTTTGCTGTTAAACGTAATTGGTGTCTTTTATCTCTTGCGCTTGAATAATATGTGTTTTTACTGATGTTTAATGACCCCTGGGGGTTGCTGAGTATCTAAATTATTAGTGCTCATAAAAATAATAGTGAAAACAAACATTTCTATTCAAGTACTGCTGTGCTACTGGCTCTTGGATATTTTTTCAAGGTTGAGATGTGATACTTAGGTTTTAGTTCTGTAGCATATGTGCTCCATAAATCCAGACTAAGAAAAGATGTCTGGTGATCTGGTCTTTTTATATAAAAATTTGTTGGGAGAAGTTTGGTTGTTGTTGTTTTTCTTAATGTTCCTTGATATGTGAGGGCAAGAGGTAGGCACCTTAACAGCTGAAAGACAAGAAAGAAACTCATTGATTATGAAGTCTGTATCCCATTCATATTTAGACTGGTTATGCAAATTTTTTACAGAGATATGTGTTTCTAGGGTAAACTTTACCATGCATGAATACATGTTTTATCATTGAGGAGAAATACATCATCTTACCAAGAAAGAACAAATACATACAAAATGGTACTACCTTTTTTAAAGCAATTGGAATAAATTCATAGAGATATGATCTTAAAACTATAAAAATTCATAGTGATTTAGTTTGACAGAAGTTTTTTTACATGCATTTTATAAACACACATATTTATATCGAGTTTATATAAATAGATTGCAAATATATAAATATATAAATAGCTTGCAAAGGTGATGGCCCCATTTCATACTTCAAAACAGAAATTTGCTTTACCTAATAAACTTTTTATATGAGGTCTTGATAAATCTTTCTTGTAAATAAGCAGCATAAATACTCTGCAGTGCCCCTGGTAGCATATTAATCTGAAAGGATTACTTGAAATTTTGGGGTTAGATTTATGATCACTTTGATTTTAACTGGGATGGCAAAGGTATCTGTAGATGCATGAGATAGTTCCTGAATTGCAACTTATAGCTAGAGAACTTGATTAAACAAACATGGGCTTGTTTTTTTTTTTTTTTTCTCCTGCTGTGAGCTAGTGCTTCATATTTGGTCTGGCTGTTTCTGTAACAGACCTGTGAAATTCCAAATGACATATAGGGCAAATGGCTACACTAATAACACCAGGAATAAACAAACATAGTAAGTGTAGCTCCATAGAAGATATGGGATAAATAACCATGCAGTGCAAGTCTTGGGAACATGTTAGAATTGAATTTGCATACATGTATTTATCTTCTTGACAATACATTGTATATTTGGTACTGGGTTTTGGTTGACACCATGGTATCCAGTCTGTTACTTTTCTTGAGTGAGTAATAATTTTTTCTTTAGTCTTGTTCAAACTTTAAAAAGCTGCCAAATTACTGAAATAATTCTCCTGGGTGTGGTGGTACAAATCGTGATTCTGCTTTGCTACTAGGCTAGATAAGAGCAGCATGTCCTTCAGAATCGACAGGGTCTGCTTCATTCAGTGTCTGAGTTATAATTTATCTGAGTTACTTAATGTTTTATAATGTAATATTAATGTTTTCTCAACAACAGTGAGGTTACAGATATCTCCTTTTCTCAAAGGCCATTTTGAAGGGACAATTTTTCTGTATATTCTATGTTCAAATTTACAATATTATTTATCAAACGCACATTAAAATGTGTTAAATAAAATGCAATCAATGTGCTTATTCTTTCTGTTGTGTTACTTTTTGAGTGAGCCTGAATGGACTTGGGTTCTTTGAGACATCAGTGATCTTGCTGTCAGTCTGCTTGTTCTGGCCTTGTCATACCTCTGCTCAGCTGACTAAGCCTACTGTGAATTTTGCCTGTCAAAAGAGAAAATAAGGCAAAACAGTTTCATCTTCCTTCCTTCTGGGAACTGCAGTGTATATTTACCATGGATAAAAGATGTTATATTGGTCAAGTTATCCAGCTCACTGGTTGGGTATATTTTTTTATTTCCTTTTTAATTCAGCTCTCTTGAGGACCAGGTTCTGAGACCATATAGTATAAAAATTTTATGCATTTTCACATAATGAGACATAGATAACAATTTAAATAATTAACTAGATGGAAAAAAACCCCAAAGCTCAAACAGCTGTATCACCATGAACTCAGTAGTGAAGCAGGAAATGATAACCCCAAAATCTCCTCACAGGTTTTAGGTTGTTGGAAGATGATGATTTCAAATTCCTGTCAAGAAGGTTCATTGAGAGTCAATAACTAAAGTGACTCTTAGTACTTTCCTGAATAGAAAACGCTTGCAAAGAAACAAAGAAACTTTTATATTTGGTTGTAAGAAAACATTATTAATAACTGTCTGGGAGTGGAGAGTTATTAGAGAATGTGTGATTTGTCATTTGGATTGCAGCTGCTTTGTTGGTGTAAAACTCTCTTCAGAGACCTGTAATTGCATAACCTTAAGTATGCCTAACTTAATTATAATTTTAAACAAGTTAATTAGATTATTTGATGAATTATGATATGGAAAAACTTGGCACAATGTTCAAGATGAATGGAAGCAAGATTTGACCTTTATTTCTATCAGTATGTTCTGAATTTTCTGGTAATGCTCCTTTATGGTCCAAGTACAAAAAAGTCTTGTTAAATCTTTTTGAGGAAGTTTTAAATTTCTCCAGTTTATGGAGTCATAAACAAAACCTCTACTATCTGTTTATATTTTCAGATTAAGCCTTCAGTATAATTCAAATTATACTTGTGTTAGCATATGTGATATCCCACATGAAACAAATTAATGCAATTTATTTATTTAAGTTGCATAGATGTTAGATCTAAAAGTAGGCATTAATGCTTACTCATTGCATGCAGACATTTTTGTAGGGATTTCCTATAAGCTCTCATCTTTCTGCTTAGTGAGATGCTCAGTTTTTATGATACATAGTGGTAGGATTCTATCAAATTTTAAAAACAGACAGATTCAACTGAAGAAGCAGAGAAAGAAGAATTAATCACATATTGCTTTAATAATAATAATAATAAAAAAAATCCTTGAGGTAAATTGTAAATTTGGCTAGGAAAAGGCAGGTTACAATTATGCAGCTGTTAAGACTTCAAGTTTAGTCTAATCTTCAAATCTGTTTTTTGTAAGTAAGCCACACGGAAAAAAGGCACTTACCAAATAAGGATAGTGGGATCTAATAACCTGAATGAATAATTAATTACAAATTAAATATACAACTACAGGACATATGCTTTACAATAATAAATCTGGAAGTACACCTATATACTGTAATGATGGATTTTCCATATATATTTTACTCAGTCTGAGACCCTTGGACATCATTCCTTTCCATGTACTGTTAACTGTTATAGTAAAACTGCCTAGCTCAAATTGCCCTGTTTTATCCATGTAAAATGTTTATTTTGCAAGGCATGCACAGTAAATTGGACCAAAACATCCACACCCTTTAAAAAAAAAATACTGTGGGGAAGAATTACATGTTGATGAGTTTGAGGCACTGGGACCTGTGAGTCTGATTCTATGTGGTTAAAGTGGTAGAGGTGGCATTATTACTTTTATGTTTTAGGACCAAGAGACACATAAACCAAATTGCACAAGAATATCAAATCTAGTATTTTTAGTAGTTCAGGCCCATAATACTAAAATATTGACTTCTTCATACTTTGAGATCAAGGCAGTGACAGAAACCCTATAACAGAAATGAATTAGCCGATATGTGTGCTTTCCCCTTACCCTATGTGGGTAGTCTTCTGAAAAGGACTATAAACACACTCCTACACATTTGTGGAATATAAGTGTGTTTCTCCTAAGGGCCAAACCACTGAAGTAAAAAAGAAACTTTCCTTTGACGTTAGCTGTGGATGGATTTGTCGTACATCAAAGTACAGGAAACCACACTTTTGGTATAAATTTATTTTCACTGGTGTCTTTTTACTTGATAACTTTTAAATAGTGTTCTCTGCAGGTTTATTTATGAAGCTGCATATGAATTAAAAAAAATCAACTTTGTGGGGATTTTGTGTATTCATTTCTTAAGATTCTCTATTGGAAAAATAAGACTGTTCATGGGAGAAAACCTTCATGAGAGAAACATATCACTGTTCTATCTTTACAATTACATTTATATATTTTTAGGTAATGATGTAAATAGTCTGCAGTTTTGAAAAAGGGCTGTAGAACTTACAGTATTGGAAAACAAATTAGAAATTGATATATTTTAGATGCTTGAAGGCACATATTTTTCAAAACATAATCACTTTTTTCCTCTGCTTCAGAATCGCTGTCCAGCAATCACCTTTATGGATTGAAAGACTGTAATAGTTTCTCCTCTTAGTAAGCACAAACAAACTCTTTTGAATTAATAATGTTTTAAGCACACATAATGTTAAATCTTGGTCGCATGCCAAGCAGAAGTTTTTTTATTAATATTTATTACTATCATTTGCAGAAGAGGGAAAATGTATTTTCTGTTAATATGCTTGGAATTAATACTATCTTTGAGGGTAAGAATGTGACTTCTGACTCAAAATGTGACTTGGTCAACAACAGGATTGTGCTGTCCTTGACATTCAAAGCAATTCAGAACTCAATTTTACAAGTAATTTTTTCCATTTTAGGTACGTTCAGTTCTAACTAGACCTTGTACTGGTGGTTCTCAAGAATCACTCCCTCTCCTGCATTATAGTATTTCCTTGTCTGTTATGAACTAATCTGTAATAACCCTGGGCACAAGATCACATTAAGATCTAGGATATAGTGGGATTTAATAAAAAAATGGACAAGATAGTGAAACTTCTTGGACTACCATTAATAAAGTTCCAAGCTTGGAAAAAAAAAAGCATTTTGAAGGGGCAGGATTCCTCATATATTAAACTTTAGGTACTTGGCTTTCTCTATTGGCAGATAAATCCCTGTCATTCAGTGAAAATTTGTTTTCAATGTTCCTCCTGAATCTGAGGCATCCGTTACCCGTGATTGATTCCATATCCTGCTATTCATCATGTACTTTCATCTTGTGAATTTTCCAAAATACGTTGGTATCCCAAACATTCATTGCTTGTTTCTTTTAAATTTCAAATGTAACAGACCACCAACCACTACATAACTGTGTTCCTCCAGAACAAAGACTGATGACATAAGGAAAACAATACTACTGATTAGGTGTACTGCTCTTCCCAAACAGGCAGCAGGGCTCAAACTGATGAAGCCTTTTGAACAGCTTATTCAATATATAGTTGATAAGACTCAGGTAAGGAATAAAAAAAAATGAGCAAGTATGAACCTGAGCTGTATTGACAGATTCTCCCTCAAGACATTTGGTATTTCTTTGTGAGTCAGAAGATAGTTTTTTTGCCTTGGGCTTGTGTCATGATGGAGATAACATGATGACAGGTTTCTTTTCCTCGGGCGCATACAGTGTAGGCAATAACGTGATCACAGATTTCTTCCCCTCAATATTAGAGAGTGTACCTCTTGAAGCGGTTCACCCAGTGTGTCTCACAAGTTTTAAAGTATATTTGCTGCATAAGTTATGGGGAAAGTTACATAAGTCACTGATAAGTCATTAAATTCTTAAACATTTATTAGCAAATTGGTTCTTTGCAAATGATATAGCTTAGAAAACAGGAGTCAAAGCATTCCAAAATTTTGATTCCAAATTTTGTTCCTGCTAGGTTGCAGCATTGATGTTTTTATGATTCAGTAATTTTTTCCTTGTACATTTTTCACTGATTATCTAATTTTTAAAAATTTATTGATGCTAAATACACTTAAGCTGTTTATTCACTGTTTGACAGCTGCCGAGTCTGCTGTGTCACAAGTTTGTACTTGTAATTTTTAACAAGAATCCAGGCACCAACTATGGAAGCACCCATGCAAAGTATTTCTATTGACCTTGATTTTTGCTAATGATCTGCCCAATTATTAATTAGAGGAAGAATTCTAGTAAAATTCTCTCTCGGACTTTTACTGAAGTTCAGAAACAGAAATTAGAGTTTTTCTCTTGCTGGTATTGACCATGGATTTACGCATCTTGTTCTAATTAGTACCAATACTAATAGGATAGATATAGCTATCTTTTGCTCACTTACCTATCATGACACAGATGTTAGGAATTGGATGCTGTTCCTTTGCAGAAGAAATGGGACTTCTTGCCTGTCATAAGGCTAGAAACTGTCTCTGAGCTTACTGGGGACAGAAATTAGGATGGTGCAATGGCATTGTTATCTCCTGGAAATATTTTTTGGTATCTTCTCAGTTCACACTAGCTAGGACCATGAAACAATTGCAGTTAACAGCCTGCAAAAAAGCTCTTCATGATGTGCAGCCTTTTAAGAAAGCTAACTTTTAGTTTCTTTGAGTGAGTGAAGTGGTTTCATATTCACTCTGTAGAGCTGATCTTAGGGATCCACTTGATTGAGAAACTGAAATGAACTTTAAGGAAGAGGATGTAGGAGTGAACAATATGTGCTTAGGAAAGACGTGGCTGTTTTGAAAGTAGTAAGCTACTTTCCTTACAGTTTACAGAATGTGGACTGCTAGAGTCAAGCTGTGTTACTGTAATGATTCAAAAATGTTTATAGGTTTAACTGAAGACTTGTTGATTGGAGGATACTTCTCTATGTGTTACTGTTAAATTCAATGTTGGAAATACACAAATGCAGCTTCTGTCTTACACTTAGACTGCACGGGCTACAATCTATGTAAATAAGTGTGTTTATTATTACAGATATTAGACAGACTGACATCTTATCAACACAAAGACTAATGATAAGATGTTTGAAAATCGTAAAGGACGGTGATGAATATGCATTCCAGTTCATTACAGCCGTGTTCGCACCTCATGTGCATTTGGGTTTTGCACATACTTAATTGACTTCTTTCGTGTCTAAGAAACAGTTTTTAAAATTACCTACATACATATTTATAGAAACTGTCAGATAAATTGATGAACTTGAATATGCATGCCAGAAACATCTATGCATTCATTCAGTCCACTGAAGAGTAGTTCTGCATAGTCCTAAGATGCTCCTGTTCAATGCTACCTATGAAAAGAAACATTGAATTTTGGGGAAAAATGGTCTTGGAGGTAGTAAGCAAACAAACATGCAAATGAAGACTTTAAAATGAAAAAAAATACATACCAAAAACGTATTCAAGGAAACTGATATGAATATTCTGAGAGAAAAAAAAAAACCCAAAAAGCAAGGTAAATATTTCTTGACTCTTAGAGAACATTTCTGTACTGTTCTAACAAATTTTGGCATCAATATGTTCTACTCATGATGGTTGAATTGTATTATGGTAGTAGCATGCAGTATTTTTCAGAAGATGCTCTTATGTACAGTAAGAATGAATTTTGGAGATTCAGAAGCTAAGGTTACTTAAATAACCTAACTAATAAGATCTATCCACTACAATATCCAAAACAACTCTTCCAATGGAAAGTCATGCAAAATCAAACAAGTACTGTACTGAATACCGTAATCTCCCTGAAGTCATCATATACCTTTGGCAGAGCAGTTCCTTATAATATTGAAATTATTAAATAATCTTAAAGCTAGTGTATAAAGCTTTGCAGAATCAGTAATTTAAATAAAAAAATATGTGCAGAAATTGCTCAGAATTTAAAATTAAACAGTGAGTGCTGTTACAGTGGCAAGTTTTTAAGTGGTGAATAATTTTGACTGATTGGAGGTGTTTAGAGAGATGTGATAACAAAGCTTAACCACAATACTGGAGGAAATATCTGCATTACCTTTATCTCACAATTATCAACTTCAATGCAGGATGCTGCTACCCAAACACAGCCATGGTGGGTACATGCATCTGCCCAGACCCTGAGCTGTAGGCAGTGCCTCCCTCTCAAAACAGCTCGTGCTTCTGCTTCTGACACGGGGGTGTTGGTCAACAACCGACTGAATATGAGCTAGCAGTGTGCCCAGGTGGCCAAGAAGGCCAATGGCATCTTGGCTTGGATCAGAAAGAGTGTGACCAGCAGGTCCAGGGAGGTTATTCTCCCTCTGTACTCAGCACTGGGGAGACTGCTCCTTGAATCCTGTGTTCAGTTCTGGACCCCTCACCACAAGAAGGATGTTGAGATTCTGGAGTGAGTCCAGAGAAGAACAAGAAAGCTGGTGAAGGGGCTGGAGAACAGGCCTTATGAGGAACGGCTGAGAGAGCTGGGGTTGTTTATCCTGGAGAAGAGGAGGCTGAGAGGAGACCTCATTACTCTCTACAACTACCTGAAAGGAGGTTGTAGGGAGGAGGGAGCTGGTCTCTTGTCCCGAGTGACAGGGGACAGGACAAGAGGGAATGGCCTCAAGCTCCACCAGGGGAGATTTAGGCTAGACATTAGAAGGAAGTTTTTCACACAGAGGGTCATTGGGCACTGGAATAGGCTGCCCAGGGAGGTGGTTGATTCACCTTCCCTGGAGGTGTTTAAGGCACAGGTAGACAAGGTCCTGAGGGGCATGGTTTAATGTTTGATAGGAATGGTTGGACTCGATGATCTGTTGAGTCTCTTCCAACCTGGTAATTCTATGTTTCTATGATTCTAATGGTCATATTCTATCACTCTTAAGTGAAATGCTAGCTTCTGTGAATGAGCATGAAAAATAATCTCATAATTGCTACACAGACAGTTCCTTCCTTCTACATTTTTTTTTTATTTCTCATTATCTTCTAAGAAATATAAAGTACGCTAAAGGAGGTATCATCAGGGTGAAGAATGAAACCACAGAATTACAGTTTAAGAACCAGAATTGTGCATACCTTAACATCCTCAGAGACAAACTGATGAAGTATGTCTTAGAAAGGTGACAGTGGTGTATATTGAAAACTAGTTGAACAGACAGATTCAGAGTGTTATCATACAATTTAGATTAAAAATGAAATTTACATTTATGGTGAAATTTGGTTTTCTGGTCTAATGAAATTTAATTAAAAATGAAGATACCTTGGTGGATATAAGTGATAGATTCCTACAATCTTGCCAGAGATTGAGAGGCATCCAGAGGTGTGGGGAAATTTTCCAGACATTACAAAATAATACTTTTTTCAAAGTTAGCAAAGAAATTAATATTTTGAAAAAAGCAGTATAAATGCAACACCCATGGCTGAGACAAATATCCCCTAAATATCCAGTGCAATTAAATATTTTAAAAAGTGTCCGTAAGTGACACAGTGTCACTAAGCACTAATCTGTGCTTATTTATTTCTGTATTTCTAAAAATTGAGCACATGTTTTTCTATATTCAGTACAAGGAGGTGGGAGGTGAGGGTGAAGCAAACCTTGCAGCACTGTATTTTTTAAAGAACAGTTCTATGACATTATTTCTATACAGCTTGAACAAAGAAGTCAATGATTTTTCAACATAAAAGCATTTCAGAAAAAAAAATATGAAACTTGACAACAGGAGCTTGTAACTGTTTGGCAAACACAATAGTTTAACATGAAGAAGCTAGGAATAACATGAACGTTACCTTTCTTCTCTGTTTTGTACATTTTCTTTTGAAAAATTGTTTCCAACATGTCAGAAATTCTCATATAACTATTACAGTATCTAGTACTTCAAATTATAGTTCATCTAATATGAACTATTGCCCTAACTTTAAATCTTATCCTCACCTCTCAACAAAGTGAAAAATTATGGCCTGCTAACTCTTTAGTCCAAACAAGGAATTTCAATTCTATTACTGTGGTCTGGCTGAATTGGAGCAAGAAGTTGTGCAAGATTGTTTTAAAGCCATAATTTTGTCAGTTATCACAGAAGAGCAAAATTATTTTTTGCAATTACCCAAAATAATTTGTAGCAGCCTCAAAATAATATTTTGAAAAATTCAATAACTTTTTTCATTATGAAATACTACATGCCCTGCTCCACAGAGTGAAAATATAGAATGGTTTGGAAAAGAATATTTAAACAGCATCTAGTTTCACTCCCCTGACATGGGTACAGACACCTTCTGCTAGACCAGGTTACTGAAAGCCCTATCCAGCCTGGAACATCCACAGTTCTCTGGACAACCTGTTCTAGTGTCTCACTACCCTCACAGTAAAAAATGCCTCCCTAATATCTTATATAAATCTGTCCTCTTTCAGTTTAATCCTATTAGCCCTTGTCCTATCACTACATGTCCTTGTTAAAAGTCCCTCTCCAGCTTTCTTGTAGTCCTCTTTTAGGTACTGGAAAGCTACAAATAGGTCCTCCCTCAACCTTCTGTTTTCCAGGCTGAACAACCCCAGCTCCCTCAGCCTTTCATCACAGGGGAGGTGTTCTATCCCTCTGATCATCTTCATGATCATCCTCTAGACTCATGCCAACAAGTCCATGTCCTTTATATATTTGGAGCCCAGAGCTGAGTGTGATATACCAGGTAGAGTAATGTAAGAGCACCTCCCTCTGACCTGCAGGTCACACTTCTTTTGATGCAGGCCAAGATGTGGCTTGGTTTTCTGGGTTGCAAGAGTATGTTGCCAAATCATGCTGAGCTTCTCATTTACCAGCACTGACAAGTCCTTCTCTTCAGGGCTACTGTCAATCCATTCTTCACCCAGCTTGTATTTGTGCTGGGATTGGGATAATAATAATTTATATGTATGTAAAATATGTAAAATAATTGAACCACAAATCTGATTGAGTAGTGAAGCATTCTTCTACATTCTGTCCACTGCAACTAAGATTCTATTAACCTTAATTGCTGGTTCTGTGTGTGAGGAAACACTCCATGTCTATTTTACTCTTCAGTCCATGACTTTATAACACAGCTTTAAACTACAATTTAACAACATATCAGCTGTGCACCAAGTTATTTTTTGCAAAGGCAAGTAGTGCTGAGTTACTAACTTAACAACTGATTTCATTTGGTGGCTTGAAACTGTTGTCAAGGTACTGGAAACAGCTGAAAAAAATCCCCTTTCATTTGAGGAGATACAGAAAACAATGTTGCTCCAAAGCTCTCTGCTGAAAGATGCATGCAAGAATGCACAAGTGATGCTATCTCTGTAATTTAAGCTTTGCTATTACTTTTTTCCTTCTAGGTTTTTGTGCTTTTAAGTGCAATTGACTAGTAGTGAATTTGTTGCTTTTATCTTACATGAAGGATAATTAGGTGCTTATAAGAGGAAGGAGAGGAGCAACAATTTATTAGATACTTCTACCTCAGTGTAAATCTCAGCTCATTTTCCTTCTTTTTATTTAATGATCTCCATGCTACTGCCCTTTAAAGAGGCTAAGGATCAAGAAGATGTTTTAGTAATTTAAGGGAAGTATTTTATACAAGGATTGATTGACTTGGCTTTAGCGCTGTCATCCCAGTAGGGATCAGAGTTTAGATCTATGTAAAAATATGTATGCAGTCTTCATCTTTGTCATCATCCAAATTCTTATTAATTCAACTAATTACTTTATAAATTACGAGTCACTATGAAGTACATATTTAAAAATGAGTTATCACACACTAGACTCTTTTGTATGTATCTTCAAAAGTAAGATGAATATATAAAATGGTTTTGAGATGTTTTATGAATGACGCATTCTGGTTTTAAGATTGATATTCAATATGAAGGCTATATTTGAAGAGATTATTTTTCCTTTAATGATTTTTTTATCTAATTTATTGATCAGAACACAGATATGATTTAGTAGAAATAGATGTTCTGTATCAGTCCTCTGGAAAATTATTATCTTGTGCAATCAACTAGTGCCACATTTTCTGTACAGCAAGTTCTCTTCCAACTGTCTATAGTCAGTCTGTCTTTTATTGATGATGCATGATAGCTGTAAGAGAAGTTCTTAATTGTAACCTAAGTAGCCTACCTGTTCTTACTAGAGTTTTATGAGCTACTACATCATGTAAAAAAGTCATCATAAAATTAGTTCCCTGGTTCCAACAAGAACTTCACACTCCCAGGAAAACTAGAGACTTTTGGAAAAGCTGTGAAGCAGAAACTCAAATACATTCAGGGGATGAGTTCTGCTATGCCTTCAAACAGTGTCTATCTCAGTGTCAGCAAGTCATTTGCCTTTTAAAGATAGATTGATAAATCCTGTTAGGTTCTTCTCATAATAAAAAGAGAAAACACAGCTAGTGTAACTAACTAGCCTGTTTAGTGCTATTTTGGAGTTCAGGTAAGTTAAGATACAGTGTTATCGGTCAAAAAAAATATACCATAGAGGGCAGATTTCTTTATCCTTCTGCTTAGAAATTATGTAAATTTAAGCAAAAACTCTCCTAAAATGATTTTAAACTGTTACTACAGATCTAAATCTTATTATAAATCATGGTTTGTTATAAGTCACTGTTCCAAATCAAGTGGACTTATGCCAAAAGTATACTTTTAACTGTATCTCAAATTCTAATTTATTCTTATTGCCTAAAATAGCTGTTGATTTCAAGAGAACTGGCATGGATCTCAATGTTGTTTAACCACCTAAGTATTTATGCAGTTAGTTGGACAAGTTAGCCAGATATTACTTAGTAGTACTTCATGTAGCCAGCTACGTATAACATAGCTCATGAGCAACAATGAGAACATGAACACCTAACTACAGATCTCCACATGGCCTTCTCCAAAATTATGTAGTTCCTTGCTGTATCTGAGAAGTAAATCTGGCACTGTTAGCTTGCTCTGCCCCAACAGAAATTTGCTGCGTTGATAGAAATAAATTGCAATTTATCTTCAAAACTCATAATATTACTTAAATTAGTATTTTCTTTAACTTCTGGAATGCTATATTAACAGAATTACAGATTTTTATTATGAAAATCTGTTTATATCCATCTCTTCTTTTATTATCTCTTCATCACCTGTCTTTAAAGGTTTTTTCCTCCCCTACAGCCCTTTTATGGTTTAAGCAGACTCCATTGTTTTGGGGTTTTCTTTAACCTTCAAGAAGCACTGCTTCTATTCTTCTGATGATTTTGAAAATTTCAGATCCTTTAATTCTGTAGTGAACTTTCCTAAATGAAAAACTGAAGTGGGAAACAGAGAAGTGGTATTGTACCCTCACCTTTGAGAACAGGTCAAGAGGTGTGATCTCAAGGCCACCAGGTGCTGCAAAAAGCCTGAATGCAGAGCAATACTTATCAATGAATTAGTAGGTTATGGGGGTTGAGGGACCGAAGCAATCTTATGACCAGAAATCATTAGAGAGAAAAGACTGTGGGAGGCAAATAGCTTAGTAGGATATTTGGGTCAATCAAAATTTCTAGTGCTTTAATTTTGAAGTACTCTATTTCATAATGAGATGACATGATCTGATAGTGAGAGACTTAGTCAATCTATGTCAGCGTAAATGACTTTATCATATTCCTTTTCCCTGCAAGACAGCATTACATGCTGACTTCCAATGCATTGTTCTTTGCTATTTCACCGTGGCTTGCTGAGATGTGAATCATTTTTTATTGCTGTGCCCACAGGCTATTTACTCTTTCATCACATTGTTATTAAACTTCAGCCTTGTTTCTTGTATGTTAGCTGTCACCAGGTCATATGCTTATTTGAAAGAAACTTATAAAATGGGCTGAACAGTGGTTCTTCAGGAAGCTGATAATGTTTTGTACTTTGACGGTTCAGGCTTATTGCCAAGCAAATTGTGGTTTGAAAGGGAGATACCAAGCCCACTTTGAATTAAAGGTGGATACCTATGCCCCACTGGTGAGTTCAAAGTCTAACCTTTTTTATGTTCCATAGTCTATTTTATTTTGATAACACCACTCAACACACTGATGTGTAGGTTAATGTGTTCCCATCTAATTGTTTAAAAGCTCTCCTTAACAAGTCTGAATCAACATTCAGAAACTTGATGGTAAAAAAAAAAGTGCATCATCAGAACTAATTTAGGTGAGGGGAACAATAGACTACAGTTTTAGTGATAATGTGTTTATCAATATGCAGCTTAAATAGGAGAGTTGGGAAAACCATTTATAATATACTTATGTATAATTAATTTTTTTAAAATGTATAGAATATTTTCTGCCCATGTATCCATCTGTATTTTTATTTTGGGACACAGTAGTTGATGAGTTAGAAATTTTGTCTGCTGAATCCAAAGACCTATGATCCCTATTTTCTCACTCAAGTTCCTCAAGCTAAAACATTTTGTGATGCATATCCTCTGTTAGCTGTGGTTCACGGTCCTCTGACTTTCTCCAGTCTTTTAAGGCTTCTACTTTATGACTTTCAGACTTAATTTACTAATTCATTTAGTTCAATGAAGAAGACCTTCCCCTCAGCTTCCAAGCAAGAAAACAAACAAAAGCCACAAACAAAATGACTCCAGCCTTGTGGCCATCATAACCTGAGAATTTAAAAAAACCCTTGTGCGTTGCAAGTTGGATGTCATATTCCTGAACTGTTCTCTTTCAGTTGGGAGAAGCAAATGAAGTCTCTAGAGCCAAATGTCTTGAAATGTCTTAATCCCTGTCCATGACTTTTTCTTTTTACCTTGTCTTTCTCCTTGGAAAGCAGTACTCTGTGTGAGTATATGAGTCTGGGGGTGGTCTGTCCAAACAGACGGGACCTGCCACAGTTGACCTAAGGTGACTCAAGAGAGAAAAGAACAAGACTCAAAGCTTCTGCAGGCAAATGACTGTAAAGTCCAAGATTGTTAATCTGTTTTGCTTTATCTGTTATGTGCGACATGAAAATTTGTAACTGGGTGGATTGGCACAAATACTTAGTTGCATTCCTAACAGCATAAATAAAAGCAGGCCAAATTTTTTAAAAGTACTGAATACAAGAGCTTATGCTTGCATTCTTAGAACTGGCTATTAAGTAGAGGCTATGTGAAAGCAAGAAGATAATCTATTATCGCTGTTCTGTCAACATAATAATACTTAATTTACACAGAGAATATAAAACACAATGAATGACTAAACAGCTAATTTGTTATTTTAGCTCTCAGTTGATGATAAAGTCTACCTGAAACCAAGTTATTCATTTGCCATTTAAAATGTTGATTGCCTTTCAAATATTTTTTGGTTTTGAGTCATATACACTGTGTAAATTTACCTTCCTATCCCGACAGCAGTTTTCATCCAGGCCATTTTCCCAAGAATGGGATATATGTGCTCCCCTACTCATCCCCATATTCTGAATGGGGCAATCAAATCAAGAAAGTTTTTCTTGGGATGTGTGAAATCTTTAAGTGAGGGCAGATTCCAGACTTTTAGTGTAGCACTGCTTATGCAGCTGAAATGGAAATGTGGGGATCAAGGGAATTCCAGAGAATGGAAAGGGAATTTAACTGCCTCATTACCTATCCACGGTGTTTGACTGTAATATGGAAAGCAATGTAGCTGCGCAAACCTACTGTGAGAGAGAGACAAGTCCACAGGATACTGCAGTGACACTCCTCTCAGACAGGCATCTGATGGCCAGTCTGAGGGGATAGGTTTGTCTCTTGCCTTTATAACAACAGCGTGAGAAGACAGTTTCACCCTCTCTTTTCTCTTATTAAAAAGGTTCCAAGCAAAGTCTATAGTAAGACCTATGGGGCTCACTCTAGCACTGATATTATTGGGTCTTACTGCTGAGACTTCACTGAATGCAATGGGAATGAGCTATCTAAATACTTACAGGACTCTTTGCTCTGGGAGATTGCCTACTATAAATCAAAGATCAGAATCTATTTAGAAGGATCCTATCCAACATAACAGAGCCTTTTTATTCTAGTACAGATATAGAACTCAATATTTGGAGTTTCTTAATAATATGTCAAAGGAGTATGTGGCTTAATTCTTTGACAGATCTGAGATATTTTACAGGAGCACTGCAAGTCAATAAATTACAGACATTTATAAATAATCAAAATCTTAAGAGGTTTTTACCCTTTCCTTTTAACTAAAAAATACATTACAATTCCCTTCCATTCATTTATAAAAAAGTTTTTCTCTATTTCCATATTAGGTCAGTTCATCCTCAAATCTTATTATCTATGTATCTATCCATCCATCTATTTATTTATTTATAGTTAAGATGGACTGTTAGAAAATAAGCAAAAACAAACAAATGAGCAGATGGAGCAGAAAATGTATTGTAAGTTACCACACTAGTAGCCTTTTTGTGATCAGTGGAAAACCTAAGGGTGTGACTAGTTTAGATTTCACATCTTTGTTTTCTGTCCACTAGGAATGCCATTATATGAACTCATCATTTTGTCATATGCCACTGTAATTGATTCACCCATTCAGCTGTAATTGGACTC
Source organism: Coccyzus lansbergi (assembly GCA_033558105.1). Taxonomy (NCBI): domain Eukaryota; kingdom Metazoa; phylum Chordata; class Aves; order Cuculiformes; family Coccyzidae; genus Coccyzus; species Coccyzus lansbergi. The sequence continues at coordinate 4,431,665 of JAUMJK010000305.1, read as the reverse complement.
ATCTATTCATTTGGTCTGCTGAAGTGAAAACTTTGAAAAGGTAGGAAATTCTACGTTTGGAAGAAATGCTTGCTTCTGTGGAATCAAAGTTTCACCACCTCAGCAAAATCAATCTAATTGTTGAAGTCTAAAAAATTACCTTCAAGATGAAGGGACCATTATGCTTGATTTTTTTTTTTTTCTTTTTTTAAAGAAATTACTTCCATTAGAGTTGTGTGTTGCTTAGAGACAGCAGGTAAAATGACAGGTGTATTTGCTTTGTGTATAAGCAGCTATGCATCACAATACCTATCTTACAGTGTGGTGCATAATGCATACGATCTGGGAATGTTCACAGGAAGAAGTATTTGTATTTGTAACATTACTCAAAGGACAATCTTGCAGATGGGTAACCTCCAGTAAACCAGGACTTTCCCAGTTACTGTTTCCCAGTTACTGTTTATCCCAGCGCTGTTTATAAATGATTGAGTGCTGATGTATGTGGTCAAATATGGCTGTTTTGGGAGGTGGTGGCTAGTGGCTTGATAGATGTCCTATTGTGGGAGAAGTAGGAGGGTCAGGGGGGCAGAGGGCCTCCTTTGCTGGAGATCATTCTGCTGTACCATTTTTCTACCCTTTGGGCACACAGGGACTGCCCTGTAAATCCCCTCATGTGCCCTGAGCTCCAGCCCTGCCTTTAATCTTGTGCCTATGGTCCCCTTGATAAGATGAAATGAACAGTGTTAAAGAGGGTTCAGGGGTCCTCAGTGATCCCCTTCTCCCTGCCATTGATGTGACTCCCTGGCATAACCACCATACACTCAGCAGTGGCTGAGAGTGGGCAAGGGTCCAGTCATTTTTCAAATTAGCTGGTGGTGAAAAGCAATCCTTGAGAAAGAGAATCAGGGGTTTGTTTTTTTTTTTTTTTCCTTTAAGATATACTGACTAGATAGCAGTTCTGTGAGTTAAATGAGAACTTGGTAGTATTTGAGTTGCAAAGTGACAAAGAATGGAAAGTTTATCTTGAGAGTTTGCTAAGCCTTAGACTATAAATTGCAATGATGGAACTAGGTTCCATGTATCTTCAATCTGACAGTCATTTTGCATATGGAATTTACAAATGAATCTAGGAAAAAAGAAACTTAAAGGAACCTTTGAATGTTCCTGTGGTCATTACATGGAACAACAGAAATTATGCAGGTCATGTGAACTCATTATGTTTGCCCTCTGCAATGTAGGAGAGCTATAATCCATATGCATTAAAAAACTTTAGGTTAGAGATGTTGCCAAATAGGAAGTATGAGTGGAAGTCAGGGTGCTTGAAAACACATGCTTGCATTAATGGCACAAATACATATTTAAATTTAAACAAAACATCTCAGATAGCATGTCAATCTGCCTAATTATCCTTTACAAGTTCCGCCAGGGCTTGTATGCTTTAGAGTGTTTTGGTTGTGTATGTACCATAATCTTCTCATTAAAGATGATTAGTGGAGCTATCAGTTGCAGTAACTTTTGGCTACTTTTTCCTTGCTCAAGTTTATATGAATTTCTCAAACTGTTTCTATTTTGGTTTCTGTGCAAGGATGTTAGAGATAATAATGATAATATGAGTGGGAACCTGAATTTCATCTCCGGTTCTGAAACTTTCTGAATAACAACTCAGGATCTAGAAAGTTTCCTCACAGTGTTCCAAAACTTGATAACAAGCCTTCATATATAATATAATGTGAGGTACAGTGAGTATGAGAGATACTTTCAAAACAGAAGATATTTATCTTGCTATGAGATTAGGATTTTAAAAAAAAAGAACCCACAGTTCTCCTCACAACTTTAGGAACAGTTTCAGGGAAGTATATCATATCTACATTATAGATAAATTTAAAGAAATTTAACACCTGTGCCAATCTTTTATTGGCATCAAAATGGTAACTTAATTACTTTCTCATGTTTATATTTAACTGAAAGTAAATGAAACTATTAGCAGATGCTTTATTTATCCATTAAAAGTCATAGGCAGAAATTACCCAACAACTCACTTCATCTTTAACTTGATCTATTGTTATCCCACCCATGTAATTAAATTTGCTGGATCCAAACCTAGGTTTAACCCTAGTATAAATTTACACTTTGAAAGATCAATACACTGGATGATTTTTAACAATTCACTCATTCTAGGTTTGGCAGCATGTCCATATAGCTGAACAGAGCAATCTTTTTTTTTGTCTCGTGTTACAATTAGTAGGGGCTTAATAAATTTGGATTAAAGTGATTTTATTCTAAAATCACTATAGGTGTTTTTCATTAAGAATTTCCCATGCCTCACACTTTAATGTACAGAGGTCTCAATATCATTAGTATTTATCTGTCTTTTCACACATTGTTTACAGATAACTCAAATAATTAAACTAATAAATCCCTTTGACATTTTGAAGTAGGTATAACATACCTGAAAATTAGCAGTAATCCATATTTAATGACAATGAAAATTGATACTGCAACTGTCTAAAATATTTGTTGATATGTTCCTAAATTTATCTCTCTTCCCAAGATGATCTATTGAACTGACCAGACAGCTTGTCAGCACAGTAATTAAGTAAAGGAAATAAAGCAGTAGGCAAACACAAATGTCTGGGCAATGATACTTCAAAGGTATTTATCAACTGCATTTAGATGATTAGCAACATAACACAGTAAATAGTCAGTTATAGTGAAATGATGGGTAAGAAATTGAGGAGGCTTCCTGGGAGTTTCCATAGGCGGATAAAATAATTCCAGGTTCTGTGGCTTACAATGTTGGTTTTAGAGTTACATACCAACGGACAGTTTAACTCTAGGAAAGTTACTTATGGAAATGTCAAAAAGGCAATGCAGGCAATGACTTAACTATTGATTGTATCTTTGTTACTGTGCAAGAGTATTTGCTGGGATCATTCAAAGCAGATAATTTTTTGTTGTCATGCTAATTCTGTGGGTGTGATGGCACACAATTTAGAGAGTGTACATCAGGATTCCTTTATACTTAGCCTAGTCATGAGAAATTATCTAATTCTGCCTTTAGAAGGTTTTGCAGATCATAGAATCATAGAATCAGCAGGTTGGAAGAGACCCACTGGATCATCAAGTCCAACCATCCTTGTCAATCACTAACCCACACCCCTCAGCAGGTACATAACAGGGACCCCCAGTTCACCAAGCAAGGAGCCCCAATCCAAAGGGCTTCTGTCCCACCACTGACCCATCACCCACCCCAGAATGATAACTCCTCACAGCCCGAGGGCACACAGAGGGGTCAGCTCTGCTGAGAGGTAAGATTGGAGCAGCCACCAACCCTCCCAATCATCCCTACCTGCCTACCTGGCTGGGGGGCCACCAGGCCCCCCAGCCTTTCTTCCCCCCCTGCTGCCACAATCCCGTGGGATGCAGGGTGTGCCATGGGGACTCACCGGTGATGCCAGGGCAGCAGTGATGCCAGGAGATGCATCCCTCACCCAAGCCCGGCCGGGCACAGCTAGAGGCTATTGGTCCCTCCCGGGAAGAAAAAGGGATCCCTTGGAGAGGGCAAAGCAGCAACACCTGGGGAGGGAGGAGTCTCCAAGAGAGCCCAGGTGCCCTGCAGCTTAGAACCAGAGAACCACAGAATCACCAGGCCAGAAGAGACCCACCGGACCATAGAGTCCAATCCATGAGGAGATGGGGGAAGATGGGGAGATTAGATGTGTCCAAACAGAATCATGCATGTATATCCATTTTTTTCCACAATGTGTAATGCTTCTCAGCTATAAGCCTTGAAAAACAATGTAGGATAATTGCCTAAGATTGGGTTCGTGTTCACATGCATTTGTTGGCTGCTTGCTGTTCATCTAACAATACAAAGCAGTTTTAATCCAGTACAACACTTCTGAACATCACCCATCCCAGTGAGGTTCCATTTCACTTTGTTTTCACAGATACTTCTGCAAAAGATAATTTCTCTTAATAGCTGATTGTGCTGGATTATTTCTACTGATCTGATGAACTGTCTAATTCATAAAAAAGAGAAATAACAGTTGAATTTATATAGCTTCATATGTCATACCTCTTGCTGAGTGTTTTCTAGTTTTGACATTTTATACAATTTTTAATTACAGAAAGAATTCCCAGCTGGAGACTTTAGAAACAATAATCAAATTGTTGACTCATGTCAGTGACTGAAAGGTAAATGGATTATGAGGATGTTATCTCATACTTCAAATGTTCAACCTAAGAAATTCACAGGTAAGTCTACCCTGAAAATGTTGGAGTAACCATGGGAAAAAAAGAAGGAAATCAATGCAAGACACAGCTTTAAAATCTTGATGACAACCTTATCTCTTTACTGCAGTGGCAACACAATGAGGCAAGAAGAAAAAGAAGCAGAAATTGGAAAATTTTTAAACAGAGCTGTTGGCCAAAACCAGTGTCTATGTTTTAATTATAAACACAGGATTTCAGTTTTAAGTCATTTGTGTGTCTTTAACCTGTTACAGAGAAAATATAAGAAAGGAAAGCTGGAAAAAAATCTGAGATGGTATGACTTCTTTAATTAACAAGTATTGATGTGACAGCATGAACATAAAAACTCTCCATTACATGTTCTGCTGAAACTTTTTGCAGCCAAACTGATGTAGATATATTGAATGCTGAAAAAACCCCACGAACAAGTTTCCTGTAATAGTTTAATGAGAAAAAAATATCATACAAGTGGTTCCCAATGTTAAAATATTCATTGTAATGTTGTATGAATGATTTAAATAAACCTCATTTCTCTTCTCCCACCTTGTGATGCTTGTCTTCCCCATTAACAGTTTTCAGCCTGGATTGATAAGGTGAACTGAGGTCACCATGTCCCTGTGCTTTCTGGTGTGGTTTCAGTGTAAACAAGCTGGAAAACCCTTTAGTACCTCTGCTGTGATGCATAAGAAAGGTAAAATGTAATAAATTTATAAGCATGGTTATAGGGACTGTAGCTTGAAAAGATACTCAGTTGTTAATTTATACTTTGAGATTTTATAGAAACATGATATGACTTCTCCGTATAGCTCTACCAAAGATTTTAGCCAAGAAACATTACTGGAAACTTCTAGATTACGGAATTCATTTATAGAGGTCAAATGACTTTGAAAACCAGTTTGGTCTAATTTGGAGCCTCACACCCTACAGTTGCTCAGCAATAATGCAATATAGTTTAAAACATATCAAATATACAAAAATATAACTCAAATAGTAACTTGGTGTTGAGCAATAGTCAACTCAATAGTCGTACTCTCCTAGTACAGTTGTCTATTACATTGACTCCACTTTACCTCATATTCTAAAATTTCCACTGCTGGAGTGCAAAATTAGTGTTGGGCACGATAAATAATACTACAAATACTTTGATATAATTTAAATGCAAATACAAGTACTCTTTGATTATGATATGTATCCATTTTTACTTATTCCATGTAAGTTTCAAATGTGATAATTGATAGTATTATGCTATGGTATATAAATAATTCAATCCATCATTATAAACTATAATCCATTAGAAATTATTCATTCCAAAATTATCCTGAAAAAAATGACTCAAATATGTTAGCAGCTGTTTCATTTTGAAAACATCTTGGAAATTTAGACTTCTAATTCAATGTATGATATTTAAGCTGTTCAGGTTTTTTTTTTGAAAACTTTCCATTTTCCAACCTTCAAAAATCTATATTATATCAAGTCAAAATGAGAAGGCACAGTCAAAATAGGAGCTTTACTTTGTGTAAAAGTTGTAAAAATTGTAAGGATTTTCAGTTTCTTTTGGAGCTACTAGCTATTTCAATAAGTTTTCTCTAGTTATTGTCATAGAAATGGTCACAAAGCCACTACTGAACAAAAGAAGAAGTGTTATGTTTCCAATTACTACCTGGAGAGAAACTATAAAAGCAAGAAAACATTTGTTGAGAGAAACTGATAAAATAAAATACAACTTTTTTTGGCTTATCTTCAATTACAAACAGTTTTCTTAAATTCAGACGAGAAAATAAGATACATATAAATGTATTATTTGCTTCTAAAAGTTTTTCCAGCTCAGTTTGCAAATTTTATGTGAAGTCATTTTCATGGCTTACTTGAAATAATACACAATTATTAGAATCAATATATAATGCAGTAAATTCTGAGCTTGCTCATAGTCTCCAGTTTGTCAGTAAACTTACTAATTTGAGAGGCCATACACTGTTCTACGAATTAGGAGTCTTCATCAAATTTAAATTGTGGGTTTTTTTAAAGTTTCTTGGTAATATGTAATATAACTAGATATTTTCACCATTTTTTTTTTAACAAAAATTTGAAATTGTCTTTAGGATAGTTCTTTCATTGACACACAGGGATACCTAAATCTCTTTGTGTTTTCACGATTAAAATGTCTTAGGAGACGCTTGAATGAGATGAATTGGTATTGAAAGTCCTAGATAGCTTATAAATTTTAGCAAGAAAAAAATAAAAAGAGTGTGGGGAAACAGAGAGATTAGCTTTATTTTATTTTTTTTTTTCCATTTCAGTTTTGCAGGGGAGAAAGGATGAGAGAAGTAAGTTTCAAAACTTTTACATCAGTTCGAATATCCTAACTGTAATTAGTAAAATGAAGAAAAAAATCCATAATTTTACATAGTATACACATTAAGAGGAAAACAGCTAAAATACACTGTGCCCCCCCAAGAACCGTTTTTCAGCTGACACTGTTTTTACTGATTGTGAGCAGTTCTATTATAGGGTTAAAGAAAAACTGTTTAAAATCATAGCTAGGAGAGTTAACATTCGGTTGTAAAGAAATTATTATACTTGGATCAGTGCAGAGCATCAATCTGAGAAGTAACTCCTTTATGAAAGCATTGTAGATTTTTTGCCATGTCATAGGAGCTTTGATATGAAAAGAAAAGGAAAGGAAAAAAAATGAACTTGGGTACAAGGTGGATTGTTGGGCTATTAAGAAATGTTTCAGAAGCTGTCAGTTGTTATGACTCTAAACAAAGATTCAACAAAAATAACTGTGTTTAAAATGAGTATTAGTTTTATATAGATACATTCAGTCATAAGTGAGAATGAACCCTATTATTCTTTGATTCTACCTGGTTTCAGATTTAACAGCTGCTTAGACTAGATGAAAGATTTTATTCACAACTGCAGACTGCTGAAAAAGAAATCATAGCATCATAGAAACACAATAACCAGGTTGGAAGAGACCCACTGGATCATTGAGTCCAACCATTCCTATCAATCACTAAACCATGCTCCTCAGCACCTCATCCACCCATGCCTTAAACACCTCCAGGGAAGGTGAATCAACCACCTCCCTGGGCAGCCTGTCCAATGCCCAATGACCCTTTCTGTGAAGTTTTTTTCCTAATGTCCAGCCTAAACCTCCCCTGGCAGAGCTTGAGGCCATTTCCTCTTGTCCAAGATGCTTTTAGAAAGTGGGACGGGTAGGAAATAAAGCCAAGAAATCTCCTGAAACCAAGTTTTCCGAGTGATTAAGGCAAGAAGAAAATTTTTATGGAGAGCCATACTGCATATTAGGGATATTTTTTTCAGAGATATATAAACACAAAGTAATTTTGTTAACTTGAGGAAAAAAAGAAAAGCATTTTTCCCTTTGGAGTATCTCCTGATGACATGCAATTGTATGTATATTTCTTCTGAAGGAACAGGACTTCACACTGAAGCTGTAAAAAGATTTTACCATTAGATTATGGGAATAAAGAAATGAAAAATCTCAAGGACAATCCCTTCAAGCAATTTTTGATCACAGAAATGAAAAAGTTACAACTGAGACCAAAACTCAGCCAAGTCTGAATTTTAAGAGTCTATGACTTGTTTTGTAATGTTGACCACTGAACAGTAAATATTGGGAGTTTTTCAGAAGACAAGATTGCTTTCACCTTCTTTGTTTACTTTTCTACCTCTAGTAATACAACTCTAGACAAATTGACTTAAAAATCCACCTCAGTTTATTATGGGATCCGTATTCTCCCTTTTGTCTTCTAGTAAAAGTTTTTCTGATATCTTTTTAGTCCTGTTTTTCATAGTCTTCTACAAAACAGAAAAATAATATTAAACTAAAGGCAGCAGTACACCATTCAGTGCATGTGAAGAACCTACAGTGATTATCTTAGTTAAAAACAGCTATTAGGTTGGACTACATGACCTCCCTTCTGACTTAAACAATTCTGTGAATCTGTGATTCATGCCTGGCCACCACCATCACTTGAGATGATAACCCTAAATACTATTGTAAATTAATTTTTAGCTTTCACATCTACTGCTCACTAAGGAGACATACCATTCATCCCTCTTCATATGGAGTACATTTTAACCATATTGGCCCCCAAGAACAGTGGTCTCACAGTTGCATATAAATTGTTTATTTTGCAAAATGTTCTGCAAAACACAAATGAATATGCTTTGAGTTATTTGCATGAATTACTAAAGCTAAACTCATCTTATTAATTAGTAGAGTCCATTTTGTGATGTGCTGTCCGAGCTTCTCTTAGTGTTTATGTTTAATTATCTGCCACTTTGCAAGCATCAGTTCCTTTTTAATTGGATACCTAGGGGTTTAGTTGAAATCTTTTGCCTTTTTAATAGATAATAAGAATCAGAATTTGACTTCTGGACCTGAAATAGGAAAAAATCAATACGTATGAAATATTACATTTATCTCTTATGGCTTATGACAGTGGAAGTTCAATGTCAGCATTCCCAGTTTTATTATTCAGACTTTGTATGTGATTATATTTCTGTGTCTCCAAGTTAAGACACTTGTAACATTCTGAAACATTAGAAATCCTAAGAAGAAAAGTGGTTTTCCCCTTGTAGCATAACCTGGTAGCATTCATTGTACAGTACATTTCATGCATCATTTCCCTAAATAAGACTCTGTGCATAACTTCATCAATAACATATGCAAAATAGTCTTAGAGAATATTATTCAGTTATGCACTTCGCCCAAGGCTGTCTGTATTGTTATTTTTTTCCTTATTGAGGAATTAGAAGAAAAACAGTATATAAGAAACATTTATTACTTTTTGGCAGATGTCAGTCTCTACACAAGGGATCTTCAATCTACAGTCAAGCTTAAAAATAACTACACAGACTGTGATACGTTAAACTGGAAAACCTACTTACTGTTTGCCCTTAATGCCAGATAAATAGCAATTAGGTTGAGCCGAATTTAAATAGGATTCTACTTTGAGTTGTCATCAGAAAAATCAGTATTTCATTTGAAGAAGTTGTTAGCCAGCCTAGAAACCTATCAGGGAAGTCCATGCTTCAATTCTCCATCCTATTCATCAGTAATGATCAAATATTTTAACCTTGTTATTTCCTTTTTATACAGGAACAGTGATAGCAAAATGTCCATGAGACCTTTCAGGCTAAGGGAAAAGAGGATACAAAACAGAACAAAGCACTGATGCCTGTCTCCAAGGGTGCTGTCTCCATTAGCTTCTCACTTTTTAAGAATTCTGAAAATGGACCTACACAATCCTTTTGTTACAATGGTATTTACTCTGTAAAATTCTGCACTTGGCTGGGTGAAAAACATCCTGTGTGTGGGGCTAGTAATCTAGAAAAAAGTAAAAATAAGGGAAAACCCAAGGAAAACTAACCCTGTAAGTTCTCCCTGTGCAAAAATCTTCAGTGTGAAATCATGTTGTATCATGTATATGTTCTTTACTACGGCTTTGCATGAAAAATCATATATTGATGATACATCATAAACAAACTCTTCTCATGAACTGAATGTGAAAGAAGTAAAAAAATTGCTTTATTTTCTCCTTTTCTTTCCCTTTACATTTTGAACTTTTTCTTATTTAGTATTTTCTGTCGAGTATTCATAGATGTAAATAATAAACTATGTGTTGCCAAAATGCTCAAAATGCCTACCACCAGCTTCCTGTTCTCCTAAATTATTTCTGCCTGGTGTATTTGCATTAATTAAGCACCACAGTAGAACCTGGAAGAGTTCCTCAGAAAAGTGTGTTCTCAGAGAGATTAGAAAATTGGGTGTGTGAAAAAAGGGTACAGTGCTTAATAATGCAGCCCTACAGTCCTTGTGACTCTACAGGAGGTGCCCGTGCAAGTAGCCAAACAAGTCTCTGCAGCTACAGATGATTATTCCCCCCATTTGAATAAATTTTGACAGCACGAAAGGTGTCTTCTCTGCTTGCAGAGGGTGCATAACATTTGGTAGATATAGAGCCTGAGTTAGGAAAAGCTGCTACTTTGCTTTATATCCATTCCAAATTTCTTAATGTGGAAATGTCACATCAGACATTCTAACTCTCTCCAAAATGCCATCTGCTCTTCATTATAATTGCTAGCTCTCTATTTTCATTTTGGAAAGTTCGATGTTTAGAAACTGAGGGTCAGATACTTCATTTGGGGTAAATTATTAGTGTTCCTTGTGTCAAGGCAAATTACTTCATCTGAGATCTGCCCTAAAGAATATATAAAAAGAATCTGATAAATAACTGTATTAAGATTACTTTCATTTGACCTTGATATTTTGGAGAAAATTTACGTCTAAAGTAAGGCCAAAAGTTGCATAATAGAAGTACTAAAAGATATATCCTTCTGAACAGTGTTATTCTCATCTCTACAGCCTTCCCGAACATAGGAGATAATTGCATAGAAGGATTTGATACCGTATGTTTCTTATCTTTGTTTATATTTTTCCCCTTTATAAAGAAAAGAGAGGAAAACAAAAGAAGTACCTTGTAGAAGCCTGTGAGATTTCTTTGGGGAAATCAAAGTGTACAATATATTGTGTGGTTCTGTGGGAATAGGGAGGAGCTGGCTATATTATCTAAAACTGAGGCTGAGAACAAATGACGTGAGATGTTAAAAAAAAGAAATGGAAGGGAATTTACTTTCCTTCCCAGGGAGAGAAAAGTAAAACTGATATCTAAGTTACCGTCTTTAAATTCTAGTTCTCTGACTTTTTTTATAAAGACAAGTACAAGAAGGAGAAATGTTTAATTGAAAAACCCCACTCTGTTCTGGGGACTTGAGGCACAGAGTGGTCATTTCCACTGCTCATGTTTGAGTTCTGATAGAAGCAAGGGTATTTAATACATCCTTCCGAAAGCATTAGGGAATTTTGTCTTGGGAAAAGCAAACTAATAAATTCTTGGTTTTAAGTGACAGACCAGTGTCTGATTGGAAGCTCATTCTTTTCTCTGTTATTCCTGTTTGTAGGACTGTAAAATCCAGTTGTAGACACCTGAAACTTAATTCTAGTCTCTGACAGGCAGGTATGCCAAAATGCAAGCAGCTGATTGAAAAATCCTCTTTGGCCCATGCAGTCACTAATTTTTGGTGCTCTTGTATACATAATTAGAATATAGTTCTCAAACCATTGAGTCTGCAACATCTGCAGAAACGAATATCTGCTTGGGAATATGGCTTCATAATAGGTTAGTTATGGTTTAGTAATGACTGAGTAGTGGACAGGTATGATTGGACTCAATAGTCTTTTCCAATCACGGAATTCTATGATTCTATGAAATTCTGACACTAGTTAAAATATATGTTATATTTAAGAAATATGCTTTGAAAGGTTATCCATTATGTGTCATAGCTTTTTTAGCTAAATTCCAGTAGTAAGCCATGAAAATCAGCATCATTCATATTTGTAGACAGTGGATTTCTATTTACTAAATGAAAATAATAGATAAGTTTTATTGATTTGCATGAATTTTTGCAAGATTAGGTCTTAAACATCAGAATTCTACATGATTTTCTGCTTACTCTTCATGCAACAGCTACAATACATACATTACGAGGTAGGGAAATCTTTTATTTAGATTGGGCAGTAGTCTTGGCATTCTATCTATTAAAAAGCAGGCATTTTTTACAGTGTGTAGGTAACAACTAGTACAAAGTATTTAAATACTCACATAACTTCATCATAAAGCCTGCTAGCTAGAACAGAGTAGTGTCTAAGTTATTGATACCTCATTTAAATTACTTAGCCCTCAAGAAATATAGTTTTATTTGCTAATTAATTGAATATACCTTCCGAGCTACAGCCTTGGTGCTGTACCTTTTCAATTTATTCATTAAAAAAGCCCCAAACATTTTAGGTGCTTTCTTTTCTTGTTAAAAAATAGAGACCGCAGACTGTGAAGTGAGAGTCTGGAGAAAAAAAAATCCCATTTAAAGGACAATATAAGCAAATTAAAGGCTAACTAATCACATAATTGTAGGTGTGTAAGTAATTGACAAACTGATAGTAGCTTTGTTTCACTCCCTGGTAATAAAGAGTCAATGTTCTCTCCAACTTACAAGTTTGTGCAAACTGTGATGACCTTCTATAGTTTTGTTGATCTCATTAATATGATAACATAAGGAGTAGGAATAAAGAATACAGAAGCATTTCTATAGAAAAAACCTGCAACTTATCTGTCCCTGTTTCTTCTTTCATTTCCCTTTCCCCTTACCCTTGAAGAGTCGGGGAGTGGGGGTAATGAGATCATTACAATTGCTTGTGTTTAGCTGCTGATCAAGCCAGGAAGGGCTAAACTGCAACAAGTGGAAAAAAGCTGAGCTTTTTACTCTATATATATTAAAATCCTATAAGAATCAAATACTGAATGAAAGAGGTGGGGCTGTGCTCCTACTACTTGCCCATGTGCATGGCTTAATGGCTACTGGCCTAACTTTAAGAGCTTACTCAAAGTCTCTGATTTAATCATCCTTGATAACTGATGTAACTAAGAATACTTTGATGACACTGTATCTTTCAAATAGCCGAATTATTACCTTTTCCTCTCTTCTTCTTTACTTCTTAATAGTATAATGAGAAAGATGAGTCTCCTAATAAGAACTTTGAGTAAGTGCCTTAAGCAAGGTGATGAATTTTGATTTTTGAATCAACCTGATGTTGGTTTTTTACATATTTCTACATACCTACACATATATGTGTATATATAGCTACATATCTTTGAAAAATGTTGTAGAACGGGAGAACCGTTTCACTTTCTACATAATGCATAGATTTAGGAACATTACTCTTTAAAAATCCCTGTTGTATTACATAGGCAAACATATTTAGCAAGGTAGTTAAGAATTAAATCCATTGGAAGTTGACAGTGGAAATAGATAAAGCATATATTTGTGTATACAGTGACTTTCATACTGTTAGTGATGTGATGTTTGCTTTCCAGATGCTTTAGAGAAATGCAAATGCACTGGAAAACTAAACCTTTCTGGACTGCTTAAGGTATAGCAAAGCTTTTAGTTTATGAAACAGAAAATGACAGGCTTCCTTGAGGAAAAATCTGGACAGCTGTCCAGATTCTCCTTCCCCTCTAATTCCTTGCATTAATTAATTTTGACTGAAGGAAAAAAAAATTACTACTGTACACAAAAAAAAAAAAATCATGGAAAGGTAAAACAAAATCTATTACCCATATACAAATAATAGAAATAAAATACAAGAAGTACAGAAATAAAATCAGTCTATGAAAGTATACATAATGCAAATGAATAATGACTGTAGTCATTTTAGGAAATACAAACAAGTCTCAAGCGTTAAAAAAAAAACCCCTCTGTTAAACTGAGAAGTAGCTAAAGGCTAAATAGTTTTAGGGTATCTTTTAATTGTGAAAACATTTGGGATATATAAATGGCCTTTGGTGTTGGAAAACATCCAGCCTAAGTTTGCCATAACAAATGAAAAACTGAATTATGGGAGAAATGTTGCTACGGAAAAGTCAAGAATACTGAAGTCAGAAGTGCCAGAAGTAATGTTTGTGTAGTCTTTCAGATTTCACTTTATTATAAAGATTGCGAACATATGTTGCCATTGACACTCTTGCATCTTACTCATAAATCAAGTGTGACGTTAGTGACCTGTTTAGCATCAAGTCTTGTGACAGAAGCAAGGACCTGATTCAGTATTTCTTTTATCAGGGTAACATTCAGATACAGACAAACTTTCATCAGAGCTTGCTGCATGTGTGTCAGTGATCTCTTGCTTCACATAACATATACTTTGGTTATCAAATTAGAAGCTTTATACAGTTATTGTCATGAGTGTCATCTAAAATACTACGTAGTGAGATGGATATTTCAGTAGCAATAATCATTTAAACTTGTCTGTACAAAGGTGCAGTGAGTAATTGTGCAGTGTTGAAAAGTTCTGGCTTCTGCTAGTTGCCTTTTCCTTCAGTCCAGACTCAATAAAAAGTTCTGATTTATTGCTTCCAGTCAGTCATTAGTCCACCTCTGTCTCTTTTCAACTGTTTCCAGTACACCATCCAATCCATTCAAGCTCCAGTTCTGTGGATGACTGCTCAGCATTAACCTGATTAAAGGATGAAGGAAAGGCTGTGGATATACTTTACCTGGACATCAGTAAAGCCTTTGACACTGTCCCTCACAGTAGTCTGTTTGAGAAACTGTACTTGGCTCTGGTGAGATTGCTCCTGAAATACTGTGGTTTCAGGCCCCTCACTATAAGAAAGACATTGAGATCCTGGAGTGTGTCCAGAGAACAGCAACGAAGCTGGTGAAGGGTCTGGAAAACAAGTCTTATGACGAGCACCTGAGGGAACTGGGGTTGTTCAGCCTAGAGAAGAGGAAGTTGAAGGGAGGCCTTATCACTGCCTACAACTACCTGAAAGGAGGTTGCAGAGAAATGGGTATTGGTCTCTTCTCCCAAGTGACAGGTGATAGGATGAGAGGAAATGGCCTCAAGTTGCACTAGCAGAGGTTCAGATTGGACATTAGGAAAACCTCTTTACTGAAAGGGTTATCAAGCGCTGGAACAGGCTGTGCAGGGAAGTGAGTCACCATCCCTGGAAGTATTTAAAAGATGGGTAGATGAAGTGCTTAGGGATGTGATTAAAGTACAGTTGGACTTAATGATCTCAAAGGTCTTTTCCAACCTAATGATTCTATGACTATCATTCTATGATAAAAAATGGCGTGTGCCAGCCTTTCCCTGAAAAGCATCAAATATCTGCGATTCTAGTCTTTTTGCCTCAAACCCAGAACTCTGTATCAACAAAGTTTAGTGTTCCAAGTACTTTATCTCATCTGACTAAATTCTGACTTTTGAGATTCAGTCTTTCTTTTCTTATGAGAGAACTTATGAGAAATGGCTGAGAGAACTGGGGGTGTTTAGCCTGGAGAAGAGGAGACTGAGGGGAGACCTCATTGCTGTCTCTAACTACCTGAGGGGAAGTTGTAGAGAGGAGGGAACTGGACTCTTCTCCCAAGTGACAGGGGACAGGACAAGAGGGAATGGCCTCAAGCTCTGCCAGGGGAGGTTTAGGTTTGACATTAGGAAAAAAAATTCACAAAAAGGGTCACTGGGCACTGGAACAAGCTGCCCAGGGTGGTAGTTGAGTCACTTTCCCTGGAGGTGTTTAAGGCATGGGTGGACAATGTGCTGAGGAACATGGTTTAGTGTTTGATAGGAATGGTTGGACTCGATGATCTGATGGGTCTCTTCCAACCTGGTTGTTCTATGATTCTATGATTCTCTCTTAATCTGACTTTTCCATTTGTGACTATCTCCAATGAGATTATTATCCAGTATTGTTTTCTATTTATACTATGATATCTCAGTCAAGCTCAGTGTTTCCTCTATTCTTTCTCATCTTTTATTTTCAGAGTTGCTGTTCTCTGCTTTGAGGTAGCTACCAGCTCTTGCCTAGGCAGTTTCAATTTCCCTTTTCTGATTTCTAATCCTGGTTTTCCAGTGGTCTTACATAATAACTTTCTTCCAGTTTTTGGTTCTCAATTGCAATCTAGTATACTAACCTTTTGTCTTTTTCCATCTTTATTAAAACAAAACCTTTCTGGACAGATTTTATTTCTTACAAATAAGACTGAAATTATTACACAGAAGCTAATTGATGCCAGTTGAGAATCTGGGTGTGTTACGGGGAAATTGTTAGTGTTATCTACTATGTAGGTTTCCTTACACTTCTACCCCTCAGACTCTCCTTTCAGTGGTCTAGAACTTTGCAAGACTTTAATGTTGGATAAGAAATTTTCCAAGCTGCATTTCTTCCTCGGGCTATACTTCAGGTTAATATTGCTCAGAATAATGCAGTTGGGTTTTTTGGTGTTTTTTTTTTTTTTTTTTTTTTTCCCAAGAACAAAGCTGTTCAAAATGCAGCAATTGTTTACATGAAATAAATAGTGCTGTTGATAAGACAATTACTTTTAATCAAGCCTTCACCTGCTGTTGGTGCGACCACCACGGGAAAATCCACAAGAAAATTAATTATTCTTTCTTTAGAGAAGGTTAGGTACTAGCTATGGCAGAGGTCCTACATGAAAATAAGCATGATCAGGTAATTAAAATCTTCCTTGTAATGTAGGTGCACAGGGCAGAATTAGGGCTTTGCCAGCAGTTGTAATCTAGCCTTGATTTTCTGAGTTTGCCTTCAGGACTTGATAATGCTCGTTTAAGATCATGGCTTCGTTGCTGTGTGAAGCAGTAAGTTTAACAAGAATACCTGCATAATACTTTTTCTCCACATTCTGTAATTCATATAATTTATCACCTTTATCCTACCCCAACAGTGACAGAAACTATAATCAAGTAGGAAATTTTCTGGTTTTGTATTTAGAGAATCCTCATTTTGCCTTTTACCTTTAAAATTAACTTCAGTGCTAGGTACTCTTTTAAACTATATCATCCGAAGTTGTTTTATCCTTCATATTCTTATGATCTGTGCTATTAAAATATGACTTCTTCCCTGAAAGAGCATATGTGATGCAGTTATAGAACACTGATAAAAAAAACTATGTCTCCTCCCTAGTTTGTTATGAGTAGACGAGATTTCAATCTCACCCAGATTTTTCACTGTGGTGAAAACTTTGACAACAAAACTCATATTTAACTTGTATAAAGCAGTGATCAGATGCTGACTTGAATGTATTCCAAGCTTAAAAATGATATACTGCTTGAATTAATAGGTTCCCTTTTATAAATGAGCACAGTTCTTTCTAAGCACATTAATATTCACAAAGACCAACCTAAACTTCCGTTTCATGATTATGTGGACATTCACATGGGGCTATATTAATTAGATTTAGCAGTGAACTGGAACTCTTTAGTGTAATAGCCTCACTTTTTTTGAACTTACCTTTCTAACTTTGTCACTGTTTTAAATTGTATTATATCACAGATGCATGTAGGTTTATCAGAGATTAAACGGAATTATGCAACTAAGCCCTATTAAGCCCTATTAAAACTCAGAAAGAGTTATGAAGGTAATTTTCTTTTAGTGTTAAAGACTCAGTAGTAAATGCTATGTAAGCCAATTCCATTCCTTATTTGGGTAAAAAAAAAATTTTTATTAACATTCCTTTTTTCTCTTCTAGGTGTTTTTCTAGTTTTTTGTCTGTTTCCATCTTCAGGAAAAAAAAATGAGTTGTGGTTTTTTACACGGTATCTCAGCTGCAAAGATAATGAAGAACTCAAGAACGTGAGCTCACTGTCTAGAGACTCATCTATTAATCTTATTAGAAACCCCATATTTTAGATAGCGTTATTAACATTTCTCATTGATTCATTCTTGTCTTCGCTCTAGGAGGTATGCTTAGCAGTGTATTTGTTTTTGCTTTTGCATTTTGCCTGTATTTAAACATACATGTATTACATGTTCTATGTGGTAAATGTATGTTATATATGAATATTTTAGTTACACATGTATTTTATTAGTATACAATATTAACTACATATTCTTACATACATAGAAGTGAACATTTAACAAACAATATGGTTTTGTTGTATCTCTAGCTTACACTGGAGAATAGTTTACAGAAATAGGCCTTTAAAACACACTGCAGTTTGAGTTGGTTCCTTGTTTACTGTGGGCCTGTCCTGATACTGGTTTTAAAAGTGTGCATGTCAGAACAGCAGTCCCTAGTGGACCTATGCAATTCCTTCCAATTTGGAGAAAATTTTAGAAGCCTGACAACATTTTATGGATAATGGGAGTAGAAACATTCAACACTACCAATGATATTGCTCTAGGGAAAAATGAGTGTTATGGAGTCATGTACCCCAGCTTTATGGTACCTGCAGTTGAGTTGCTGGTGCGTGTTTGGCAACAGATTATTCTATTTTTGTAAAACATATGCAATAAAATGCCCACTCTCTGAAGTTTTATCCTCTCCTGGATTAAAATCAATATTTAATTTAAGATGCACTGTATAAACTTTGCATATCTACCCTGCTGCTTATTTTCTGGTAATGTACATGATGAGCTTAGTCACAAATGCCAGAAGTGCTCTCAGGCTGCTTACAGAAAAATATTTACAGTATTGGGAAGGATGCATTTATATTCAGTGTGAAGGCTCGGATGATGTTCCTCCTGGAGATCAGCAGGACTTTAGGTCAATATGAATTACAGTCTTTAAGAACTGGAACAGTGGTAGCCAAAACCTGTGTGTTAAAGCCAGCCATGCAGTGCAGAGCGAGCTGTCAGCATCTTCTTAGAGAGACAGATCATACACAAAGGGCAGCGTGCATAGGAAATAAAGGGCAAGAGAAAAGGTTGGTAAACAGCGATTTAGTGGCAAAATGAGAAAGGCTTTGCCTCACCAACAGATATTGTTCAGCCATAGAGGGCAGAG
This sequence comes from Coccyzus lansbergi, assembly GCA_033558105.1. NCBI lineage: Eukaryota > Metazoa > Chordata > Aves > Cuculiformes > Coccyzidae > Coccyzus > Coccyzus lansbergi. The sequence continues at coordinate 4,413,032 of JAUMJK010000305.1, read as the reverse complement.
CTTTTCCTCAAACATGACAAGGGGTTGAGTAACAAAAGGAAAAACAGCTGCTCAGAGTCATCTGAGTTTTAAAAGTAATTTTATTGGACTATTTATTTTCTTTCTAGGAAGATGGTAAACCTTAATAAAGTATATTCATAGAACTCTCTAGTTTTACAGAGATTCTGGAAATAATAGCAGTTCTGTCAAGAAATGGAACTGCATCACACAGTCTGTGTTTTGTCAAAAAATTAAAAACTGATGCAAACACAAGGGCTGACTAATTAGCACTTGCACAACAATGACTAGTAATAATTTGCAAAAATACCTGTTCCTAATCATAATCTTATGACAAACTTCAGATTTAAAAGAATACCTTTAAATGTCATTGACTAAATTCAGATAATGAAAATGTACATTAAATAATCTTACAAGCTGTTCTCAGGCATTCCGTGAATAGAAACAGAATTATAAACTAGATCAGTAAATGATGTGTTGTAAATTATTCGTTCACCTGTATTTATTATTCACTCAGAGTAGGTCCTTATTAAAGTTTTTTTTTCCCTTTTTTTCTGCTTCCTTAAGCATATAACAATATAATTTATAAGATTTCGAACTTTGCTAAATTCATGTGATTAAAATTTTTCTAGAAAAAAATGTACAACGAATAAATTCACATCATGAAAGATCCTGCACAAATAGGATTAGTAGCTCTGTCCAGAATGTGATGTGTGGATCCCATCTAAGTTCCAACTAAAGAGAAAGATGAAGAAAGTGCCTGGGTTGGGGTTTTTTTGTTTTATTTGCTTTGCTTTGTTGTGGGATGTCAGAATGTGTATGTGTGTGTCTGAAAGACAAGGATGTCTGTTTTCAAGGTCTACCTCATGTCAACAGCCTGTTAGTCGGGTTTTAACGGGAGTTTGCCTACATCTATTAAATATGCTGAACTTCTTAAAATCCCAAAGTTGGTTCGTTGTTTAGTTAGTTTCTTTTTGTAAAGAAACGGACCAGTGCATGCATTTTTACATATTTAAGATAAATTAATCCAGTACTTCCTAGACAAACCCTGAAATTCAGTTAATGCATGTCATATAAGAGGATTCATTCCTATCTTTTACATAAAGACGAATTGGGAACTTTTTTCTAGATTGTATACTAGAAATTAGTTGTTTCTTGATTCATTATATTCATAGTTGTTGTTAATGTAGGTATTCTTTGTTTATTCATAGATATATTTGGTCTGGTTTTGAAGCTGATGTTGTTCTTGACATAGAAATATTTAATAATAATTCATAGAGTAACTTAATGTAGCACAAAAATATATCCATTTATATATTTAAACTTTTCTGGCTTTCAGCTTTGTTAAATATTCCTATGATCTTACACTGCAGAGATGCAAAAGGGAAGTGCCATATTTATCTTCACTATACCATAATTTATTTTGCATACATTCATCAACTCTTGTCTTCTGAATTAACATTGGACATCTTTTCATTTCTGTAGTACTGAAGTCCTACCATGTCCCTAATAATTTTATGCCTGCTTCTGAATCTGTTTAATTTCTTGCCTTTTTATTTTCATTTTTTTCTGTTGAAATAAATTAGGCTTTTTGTAATGCTTAGAATATGTAAGATTCTTACCAGGCTGCAAGTAATAAGCTCTCATATATTGTTGTTTTCAAAATTGTCTTTGGAGACTTATCAGGACACTGTATTTCTTCTTTATCAACTCTTTGTCCTTTTTGCTTCTAGATATTATTTTATTGCTAGTCTTAATCTGAATTTGAAAATTGGAAAATAAAAGCCCTGGAAAGCTTTAAATTTCTTTAATCTTAAATATCCTGCATGAATGATTTATATAGGATTCTAAAAGACGTTCCCATGTTTCTTGTTTTTTAACTAAATTCTAATATTATTCTTAAATGATTGCAGTAGACGACTGCTGTGACTTATGCTCATATATTTTAAGATGATAACTATTTGTGGGGTTTTGTTACTTAACTATTTTGCTGTTAATAGTGTACCTATTTGGATAATACCTCTGTAAATCTGTTATTGAAATGAAATGCCTCCAACACATAAAAATTACATTATCTGAGAAATCCTCAAAGTCCACAGACCACTCCCATCTACATGAAAGACAGTGGAATAAAAATCTCAGAGTGGAATTTATGTTAGTTGAATAAATGACACGGAGAACAGCCAAATGGAAACACAAGCTGAAACACTCATCATCACTGAAATAAAACCTAAAGAAAATGTGAATATTCAGAATGGTGAGGATGCATTAAAAACCAAAACTAAGTGGAATGAATTGCTTTGTGAGAAAAGACGAAAGGTTTTGAAAAATACTTGTGGCAAGTGGTAGGTGGAGAGGCCAAACAATGAAGCAGCTGAAAGAAAAAATTCAGAAGACTTGACAGCTACTAGTAAGTGCTGTCCATATCTGACAAGCTGCACTGCAAACAAACTTTAAAATCCATCTACACGTTTTCTGTCTTCTAGCCCACAGCAATTAAACCTACATGTTGTACACATTGGGGTTTTTTTCTAGCTAAACAATGTCTAAAGAAGAAAAGGAAGTGGGGAGTGAAGGATCTGCACATGAAAAGAACACCAAATATTCTTTTAGTTGCCCTACAAATCACTGCATACAGGTAATTTCCAGCAGATTGCTTCTTTCATGAGCATAAACAATTCTTTGCTAGTAGAAACTGTGATTGGTTTCTAGTGTTGTGAGAAAAAAGTTTAAAAGAAAAAGAACTAGTCATTAAGATCTGGTTCAGCTGGAATCTGGAATAGGAGAATTAGATGTTGGAAAAAACCTTTTTAGAAACATGAGGGGAAAAAGTAATTCAGTATCATAAATCTATCTCAATCATGCCTTTTATTCTCAGTCAATATTGTCCTTATTAATAGGTCCTGATAGATACAAGCATGCAAGATGACTCTTGAAATTAGATATAGGAAGGCTTTTCTGGTTAGAGTTCTTTAGGATTTGGTGAAAGATTGTTGTTACATGTAACAACACTAAATATGTGATATTATTGCTTCTCATCTTGTCAAACTTCCTTATTAGAAATCTGACAAACAGCATTTGTGCTCCTTGTTTGTTTGGTGAAACTAGTGAAGTTTCCTAAGCATGTGGAATTAAAAAAAGCCAGATTCCTGACATGTCACCAGTTTCACAAGTTGAATCTATATAACTAGGTTCAATATCTTATTCTCTGATTATTCAAATTGTTACTGTATCTAGAAATTTCAGACATTACTCGGGAATATCACATTAAAACAGACAATCCTTGAACATAACAGTTCCTCTTCAGGAGCTGCAATATGATGCAAGGCAGAAGGCATAGTTCTATATGTGTCTTGTATATGCATATGCCAAGCAGATCTGCCAAAGGAAGTAATGGCACATATTCCCTGCTTCCAGCCATTAACTGCTGTCTTTTTGCTACCTTGCCCTTTTGGCTTGGCATGAATTTTTGAATGGTTGCACAGTGAGTTGAATCAAGGAATTGGTTTATTTGAAAGGTAACCCAGTGTGAGGAAAATGTTCAAAGTTCAGTGCCCAGTTCTGTTCATTCTCCTTGGGAACAAAAGTCAAATTAATCATACAAAAGTGCAACTACACTTATTCTCAGCATGTTTCATGAACAACTTCTTAAAGATCCTAAGATGAAGCCATTGGTTTTTTTAAAACTTGAACTATTTTACTTCCTAATCATTTTGGTATAAGTAGTTTTTTTACGTCTGATTTAAATTTCTTTGCTGCAGTATTAACTTTCTTATTCTTGACCTGTTTAATGTGGACATGGAGAAGAGATGATTTCCTTCCTTCTCCCTTCTTGTCTCTAGTATATTAAGATTTCTATGTGATCTCCTCTATCTATTTCCAATTCTAAGCAGTGCCACTTTCTTTATATCTTCCATTTTGCCTGTTTTTTCTAGCCTGAGTACTTCTCTCACAGTTTAATGTCCAAAGCTTTACATGATTCCAACTGTGAACACACTGAATTTGAGGAAAAGTCCATGACATCAGAAGGCAGAACAGGTTTAGCTGGTTCGTTTAAATCATGAGAAAGCAATCTTTTCCTTGCTCTGTGAAAAACAATTTTGTCACTGTAAGTTGTTATCTATTAATTTTTTCCTCTTATTTGAATCTTTGACAGGACAACTAGCACCATTAATTGTCTTATATAATATATAAAATTTTGTATTTACAATTGAGACAAATTTAATTTGTAAAGCTTAACCGCTCATGTTGTAAAAGTCTCAGCTCCAAAATATGGATCCCAGACTTTCCCTTTCTAATTGTATGAAAATATATGATAGAGTAAGTGCTCATTTGAAAGCAAAATTGAAGTAGAGGATAGTTTTAAACTCATTGTTTTTTTGGCAATATTATCAGTGTACAGCACAGAAATAACCTACATAAAGAAGTATTACAATTTATTTTTGATTTTAACTCTCTTTTGTACCCATTTGTTTTCCATTATGCTATAAAATGGTGTTAACAGAGCATAAAACTCAGTTAATGCAACATAAAATGCTATTATGAAATACAATGGCTGAGATTCTGGAAACAAAATTATGAACTAAACTTTCCCTGTATACCTGCTTTTAATTCAGTCATAGAAGAATAATAATCTGAAATTGTTGTCAAGATATTTCTTATAAATATTCCCACGTTTGCTTTTGGCAGTCAAAACCAAATAAGCAAAGATAAAGGTCACTTTAAGGAGTTTCATTGATGAATTTTTTTTCTATTTATATATTTTTCAAAACATTTCTTAAAAGCAAAGATGCTTGAATAGATTATATTTATCTTTTCCTTGAATTTTGTAAGGATTCCATGTTAACTAAATGAAGATTTTCTCCAAAAGGTCTAAGTATGTTACTTTCTAATATTCAAACAGCTAACTAGGAATTACAGAACTCTAGAGATCACACAAGTACAGAGTGGTATATCCAGCTTTGGTAGTCCCTTGTATTTCTTAGAGAATCTTCACTAAAGAAAATCTGTGTTTTAGGGATAAAATCTGTCATCAGCATTTAGACTGCTTTGGGATCATGGTAGTCGTCAGTGTACTTCAAAACTTGTTTGGATTTTTTGTGAAAAGGGAAAGTTGGCATAGATGACGGCACAATACCATTCACTGCCGTATGTAAATGCTGTGCGGAGCCAAAGAGGCCCAACAATATGAGGGCAAAAACCTATTCTGAAAGCTCCTACAATGCAGTTCAGGAAGTAGGAATTTTCCTCTGTAAATTCCTGTACATATTATTTTAAGAAATTGTTTCCAAATTTTAATGTGAGACACCTGCATTAGCAGAATTTGCAGAGATGGTTGAAACACCAAGGGTGTATTCACTGAAAGACAGCACTGGGAAATGGAGCATTAATCTAAGAGACAATGATCTCCTTGTAGTCAGGGAGCACAACATGAGCAGTGAGCCAACTGTTCTATGAATGCAAAGGAACTCAGTGGTGCATGAATGGCAATGTGAATTGAACTCACTGTGAATGTAGTGTTAAATCCATTGTGTAAGTCTAGTAAATATGGTGCACTGGATTTGATAATTGCCTGTTATCTCTGCAGTTAATTAGCCGATCAGTTCTGTAATTTCAAAATCTCAAAATAACAACGCAACGTAAAGTGGCAATATCTGATTCAGGAAAAGCGATAACATGCATCTAGTTATAGGCCCTAAAAAGATCTCCTTTGTGATAAACCTACATAATTTTTTTTTTTAAAAAATAACCGTAGACACTAATGATGTCTCTCTAGCTGAGGCCCAGAGTCACTACTTAATCCTATTGTTGAGACAAGCGAGCCACATTTTCTTGGCTGCCCAGTGTTTAACACTCCTCACCTCTTTGCCTTCCAGACTCAGTTTTTCTTTTTTTATTGTTGCTTTAAGGGAACTTTTGCAATTACTGTCATGTTACAACTTTATCTCGACTCCCTTGATTTTGCCAAACGGGTATTCATAGGGTTTCTTCTCCCTCTGCTGCAAACCTCAGGTGTTTCTTGCTCATAAACATGAACTCATCTCCCATCCCTGTGATGATCTCTTTCCCATTGTGCCACCCTCTACATTATCACTGGAAACTACAGCACCAACATATTTGCATCTTGTATATAAATATAAAACACTGATTTCCTCTTCCTGCCCTTAATCCAATTTCCTTTGTCATGATGAGAAACCCAAAACCTATATAAGAACTCCTATTAGTGCAATAGGTACTACAATTACTGCTCATGAAAATTGTCAATGTTGCCTCACTCTTTCCTTCTCCTCTTCAACCTTTCTCTACATACAGGTGTTGTCTCAAATGAACAATACTTCTTTTGTGTATGAGGGCTTATGCATGGCAAACCTATGATAAACAGTTGTTCTTGCCCATTTTGGAGCAAGGCATGTTATACATGCTGGCACAACCCACAACACTAGTTGTTTATTTTGAACCTCATTTAGAAGAGTTCACTAAAGAATGAGGGTATTATTTTTAAAAAGTCTTAGTCACTAAGGAATGCTTGTATGCTGAATGACTTAATTTATTTTTAGATCAGTCGAAGTGTAGAAATGGATAGAAGAAATACCCCATGTCACTATCACAGCTAAACATTTTGAAATGTCAACCCACAGCCTGGGGCTGTTAGAGAGAATTGTAAATAATATATCTGCTTTGCCTGAAGTAGCATACTGTATACAATTTTGATGATTTGTCCAGTACTTGATAGTATATACAGCAAAGAGGATTGAAATATTTGGTAATAGGGTTAAGTACAGAAAAATCAAATAGTACTTCAGATACTAATAAATGTAAAAGATTTTACTTATATTGTTTTTTGTCTGGATCATCCTTCAGAAAAAAAACATTGGAAATTGATTTTCAAAATTATGAAATGCCTAAAGCGATTTATGAAATAATATCAGTAACATTAAAGAGAAATGTAGGTTTAGTTCACCCTTTGTAGTTTTGCATTTATTCATTTTAAACAAGGAACAATGTATCAAGGAAACATTAACTGTACAGTATCTGATTAGAAGATGTTATACTCTGGAAGGAGAATAATTAACACAATTCAGATAACTAATATAAATACATCTGAATATAACTCTTCAAATTTATATATGAGCTAGGATTCAAATTGTATTCTACATTCATGAAAAATACATGAAATAGTACATATTTTCTATTCTTTTAGATTTAAAAAAAAATGATTAATCTATAGCACAAGTTGTTGCAATAGGATTAGTAAGTCTGTGTGTATATGCTTGATAAAATGTTCTCTTTTTCTCAGAGACTAATACTGTAACTGCTCTTATCCTTTTTTCCCCCCTCCCCCTAGGCCTCCCCTCAAAAACCCATAAAATAAAAGTCTGTATTTTTCTGGAAAATGGAAAATTTGAGTGGTAGACTGTTTTTTCATTCTCCTCCAAAAAGGTATGGTTTTACCTTTTTGAAATGGGCTGAAACGTAGAACTTCTAAAATAGACCGAATACCCTGCTCAATTTGCATTCTTGTTAAACCTGATTAGAATGGGAAGGTTTGAAAAATCATGAATAAAAGTTTGGCCTTATTTAGGTCGACAGCATTGAATTCAATGAAGCACAGATTTGTCTAGCGTATAGAATGTTATGTTAAAGAAAAGCCTAAGGATGTGGTTTAGTAGATGACAAAGGATTATTATCCACCAAAATCTGCATAATGCATTTACAAAGTAATGTGAAGGAATGAAAACTTTGTAAAATAAAATTATTTTTGATAGCAGTGTGGATCCAGACCCCATTTTGTCAGGATTTCAATAAGGCTCTAAATCTCTAAGATATGATTCAATTTACAGATCTAAGGGTCTCCATTCAAGTGGACCTGATTTTGAGAACTATGGGATTTCTAAATTTCTAGGACATTAGTGTCATGACTATGAGTAACTATTTGTTCTAATTCTCTAGATAGCTGTCATCCTTCCTAAAATACTCTCCTGAACTTTCACTCTTCAGTAATTGTTCCAGCAGTGAGCAATGCACTCTTACTGTTGAATGGATTGAGACTGTTGAATTTGATCTTCTTGTCTTTCCTGTACAATATCAGTCTGAAGCCTTTAGGCTGGAGGGGGTCAGAAATGAAGAGAGAAACTGGGCTAGATTTCAATGCCGTGATAAAAATACTGAACTTCCCAGCCATATTTTTCCATACCTGATTTAAGAGTGCAATGGCCCAGTACATATGATTTTCATCTTTCATCTGAGGAGCAAGTTACAGAGGCTTCAGAGATAGAAAAAGATTTTAATTAACCTCTCTGAGTGAACACATGGTATCTAGGCATCTAAAACTCACAGCACTTGAAACAAGTTATGTTTTACAGAAGATTAAGACAAAATTCCCATTTGGGAAGATATTGAAAAAGCATATTGCTTTTCTTTTAATTTTTTTTCATCTTGATTTATGCTGCGAATGCTTTGTCTCCTGGGAGATATCAGATACCACAGATTTTTAGCTGTGAGAGTGTAGGTGCCTTCAGCTAGGTCTGTTTGATTTTAGTACTATCAATCATCACTGCCACGGGTACTGGCAATAATTGTTCACTGCTTCATTTTTATTTCATCACTCTGAATTACTTCACCTAACTGTTAACAACTGTCTGAGCAAGGTCCTGGTGCTGGGAAGCACAAATGCCCCTTCTAGCCTTTTTCACTTCCATGAGAGTAAAGAAAAAAGTTCTTTTTCTCTACCAGAAAACAATACTAAACTAGCACGTAAAAGCAACGTGTTTCACTCATAGCTTCACTCTGAGTCCTAAAATAGGCTTCATATTTTCTCTTAGAGAAATGGAATAAAAGGGGAGATTTTAGTCTTCTAAATCTAAGTCTCTTAGGAAATTTTATGTCAACTAATATTAAAAAAGGTTGTTTGATGTTGTTTTGCTGTCCCAACTGCATTCTTTTAAACTAGCATCCAAATCAATGCCTCTAGGATAAGAAGTTAGAAGGACAGAGAATAATACATTATTTAAGACAGATTTTGCTACTTTACAAAAACCAGAAAAATAATTTTCATTAACTGGACAGAGACAACCTTTCCTGAAGGTGTTTAAGGCACGGGTAGATGAGGTGCTGAGGGACATGGTTTAGTGTTTGATAGGAATAGTTGGAATTGATGATCTGATGGGTCTCTTCCAACTAGGTGATTCTATGATTCTATGATTCTAATAGAAAACCTGAGGATAATAAAACATTGACTTTTTGGTCACTTCATGTTACAGAACTTGAACAGGGTTTTTGGTTTATGTAGGTCTGCTAGTTGTCAAATTGGCAATTTTGCGTGAGTTAAGAGAGATCAACATTGTATTATAGGGCATATTTAAAAGGCTGAGAGCTCATTAATAGAATTTCAAAGCACAACCAGTAGACAACACTTTAATGAACAGTTTCAAAGATTATCATAGGCTCCGTAACCATTTTTCTTGTGAAAAAGTGGAACAGGTAGATAGAAACTAAATCTTCAATTTCTCTTTGTGTTGCAAAGGAATAAACTGTAAAGCACATGTAGATGAACACACTAAACAACTGATTTTTCAAAATACCTAGCTTTCAAGTGAAATCAAAGATATCCTAGGTAAACCCTTGTATTGCTCATTTATTTTTTCATGTTTTAAAATGAGAAGAGATCAGCTATCAAACCTGAAATTCAAATGAAAACACTTATCATGTAAACATTTTTTCTTCTTACCTTATACTGAGAAATTACAGATTTGGGGTCTGTAGCACTTCACTCTGTGTACAAAAAAAAAAAGAGGAAAACTAGCTAGCTGAGTATATTTCTTTGCTATGACTAGGAAGAAATTTGTTAGCAGTCATGGGTCTTTTCTGTAGGCAGCAATTTCTGGAACTTTTTTTAAAGTGTATAAATTCAGTTCAATTATAAACATTTAAAAATGAATTTAAATGAATAATAATAAAAAAATGTGCTTTTAAGAGATATGAGTTTCATTCTGCTTGGTGAACTAGATGTTACAGAGTTTCGTTCTCTCATACACTTTTGTTAGGTTTCTGCCTCAAAACAATATTCCTAAAGGGATTTAAGCCAAACCACTCATGACCTCAGGTAACCCAGCTGATCTACATGAATTTTTGGGTGCAGGGTGGGCTCTAGGAAAGTCTGTGCCTCTTAGGGTAGGGGTGAAAAATGGTATCCTAGCCCAACTGATTGGCCCAGTCTGGTACTTAGGAAGGGTTGGCAGATAAGTCTAGTACCTGCCTTCAACCGTTCTTGTATGTCCTATGCCTGTGCTGCAAGGCCAGAAAATCCTGGCCTGAGGTTAATGCTTCTTTTAAGCCAGTGCTGTTTTGCTGTAGTCCTGTAACTGCTGCTTTTGAAAGCCTAAAAACAGTTCACATGGTTGCACAACCTTGAGTCACAAGGTAGAGGGTATGAGCCAGGTCTCTGCATGCCAAGAGGAGAAAAGGCAATTCTAAAGATGACTTCTTAAGTGGATAAGGTCGCTAAACATTGCAGTCCTTTGACACTGGGAGAAAAAAATCCTTCCTAAGTGACAGGGTTCTGATGTATTTTTAAGCAAGGTGTGGAAAACATGCTGTCTGTGAAATGCTGTGTTTTAGCAGTGAAACAAAAAGCTTTAAATGTAAGAGAAAAGATGTGTGAATTAATTAGATGCAGCTGAAATACTTGGAAGTAGAACAGATAAAGTATGACTTGCGTATGCAGAATGTTGATTACATGTCGCCAAAACTATGGATCTATTTTTCTAGTTTACATTTTTTTTCTATGATATTGTCAAGGTTTTAAAAGCACAAGGATAATTTTGGAAGTGTTCAAAACCTACGAAAAACCTCATTTTCAAAAACTGCAAGTTTACATTTCAGCACTAAAGCAAATGTCATTTTTCTTTACTACTATAATCTGGTCATTTGCTTGCAGTTACTGAGTTGTCTTGGACTGACCTGGGAGCACAGTGTGTAATCGGCAGTAGTTTTTCTAGCCTTAACAACTCACATCAAAATTCATTGTACTGAAATTCTTTCCCAGAAGGTGTAAGATTTTGCAAATATGATTTCATTAACTTCCTAATACTTGATGTGTTTATCCTTTTGTTTCTGTTGTTTATTTTTCCCCTTGAAGGTGTGCACAAATTCTTATTATAGTATGGCTAAGTCACTATATTCTTGTTACCAAAGTCTCCTGGATGTCCATGACTGATGCAGAGAGAGCAGATTGAATGTTTACAAAGGCATTAAAGCTGAGCAGCCCATGCTGCACTTAATACTCCTCCTTACCGTGAGAGAAAAATAACTGTTATGAAAACCAAAGCTATCCTTTGTTCAGCACAGACAATAATGAATATGGTTTAAGTCATTTTGGTCATTTCCTCATTTGGTATCCACTCCTTTGGGGAAGAAAGGGTTAAAAATGTTCACAGCCTTTCCTTCTCATGATATTGGATGGTTGTTTGTTTGCCACCATCATTTGATCAGGATGGAACTAGTGGGAAAAATAACCTTCCTGAAAACAAAAAGTGCAGCCAGCTTTGAGGAGGAATGACATTCAGCGTTGTTTAGTGTTTGCATTTCCAGGGTCTTTTAGAAAGGACAATTTTTTTTCTGCTGTGGTTCATATAGCTGGCATATTTGCTGGATGTGAAACACAATGTTATCAGACATGTCTAATGCAGCCAGTGACATTCAAAAATTTGATGAATCCATGACCTGATTCTGCAAAGTGTCTGTATAAAATAATTTGAAAGCCCACTGCTTTCAAACAGGGGCAAAGCTGACTGTGTTTTTGACAGTATCATTCACCGTTATATGCTCCTCTAGTATTATTATTTTAACATGGACACAAGACCTTCAAAATTCATCCAGTCTGTGTTTCAAACTTTGTTTACTGTTTTCTGTTAATTATCTATTTGCTACGTAAAATAGAGCACACAACTGCAAACAGGTGATTTTAAATACAGCCTGTTTTGATGTTGGACTGAAATATACTTGCTGGCATATTTTGGAAATATTAATTATTGAAAAAAGTAAGATTTCTATTTGTCAGTGTTTCTTTCCCATTGTTAAAATAGTAATAGACACCTATTGACTAATAATAAATAACAAACAATCTCAGATTTTTTTTTAATTTTGTAAATAAATTAGGAATTCCTTTTAGCAATTAATTAATAATCTTATCCTCTATCTTGCTAACTTCTATTTTTAACAAATATTTTACCTACTTTTGCACTGAGTTACCGTTAACTGTTTGAGCACAGGGAAAAGGAAAAAAACAAGGCATAATGATGCTAGAATTTTTTTATGAATCTTAGGTCAGTAGTAGTATTCTTTAAGTATTAGCCCTTTGAGTCGCTACCTAGAATCAGCTTAGAATAATTATTTAAAATATAACTAAAAAAAAATCATTTTTTGTGGAGAAATGTTGGAAAATGTGTTGTATACTGGCTCAATGACCAGATGGTAAATCAAAAATGTACAAGGATATACAAACATAGATATTAATTAGTCTGCATTTTTACACTGCATCAGAGTTTAGCCTGACTTGCTGTGTATTGACCTGAAAATCCATGGCAACTACCAGAGGAGATAAATGTGATAGTAATTTTTTCTTTTTAAAACAATTTTCTCCAGAATTTTTGTTTCAATTTGTTTCGAGATAATCAGGCCTTTAACAAATCAGCATTACAAAATGAGAATTTATTGATAAGCCTAAAAGGCTAAATGAAGTATCTTTATTTAAGAAATAAAACCAACTAGCTACCTTCTTGCTGGTAAAATTGTTGTTGAACCAGTAAATTCCATGAAGAGGTCAGGACACTCTTTCTTTTTGCTTTCTTGCCCACAGTATTTGAAGACCACAGTCTCTGACTCCCTTCTTTACTGTGAACATACTCCATACCACATAGTATTTCCTCTGGTATATGGTTGTTTGCTGCTTTAGCAACAAAATAATGACCCTTTCTCCACCACTTTACCTCCTCATCTGGGAGGTAGTTTGCCTACCTCCCAAGGTGCCAAAAGTATCCAGACATCTTTAGCATTCTGAATCTCAACTGTGATAAATGGCACCTAGCACTGAAGTGTGACCTGTAGACTTCTGAGCATCTAAAAGGCTGCAATAACTGGTAAACAGGATTTCAGTAAAGTTTTCAGTAAAAAAATAAACCACAAAAGCAAACAAATCCCCCAACTCTTGCTAACAAAATTTCATAGATCTTATAAAGGTCATTTTTACAAAACATTTATGAATCTTAACGAGTTTAAACTGTATTTCCTTAGGGATCTCCATGCTAAATAATTCCATTTGGGGGAGCTGTTTCACTGCAACTCTCTGAGACTTGCAGTCCTCCTGGTCTGATCTATGAGCAAAGCAACAAAGGAAAAGGGCAGGTCAGAAACCTGTCTGTGACAAAAGGCAACAATTAAGCTTGACAAAGTAGTAAAAAAGAACTTATTAACTCTGGAAAAGAATAAAGAAAGGGGGGAAAAATAGATTAGCATAATCAGGGGAATGTACAACTTAGGTGGGCACTTCAAAATTTCTGGCAGACCTGTATATAGTCTGGAGCTGACTGAGTATGGAAGATGCCCCTAAGAAGGAGACCTAACTTTTCTAGAGAGCATAGATCGAAAGAATGGCAGAACACTTATCTAGGAAAATGGATTAAGAGCTAAAAATAATACTTTTCCATCTGGCCTGTTTTCCCAGCAAGTTAAGCTTAATTCCAAGGCAGGATTTCAGTACATGTTCATGGGCCATAAAATATTTCAGTAAAAGAAACCAATTGCATCATCCTTTTTTCCCACAGTGCCATGTGGAAAGCTCCATTTCAGAGTTGTGTCTTTTGCTCTTGCTTCTCTGTCTGAAATTCCACTGTCAGAGAATTATTTTTGATCATGCTCCTAAATTTGCTCTCACTCCAGTACTATCTGATATTTATATTCTCTGCCATCAAATATTTATGGATAGTTGTTACACCCCCTCTCAGCATTCCTTTTACTGGGCCAAAAATTTTCATTTATTTTTTCCTTGCAAGATATGACATTCAGTTCCTCTGAAGATCTATGTAAACCACTTGAATTCTTTTCTTCTTGAATGCCACGCTATTATTATTATTACACTGATCATTGAGTTAGCCTGTGTTTTTTTAATGTGATATGCTAGGCTTTAATAAAACTGGTTGTGCTTGCCAAATTTTTTACTAAAAATGGTGTTAACGATGCTGAATTTGAGCAGTCACATTATTTGAAGTAGTGACTTTACTGAAAATCTTGCTCAGTCATAGCATTTTCCCTGAAAGTTAGTGATTGTTATCAGTCCTATAGCAGTTTCTCGTCCATTGCTATTACTTCATGTCTTTTCTAGCTCTATTAGTTTTCCATGTGACAGTACCAATTACACATTGAAGTCCAATTAGATGAGATTTCTTGTATTTCTCTTATTTAGGAAATTAATCGCCAGATTATCTTTGCCAAGACTTTTAATGTCTAACCCTGTTTTCTTTAACTTCCATCTCTGTAGCTGTTTTTGATGTAAAATTCTGAATATTTGGATTAAGTAATTCACTTCTGAATTAGCTTTCTTTTTTTATATATATGTGCTACAGTTACTATTCACTAGATTCCTTTCTCTTTAAAATCATTGTATGAATGTTTGTGGTGCTAGGTTTACAGTTGGACTCAATGAACTTACGTAATTTTTCCAACCTAAATGATTCTGTTATTCTATATTGATTTTGTATGTCAGATATGCAAAAAGTTAGAATCATAGAATCATAGAAGGCACAGGTGGATGAGGTACTGAGGGGCATGGTTTAGAGATTGGTGGGAATGTTTGGACTTGATGATCTGGTGGGTCTCTTCTAAACTATGTCCCTTAGCACCTCGTCCACCCATGCCTTAAACACCTCCAGGGAAGGTGAATCAACCACCTCCCTGGGCAGCCTATTCCAATGCCCAATGACCCTTTCTGTGGAAAAACTTCCTCCTAATGTCTAGTCTAAACCTCCCCGGTGGAGCTTGAGGCCATTTCCTCTTGTCCTGTCACTTGGGAGAAGAAGCCAGCACCCTCCTCTCTACAATCTCCTTTCAGGTAGTTATAGAGAGCAATGATGTGACCCCTCAGCCTCCTCTTCTCCAAGCTAAACAACTCCAGATCTCTCAGCCGTTTCTCATAAGACCTGTTCTCCAGCCCCTTCACCAGCTTCGTTGATCTTCTCTTGTGAGGGGATATCATTTATCCCAACAACTGGTGGTCATTAAGCTCTTTGAATTTTCCTTCCAATTTCTTGCTAATCAGGTTGGTTGGGCATCTTACTGTTTACATATAAATCCTTTCTGAGAGAACTATTGATTCAGTTAAGCTCCTTCTCAGAGGATTTTTTTATCCTCTTTTTCCTGTCACTTCCCTCATGTAGATTGATGATAATTTTAGTATCTTTGGCTTGTAGGAATCCCAGGTCTCTACCATATACTGGGGCCCTCAAGTTTACTTGTTTCACTACTGTTTATATATTCGTACTTTTAATATGGAAAAACTAGGATCTAGAATACAGCTGAAATTTCTAAGTATATCACCATGAATAATGAATGATAACAGACAAATAAAAATAATAGTTAATTAATTTTATTTTTCAGATTTTTTTTTTCTGTAATAACTGAATTGAAAATCTGAAGTTAAATTTAATACAAAAGGCAAAGGTAATTCTTCCACAGGTTATAAATTTATAAACTGATAATGTTCCCTTCAAATTTTTGTGTTGCAACTATTTCACATAACAAGAAAATAACCCCAATCCTGTATTGTCTGTTATTGTCCTTATGTGTATGTGTTTCTGTTTAATAGTGAAATCAGAATTAAGTTCATGAGCTTGTGCTGGTAGAAACTTTTTCTGTAGGTGTTTCTCTTTGGCCCATTGGATATATTTGCACTGTTTTCACCCATGACTGCAACTAGAAAGTTTATAAATCAACAGGATTTTGCTTCTTTTCTTAATGATATCAGAGAAGAAACTTTATAATGAGCAAACTTCAATTTGCAGAAAAGCTAATGGTCAAATCTCAAATGCGGACTAATGTGTCTTCCTGATGGAATTTGCAAAGCAGCTGTAGAAGTCACTTGGCTTGGGTAAAGCCTGCTGCATATTTACATGATTACATAAAGCTCTTTAAATCAAAATTTACAAGCAATCAGAAGACTTAAAAAAAAAGCAGTTAAGAAGTACAGCATAACATCCTTCTCCAATTTCCCCTCATTAACTACTTCATTTTTATGCATTCTGAACAGTTCCTGATCTTAAGTCAAAATGTGTCCATGATC
Organism: Coccyzus lansbergi; assembly: GCA_033558105.1. Lineage (NCBI taxonomy): Eukaryota > Metazoa > Chordata > Aves > Cuculiformes > Coccyzidae > Coccyzus > Coccyzus lansbergi. Next base: position 4,396,705 of record JAUMJK010000305.1, on the reverse strand, counting down.
AAATTCAAAGTGAACTCTCTCATAGTCTACATAATACTTTGCTAGATTAATTGCTCAGTTGGTATGAGCATCTTCCAATCAAAGCAATTTTAAAAATAAGATTATTTTGACTTTACCATGATTAATTTAAACAAGTTTAAGTGAAAGGCATATCCTTTGCTTTTCCCTGTGAGTATTGAAGGGCATTGGATCCATAGTCTTATTTCAGTCTTAAAGTAAAACAATTTGCATAAACATTAATAAATTTGCATAAATTATTTTCCATGACAATCTGTCAAGTAATTTGAAAAGCTGTAAATGATGACAATCAGTTTCATAATTGCAACTTATTTTAATACCCTCTTACTCTTTTTTTCACTATGGGCAGATTCAAATGCTGTGCTCATAAACTAGTAGCATTTTTATTGTCTTAGTTTAATCACAAGTAGACATATAAAGAGAATAAAATAGTTACCAAGTTATTATTTTGAACATTCAAAGTTCATCAGTCCCAATCTTATGAAATTAAAAATGCCTGCAAGTAAATTGGGCTATCCTGCTGGATTCTTTCCAAGCTTATAGAAGACAAACTTTGTTTAGTCTTTCTTTTTAATCTCCTACTTGTATATTTGCTGATGTTTTTATTGATTATTTTGTGTGGAATTTCTCAGGGGTGCATAAGCTTGTGTATTTTATTCTATAAATTATTAGTAAAATCTCCTGTTTTAGTAGGACAATGTGGAATAATGAAAATACACCAGAATTTTAATTTTAAGCCAGATTTTGTTTCCCTTAAAATATACCAAACAAATAACACTGCATGTCATGGTGTTAGCCCAGAAGCTGAGGGTTACAACATGTTAGAGCAGGACAGCTTTCTATTCTGTTCAGTGACCATTTAAGTGGAATTCATGAGATTATAATAATAGGGATTGTTCTGTTAATAGTATAAACAAAAGAAATAAATCTGAAATATGAGGTAACAGAATTTAAGAATGAAAAAGTAGGTTTTTGATGCTTAATTACTATTTACTAGTGATGAGTTACAAAAAAGTCTTCGATCTATAGCACATCACAAATATAAAATGCCCCATAAGAAAACTTGTATTTAATCAGAACAGAATAGAAGAATAATGGAGAATCCCAAAGTGTGTGGATACAAAGGTAAAATTTAGTTTTTCCAAACCTCCTTTTACCCCTGTTATGCCTCTGTGTAGCTTAACACTTTCCATATAAACCTTGAAATATAGTGGCAGAACAGTGAAGAAGTACACTAGAAATCACTTGTAGTTAAACTGATATTTCAATGAGCATCTATCTCCTGTTTAAGGTCACCTTAGACTGTAACTAGACCTGTCACACTTGGAGAAGAGAACTACAGTTGCTATTGATTCTTTTTTTTCTGAGGAAATAAAATTATAACTGCATCCTAGGTAACTAGGAATGTTTCTAGTGTAAGCTAATTTGAAAATGAGTTGCATAAACGTTTCTTGAACAATTGAGGAATAACACAACTTCTCTTTTCCAAGCAGATGACCTCATCCATTGAAAATTCAGAAAAACCTGAAAAGAAGGTTTGGACATCTACTACTGTTTTTTGATACTGAAGTAATTATTGTAAAAGTTAAAGCTTAGCTTACTGAATGTGTTTTCTTACTGAATCTTTGTCTGCATGTAGTCAAAACCACTAATAAAAACAAGAGAAACTCAAAGTCCAGGTATATTTTCATATATATATATATATATGCAGTCTTATGTAAATGTTGGTATGCAAATTATGTTCCTGTGCTATAAAATCTACAAATTTCTAGACTTAAAAAGACCTGTATTAAGAACTGTGTTAAAAAAATTTTTTTTGAGCCTTTTACATAGCATATTGATATTGCAGCACTTAGAAGAAACCATGCTGGACATGCATTTCCATACAGCCTGTGGAGATGAATATGACAGAGCAGACAGCCACACTGTAGACTTGGAGAATCCCATGCTGGACAATATGGATTTTTTCTGAAGGAATGGTGCCCAACAGAGAACACATGCTGGAGGAGGGAAAAGTGTGAGGAGGAAGGATGAGCAGAGAGATACCCCTACATACTGCCTGTAACCTCCTTCCCTCCTACCCCAAGCACCCTCCAGGGAATAGGGTTAGAGGAGTTGTGAGTAAAGGCATGCAGTTGAGATTGGAAAAGGAGAGAAGGAAAGGTGTTTCTTTTATGTTTGTGTTTTCTTTTTCCCACTACTGGAAAATACTTATTTTATTTTGCACTAAATTTATTTCCCCCCTAGTTTGTTTTGCCCATCATTGTAACTGGTAAATGATCTCCGGGACCTAATCTTAATCCATGGGCATTTTCATTGCTTTTCTTTATTTTTCCCTGTCACACTGGAGAAAAGGAGGGGAGTGAGCAAGGTACTGGGTGGGAGTTTGTTGGCCAAGGCTAACCCACCATACCAAGCTTTTAGCATTATTGTTTTCTCCTGGCACTTTATTAAAAGGTCTCTCCAATTCCAGTTTTGTAAAGTAAGGAAACAACCATTCAGTGAGATTCTTATTGTAGAGTTATTTATATCAATATATAGTAATTTTTTAATCTATAACTTGTAGAATATTGAGGCCTTAGGCCTAAAGATAAAGAGATGTAGCTGTTGTCCTGCATTCTCAGTCTTCAGGCGTCTGTGTTTCCTTTGCTTCAGTAAGAGTTGCAATATTCTTTAAACACAGATATCATTGTAATTTTTCCATAATTTATCACAGTCACAAAAAACACTACAGAAATTTTAGGTAAATATAATGGAAAGATTATGTGATGTTCTGCTTGAAAACAACAACACCCACTTAACTTCTAAATTTCCACTTTAAGGAAATTGTGTAAATTAATATTCCTAAATTTCAGTATGAGTTTTTTCCTTATAGTGGCTATTGGCTTGGATTTGTTCTTTGGGGAGGAGGGGAGGAAATTGTGCGTATAGCATGATGTAATATCAGTTCGTAAAAATTTATTCTTAAATCTCATTTGAAAGCATCTATAACTCAAGCTTCCACTCAGTCTCATTTGATTTCAAAATTGGTGACATTCATTTATTATGCCTTTTACTGTGTTGTATAGAAATGAAATGGTGAATTTTCAAACTCTATATTAAGGAATGTTGATCAAAGAACTTTTCTGCTATAAAATACTTGTGCCTTCTATTCCATAAAATAAATTCCTGTATGCTATTTGAGTATTATTTGTATGCTTCACTGCTTCCTTCAGTCTTTACTTTTCCTCTCTACCTCATGTAAATGAATTAGAGGATTTTGGGATACTTGGAAACCAGAACTCTGTCAAAAAAGAATTCCTTCTTCATTAAGATAAAGCTGGAAGTCTTCCACAGCACTGCCAGAGATAGAGATTTCAATTTTCTGGTAGACTGAAGCATAAAAGAGAGGAAAATCAAATGCATTCTAAAATTCACCTTTTCTTTTCAATTGTATTAGTTACAATAGTCTGTATCTGTTGTGCTATGAGTGTTACTTTACAAAAGTCAGAGTGAGACTGCTAAATCTTGTCCAGCTTTGAAGATATCAGCTGTTGGTTATCTATGTGTTTTCCTATTCATCAATTAAAATCCTGTGTGAGACAGAAAGGATGCTGGATGTTGCTTTCTTGTTTAGCATATTTTCTACTAAGAACCTGTGATGCATTGAAGTTACTTACCATTTAATATAGTAAGGTTAATGCATTTCAAGGTAATAGAAGGATTGTCTGCTTGTCACTTCCATTACTTGCTGAACTTCAGTATATAGTTATGTGAAAGAGTTTGTATAATTGGTCAGCCCAGACTGCAGTAGTTGAAACATGCATATGAGGTTTGTAAGCTGAGTTTAAATAAAGATTTGAGTACATCTATTTGATGAAGACATTACATTTCAAAATTATTATGATCTGATTAAATTGCCATAGTGTACAGCTAAGAGTTTACATTATGCATTTATGTTAGGGAGTGATTGACTCTCAGAGCAGACCAGAGTACAACAGAATCTGACTATGTAAGGCCAGATTCTGCTTTCCCACAAGGTATAAAGGACACTTCCATCTGTCCAACAGGTATGTACTAGCAGAGACGATACTGAGACTGACAAGAAATTATTTCCAAATCATTCCTCGTTTGCTCTTTTGTTTTCCTGAATCTTTGGCTAGCCTGCATTTATTACTAACTTTATACATATGAGCAGTCATAAATCTATTACTAACTTTACACATGTGAGCAGCCATAATGATGAGAGTAATTGAAATGCATAAAGCTAAGCAGTTACAGTCTCTCACTGTATAAAATTGTCTAATATATAAACAGAATATTAGATGGAATGGGAAACGGAAATAATAAATGTTGCGGTACGTGTATATTAATTATTATCTGAAACAATTAATAATTCTGTAATTTTATAATGTGACTGAAAAATATTAATGTAGAATAGATATATGGTGTTGCTAATACATTGATGCACACAGATCATAGAAAGCTACATCCATACAGGTTACAGGCAAAATAATTTCTAAGGCTAGTTACTGTCTTACTGAACTATATTATGTGTGTTGACAGGAAGTTGAGGAATGAGATCTTGTACCTATTGGAATACCATTTTCAGAAATTAGAGTATTGTTTTGATAATCATTAAATTTGTTTAAGGGATTTACATCATAATATCCACAATCATTTGCTCTATGTGGAGGTACAAGCTGTATGCCTTCACACACAAAACAGGCTGTGTAATGCACACAGTCCTTTCTTTTAGAATTTTTAGTTTCAGTTCATATAGTAGTCAACACCCAACCTTTGGAAACAGGAATAGCAAAGCTGCTTCTCAGCCTGGTTTTAATGCAGTATGTTTTGTCTTTAGCTACACTGAGTAACTGAAACTATGTTAATGCAAGACTTCAGGAAATTTTACTTTCTCTATGTTTTATGGTTATTTTATCTCATATTTATGGATTCATTCTTCTAGGTATGCACAGGAGAAGTAAAACATATGCAAAATATGTACGTTTCCTAACTGAATCAGGGACGAAAGGTTTGGTCATATCATGTCAAGAAAATATTTCCATTAAGTTAAATGAATGTTGTATAAGGCCGTGTTTTTGTCATTATCTGCATTTATTTGTAGGGAAAAGAGATGGAATGAGTAACTGAAAATATTGAAACTTTAGAACAAGAGAACAATTACATTAATCCAGACAGGGAATTTTCTTGGCTTCCCCATTGCAATAAATCACTGCTCTATAATGCTTAGTGCAATGGATGAGACTACGTAGGCATCCAAACCTACGAGTGTACCTAGCACAAATTTATAGGTTACAGAGTTTGATTTATGACAGAATATTAAAAGCGATAAAAAGTTGAGAACTATGTACAAATACCTCATTTGTGTTAAGAAGAATTATTCAAAGTGCAAAAATGTTGCAAAAGGCACAAAACAACAGTAAGAAAGTAAAAATAAAGAGGATGGAATCCTTTAGAATATCTTTAGAATATCAACTATAGAAAGTAGCAGTAATATCCCTTCTCAGTCCTAACTAAATGCTTACTGTGTCAGGAGGTCAAACAGATGCCTTTAAGCCTTTACTAACTTTTTTCACAATTGGAGTTTTCTAAAATGCTATACAGAACTCTCATTTATTGAATGGAAAGAGCAATTCAAGCTGTTTTTTCAGTTTCCTTGTAGTTTATATACTCGCACAAAATTTTATTTAACATTTCTTGCTTTATGAGACTGCACTCCATAATTAGGACAAAAGGAAAGAGCTTTTGAGGAAGATCAAAGCATGAGACCAACACACGAGAGGGTTAAGAGAGAAACAAAGAGGAAATGCTAGACTATGGATTGTAGAATTAAAATCTAAATTCTACTTCTGAATTTTGACATAGTCTTCAAAACACTGATATTCTTCAAAGCATCTTGCCCTAACAGTTGCCACAGCAATACCCTACAGTTTAGATGTCTTGATAACTTCTGCTTTACTCCTTGTGGCTTGTTCATGTGAGGGTTTTAGCAGGGTGATCATGTTTGAACTATATGCAGCACAGAACAGCCAAAACAGTTTGACATTAGAAAGAACTATCTAGAGATCATAGGAAAAAAAAAAAAAAGGCCTAAGCTCTGTTCCTTTTACAAATATGTCAAATTGAGCAAACTTTGATCAAGAAACTCTTATACCATTTTTGCAAGACTTTCTGACTGCAAAATATAACGTAGAGTGAGGTTTGTTTTACAAGAAATACACTTTGCTAGTTTCTAATATAAGTGTTTCAGAGCTGAACTAATAGTTTTGCTATGCCGACCAGAATGTGTTTCCAAATTTGTTCGATTCCATAATGACTGGGAAATTATTTTCTTTGCTAGTAACAGTTTTTACTTTTGCTTCTAATAGTACCCAAGGGGGAGTTAGGTTAACTTGTGTGGTTCTGGCAAATCTCCAATGACTGGTGCAAAAATGTGACTTGGAAAGGACAAATAACACATAAATCACCTCATTTGTCCCACTTGATGGCAACGTATATATGCAAAACTCATTCGGTGCCTCACTTCTCAGCATCCAAGTTCTACTCTGAGAGTGAAATATGCTGCAAATACAAAGACTGGCAAGGAAAAGTACAAGAAAGATAAAAAGGCTTTGATTTGTCCTATCTTCTCAGAAGACTTGCTGCATTCACCTTTTCTTAAACATTTTATGCTAACATTTGGAATATTTTAACAGATCAGATGGTGTATAGAAATATCATTAGCAAGAAATCAGACAATATAACAAGTCTACAAGTGCAAAGTACTTGCCTGTGATTTTCATGCTGAGAATGACATTTCTCCAAAGGCTTTTTTCCTCTGGAGGGATCTAAGGTAAACTTTGGAGTTCCCTTCACATGCACAAGTTATGTGCTGTTCTATTCTGGGTCCCAAGTGTCTAAGAAGAATAGAAGTCGTAGAATCATAGTATGGTTTAAGTTGGAAGGAATGTGTACAAACTGCAAGAAATCCACAACATATTTGAGCTTCTGCTAACCTGACTTGATGAACTATTTTCAAGATATAGTACCAATTCCACTCAGTATACAAATTAAACCTTTTGTATTGAATGCTGTTGTCTCTCCCCTCTTAATATAAAAATTGTTTAAATTAGAAAGTAAAGAGCTGTATCCTATCCTTCCTTCAACCTACCATAGAAAATAGATTGCATGGCATTTGAGGGCTATTACAAGGCACCAGTGGTTCGTTGATTTTTTGGTTTGGTTTTTTTTTTTTTTTAATTTTAACTTACAGAAGCTCCTTCTCAAAATATTGGCAATGTGTCATTGCTCAAAGCAAGATTAAACGGCAGAGAAGGGGATCTCAGTTTAAGTATAGATGCATTCGGAAAGCTGTCACAGCGATTTTGACAAGAAGAAAGGTTTCTTTATTGTTCATTCTTGAGGTACGATAGCATTTTGATCTCTTCAGATACATGATTCTGTTTATATTTTGTACTAAATGTGCCAGTGATCTGCATTTCCTCATTAAGATCCAGCGCTTAAGGATTACTGAGAAAGTATTAACAATAAGCCTCCATATGGAAGAATAAATAATTCACACGTTGTGTGTTTTGTTCTGTCTCTTAGGGAATATAAACTTGGCAACAATCAAGGTGAGTGTCATCATTAATTATAGCAAAACTGCTGAAGTAGGCATACTTTTCCTGACAAAGCAATGCACATAGCCAAATGTAAAAAGACATTTGTAAAGGTATTGAATGGAAGTTAAAATTATATCACTTACATAGTTAGTTATGTAGTTACTGAACACTCAATCAGATAGAAAAATACAGTTGCTGCAAGCATTAGAGATAATTTTTATATCTCATGATACTTTTGCAAGATTCAAAAGGCATCTATGCATCTTAAAATTATGAGTGCTATCACTTCCAGAATATGAACTGGAAATATTTGTTCACAATTATGACTCTGTCCTCGCCATCCAGGATCAGCTAGCCAGAATTTGCTAGAAGATACTGTTAAAAGGAAATCAAAGTATTTTAAACTATTTCCAAACTGTGTACAAGGAAATTATGCAGTGTTATTTAACTCTACTTTAGCTTTTGATGTTTTAATTCACCACTCAAATAACTGCATAATTTTTTTCCTGTTTTTTTGTCTTCTTGTTTTTTTGTTCTTTGCTTGCCTCCCTGTCCCATTTCTCCTGCTTCTCTCTTCCCCCAACCCCTCCACCCCCACCCCCCCAAAAAAAATTGTGCTTAACAACTTTGCTGAGATTTCATAGTAGTTGTCAGGCTCTTTCCTGTAATGTAATATATGGTCTCTGGACCATAATATAATTTTAGGATATTTTTCCAAACAATGTGTACCTGATCATTTTTCCCTCTCTGCAAATAGATTATGTAACTGTGTTGTTGTTGCTTTAGCATTTGTGGAACTAAGGAACTTTTTTTAATTTGAGTTGTACTGTAGCACTGAAATGTCTTCATCACCGAGCAGATGCTGCATTATTATGGCAACTATGCTACCAAAGTACACAATGACATTAAGCACGTGTGTGCATCTTGAATCTGGATGCTTTAAGTAGATATGAAGTCTTTAGCAATACCAAGAGCTGATTAGTCCATTCATTACACTCCTCTTCCACCCTGTCTTAGCTAGTGAAAAATATTGTTTGATTATGTAATGCAGAGCTGAAGCCATGGACCTAAGTAAAACCTAATCCCAAAAGTGCTATAGAGATATGACAAAGGCTCAAGTAGGTAGATTTTTTTTGCCCGGCTTCAGAAAAATGTAAACCCAAACAACTTTTTTGTCTTTTCTGTATTTTACCTTTTCTTCTACAAACTCAGACTACTTAAAGGATGTAAAACCTTTCTGAAAGTTTTTATTTTCTTTACTTAATGCAATAACATTTAATGATTATGGTAAGTTTTAAGAGTAGAGAAGACTAGTTTAGTAATATTTACTAAGTAGTATCCACTAAGAGTGGTGGTCTGAGGGCTTCAGTGGCCAGGGAAACTAAATATCATATTCTTAAATAGGTACTTCATTCTAAAGAAAATAAACTTGATTGTGATGAGTTAGTGTGAACTAAATATATATCAGATTTAATTTCTTGTATCTTTTAAGTCTCATTAGTACATCTAGAGGACAGAAAATGTGACCTCCACAGCTGCTCTTCTCATTTCTCTTGCAACCACAAGACTTCACTGATGTGAACCAGGGTAATAATGAGTATTCAAAAAAATCTTCCTTGTCTCAGCTGCTCCTGGGTCTTAGTAACTGATTTTCTTATCTGTGTTAGAATTAAAATGGTAGGAAGCCCTTGGGAGCAGTACGGTAACTGCCAGTGACTGGACATCTGTAACAGACTTTCTGGGCTGATGAGAAATCAGATTTCCAACTCTGTGTTCTTGGGACATCTTTTCATGGAGGAGTATTTCTAGCTGAGGGACTTCAATGGGGTTTTTCCAATGCTTCATGTAAAGTAAAGTGAGAAATCAAAAAAGAAAGCAAATACTGATGCAAAATCTTTACTTTTTCTTTATACTTGACTTTGTTTAAATGTTAGGTCAAGTTCTCTTATCTTCCAAGAGCACATGTGTGATGATGAGTGTTTACATGGCACCATTTCCTTATGGTGATTATGGAGGCAGAAGGCAAATACCATAACTACATCAGTGATCACCAGATTGCAAAGGGTATCTTCTCTCTGGAGACTGGTGAAGGGATTTGCTCATGAAGAATATGACTGAGAGAAGGTCCATAATTTTTTCTTTCCCTAGACTCTGCAGAGAAATGACCTTACAAATACTCTTTTACGGAAGCAGTGTCGATGCAGGTTTATTTTTCCTGTAATATGAGCCATCAAGCAGAAGTTGAATGTGGGGAACATGTAGGTTGGGGAGTTTGAACATTTCTGGCTTAGATGCAATAAACGATGGAATTTTACTGACGTATTGCCAAATATTCAGTTAAATGATGTTGCATTAGTGTCTGTAAAGGTGGTGGCAGTATGGCTCCACAGATTTATTAATTTTAAAACCAGTCCAATTCAAACCAAATCTTTTTTCTCCACTTCGCTATATTCTTTTAGTTATTCCTTTGTTTTCACTAGTAACTAATATTGCATCCTTAACAGTTCAATTTGTTCCTAAAATATTATAGGCCTTCATGTAATGAGAGGTGACTTTCATAGGAAATATCCCAAAGCTATTTCTGTTTTATCAAAGGACATTTCAAAACCCCCTGTGATGGTTTTTTGGATTCAGCTATGTGAGAATTGAAAAGCTTATAAGGCTTCTATCTCCTGTTTACCCAAGTCATGTTTATTTCCATCCAGCAGGATGATCATATACATTATTATTTTTACAGTTCCTAAATATGCCTCCTATGACATTGCTTATCATGCACTAGCTTTACAGCCTTTTGGTAACTCTGAGCTTTTGAAAGTTTCAATGCGATTTTAAAGTGAATTTTCTAGTGTTATAGCCTGTCATAAGCTAGACTTTAGTGTTAGCATTCCCTCACCCATTGCAGGCCTCTTCACTGTACTTTCAAAAAATAAGCAGTAGAAAAAGAACTGTACGGAACTATGGGAAGATGTAGGACAATAGTTTGTCCATTTTCTGAAGTTAACTTTAAGAAGGCAAAAATATTGCCTATTATTGCTCTGTAATGAATGAAAAATTTACAAGACTTATCATTACTCTAACATTTTGCATGAAACATCAAACTGATTATTCGGGGTATCTTTTAGTAATCACTGAATAACCTGTTGTTTGATCAGATCTGAAAGCTCTAGAACTTGTCTTTTCAAAGCTTGCTAGTAAAGTGCTTATAAACTAGTTCTTTTTCAATAAACTACTTTCTTTCCTTCTTTGTTGTACTTTCCTCAAAGCACTTTTCAATGCCTTTAGAGCAGAACATAAAGTGATATTCTGTTGAACTTAAGCCCCAAAGCTGATGCTGTGATTATATGGAAGTTAGCACAGGGAACTGAGAGCAGATGAACTTGATAGTCAAAGGAACACTGAAATTCTCTGCAGTGTTTTTGTTTGGGTTGTTCACTTTTTGTTTCTCTTTCTTAAGGGCTAATTTGTTTCAAACTGTGTGTTTTGTTTCTTTGTTTTAATCCAAGCAGAGGATGACAAAAATCAAAATGCAGCTGAGCTATTTACTCTTGCCTTCTACAGGATAAAAGTTTGCAAAAAATTGTAAGGAATCATGATGCACTCCTGTAGCATTTTAGCTATTCACACATCTTTGAACATGTCCTTTTCACTTTTCCTCATATCTTGGTTCAACAGAAGTGACCACTTGAAATATTTCTGTTACTAAAATCAAGCAGTAACACTGAGATTATGCACTGTATTTCAAGATTTCATACTCACTTTGATGTACTGAGGAGCTCAGAACTATGGAAAATAACCAGGTACAAGAGGGACTGACAAAAGTTGCCTCTGGCATGACTGTTCATTATTAAAATTCAGAGCTGGTAGGTACTATTTTTCTATAAGACATCTTTGAATCAGAGTAAAGCATCTTCCTGAAATATCCTTTTTGAACAGAAAGTTCAATGTCTTTTTTTTTCTGTTTCTTTTTTTTTTTTTCCCAGTCATTATCTCCTTCATCAAGAGTCCTGAAATATCAAAGGATCATTGTATAGAAATAATTAAAAAAATGTGGTTTCAGATAATACTGAAAGAACATCTTCAGAGCATCACTTAAATAAAAGTTCCTTTGTGTTATGATCAAAAGTATTGTGCACTCATCATATAAAATACCATAACCAGAGAGCTTGTGTTGTCATGTATTTTACAGTCAGATCTATATATTATATTTGGTGAAAGATATGTTAGATGTTTTTAAAGCTAGAAACACTTCAAGGTATTTTACAGTGTCTTTTCTGTGTGATTTTCAGATTTCTCACTTAATGATGGTTTTATAAGATAAGAAGGAATTTTAAACAGCCATCTTTTTATCTACAAGATAAAAAGCTCCAGATCAAAAATCTTTAATGTTCTGAAGTTGAGTGGACTACAAAAGTCATGTAACAATCATTTTTGCATTATTTTGATATTGTGTGTTAATATTGCCTTATTTTCAATTTTTATTGTAAACTTAATATATTTTTTATATTTACATCTATAAATGAAGGAAGTACAATATAATGAAACCTTTTTTCAGAATAAAAAATATTGTGAAATCGGTTGTTGTTTCTGATATCCTAAATCTGTTGTTTCATGGAAGCCAGTCTTCTATATCGTACTGATCTACAAGTTTTTATTCACCTGTATCCATATGTAATGTCTTAACTGTACTTGCTTAGCAATAATAGAACCACCACAACGTGAAAGTAATTAATAAAAGAAACTGAGAGAATGTGTATTTTCTTCTAGTATAGGGATTTCTCTTGTAGAAAACATTACGTGCACAAGTAAGTTCTTTAGACTGCGTCTCTGGTTTTCCATTTGTAACTGAAAACACAAATATCATACAGTATTGCAGAAGTCTTTCTCCAGGCATTATCAAGTATCAGCTTAGTTACCACACTGATGGCCAGAAAATATTCCTGAGAGGAAAGAATTTAGGTTGGTGTTTCTCTTTGACTTGAGAAAGCTGCCTGGTAGGAAAACTACATGCTGACCATCTTAAGCAGTTGAAGAAAGATTGTGTTTCTTCTCAGACTCTCAAGTCCAAGTTCTATATGTTTTCCCCTTTCTGATGAAAATCAAATCCTCCATGCCCCCTCATACATTACTGGAGTCCTCTGTACCTGCATAAGGATTTTTTATCTCTAAAGTATTTCCGATTTTCTCAGGAATGGGAAATTAAAGCATTGGAACAGGCATCCCAGGGAAGTGATTGTGGCTGAGTCACCATCCCTGAAGGTATTTAAAAGACATGTAGATGTGGCTCTTAGGGACATGGTTTAGTGGTGGTTTGACAGTGCTAGGCTTACAGTTCAATTCAATGATCTTAAGGTCTTTTTAAGCTTAAATGATTCTGTAATTTAATGCTGCCAGTTTTAACTATTGCCTACACTATGACACAGTCTTAGCTCATGGTTTGTAATATTTGTTTGGCTATAAAGTGAAAGAAGGTACTCAGACCTTGTTTGAAAGAGATGTATATGCTCCAAGCACCACAGCTGAGAATAACAAGGGAGGCAGAAAATAATAATTTGCTACTCTCGTCAGAAACATTATAACTTTATGTACAGATTTTTCAGCTTAAATAGATGTCTTAGATTCCTAATATGACAAGCATTTATTCCATCTGTTCTTACGGAACTAGTTGATCATTTTCAATTGAGTTACAACATTTCTATCTACTCATTGCAGCATTTGATTGCGAAAAGCTTCCTGTACTATGGAAAATATCTGCAGTATGCCAGTCACAGCATATCTCACTGTGCAGCACAATATGCTTTCAAACAGTTGATAAAAAATGTGCATTCATCATTATCCTGTCAAAACATTTAAGTGACTACCCATAAATCCCATTTAGCTAAATATTCTGTGGCAATATCTAATATGCAGAGTCAATGCAAGTCATCAATCCTGAATCATTGTCTAGTCTAATGTTCTAGTTGGAGGACTTCATCTATATCAGTTATCAAAAATGACCATTTCTTAAAGAGTGTGAAGAGCTACGGCCTAAGAATTCCAGATTGTATTTTGATTCACAATAATTTTGTGAACCAAACTAATTTTGCTGTTCCTTAACATTATATAGTTGGATCATGGTAGAAAGTTGTTTTGGCAGTAACTGAAAATGCTACAGAATATAATAAATGTATTTAAATATTTCATTTATACAATTGATTTACTGGAGAAGAAATTTAAAAACTTGCATTATGGATCAAGGCAATAATTCTTTTAATAGATCTATAGTAAAAAGAAGGCCAATGAATAAGAAATCTTTGAATGGAAGACTCAGATAAGGAATCTACTCTTTTTTGCTTAGACAGAGCTCGGAAAATATCATTGAGACTCCCACAGAAACAAATCTATACATTCCTAAGTAATGCTTTTAGGTTTGATAGAAACCCAACAAAAGCAGGAGATACCTTGATGATAATTATTGCAATTTATCTAGTTATGTTTTAAGTTTTTTTTTTGATTAGATGATATGTAAGGTATTTAGACTGTCAAATAAAAAATACTGATATGTACCAGGTAGTACATTTCTGTCCAAGGTGTTCCCTTTGTAAAAATAATTAAAAAAATACAGTGAGTTCTCAGTCCATTTTCTAGAGATCAGAATTAAGACACCACCATAACTGAGGCTGTCTGCAGAAAAAAAAAATTGTACCTTGGAAATATACTGCCATTACATAGTAGATGAGATTATTAAAAGCAGTGAAGCAGTATGGAGATTTAACACACAACATGTAAGACTTTAGGTTTGTAGAAGGGGTTTTTTTCATCCTTATGAGGAAATAGCATTCTTTCCAGCATTTTTGTGTAATTGTTACATCAAGTAGTTACCATAATGTAAATCAAGGAGTTAAGTGGCTCACATACACGGTGCTATCTAATGGAAGACTCATCTTATCAATACCATCCATTTAGTAGGTGTTGCATGCAGAAAAGTAATTTCAGATTGAAAATAGCAGTTTAAAAATATCAGCAAAAGAAATGTGATTTGTTTTCTTAGTATGGAAAATTTGTATCTATTAGGCAATATTTTTTTTTTCTGCTACTGTCCTGAAAACTTAAGAATGGTGAAAAGGAAGAATATGAAGTCTAGCAACTCATATGGTCTTTTAATTAAGTGTACTTTTGCCTTGTGTTTAATTTTATCTTTTTAAAAAGAAATGTGTAATTAATTCTTTTTTTTAATTAAAATGAGAAATCATTATCTCACTAACATTTTAATATTTTACCTTAGCAAAGAGCTTGTAGTTAGAAATGATTAAAACCAAATGAATCTGTATGAACACTAATAAAAGACATTGGAGTAATAAGAAATACCCACCAGTTGTCAGATTGTTGCTAAGGTAAATTAAATAGCTTTCAAAAGAAAGGAATCCTAGGGTTGGAAAAAAGGAGAATGTGTTTTGAAGCTTTGACAATACAAAATGTTATCCAGCATTACACAATCTTCAGATGAAATTTTAACACTTTGAAGCTATGTTTATACTGATGAAGTAGTTTATACCAGTAGGAATAGAGCTCTAAAACAAAGCGGTGGTGCTGAGAAGCTGATATTCATATTGTAGGCATTTTAGGGATTTAACTTTACTTCTCAGTAGCTTTAATGTCATCATATGGACTAAATGTCCACTTTAAGTTAGAGAGAAAATTCTAGTTTAATTTTATATGTAAGCAAATTATTTCAATTTGAGATCATTTCAAAATGCAAACCAAGTAAGAGGGGGTCACTGGGACACTTGTTTGTGATCCAGACTAAGACCATAGTGCAGATGAACCCTAAGGTGGTTGTAACTCTGAACAGTTGTATTGAGTATGGCTGAGTAGGAGTTAATTTTTCTCATAGTATCCCTCAGTGCTGTGCTTTCCATTCGTAGCTATAAAGGTGTTGATAACAAACCAGTGTTTTGGCTACTGCTGAACACTGTTAACATAGCATAAAGGCTGTCTTTCCAACATTCCCCTGTCTCACCTGTAGGCTGGAGGATGGGCAGGATCTTGGGAGGTTACATAGACATCACACCTGATTCAAACTGACCAAAGGGATATTCCATATCATATGATATCTGCTTAAAAATAAAAGCCAAGAGAAAGTAAAAGTAGGGTGAGCATTAGTTCTATGATGCTTGTCTTCTAGCATGACTGCTAAGCTGTACTTCCCAGGAAGTGAATGGTCATCGCCTGCTGATAGGAAGTGGAGAATAAATATTTTGTTTTCGTTTATTTCCAAAGTCAGTTTTTGCTTTATTACTCTGCCCTTACATTGACCCACAATTTTGTTTTCTCACCTTATCTTTTCCCCATCCTGTCTTGCTGAGGAAGGGAATGAAAGACTGGCTTGGTGGGCACCTGGTGTCTGGCTAAACTCAGTACACCACAGCAGTGCTGCAGTTCTGTCATGAAGCCCCTGATCAATGCAGCTTAATGAATACTGTTGATTTGGTTTGCAGAGATCTTTTGTTTCACATCAGTCAGATTCCTGTTGGAGGAAACTAAACTAAAACCTGATGTGTTCTAAATGTGCTACAGCTACCTAAATGAGAACCAATTTGGCCTTTGGACAATATTGGGTAAAATTTTAATGAGAACACGACTAAAACTAGCCCAAAACAAGAGTGTAGGTATTATAGATATATAAACTTCAGTGTTTATCTTCTTCACTATACAGACCTTCTCCTTTTATGTCAACTTCTTAACATAGACACAATCTTATGTGCAATGTGCCTACGAACAGTGATAGTAATTTACTCTTTAAAGTATATGATTTAATTTTGTCATCAAAATCTTTCTCATTCAAAACTGAGATTGCGCCAAAATCATTTGAAGATTTTTTTTATGGTATTGTAAAGAGGTGGGAAAGGAAGTGAGAGATCTGTCACCAAAAAGGGGTCAGTAGCTAGGATTTGGGGCACTTGCCTGCCAGCAAAAAAATCCTATTGTTCTGTGGGGTTACAACTAGGATTCATTTGCAGAAGATACTTAGTTACCAGTTCACCCAACACCTCCTTCTCCAAAGAGAAGAGTTAGACTGAAATTTCTTTGAGTGCAATTAGAGTCACTAAGTTCCTTCTATGCTTTTGTAGTATTTTCTTTGCAATTCTTTCTATTGCTCCCTCTGAGCTCCAGCTATCACACAGTATAGAACAGTTTAATTCATCTTTCATTTAAGCTAAGGTAGCTTTTTTTTTTTTAAGCTTCTCTCTGAACAAAATCTTCTGCTTTGATAATTTTCCACTTCTTTTCTGCCCAGATCACGGATAATTTATTATCAGCGGATAAAAGAGAATAGTTGCTCAGCTGGAAATTTGGGAGATGGAGAAACTTGGGAGATACTGAATTTTGTCTTTGAAATGAAAGGACACAAGAAGAAGAAACTAATGTGTGTTTGTGTCTGCCTTGCCTTAGCTTCTACATAGACCAATAACTCAATAACTCAACCCTTTCGAACTAGGCTGGAAGTTTAAAAAATAACTTCCTATGGATAATTTACAGAATGGCAGTAAAACCCTTCAAATAGATTTCTCTGGATTATTTGTACATTTCTTTGTTGGATTAAGTATCTTTCTGTTTGCGATGTATGGCACCTTTTATTTTCAAATGACGAAAAAAGCCTTTTGAATTCTGAAGATTATTTAATGATTGATGATAAATAATCACTAAACATCAAGAAAAGCAGCTGAGATGTTTCAAATTTCAGCCAGTGTTCCAACATGTTAGTTGGCTGATGCATTATCCATTTCCTCAGAAATAACAATAGTCTGTATGTGTAGTAACATTAAGTAATGTTGCCATAGAACTGATAAGTACTTTTAAAAGCATCAGATGCATAATTTTTGCAAGAGAACTTTCATTTTATGAGATACTTTTGACATAAATGACCTCAACTGCAATGTTCTTTTTCAGATGGTCAAGGTGGGTTGGTTTTTACTTTCTTAATATTTATATGCTTTGCTATAAGCTATGAAACTTTGGCCAGACTATTTCTGGTTTATCTAAACATTTACTATATAAATATTCAAACAAAGTTCTGGGTCTTGACATAAGTGCTATAAGCATTTTCTTAGCAAGTTTTGAGACTGACTGGTACAGAGAAATTCAGGGGGTATAAATAGAAAGGCGCCTAAGAAGACACAATGTGAAAACTACTGCTCTAAAACAATCTCCAAAACAATATTTCATGAAAACTATCTTCCCACACTTGCCTTCCTATTTGCGGTAAATATAGTGCAATTTCTTCTAAAATGTCTGTAACGGAAAAGAAGACTGCAAAACGTGCTGAAAGACATTTTCTTGGTGTTTTGTTGTTGTTTTTTTTTTTTTTTTTTGGCGGTCTTAATGACTATTGTAAATATGCATATCAGATAACAAAAAAAAAGTATACTACTCTTGGACCTTAGTTCAATCTTGCAACTTGCAGGTTTGTATTAGTGCCAGACACATTACAGCAATTGCAATTACAGCTATGTGCTGAACTAGATAGTGGTAGGTGGATCACATTAGTGGGTTCACCAGCCAGAGCAGATGTTCCCTGTTAACTTACCACTCATTAGAATGATTTATATAAACACAGGTTTGGGCCTTTCAAACTAATGATACAATGGGTATAATCTGCTATATCCTATTGCATTTCAGTTACAGTATCTGTGGATATTACAGTGACTAACAATTGCAGAGTGTTGTCTAGTATTGGACAACAATATTCTCTAAGCTTGAGAAGAAATATCCTTACTGAAAAGGAATATTTTTTTTTAAGAATTAAAATGTTAAAATGTTTCTATTTCAAGGTTAAAATTAAAATAAACTACTGGGTTTTTTTTCAAAATTAGATCACCAGGTGAGAATGGGCTCCTGCTATTTTACCCAGAAATCTTACCCTATTTAGAGTGAATTAGTAGAATGGCTCTCCCTCTACAAGGAAATCCTTAACTTTGATAAAAACAAATAAAACTATTTCCCCACCATTTTGTAGGGCTTGAGGATTACAGCATGCTTAGACAGAGAATAACAGTTGCAGGAAGCAGGCATACCTACAGTGGCCTGTGGTCAAGACACCAGAAAACAGTGGGAGTCAAAAAGAGAGCTTTCCAGATCAGAGACTTTGCTGATGTAATGTGGCAGCCACTCACAGAACCCCTGCTATCCTGCAGATGGCTGAGGCAGCCCTACCCACCGACAGCAGCCAGCTCCCAGCTCTCATGTCTTTCCTGCTAGGGAAGAGCACACCACAATGTGCAGTACTCCTTGCTTTGTGTAAAGGCATCTGTATTTTTGCTGGCATATTAAATCTTGCACTCTTGTCTCGTGGAAAGTTACATTGATGGCAGTTTTATAAACCTGCTTTCAGGACTATTAGCAGAAAATAGAAGGAATTTACCATCTAAAGTTATTGATGGTAATAGCCTTTATCTAAAACCAAAAATACTCATCTTACTGCATACAAGGATGCTTCTCTATTTGGTAAATGTCGGTTCATGTGACTTGTGGTCTATGTTTTTCTTCACATTTTTGAAATAGAGAGAAATTACTACCCCACATATTTTCAGTTGGAAAAACTGTGATAGCTTTCACTGATATAGAAGTGCTTACAGTGTTTTGTGTGTCTATATGTGTCTATACGTCTTAAACTAGCAATTTTCTTAATCTGGAATACATAAAACTGTAAACATATTGTTAGGTACGTAAGCTGGCACTTTAGTGCATTATAAGAAAACAGCAGATGTTAAATTATCATAGACCCAGAGAGATTATGAGTTACAAGTCCCTAGGAATTTTATACAGATATATTTACAGGGCTCTATAATAAACTGAGCTCAGTTATTACTTAAAAAATATTCAATAATATGTTGTTTAGCACTTACAGAGAGTGATGCTGAGGGTATAATAACATTAAAAGTGAAATCAGTGGTTTCTATAATTCCAAACCTCATTTTTCCAAGAAGGAGGTTATTCCAAAATGGATACCAAAAATCATAGCCTTGTTCTATGTCCTAGTTTAATTTTGAATTCTGCGAAGGCTTGAGCATCCTAGCTCAAGCCTTTGCAAAGAGAAAGATCACATGGAGAATCACACAGAATCATGAGGTTGGAAAAGACCCACCGGATCATCTAGTCCAACCATTCCTATCAAACACTAAACCATGTCCCTCAGCACCTCATCCACCTGTGCCTTAAACACCTCCAGGGAAGGTGAATCAACTACCTCGCTGGACAACCTGTTCCAATGCCCAATGACCCTTTACATGATTTCTTTTTCCTAATGTCCAGCCTAAACCTCCCCTGGCGGAGCTTGAGGCCATTCCCTCTTGTCCTGTCCACTGTCACTTGGGAGAAGAGGTCAGCTCCCTCCTCTCTACAACCTCCCCTCAGGGAGTTATAAAGAGCAATGAGGTCTCACCTCAGCCTCCTCTTCTCCAGGATAAACAACACCAGCTCTCTCAGCCATTCCTCATAAGGCCTGTTCTCCAGACCCTTCACCAGCTTTCTTGCTCTTCTCTGGACTCGCTCCACAGCCTCAACATCCTTCTTGTGGTGAGGGGCCCACAACAGAACACAGGATTCAAGGAGCAGTCTCACCAGTGCCGAGTACAGAGGGAGAATCACCTCCCTGGACCTGCTGGTCACACCATTTCTGATACAAGCCAGGATGCCATTGGCCTTCTTGGCCACCTGGGCACACTGCTGGCTCGTGTTCAGTTGGCTGTCAACCAACACCCTCAGGTCCTTCTCCTCCAGGCAGCTTTCTAGACAGACTTCTCCTAGTCTGTAGCTCTGCATAGGGTTGTTGTGCCCCAAGTGCAGGACCCGGCATTTGGCCGTGTTAAACCTCATCCCATTGGACACTGCCCAGCTGTCCAGCCTGTTCAGACCCCTTTGCAGAACCTCCCTACCCTCCAGCAGATCGACACTTCCACTCAATGCCTTCATCCAGGTCCTTGATGAGGACATTGAACAGGGCTGGACCCAGCACTGAGCCCTGGGGAACACCACTTGTAATAGGCCTCCAGCTGCATTTAAAATCATTTACCACCACTCTCTGGGCCCGGCCATTCAGCCAGCTTTCTACCCAGGAGAGTGTGCGCCTGTCCAGGCCAGAGGCTGATAGTTTCCGTAGCAGAATGCTGTGAGAAACTGTGTCAAAGGCTTTACTGAAGTCCAGAAAGACCACATCCATAGCTTTTCCCTCATCCAGCAGCCGAGTCACTTTGTCATAGAAGGCGATCAGGTTAGTTTGGCAAGACCTGTCTTTTGTCAACTCATGTTGACTGGGCCTGATCACCCAGTTCTCTTACATGTGTTTCATAGTAGCACTCAGAATCACCTGTTCCATGACTTTCCCTGGCACTGAGGTCAGACTGACAAGCCTGTAGTTACCCGGATCCTCCCTGCGACCCATCTTGTAGATGGGCACAACATCAGCCTCCAGTCCAGTGGAACCTCCCCAGTCTTCCAGGACTGTTGGAAGATGATGGAAAGGGATTTGGCCAGCACATCTGCCAGCTCCCTCAATACTCTTGGATGGATTCCATCTGACCCTGTAGACTTGTGGGTGTCTAGATGGGCAAACAAATCTCTAATCGCCTCCCCTTGGATCATGGTAGCCTCATTCTGCTCCTCTAACTCCTGGGTATGTACAAACAGGGAACAACTTTCCTTACTATCTAAGACTGAGGCAAAGAAGGCATTAAGTACCTCAGCCTTGTCCCCATCTCCTGTCACTGTTGTTCCATCTGCATCCAACAGGGACTTAATGTTCTCCCTAGTCCTCCTTTTATTGTTAATGTATTTATAGAAAGATTTTTTGTTATCTTTCACAGACTTGGCCAATCTGATTTCTAGTTGGGCCTTAGCCCTTCTGATTTTTTCCTGCACAATTTCACTTCCTCCCCTGTAGTCCACCTAAGAGGCCTGTCTCTTCTTCCAAAGCTCATAGACATTTCTCTTCTTTTTGATATATCTCAAGGTCTCCCTACTATACCAATGGTTTTTTTTGACCCTGCCAGCTTCTACTCTGGAACATGGGCATGGCTTGCTCCTGAGCTGCTAGGATTTCCATTTTGAAGAGTACCCAGCCCTTGTGGGCTCCCTTGCCCTTAAGGACTGTCTCCCATGGGAATTTGCCAGCCAAACTGCTGAAGAGTCCAAAGTCTGCCTTATGGAAGTTTGATGTGACTGTACTGTTAATCGCTCTCCTCATCTCACCTAGAAATCAAAATTCTTGATTCATGATTGCTTTGCCCCAGGCCTCCTCCAGCCTTCACATCCCCCACAAGGCCTTCTCTGTTCAGAAACAGCAGGTCCAGGAGGGAGACTTGCCTTGTTGGTTCAATCACCAGTTGTGTGAGGAAATTGTCTTCCTTGCAAACCAGGAATCCCCTAGACTGCTTCCTTTCTGCTATATTGTACTTCCAGATGTCAGAGCTCTGCAGAGGTCCATGAAAGTGACTGCCAGAGTGTGCAGCCACATGAAGGTAATGGCTTTACAACATTGTGTCACCTTCTAAATTTAATTACCTAAATTTTATATACCAAAAGAAAATGAACAGACAACATACAAGAAAAAGTGTATAGCAATGGTTTCTATGTTTTGAGTAATCTTGAGTTATCCAGTAAGTCCAGGTGCCTCTCTCCATTCTTTCCAGAGGACAATGATTATATTGTTAACATTGCTTACAGGAGTTGAGATACCTCTGTGCTAGCTAGTTAGTGAGCAACAACATCCCTTTGATGGACCACAGAAAGGGTGCACTGATTGATTTGCAAGCAAGTTACTTTACATTTCTTGTGTATTCTTTCTGTGGAATAGTTCTAATTGAGTAAGAGCTCCTTTGGAGTATATAAGGACTTAAGGGATGAAAATGACTCACAGATCAGGACTTAGTAATATCCACCATGATAAAGTACTTCACTATTGATTTGGTATTCGGTTGTTGACCACAGAATGCAAGGAACATACACAGCAAACACCACCCAGGATTTTTAATAGAAATGCTTGGATGCTTACATATATACCAGAAACTGGAGCTTGTTTTGTTTCCTATCATTCTTACAACAGAGCTTTTTGAGATGATGCGAGGCCAGTCAGAAAATACAACAATTTATTGTCTAGCTGCCAGATGTACAAGATAATGTAAATGCTTAAATGCTCAGAGATTTTATAGCATTTAACTATGAGGTTAATGACAACCTTTAAAATAGGAAGAGCTACTCTTCACAAAATTGGATTTGGTCAACCCCAATTTGTAAGTTTCTTTCCCCCTTATTTGGACCTTCAAGACAAAATAATTCCTTCCAAACCACCCATGGCTCCTCTTACTTTCATTCTTACCGAGATTCCTGGTGAGGAGTGAAAGTCATCTTGCTTAGAGGACTTCAAGAGACCACTATGTAGAGCTACTATGTTACAGTTGAGCCTTCTGGTAGGATTTGCAGAAATCTACTGAAGCAGTTATGTGACGGAGACTGATCATAATGTTGATATGATGGTGGATAGACACCCAACATCTGTCTTATTTAAACAGGAAAAAATCTTTTTAGAAAAATTTTGTAACACATGGGGATTTTTTGCCTAATAATTTTGTCAGAAACATACACAGGAAGCCCAGCTGGGAGAAAAGATTTTCAGAATTCATGTAGGGTGATGGTAAAAAATGTTAATTCATATATTATACATTCTGGGCTGATAGTTCACAACAACATTTTGAAACAGTTAAGTTGTTGTAGTGCTATAAAATGGGTTTGCAGTATTTTGTAAGCACTTTTGAATCATCTAATATGATTAGTAGAGCATGTTTGTTGCTTTACTTTTTAGATTACATTTGGAAAAGATAAGTTTTCTGTTCAATTTGAAATGCCATTTTTGCTTGATACAGCCCAAGCTGGGTAAAAAGTTACCATAAGTATCTAAAAAAATTTAACAAATAAACCCCCCTTTCCTAGTCTATTTGCTAACTTCTAGAGTAAATCTGATTTAAATGACTACTGTCTCATCCACATTTATCATCCAAAATATATTTCAGTATTTTTTCATTTTTTCTGCATTTTTTTCCCAATGTCTATTTGCACTTTCACCTAGCCTGCATTTATTTGTTTCCTAAACTGGGCAAGGTAGACCACCCTGCTTAACATCTGCCTCATCCTCAGAAGGACCTGATGCTGAAACATGGGAAAAGTATTTCTGTTCAGAGCTCAGCATACAGTGAATTGAATTGTAAAGACATTCCTCCCAGGTGCATGACCTTCAGCAGGAGCGGCTGCTGCCAGCAGAACTCAATATGTAGCAGTTCATTTACCAAGTGCTGGGGCATAACTCTTACATGTACACTGGCAGAATGATGGGAGAGGCTCACCTCAGGAGCTGGAAAGTTTGTGAAAGATGATGGGAAAGGAAAGAAAAGGGCCAGCACCTATGAGACAGCAGTTCTAGAACATGTCAAAACTGTCATGAACTATTCAGAACCAGAGGTTTTAGAATTTTAATCAAATCAGTTTTACTAGGTAAAGATTGAGTGTCGTAGTATAGGGAAAAGGTAAGTTCTCATCTCTCCTGATGTGTTCTTTGAATATAAATTATATATTTGGTACAAATTCTCATGTATATTAATTAAATATGTTTCCAATAAATCTTTTGACTAGTAACTTGCTTCATAGCTAGAAGAACACAAACAAAATTGGTCAAGTAATTTGCTCTTCATTTTACCTTTATTGCCAGGGACCCATTCTGGTAGAACGTATGATTAGCTTTGAAAGAAGGTTTTTTCTGGATGCAAACTGTTGATTTGATAACTATTATAGCCTTAAAGTGAATGTGATTCTTTTAACTTTGGCTTTTTTTTCCCCTTTGCTTATTACTGTTTCTTGGATAGTTTTATTTTTCTTTCTTTTTTTTTTTTTTAGTTTTTTAAACCTAATAATCTTAAAACACTCAATTGTTTTTAACAGTGCTTTACTTTATTTTGAGCATCCATGTACTGTGGAGATGTTTTATTCATATCTGAGTTATTTTCTTTCTGAAAACGTCAAAAACATTCTAGGCACTTCAAGCTTAGTGCATTCACTGTACTGCAAATTGAATCTTCCTCACACTATAATTATTACCAGCTGTGTGTTTCTCTTCCTCCTAATTTATCTAGACGCTTATAAGAAAAGACAGCCTGGTTTTATAAAGACATAGGATACTACATAGTTTAACTAAATTTATGTATGCTTTGAGGGTTTTTTGCAGGTGCATAATACACAGGATCTATGACTGAGCACAGACTTCCTGTGTACTTATATGACCTTCTTATTTTCCCATCCTTTAAAAAATATTTAACATTTTGTGGAGGTGTCATGAAGTGAGGTATGCTTCAACACTAAATTGAAGACTGTCTCCTAAATCTACAAAGTCTATCCTAGGTCTTGAAATACGTTGTGCAGTTGAAGAGAAGATCTTTACTCAGTGTGTGCTTCAAGCAGCCAGTACTATTAAGCAGGTCACTGTCTTAAGGGACTTCCTCGGCTTTCTTTTAACTTGCGGACTGTTTTATAACATATTGATTTGGTTATTTACTCCACAGATAAACAACTTCTCCTACCCTCCATGATTTTTAGGGGCATTTTATCCTTTTTGTCCCAAGGAGGCAGAAAGACAGTGTGAAGAATTTATAAATATCACCATTGTACAGTAAAAATATTCATTTTTTTCAAAAAGTAAGTAGTTCTTTCCAGATGTGTCATACTTTTTTAAAGGGATAGCTGGCTCCTGTTCCTAATGCACCCAGGCAATCTATAAAGTGAAAATAAAGGGGGAGGAAATGAGAATATTTCTTCTACAGTCAAAAGACAGAATGTAAAGAGATCTCAGTCATATTCTGTTTTGAAAATATTCTTTATGGTTTTTTTCTACGAGTACTGTGATTAAAGGCTATTACATGTAAAAGCACTAGAAGCTTCTGCCCTAAGACAGAAAGACTTGGTCATCATCTAGATAAATATGTGGGGCAGATGAATCAGATCAACACTCTGACTGGCAGCCACAATGGAATTTCTGACAATGGCAATACCCCAGACAGTGAGCTGTTGCTATATTGTAGTCATCTTAAGAATAAAATTCTTTGCGGTCTTCTAGGTGAAGTCTTAAAGAAATGTGAAATACTGTTGTTATAGCAATGCTTGATGATTTTCTTCTCTAGGGTACTAATTACAGGGCTTCTCCAGCTGGAAATTGATTTGTGTATTTAAAAGTGTGAAATTTTTTAGAGCAATTCAGAAAAGTATCCTATAAAAAAAAAGTTATAAAGGATAACATATAGGGAGTAAATGTAGAAATATAACTGATATTTCCAATTACAAGATCACTTTTTATGTCTGTTCAATAGTTTGTTAGTTTTTAAAAAGTTATATTTTTCTGGCTACATATTGGTTTAAAACTGGATAGCTTTAAAAAATTTGTGAATAATATTTCACTGTTTCAAGTTTAGAGAAATATGTTAGTTTGATAACATGAAGGAGAGATCTAATGTTTTTAAATCTCTAAGTCTCTTGACAACCTGCCATCTTATGAAATAGGGATTTGAAACATGTCAAAGAGGAAGCTGGTGAAATGTCTTCAATTGGCATTGAAATTTGTTCCAATTCAGTTAGGTTGTAAGACTTTGAAACATCTTTTATAAGCATTCCCTGAAGACTTTGAAAGAGTTAACCAGCTATATTTTGTTAATTAGGTATCACATCTTCAGTCAGCATGTCTCACCCCTATACTGCTGTTGCCATCCTTTTGTGTTATCAAACTATGTTTGGAGCTGATAGCAGAAATGCATATTTCATCTCCTCTTGGCACACTGAGGATGGAAACCTACTGCCATTACGTGTTACTCAGCACTCAGGCATTTCAGGTTGGTTGTTATACGATCCTGTTATCAGTCACAGTGTTGGTAATTGTTTACTTAATAGTCCTTAAAAGAAAACATCTAGACTTACGACATTGTGCAAATAAAAGCTACATAAAGAAGTGTTAACTCTGACAACTCAAATATATAAAATGAATAAATGAGATTAAAAATAAAACCAAGACAGACTTTGCCTGGAAATCTTTGAAATTCTTGTTACATTTTAATGTTTTATAATACAATTTTAATCACATAGGTTCAAACTGCCTTTTCATAAACATTCTGTTTCTTTGAACATACATAAATAATGCTTGGAGGTGAATTTTAGTGATATTAGAAAAGAGACAAAAATCTGTAATCCTTCTCTCATTTACTGCAGACATTAACCAGTACCTGGTGAATGTGCACCTGCAGGAAGATAACCAAATTAAGGTACATGCACTCCAACATTGTAAGTTATGTTTTAAATTGGAAAATAGTAGTTACTATTAGCTGTTATTTATACACAAAACTCTATGTATTAGAAACTGACAAATTATAATTTTTGGCATGTAGATCTAGTCACCGACTCAGTTAAATATTCTTTGAAGATTTTGTTTTATTTTATTTTTCTTAAGTCACCTTCTTCATTAATTATTAAAAAAAAAATTTGCCCACTAGGAAAGAGATTCTGATTATGTGAACAAACATTGAAACCAGATTGTTTACAAATCAGCATTCAGCACTTGTCTCCTTTGCACTAAAAGTAACTATGTGAGCACAGCTCAGCAGCTATTAAAGCATCCTTGTATTATCAATACTGTTTTCAGCATAAATCTAAAGTATAGCACCAATCTAGTTACTATGAAGAAAAGTAATCCTATTCCAACCCAAACCAGCACAACATTCACACAAATACATTTTTTGGTGCATGTATGTATACAAAGAATATAGAAGAATTACATACTTTTGAATGAAATAGATAATAGACCATCAGAGGCTCCATTTGCTAAATCAACCACTAAGAACTGTCAAAGAGATAAATATAGATAAATTATTCAAAAAATCAGATAACTGAGCCTTCAGGAGATGAGTCTATTTCCATATAGATTTTGAAATCATGCTCTCCTCTCCATAATTAGGTGTTTGGCAGCAGTGTTCTCAAATATGAAATGGTACTATTTTTATCTTAAGTAGCAGTTAGTTCTTATAGCACTTTCTTATGGAATGTGAACAATCATCCAGGATGGAGCTAAAGTTCCCATATTATTTGCTGTTCCATGTCTGAAAAGGAGCTGTCCCTTAACAACTATCCTGAAAACCTACCATCTGTAAGGTAGCACATGAAATATAAAAATAGCCTTGGAATCAAGCAGAAGGTGCAAAAGCATGAGTGTGATTATGTAGTAACGTTACACAGAGATTGTATCATTCACAATAGGTACAGTGAATGGCTGCATAAGGTGCGAGCAGGTGGACCACCTCCTCAGCCTGGTGGCAGACCTGCAGGAGGAAGTACAGAGGCTGAGGAGCATCAGGGATTGTGAGCTAGAAACTGGTGGGATGACACCCTGAGCTCCAAAGCACAAGAGAAGACACAGACACAGGTAAGAGCCCAGGATCAAAAGGATCTGGCATCTTCCCCACCTAAGGGTGTAGGTATGGGCTCAAAAGGAGGCAGTGAGTGGAAGTTTGTCAACTTGATCAGGGTTATTTGGAATTTTTCTTCATCTTTGTGAGTGGAAATTCAGGTTTTTTCTCCTTGAATTGACAATTTGCCAGTATTTATTTTTAATGATATGTTTAATTTTTTTTAAAAGAAATGTTTTAAGAAAATTTGGTTTTATTTAACATTAAGTAGAACTTTTCCATTCAAAATTTTTATTGGTTACACCACACTTGATTTAGTATCCTTTGCAGATGATCCTGAACATGCACGGACAGCCTGAGTAGGATTCAGATTAATGAGGCAGAACACATGTTTTCCAGAATATTGCTAACCCATACTCCATGATCATCTCTTAAACGTCACAAAGGTTTACAAGAATGCACCACAAATTTGGATACTGTATATGCAATCTGTACATGCTATGGTAAATTTCTGTCCTCCTAACACTAAATTTGATCTGTCACAGGTGCAATTACTACATAAAAGCTCAAATACTAATGATGGAAGAAGTAGCTAAGGGGTTGCTCCTCAGTCTTAAAAGCCTTAGAAGTAGAAAGAAGTATCCAATATTCTATTAAATTTCTCTCTAGTATTTAATGACATTCACAAGCAGAAGGTATAGTCTTTTTTCCTTACATACAACAACAAGTAAATAATGTTACAGATATTCAGACTAGTTTTGTTTAGGTGTAGAAAACCAAATCACTTTCCATTGTAAAATTAGAAAAATGTATTGCAAATAAAATGTATGCACTTATCTATCCATTTCATGAAAACTGGCTTTCAATATTTTGGTTTTTTTTCTTAAAAAACAGTCACTGTGGGTTATAGAATGTAACTCCTTGATATTTTTTAAAAATAATAAGGACCTTATCTGACTTAAAGTGATATATCAACTATCAGTATATGCTGATCAATTTGAGAATAACATAAACCTTCAGAGTGGCTTTAGTAGGCTAGGAAAGCATTAGATATGACAGTGGACAAAATTTATGATGGTCTTTTTTTTTTTCCTTTCTCACATCTATGAACTGTCTAATACCTAATATGCAGTATTTAGATGCTCCCATGGTTGAGTTACCAGGTACCAATAAACTTGTCACACCACATTTAGGCTCTCTACAGAGTTTCCAGAAAGATTTCTTCATTAATTTTTTTTAGCTCAAGGTGTTTTATCAGTTTCATAGAAAATGGCAAACTTTGATCTGAAAAAAAAAATTTCCATGCATTTCTCTGAAAGCATCTACTAAATCATCCTATACATATCCTCGTTATTTTCTATGCTGCAGCAATATGGACAAATTGTGCCTGAAATGCAGAAATTAGAGAAGATTTACTGTAATTTTGTTTCTTTATGCATACATTGAAAAACACATTTTTGTCTCTTATGGATTCTTTCTTTTTCAGTACATGAACTTGCTCAGAATTCTGATTTACAGACTATTAACAACAATATCCAGTGGGCTTACTTAGCAATCTCTTTATACTTCTACTTATGCCATCAGTAGTATTACCTGAGATAGTATACGCAAGTCAAATTCAATTCATTTCTGATCTCTGCGGGTATGATCTCTGGCCAAGATAATTTTCTTTCTGGCAGAGGGAAGTGTCTATAGTTATGATAAGGTGGGTTAAGCTACATAACGTGTGGTAGGAATGAGAAAATTTCTCTGTATCCAGCTGGTTATTAATAAAGAATAAATCCTCTTACACTGTCAGCAACAGTTTCCTAGGATCAAAGTCAAATTGGTGACTGAAAACTGTCTCTGTGATTATGCATTTCACATGATTCATGCTTTACACATCCATCAGATCTTACCTTGAATCAGAATAACTAACCACATCAAGCCAATCTGACCTAGTCAAAACCACCAATGCTTTTACTGTTGACCTGAATATAGCCAAAAGTTGCTTTGGTCCTGGTTTCACAGAGTAGTTTCTGTTACCTTGGATCACTCAGTTAATTTTTGAGTATGTAAAAATTTATATTTGTACAGGTTAGTAAGATGTTGTGACAACTTTGTCATATAAAATTTGCATTTTTTGTCAAGCAGTGAGATTTGTTTTTAAGCTGTTGACTAACAGTGCATTAAATACCGTTAGAGCATTTTTTGACATATACCTTGATTTCACTACAAAAAAAAGTATTCAGATAGAGGTTTTCAGCTCTTGTTTTGAAGTATGGAAGATAAAATGGACCTTTCTTAGAGGATAAGTAGGTGCTTTATTTGCTAGTCACTTTGCCTCAATGGCATCTGATACATGTTAGAACTATTGCCAGGCTCTCAGTAATGCATATGCAATGCAGTAGTGAAGTTTGCTTTCTTTAGCTTACAACCATAGTCTCAGCTAGTTTACACTATAAAGTTCAATGAACTTAAGTGAAGAAAATTATTAGTCTTATCCCACCTAGTCAAGGAAATAATACTTTTTTAATGAAAGTAAAAGTAAAGAGAATTATAGGCAAAAATAGTAGGGGTTTTGTTTTTAATATATTTAATGACAAACAGCTGTAATAGAAATAGTGACACTGATTTTTGCATAATATGTCAATTAAAGCTGTAGTGACTATGATTGGACACTAAGTTTCACAATCAACTTCTCACTACTTATAAAATATGGATAAGGAAATATTTACTTACAGACTAAGATGCTCCATATTAAATAGCTAGAATTATAAAGTAGTAATTACCTATGATATGACCCTTTTTTCCTAAATCTAACTTAAAGATGAGTTAAAGCATTCAATACAGAAACCACAGAAAAGTAGAAAGATAGAAACTGTTCTTCATGCTCACAGTAGACAAAACCAGTTGCAATGGGCTTAAATTCTCTGAAGAGTATAAAAATATTAATAATATTAAAGATACTTAATATTAATAATATTAAAGAGCACCTTCTTATGGAGAAGATGCTGCTGCAGTAGAACATATTTCTTGAGTTCATCACCATGAGTGATCTTTGAGAAAAGGCTAGACAGATTTTCAGTCTGTCAGATTCAACTGAGAGTTCATTCAAACCATCAGTTCTTTGAAAATGTCAACATTAAGGATTGTATCCAGGTCCAAATGTCAGATATCTAGATGGGGTTGTGGGGTGTCTGATAATGAAGTTTTTTCTTCATTTTAGGTAAAAACTAGTTAATTTTTCTGCTTCATAAAAAAATTTATTTCAGGGTTCTTCATTTCTTTCATTACATAGGAAGTCTATTCAAACTGCATTGTATTTTAATATTGCATACAATAATTTTCAAAAAGACTCAGTTAATTTTTATAGGATTTCTGAGATCAGTAACTTTTTTCCATATCAGTAACTTGGGTTTAAGGCTGATCAGGCCTTGCAGCAGCTGACAAGATGAAAGTAACTTGAATTCACTTAGCAACACTGGTGGGTCTTGTGTTGACAGCTGGTTAGAAGACAACAATATTTTCCAGATTAATTTAATTTAGTCTCATCAATATCACAACATACTGTTAAAAATAGTTTTTGCTACCATCATTTGTTATATTAGTTATAACACTTTTAGGATCGCTTTATACTTGCTAGCATTCATAGTGATGGATTCTTTTTTCAGTTTATGTCTTTGAATGTAATTGATCTAGAGGAAGAAGTAAATTATGATTTGTATTGCTTGTGAAGTGAAAGCTATGCTGTCTTGTGACTGAACCAAGTAGATCTTCATAACATCTTCCTGATAAAACTGAGCGATCAAACAGCGGCATAGAACTAAAAGCTGATGTGTGGTCATCTGTAAAGGTCACTACTAAAAGTGCTACAAGTATGTGACGTGAATTGCTAGGACACTGAAAGCTATAATATGAATACTTTTGAAGGATAAGCTGACTTAAAAATACGAATAAGATACCTGCCCTGATGGGCAGATTTAAGAATTACCACAAGAATAGAAAGAATTTGAAAGAGCAAACAAATTTAGAAGGAAATGGCCTAGAACTGTCTGTTGGTTTTTACAATTTTATTTATTATTCTCCTCTATTTTCATTATTTTTCCCCATCCTATATTCCGGGGTTTTTTTCAGTTTCCCTGTTGCAAACAACCTTTTACTGGCAAGTAATTCTGATGTATCCAAGCATCTCACTGACACTTTGCCCACATTATTTGCATTTTGTGTTCTGGGGCACCTCATTTGTGTTAGGCAGACAATACTCCCTCTTCCACCATGTATTTCTATAACTGTTGACTCATGTGAGTGTACTCACATGCCTCTGCAGGATTTGTGTTCAGTTCAGTCCAGTGGCTGGCAAACTTACATGCAGGTCCTGCTGCTGCGTATACTTAAGTTACCCTAAATTCTGGGAGCTTTAATGAAAATGGAATAACTCTACTAGTGATACAGAGAGAGCTTCTTTTGTTTTGATTAAGTGCAGAGAGACTAAGAAGAAAGCACTGAAGAACATGAGGAAAACAAGCACCTATCAGGTGAAATGGGATGGCTTGAAAGGTTATAAGGGAGGGCCTTGGTAGAAACTATTTTTATATGTCATTGTTGATGACTGCTGCTGTTGCAAAACATGCAAACTGGCTGCTCCTCAGCACCTGTGACAGCTTCTGCCAGCTGAAATGTACAGTGCAACTTTGAAAAAAAAAATCTCTAAAAAAGAAATAAGTGGCATTATTTAACATAAAGATCTTGCTGTTTTTGTGAAAGTATTCCCATTAACTTGTCTTCTTAGGCAATAAAAATCCTACAGATTTTTTTGCCAGATTTTAGATCTATCTCCCTTTGGATTCAGGGACAAGAAAGGGAAAACAGACAGAAAAAAGTTCTTTGGAGAGAGGAATTGAGACAGATTATCTTTAGAGGTAGTTTGATTTCTTGTATTTTAACAAAAAAGAATCCATATACATCCTGAGGAAATGTGACTCTGTGGCTCTTCCTGGATCACATCCTGGGGACATTAGATCCACCTGGTGGCAGCAGTGAACATAGAATCACATGGTATTTGCCTTGGTATTGGCAATGAAGAGTATAGGTCTTGACAGAAGCAGAAGAAATACTTTTCTGCCCATTGTGTTACCTACTGAACTCTTTATTTTCTGGTTTCTCAGCATTAAAGTCATGGTGCCTTCCTTGTTCCAAGAATTTAGGCTCATCTCTAGTGCAGTCCTAAGAAATGATACATCATCTTTTGTAACCAATAGCTGAGCAAAACCAAATTTTATTATTCATAACCTATATTAACCCTGGACTTTAAAGAGTGTTTCTGCATCTTCCAGTCAGTCTAATTCCACTTTTTTTGGGTGGTTGTTGTTAGAAGAACTAGGACAACTCTCCTCAGCTAACTTTCTGCAGCCACCTCTCTGCAGGACAATTCCACATGGTCAGCTCTCCATGGGGACAATTTTACACAGAAACTCCAAATCTAACCCTAAGTCTAACCTTAACTCTAGCCCAAGCCCCAAGCATAACCCTCCCTGCAATGAGTCAGCCATGTAGAGTTGTTTTGTGGAGAGCTGTCTACTGCGGAGAACTGGTCAAGGACAGCTCTCCCTTACTGTTTTTTTGACGTGTTTAAAAGACTGGCTCATCAGTGGAGGAAAGAGAATGTAACCATGTTGTCCAAGTGTAGAGGGAAGTATGGGTAGCACAATGCCCACTTTGATGCTAATGTCATTAGCGTTTAGTGTTGCAAGTAGGGAGTCTAGGGAGGGAGGAAATTCCAGAGGGAAGAGAACAAAAAGCAAGAGAGTCAAGGTAAGTTTTTTATCAATAGAGATGTCTTGCTATTTGGCTACAGATATTGCAAATCCAAATTTAGTGTCCTGCTGACTCAGCCAACATATAGTAGATAAGAGGTTTCAATTGCTTACAGAATCAGTTTGTCATGAACCCTGATTTAGCTATCCTGCCAACTGTGCAAATTTGTCACAAACTGATTTTTACAAGGCTTTGATTTAACAGCAATTTAGATTTTATTAATAGTTTTGAGATAAATCACAAGACTGGGTTGTGTGATTCTTAACAACATTTTATCATTGGTCAATTTAACTAAGTGATGCAGAGGAATTTGTTATAATCAAAATGGAAATTTAGTTAGAGATTTGAGAATGGCATGGTTCACAAGACCTACTACAAGCTTTCCTAAATTAAATCACACACACAAACAGACACAGACAACTACAGAGACATGTAAATACACAGACATACAGAGGTTAGCATAGCCAAAATTTCCCCCTCGAGCTTAGTGAATTAATCTCTTCTAATGCATTGGCATTCAACAATAGGCAGTCACTGAGTCTCAACAAGTTTGACTTTGCCTTTCTCCTTCATTGGCATTTATTAATGGATGATCTTTGAATCTCAAGAAGCCTACCCTGAAAGGCATCCCAGCTCGGGGTAAGATGATGGGTCACAGCCTGCTGAGATCCAGGGGAGCTCAAAAAGTCTTGTTTAGGACATTATTTATAGGATTACAAAGTTATTGACTTTAGTTAGTGTTTCTTCTGTTCTGACCATGATTCCTGTTAGGTAATCCTGGTATTTTATTCCAGCTGTGCAGTTCTGGTACTTTCTAGATTGTACAGTTCTGATACTGTCCAGATCACTCTGTGACCCAGGCAACAGGTGTTTAAAGGCTATCAGAGAGTAACTAATTGTGTCTGCTTACTGCCTTTGCCAGGCAGCAGGAGTTCCAGGTACAGTCAGGGAATGCCTCATCATTCTACCTTACTGCTCTTGTACAAAGGCAAGGACACAATGAAATTTTTCTCCCAAAACATACATGTCTTATCCTGAGATTGCTGAGTGGCCTGAGGAGGAGTAGCTTCACCAAGACAAGACATTATAACTTTGTGCACCCTAAATGGTTCTAGTGGGCTACAGAGACATTAGCAAATTAGGTCTGACAGATTAGACATAGTAGGAGCCAGGACTCTACTGCCTAGTACTCTTGTTTGTCCTCATTTCTACTTCAGTATTTATTTCTTAATAGAGAAGATCAGATATTATTTTCATGGTGATGTCATATTATACTATTAACTTTTTCTTGTGTATCACCTCATGCTAATATTACATGACATTACTGTATGTCACAGTAACATCCCGAGTGAGAAAAATGTGTGCAGAACTCAAAAAATTTGCTGTAGACGCCTCATATTTTCTAAATGGATTCTGACTGGTATTCACATTATACTTTCAAGAAGTGTAGTATTTTGATCCTTAAAACATCAGAATTGTGATATGATGCATGTGACAGGGGCTGGATGTGTGAGGGGGAGTACAACCTCTTCTAGCGGGAAGGAAACTGATAATAATTGTAGTTCACCCTGGGTTTTAAAACTTTAGCACTTAAATAAAGCTATGCCTCTCTGAACAAAACACTGGCATAAAAGAAGCTCATATGACACCTGAAGAGACCCTCTGCAAGTTAATTTAGATAATCCATTTGTCATTGTATGGATGGGGTATTTGTATGCTATAGTTGTATTTGTCTTCCTTCTTTAAGGAAATGGATTTGAAGAGATGATTTAATGATGTTTTGCAGTCATCCATTGTGGCCGTGGAAAGAACAATTACAGTCTTTAAGCATCATAATTAATGAAAATGTAGAAGACAATTGTATTGCTGAAAATCACTGTTTGTCTCTATCCATTGGTCACTTGGAGGAAAAAAAAGCAATAAGACAATATCACATTCTTATACACAGCTCAGTAATTTAATTTCTAAATGATTTTTTATCCATTGTATGGTCAGTATTGATCTGCATTTTCTAACGTATTTGTTTGGTCTTTTCTCTCATATCTTTCTCAATAAGCTTTAAAAGAACCAGCAACTCTGTGAGATGTAACCTTAGCTGGGATTGTTTGTTGTAGTCTGTGCTCACATTGATATTTTGGAAAGTTCAATGAGAGCTGAATTTGTGACACACAGGCTCGTCTCTAGACTGCTGTGAAGAAACAGCATTCTCTCCGATCCCTGCCTTGCACCATAATCTGTTGTATGGTGAAATGCTGTGCAGGAGGAGGAGCAGAATTCTGCCTTAATCAGTGTAATTCTCTTCACAGACTACCTTATCCATGTTGTGTTGAAATGAATAGAAATATTTCAAAGGTAATTAGATCAAAAGTTTATTTTCTAGAATTTTCCTACAGCTTTGCTGATGCTGACAGATCTGAGAGCACATCTTTTTTTTTCTGTAACAGGTAACAATTTAGTTCTTCTATTCCCACTGGAACTAAGTAGGGTCTTACATACATTACTAAACAGCGATCTTTGTGACTCTAAGTGAACTATATTCTAAAATTTTTCAGTGAGGAAAAATTATATTGATTTTAACCTATCATCAAAACACAGGCTGTTACCACGTTCACCATTTATTTATTTTATTATTTATATAATATAATAATATTATTTATATAGTATAATAATATTGTTTATTATTCTTTAATATAATAATATTATTTATTATTCAATGTTTTTATCCCGATAGTGTATACCATCTTTTTATTAATATTTCCCATAACTTTTATAATTACCTCCAGTAATATATCAAGGCTGAGATTCTGAGGGATGATCTTTGGTCTAGAAACAAAAAAATTCCACAGTTGTCTCCTCAAAGCAGAATTATTCTTTTTTTTAATTTTAATTTCCTTTTTTCTCTGACTGTAATGTGTAGTAATTGTTGTATTGTTCTCATCTCTGCCATTCCCCTTACATATGGAAATAACATTTACCATTTAGATTCACAGAAATAAACCCCTGAGTCTAGAACCTAGCCTATTTTCCTAACACTTTAAATAAATTGTCAAACTCATGATGGTACAACAGAGTGGTCAGAAGCAATTGGGCAATAGTGCCCAGCATAGAGGTAACAGAAGCAGGGGAAACACACAACGTCAAAACTCATGAGTAGGAGATGTGGCAGGAAGCAACCCTCACTAATCATTGTCAACTGTCCTATGCATCAGTGCCTTTCAGCCTGCAATCCACAGACTCTAGGAAGCTACTGTTAGTTTTAAATAACTTGCAAATCTGACCAAGAGGAATAATTTAATGTGTGCTATACAGCAGATGCATAAGATGAACTTTCTAAACCTAACCCTCATACATTAAAAACATGCTTTGGAGCTCACAAATCATAGAAAGGTTGAAAATAGATCTATACATAATATTATACACAATAGCTTACAGACTGAAGACTATGACAAATATCTGAAGTGAGGAATTTTTTTCCCTCTACATTCATATAACAAATTTAATTCAGGTGTTATCAGAGTAACAGTAATTCATGAAGGATTTTGCTGGATAATCTTGCAGAAGCTATTACGTAATTTTGATTGTTCAGTAATGCAAATCCTAAATTGAAGTTCGACATCCTAAAACTCTTTAAATTTGGGTTGCAGCATACATGGTATCATTTGGAATATGTGACAATATATTCAATCGTAAGTATCAAGTGGTGTCAAAATTGTAGTCTTTCCCTTGAGGGCTGAAAATAAAACAGACATACAAAGTTGACAGGTGGTGATTATGTCTAGGAAGCCACAGAGATCCAGGAGTTTCAATAATCGAGGCAAACAGTTCATAGCAGGAAACTTATCTAAAAATTCTACCTATTTGGTTTGTTAATATCCCAATTCCCTGAGCTCATTCTTGAAAAAAAAAAAAAAACCCAACAACACTTATGTGTTCACTAAGCCCAAAGAATAATGAAATAATTAAGGTTTTATCCCAAACTTTCTGTAGTCCATAAAAATAAATCATTTTTAATATGCCTTGAATGCACTGAAATAGTCAGCACTACTCTCTATCTCTGCATAGCCCTATTTTAAGTCAGTGAGTCTCCTGATAAATATACATCTTTTCATACTGAAGAGGAAGGAGGCCAGAAACAGACTCCACCCAAACAATTCTGCGAATAATTTTTTCTAAGAGGGAACTGAGCGATTCTTTTTTCCCTTGTGATCCTCAGCAGTCACAATTTTACCTAGACCTAAAAGTAATGTGGCACATGTTTATTCCCTGACTGAAGGAGCAGAAAAGTCCAAATATTCATATTCACTAATTCAAAATTAACACCTCTGGTTGTTCTCTGTGGTATATTTTTGTAAGTCATCACAATACATTTCTCCCAAACAAGTTGAGAGCAGCAATAAAAGGACAAAGTAAGGGATGTCTAAATGGGTAATAATTGGTATTTGGTTATAGCAAAAGAGAAGAGCAGCACTTCTAATCATGATTGATTAAACTGAAAGTAAAGGCAGCAAGATTTAGAAGAAATAAAGGTAAAACTAATACTTTTGTGGATAAGTCGCAATAAGACAAATTAGGAGGGCGGGACAGTCAGTTGTATGTAGTGACTAGAGGGAAATTTAAAAGGTTTCTTTGTTTTAAGTTGCAACCTCTTTTCCTGCTTTTAGACTACTGTTCTCTTGTGTAGATAGTGTCTTCCAGAAGGCTGCAACCTCATCTTTTTTCACCTTGTATGTAAATTCTCCTAAAAAAAATTACATCCTATAGGGATAAAGATGTGGAAAGTCCTCAAGCTTGGTCGTAAGCCAAGGGAAACTTAACATTGTTTGTCAAATCAAAAGAAATAGACTGAGTAGGGTAGGGAAAAGACATGAAGCTGCCTACTACTGTTAGCTGTTGCAAATGACTCAGCATCAGAGAAAGTGATCACAGAACAAACCAGATTATGAAGGACAAGGAAAGAACTGTAAAATACATCTTGAGGTACTAGAAATGCAGGATATTTTGGCAGAGATTTAACTCTATCTTCTGCTTGAGAAAGAAGCAAGGCTATTCAAAATATCACCTATGTCCTACACACAAAAAAAACAGTGGTTGTACTCTGAATTAGTAAAGTAAATAATTTTGCAGAGAGCAGAATAGGAGGAAAAAAAAGTACCTTTTGACAGTGACCTAGGTGTCATGCTAGGTAAACTTACAGGAAAGAGAGCTGTGAATGTGGAAAGCAGGTGAAAAAACAAGAACACAGTTATCCTTTCAGTAATGAGGATATTACAATTTGGGGGTGTGAGGGAGGGGATGAGGAAAAGAAGAGAAAGAAAGGGAAGGAAGGGGAAAAGAGGGGAGGGGAGGCAAGGAAAGGCAAGCAAGGCAAGGGAGACAAAAAAAGAAAGAAAATACTTCAAATTTTTTTTTCCATTGCAGTAAGGAAGAAAACGCCGTATTTACTGGATCACAAGTTTGTTCAATTGCAGTAATTTTTATGTTCTCTCATGTTAACTTTCCTAAGTGCTCTGTAATAAATGATATCAGAAAGACCATCTTTTCAGAAGATTTCTGTTCATTCTGTGACACTTTCTTTGGTATTTTTTTCTAAAATTACTTTCTCAGTTCTCTTTTGTATCAAATTGCTATATGTTTGAAGTACTGATTGATATAAAATGTCATTACGGGATGTCAGGAAAGAAGTGTCATTTAACTGTAATTTTTCTCATTCAGTCTGAATTGTCACAAAAAATCTGTGTTTTTAAATGTTCCAGCTAAGAAAATAGGAGTAAAAAAAGGATATTATTTTGGAGTACTTTATGAATTATGAACACGAATACATTTTTTTAAATGTTAAATACTTTTCTCTCCTTTCCTTATACACAATATTTCCTAGGATTGTGCTCCTCCAAACCCCTTCCTGAAGAAAACCACTGACAACTTTATGCAAATATGTCCTCATTTAATATAAAATGTCTGGCTTGTAGCCTAATATAGTGTGCAAAGAAATGGTAATCAAGTTGAATTATCATTTTTCAGACCTCAAGGATAAAAAGAAATATTTAATCTGACCATATTTCATTTTTTTAATCTACATTGAATATAAAATACATTGCAGTGCTACTGCACACATCCATGCCTTAGCCATTCCCAAAGTTTAATTATTTCTGTGGGAGTCCAATACCTACTAGACTCATTGTTTCTCTATTTTGGTCCCGCTGAATAGC
Source organism: Coccyzus lansbergi (assembly GCA_033558105.1). NCBI lineage: Eukaryota > Metazoa > Chordata > Aves > Cuculiformes > Coccyzidae > Coccyzus > Coccyzus lansbergi. The sequence goes on along the minus strand of JAUMJK010000305.1, from coordinate 4,356,622 downwards.
CTGCTTCTTACAACTTTTATGAAACACCTTGAATTATGGGACTTTTAAAGATTATTTTATTTATACATTTTCTTCTTAAAGTCCTGTGCACAGTTCTGGTGCTTAAATAAACTAATTAAATAAAATATTTAATCACATAATGAGTTTTCAGAGTAACATCAAACAAATGTAAATGTGTCCTAAGAACCTTGTCAAAAATAAAGGATGAGGTCATGGAGTAGTCAAGCCCCTTGATGACTTCTAGTTAAGATGCACAATTAAAATTTACTTAATATATACATAAAAACTTTTAAATTTTCTCCACATCTTCAGTTACCTGAAAGTTTGGAGTAGATTAAAAAAACTTCACCTATTTTCTTCCTACCTCTCTTGTAAATGTAGGTTTAGAAACATGAAATGTAAGAATCATAGAATCATAGACTACTTAAGGCTGGAAAAAAAACCACTAAGATCATCAAGTTCAGCCAACAACACAACACCAACATGCATTCCTATAATACTGTTTCGATGTACTAACTGGTAATCTGGATTGACAGTTTTGAAAATTTTTTTAATATATTTCTTTCTGGAGGACATTTCACTATAACATCTTTTGCTGCTAGACATGCTACATATGCTCTTCTAAGATAAGGGAAAAAAGAATTAATTAACATCTAAATTATGTCTATTTCTTAATGTTAATTGTGTTTAATTAATGTATGACTATTTTATCATACATCACTCAGTAGTTTCAATAATCTGTCTTTTTGTGTTTTATTGATCTAGCTATGTAAATATTCACCAACATGATTTTTCAAAACAATATATTTTTACCATTAGATAATTTCCATGGTATTGTCTGAGCAGCATTGCAACTGTTCATAGAAATATTAACTACATAACTGTGGGTTTTGTCTGCTACAATTTCTGGGTCTTCTAAACATTCTTTCTTTTTAATTTATTTTCTTTGTTAATATTTTTGTGCATGCCTTTTGCTATGTTTTCAGGACAAACAAGCATTTTGGACAACTAGGTTAAATCCTAGAAGGCTGCAAGGGATAATGGAAAAAAAGTCAATGGATGATGAGACAGGCCTCTCATAATCACATGTAAAAGGACAATATTGTCAATGCTTAGTAATATTGCCTATATATATGTCACATAGTTCCTGTGTTATTGGCTTCTTTTAAATCAAGAGTTTCTCTTACCTTTACTGCATTAGCAATGACTTCTGTAACAATTCTACAACAGTTTGATAGTTTCAAATATTTCCATTCATTCTGAGGAGATCTTTTCTACTAACAGCTGCTGAGTTACGGAGATGCTTGAGGGAGTTTTCTGTTGGAAAAAAAGAAAATAAAATTATAAGAATATGATAACTTGACTGATTTTAATGGAAAAGCAACAGAAAGAATTGATTCCATTTTGGTGGTATCATAATTCTAAATTTCTGGTATTAGATTAGATTAAATATACATTTATGTGCTTTGTACTTCTGTAAGAGTGAGAGTGGGTTCTTCTGTATGAAAGCATAGCAAGACCCTCTTCATTTTTGCCACAGAATTTTTCACATTAGTAAGTAAAATCTCGTATTTTTCAAAGGAGAAGCCTCGAGTTCAAACTTGACTGTGACATATCCCTGTAGAAAAAATTGTTATCAGTTCAGTGACAGTTGTTTCAACCTGCCTTTTGATAGAAGGAAGAAAGAACAATCTTTCATATTTGTTTTCTGATATTGACAGATCACTTTCAGGTTCTTGCCTCCATCAGAAATGATGCATCTCTGCCCTTTAAAACAATAACTACACTCCTTCAGCAATTGTCCTAGAGTCTGGTGAGATTTTCAATCTATTTACATTATATAGATGACATAATTTTCCATGTTCAAGCTGCAAAACCACTGTTATGCTCTTGATTTATTGTATTCCATAGCTTATAATGCCTGCTGGTAGTAGTCTTCAGTGTTAACATTTAATAAGAATAAAAGAAATGCACAAAAGCAGACTGCACAAACTTTCATTTAAAAATAAAAATATTTCTGTTTCTGGTTGAATAAACATTGTATTTCTGTTATTTGTTTCTTTGATGGAGGTAAAGCTAAAAAAAATCTTTCAAAAGTTAAACATTCCTAATGAAATATCATATTACTGATATCTTCATTTTTCAGGCAAAACCAATTCTTATGAATGATGATTAAAAATGTTTAACAATGTAAAACCTTGGTCCCGTCTGGAGCTTAGTAGAGATTGAAGTCTTATAAGCCACATCTTCCATTTTGGATATGCAGTAAGTACACATAAGTGCTATTAAGTACTTCTGTATTATTATTTTTTTTCTTCACAGTGCTCTATAAGCATAGAGTGAACCAGTAATCACTCTAACCTTCTAAATGCTGATCCTTTCTAGTTCAGAAGAGGGAAAAAGCAATTGCTGTAACTCTAGAAATGTGACAAATATAATTAAAGCAAATAATGTTCAATATTTCAATATTTTTCATGCATTTGCTTGTAGAATTTACAAGCAGGCCATAAACTTTTCACTTTACACAAGAAATAATTCATATTGATGCATTTCTGGGTTAAGAATTCTACCAAAATTTCATAGGCAGCAATGAGCCATTAGGAACTATTGCATAACTAAAAGGTTTAAATATATGTGGTATACAAGTTAGGTGATGAAAGAGGAAAACAAACAGTCCTAAGGGAATAAAAAATTACATTCTGAGATGGAGGAAGAATCTTAAAAAGTATTTTAAGTGTTGCTTGACACGATGTCTGATGACAATAACTATAGTTTATGATACCAATGCAATCATTGGTGAAGGGACTGGAGAACAGGCCTTATGAGGAACAACTGAGAGAGCTGGGGTTGTTTAGCCTGGAGAAGAGGAGGCTGAGGGGAGGCCTCATTGCTCTCTACAACTACCTGAAAGGAGGTTGTGGAGAGGAGGGAGCTGGTCTCTTCTCCCAAGTGACAGGGGACCTGACAAGAGGGAATGGCCTCAAGCTCCACCAGGGGATATTTAGGCTAGAGATTAGGAAGAAGTTTTTCACGGAAAGGGTCACTGGGCATTGGAATAGGCTGCCGAGGGAGGTGTTTGATTCCCCTTCCCTGGAGGTGTTTAAGGCATGGGTAGACAGAGTCCTGGGGGACATGGTTTAGTGTTTGATGGGAATGGTTGGACTCGATGATCCGACGGGTCTCTTCCAACCTGATGATTCTATGATTCTATACAATTTATAACCTTAACATCTTCTTAGCTGATTGTCTACAAAGACAGGTAATTTATGATAGCGAATAGGTTCTAAGTTATTTGGATTAACCATAGTTGCATGCTTTTACAGAAAAGTAAGGAAAGCATATGGGTAGGCAGCCAAGTTTTATAGTATATTGATTAGATTGGTTCAACTACATATTTGTAAAGAAAATTATCTTTTTTAACCCATCTCAATTAACAAAATATGCCATGAATGTGACATTGGTGACATAAAATATGTTCTCATTTCAACCTGCAGACTTCATTAGCTGTAAATGAGCATGCTATGGGAAATGAGATATAAAACTCCTCTATGTAATATATGTCATTCCAGTTTGTAGATATGTTGGGCTTCATGATTTGTCACGTCTTTCTGCCTTCATAGCTGGATCCAAACTAGTGACACATTGGCCTAAGGTTTGCTAGCCTTCCAATAAGAATATTGTGGCTCCAAATGCATTAAAGATGGAAAAAATTGCCCACATTCATTGACAATCTTTTCCCTTTTTTTATAGCACCACGTGTTTGCTTTTTGAAACTGCCAACAGTGACATAACTGCTTCATGCATTTGTAGATGGGAATGTTAGAGACAGCTTGGGAAACCGAAGACAATGAAATATACTAAAAAGTATTTTACCTACAGTCTCAGGAGACTGGTCAGGAAAAACAAGATTATGTCTTTCTGGGTGAAAGTGTACAGTATCCTTGGATTGGATTGGATTGGATTGGATTGGATTAGATTGGATTGGATGGAAACTTGTTCCTGTGGTAAACATGGGGATTTTTTGAGAGAAAAAAAATCTAAAAAAAAAAAAAAAAGAGTACAGCAATTAAAACTATGCATACTGTGAACATCTCTATTATCTTGTTGTATTTGGCTTAAGTGGCGAGGTAGTGGGGCAGCCATGGGGATGGCTTCTAGAATCTTCTCCTATGTCCAACAGAATCAGTGTTGGCTAGCTGCAAGACAGACCTGCGTCTGGTGAAGGCTGAGTCCATCTACAACATAACTCATGCCTCCATAATAAGCAGTGTGTGAAGAGGGGAAAAAATGTGTGCAATGGGAATTGCACCCAGAGAGATGAATGAGAATATTTGAGAAAAATAGCTCTATAGATACCAAGGTCAGTGGAGAAGGAAGGAAAGGAGGTGCTCCAGGCATTTCATTGAATCATAGAATCATAGAACAACCAGGTTGGAAGAGACTCATCGGATCATCGAGTCCAACCATTCCTATCAAACACTAAATCATGTCCCTCAGGACGTTGTCTACCTGTGCCTTAAACACCTCCAGGGAAGATGAATCAACCACCTCCCTGGGCAGCCTGTTCCAATGACCCTCTGTGTGAAAAACTTCATCTTATTCTCCAGCCTAAATCTCCCCTGGTGGAGCTTGAGGCCATTCCCTCTTGTCCTGTCCCCTGGCACTTGGGAGAAGAGGCCAGCTCCCTCCTCTCTACAACCTCCTTTCAGGTAGTTGTAGAGAGTAATGAGGTCTCCTCTCAGCCTCCTCTTGTCCAGGCTAAACACACCCAGCTCTCTCAGCCGTTCCTCATAAGGCCTGTTCTCCAGCCCCTTCACCAGCTTTCTTGCTTTTCTCTGGACTCGCTCCAGAGCCTCAACATCCTTTTTGAGCAAAGACATCCCCACAGGCCATGGCGAAGACTGTTGTCAGAGAGGTTAACATTGGAGCAGCTATCCACCTGCAGCCTATGGACAACTCCAAGCTGGAACAGGTGGATGTTCCAGAAGGAGTCTGTAACCTTGTGAGAAACTCATGCTGGATCAGACTCCTGCTCAACCTGTGGACCCACATTGAGAGTAGCCTACTCCTTTAATAGGTTCTGTGCAGAATAAGAACAGTCTGTTCCCTGCTTATAACTGGAGGTTTTTACTGAAATCAGATTACTACATAGGTTCTCTGGAGAAACCTGCCATGGGCAAGATAATGTAGGAATGAGGAAGAAGAATAGTTCAATAACAAACAATTGTAAAAGCTAAGAGAAAAGCATTAACCACATTTGAAAAAATATAAAATACTCATTTATACATATCTTTGTTTTGGAACCTGTCTTCACATAGACTCCAGTTGTTACAGCAGAAGCAAAGGAAGATTTCCAAATTTACACCTATGTCATTCAGTTAGCATCAACTAAATATGTAAAGAAAAAAACAAAATAAAACACCTTAATCTTAGCATATTTTGCGTAACATTTCTTTTTTTGTTTATCACTGCTCATTCATGAATATGATGAATTCACAAAACCAACATGATTTCATGGTAATAAAGCTTTCAGGAAATTACAAAAAAAATTGTTTAATGAAGATAGCTTTGAACTATCTTTCACAGAACTAATGGCTGAAAATGTTCCCCTTGAAAAGAAAAATTAGAAGAGGGGAAGTTTAACAACTACAAAAAATAATTAGAAGCTTGTCTTGCACTTAATGGGGCTTGGGGAAATTTAAAAGAGAATTCCAAGGGCTTTGGGAGAAGAGTAAGTAGGGAAGCCAGAAAAGGTAAGAGAAGGAGTATAGGGAAAGTTAAATAGGCAAGAAGCTAATAACCTGTGGCTTAATTATTTTTAACACTGATGATTCCAACTATCATCTAAGGACTCAAAGCAATTATTTTAAAAGTTTAAAAATGACACTTTCATGTTAATTCCTATAAATACATCATGTTAAATTAAAAATCTTAAAGAAAATTAACCTTGTATGTGACATTTGATTTATAAAATGTGCTACAGATGTCTAAATGAGCAAAGACAAAGAAGTTGAATTATTTTTTTTCCAGAAATTAATGTTGGCTAGTGCTTTTCTTGTTCCGCTACTTTTTTTTATTCTTTTTTATTTGGCTTTATTTTTTCATTCATTAGTCTCCCAAAGTCAAATGACTTATCTGTGGTGATTGACCTGAGTTGATAGGTGATATTGATCTATGTAGTAAAAGAAACAGCAATCTTTAATTTTGCATAAGATTAAGCCTATTTGGAAGTATCCTAAGAAGTTGTAGAGTTGTAGTCTTCCTTGAAATTTGGACATCTCGGAAATTCAGGTGGTGATTTTCTTATTAAAATCTTCCAATAGAGAAGCAAAATCAATAAAAGAAAAAAAACAAACCACAAAATATTACATTGGGAAATGAAACAATTATTTTTGAAACTTCTATCTTCTCAATTGCAGTTGAGTTTCTTCAATGGAGGTTCATTTTACAGTTGTGATCTGACTTCTGCTTACAATTTGCTCTGGGAGGAAGCTTTTATTTTAATACATAAAGAGACAAAACAAATATGTGCTGTTGGACTAGTAGTATGTTCTCAAACAAATTTTGTTCTATTTTTCTTAACAGAATGATAGGATAAAATCACAAGGAATTACTCTTCAGCGAACGAAACAAGACATTGTTATTTCATAGAAAGGGTTGAGGCTTACTTTCTAATTGAGTTGGTTTTAGGTAAAGTGTGGGCTGTTCTTGTAATTAATACTGAATAATATTTTTGCCTGTAATTGATTAACTTTTTTTAAAAAGAAACATTTTAAAATATGTTGGAAAGTCAAATTATCTCATTATGATAGTTCTGTGGCAGCACAAGAGACACTTTTCTCCTCTTTTTTGAAATTAGAAATTTCACATGCCATTATGCCTGTTAGGTTAGAAATTTGATGTGTCATTGTGCTGCAGATTTCCCCAGTTTCGATGAGATTACATACAATGAACCACTCTCACCCTAGTCACTACACTGTGCAGCTAGAACAGTGTTTTTAAAGTGAGTTACTATCTCCCTGACGCATTTATTTCCAGTTTTGGAGACAAAAGAACATTCTGTTTGAAAATAATTTATGTGGGAGATCTGGAGTGTTTTAGGAATTAATGAAAATGTTTACGTGTCTGGAAGAACAATTTCATAACATTTATTTCTTATTTTCACCAACACATAGAATATTGTAAAGCTAAATAATTACATACACAGTTACTTCAAAGCAAACATTAGTTTAAATGCTGGAAGTTTCCTCTATCTTTGACTTTTAGGTCAAAGATGTTTTCTAGTATATAGTTGCTGTGAATTTCACTAAGATTAATAAAAATAAATAGTTCATATTAACACAAATACACAGTGAATGTATTGTTCTGAAAGGATGTAGAAAAATGTCATGAAAAGGTGCAATCATTAAGCAATTGAACAGCTTACAATGAAATAGTTTTCATAAACAAAGTATGCTTAAATAAGTCAAGATATTTGTAAATGTCTATCAAGGCATTCAACTCCCACTGAAATGGTCAAAACCTTGAAGGTTTTAATTTGGGAAGAGGTGAGAGAAAACCTAAATGTATCAGAGATTTTGCAAAAATAACTGAAGTTATGAATTCTTATTTCTTTCTTCTGTGATAACATATTTGTTTTCTGAAATTAAATTATTGAGTAATCCAAATGTACTGTGAAAGTCTTGTTTCCTTGGTGCTGCACCTCCCATTATTTGTACGATTTTTCTTTAATGAAGTTCTGCTCTTCAAGGCTACAGAGAAACTTGCATGTTAAAAAGTCTCAAAAACCAGTTAAGGCAAATAATCTTCTTTGTCAGTTTTTATTCTAGAATTTTTAACTTAAACTTGTAATAATTTTTTTCCCAGATAAGATTTTTTTTCTCTGAGACTTACTAGGAATCTGAGTCAAAATAATTCCTAGATGTGAGTAAAATGGTTCTAGTTATATCTCTGAAATTTTGAGATGAATCAGGAAAATTCATGTCATAAAGTTTCAGATTTAGATCAGTAGTGTTAAGAAACATATCTGTAAAAAAACCACAGTAAAGAGCCTATCAAAGATGCCTTATTTTAATAGACAGGTTGAAAGGAGAGAGAAGAGTGAGTAATTTTGCATCTCAGTAATTGACATTCTTCCACTTGAGCAGGAAACAAATATGCCAGAGGCATATTTTTATATATATATAAAATCTCTTGGGGGGAGTCTGTCACTACTTTCGTTGCTAAAGCTGTCTATGGTAATGAGGAAACAGTTCACTGTAGTTAATTTTCCCTGAATCATGAGTAAGGCATACAGTTCCTGGATGTAAGTGTTTTTTGAGAGCCAGTGAACAAAAAATTATCTTTAATTGCAGACAGTAGCACAGTTCCTCCAAGAGGTGCAGTTGAAATATATTTTTGCCTCTTGCAGAACACTTACTTCCTTAGCGCCCTCCCACAGCTCCCTTGTGACTTTAATTTGAGAAACAGTTGAGATGTTTCCCTCTAAAATCTTAATTTTAGAAACATTTGTGTAGAAACACTTAAGATAGAAGCATATATGTTTGGTCCATCTGCATGGACTGAGTAAAGGAATGATTTTGGCTTGCAGATCCAGGTGGCTTGCAGAGATGTTTTTTGTTGTTGTTGTTGTTTTTTTTTTTTTTTTTTTTTCTGAAGAACTGAAGCAGAATGGGTAGATAGGACCAATAGATATCACATTTCAGACTCAAATTATATCTTATATCAGAATGTCTTGAGATTTTTAGAACAGAGTTTCTGATCAGGAAACACAGGGCTGACAGTGAACTACACATATCCCCAAATAGGGGCAAAGCGCTTTTTATGCTTTGAGTTTTATCTTGTGATGAGGTGCTAATTGGTTCTTAGTGAAGTACAGGTTAATTTGTCTCAGCTATCCTCCTCCAATGACTTAATCTGAAGAGACTCAAAGCTCAGAAAGAAATGAAAGCAGAGAAATTTACCTTAGAGTTTCATTAGTTTCTCTTTGTTAGTAACTTTCTTTTATGATTTAAGTTTGGGGACAGCTGCAAAAGGTTCTTCTTAGGGTTTATCTACGTTCTTTTTGACGTGCTTCCTCAAAGAGATGTGATTTAGTTTTTTAGGGACAAAGATAGGGACAAAGAACATGTAAACAGAAGTTTAGTGAAGGGCAGTTACAGGTTGGTTGTGTATTTTTTTTTCTGTATTATGCCCTAATGCACAGAAAACGTTCTCACTCCCTTAGCTAAAGTTTGGGGAAGCAAAATACATTGACTGTAACCTCATCTACTAGTCTGTTCGTTTGGAGCTACTGCAAATATTGCTATGTGGACAACCTTTCATAGAAACAGCACACAAATAGGCTAATTCTTTCTTTTCAGCCCTTTTTAATTTTACATTTCAAAATTATACATCTTGAATTTTAAACTTTATTGTTCAATGGATTCCTTTTAATCCCAGTGGCCATGACCTGATTGGTCATTTTACCATAGGTTTGGGAATGTTTTATGTTATGATTGCTTGTAAAGTGAATGATATTATTTTTGATGTGTTAGCTACTAAGAGTATTGGACATTATTCCTCTTTTTCGTTCTACGTGTACACTTCAAAATATCTTTCCCCTCTGTTTATTAAAAAGTGGCATTTTTATAAAGATATTTCACACCAAGTACCTTTATATGATGTTGTTTGGAATCATCGTGGGATGCCAGTATTGAATTGGATATATTACTGGAATAAGCCTTGCTGTGAAATTTTTGTTCTTTCCAGTGCGATTGGGAAATAGCACTAGAAATAATGTTTGATCCAGGGCTAGAGGCACTCTTTTCATGTAATAATTCTAGCAGTCTGACCTTGACAGTGCATCATGATTTCAGAAATGAAAAATAATGAAATCACACAAAGTGAGAAAATTAGATACCTAGGAAGTGCTTGTTATTTTAGCTGTATCAGTCCATCTATCTCCAATGTAAATGTTTCAAATATGAATTGTTATCAGTTCCTGAAGAGAGCCAAAAAGCTGATGATTATACAGAAAACAGTGCCATGAACTCACAAGGAGGGGAGTTAAAAAACCCCAACTCTCCTTTGACTTAAAAAAACCCATCTACACCACCATTGAAACCTATTTATTACAACAGTAAAAGCTTACACTGGTTAAATCTTAAATTGCTCTTGAATGAATATGCCACACATCATGCCTTGTGAAAAACTAGATCTTTACTCCTAACTGGGGATGTGTGTGCACTTCACTGCCAGCTTGTGCTTCCTGATCTTAAGAAAATGTAGATTTTTTTTTGACTTTCTGTGACCAGACAGTGCTTGATTTCAGTATAGAAACGTCTAATGAAATATACACTAAGTGGACTGAGGAAAACAAAGCTTTGAAAGAACACTGAGAAAAGAAGAATTCATAACTGCAGTGCTATTGGAAGTCCTTTGAGGCAAAGGAAAAAAGTGAGGACAAAAAAGCTATGGGAGATGAAGATCTTAAAGAAGTCCCCGATATCAGAAAGAAAGAGCCCTGCAAAGGAAGTGTGGATAGGACTCCTCATAGAACTATAGAATAATCAAGTTGCAAGAGACCCATCAGATCATCGAGTCCAATCATTCCTACTAAAAACACTAAACCATGTCCCTCAGCACCTCGTCTACCTGTGCCTTAAACACCTCCAGGGAAGGTGACTCAACCACTTCTCCGGGCAGCCTGTTCCAATGCCCAATGACCCTTTCCATGAAAATTTTTTTCCTAATGTCCAGCCTAAACCTCCCCTGGTGGAGCTTGAGGCCATTCCCTCTCATCCTGTCCCCTGTCACTTGGGAGAAGAGGCCAACTCCCTCCTCTCTACAACCTCCTGTCAGGTAGTTGTAGAGAGCAATGAGGTCTCCTCTCAGCCTCCTCTTCTCTAGGATAAACAACCCCAGCTCTCTCAGCCATTCCTCATAAGACCTGTTCTCCAGCCCCTTCACCAGCTTTGTCGCTCTTCTCTGGACTCGCTCCACAGCCTCAACATCCTTCTTGTGGTGAGGGGCCCACAACAGAACACAGGATTCAAGGAGTGGCCTCATCAGTGCTGAGTACAGAGGGAGAATCACCTCCCTGGACCTGCTGGTCACATCATTTCTGATACAAGCCAGGATGCCATTGGCCTTCTTGGCCACCTGGGCACGCTGCTGGCTCATGTTCAGTCGGCTGTCAACCAACACCTTCAGGTCCTTCTCCTCTAGGCAGCTTTCTAGACAGACTTCTCCCATCCATAGCTCTGCATAGGGTTGTTGTGCCCCAAGTGCAGGACCCGGCATTTGGCCGTGTTAAACCTCTTGCCATTGGACTCAGCTCAGTGGTCCAGCCTGTTCAGACCCCTTTGCAGAACCTCCCTACCCTCCAGCAGATGGACACTTCCACTCAATGCCTTCATCCAGGTCCTTGATGAGGACATTGAACAGGGTTGGACCCAGCACTGAGCCCTGGGGAACACCACTTGTCACTGGCCTCCAGCTGGATTTAAAACCATTTACCACCACTCTCTGGGCCCAGCCATATAACCAGTTTTCCACCCAGGAGAGTGTGTGCCTGTCCAGGCCAGAGGCTGACAGTTTCCTTAGCAGAATGGTGTGAGAAACTGTCAAAGGCTTTACTGAAGTCCAGGAAGACCACATCCACAGCCTTTCCCTCATCCAGCAGCCGAGTCACTTTGTCATAGAAGGCGATCAGGTTAGTTTGGCAAGACCTGCCTTTTGTGAACCCGTATTGACTGGGCCTGATCACCCGGTTCTCTTGTAAGTGCTTCATGATAGTACTCAAGATCACCTGTTCCATGACTTTCCCTGGCACTGAGGTCAGACTGACTGGCCTGTAGTTCCCTGGATCCGCCCTGCAACCCATCTTGTAGATCTTCCCTGCAACACTGCTGACTTTTGCTTACTGGTTTATGATGCTTGGTAGGATATACTATGTGGTTATAATCCTCTCAAAGAGCTGAATTCAGAGACTGCAAGCAAATGCAGAGATTCCTTGTTCTTCATCAATATTAATTTGTGTTTGAGTATTTAAGCTGGATTTGGAAATGTCCCATTTTCTAATGAGATTTACAAAGTTTAAGGACACCAAAATTTACCATTGCTTCATATAATGAATAGAATAGAAGCCTAAAATGTAGAAAGCATGGAAGACATGTTTTTCCCCCCTAATAATGACACAGACTTCCCCACTCTGGGACTGAACAACCTGTTGAGCATGTGTCAAGCAATGATTACAGTATTTTCTTTCTTGTTTAATTTGCAGGACTGTAATGAAGACTAATTGAATAGTCTTATTCAGTTCTTTAGTGGAATATGGTTCCTTATAAAAGAAGATGTATTATTTATTGCTCTTCTACATCTGTCTGTCTCAGTGAGTGTAAAAACATCTGTCTTATGTCACAGATGGCCTCTAGTGACACAGAAAGGGACAGGCAAAGGAACAATTAGTCAGATCGGCTTACTTTTTTAATACATAGATGTTTCTTGTTCCACATTCTTACACTGAATTTTATTCTTGAGCAAAGTGCTTGGCATCTTTCCTTGCTTGGGATTTTCCAGCCACCATGAGTCTGAACCTGGTTCTTGAATCATGGTAGAGGAAGGTCAAATTCAAATAATCTCAACCTGAACCAGAATCAGGGTATATAATACTTATTACTGCATTTCACCTTGTATTTCAGACTTTCTTCTTCTATTAAGAGTCCCAATGTTTTAGAGAAATTCAGGATTTGAAATTCAATAACACCTTTTCAAAGTAGCTAATTTTTTTCTGTTGAATACCTACATAAAGTTTGCTGGATTTTCAGTGGCTCTGTCAGCAGCCTGTAACTCTCAGTGAGAGTTGTTGAAAACCTGCCCACACCATTAAGGTATCTGAATTGTATCTCTAGTATCTTGAAATGCTAGAATTACAGGCTATAAGAAAGATGCATCCTTCCTTACAGAGCACTGTGTTTCTCCCTTGGTGTTTTGGAATAATAATGTTAATAGCTGTTGCAGAACTCAGCCATGTGAAAGCTGAGGTTTCAGCATTAATTGTGACTAAACAAAGAATTTTAGTGTAAACCATTGAGAGTTGTCTTCAGCAAATTACACTCAGGAGCTATATATCTCTTTAGCTTTCCCTGGCTACTGGCAACCAACTTACCTTCCATCTGCTGCTCTCCACAGATGAAGGCTGAGCTCAGTTTCTAGGAAGCTAAATAAGGTTTTCAGTTAAATTGTCTGTAAACTGCTAAACAGGTCTTAGATGGCTGCACTGGGGAGCTGCTAGAGCATGATCAAAGTTTGGTAAAGAATAGTCCATGAAGTTTGTGTTGTTAGCTATCCTTAAATCTGAATATTTGTATGTAGAGAATGAAGAAAAATAACTGTCCAAGATTTGTAAGCAGGATAAATCAATCATGAACACAGTGACTTGTTGGCATGTTGATTAATAATCCCACTTTGCAAGTGTGCAGAGTTGCAAGGAATTAAGAAGAAACTGAGGAACTGCAAAACATCTCACCAAAGATTTTTTTTCAATGCAGCATCAAACTATTGTTACACATGACACAAAAATACCCCCACTTTAGGACTTGTAAAGGGCAGTTGGGAAGAATTGTTTCTATGTTATAGCTTAATTCATCTTCTGTGTTCTTCTTTTCTGTTCTTCATCATGTTTTCTTATAAAACCTTCATTTCTTACCCTTGCTTATTTTCCTTCAATGCATGGCAATCTTTTCTCTTACTCTTTTTTCTCTCCTCTGTCACTTCTGACAGCTGTATTTCTTTTTTAACACACTTGTGCTATTTTTCCCTAATGGTTCCACAGATTGGCAAAAATATATGGAAAACATTTCTTTTGAGAAATGTTGAACACCTCAGCCTTTGCTTAGTGATGCAGAACTGAGGAATTCCTAATCGATGTCAGTCTAAATCCTGCTTCCCAGCGCAAAAAGTCCCTAGCTGTATAGACTCAGCTGAATGTGAATTTTATGTTGTTTTGATGGAAGGAAATTGAGTAAAATTGATCAAATAATACACATCTGATAATAATCAATCTGTTATCAGATATTCTCCTTCCAAAATTTTTATAAAGCAAACCATTATGAACCAGTAACATACATACGTGAAAAATTATGAGGTCTGCAAAAAATTATGAACAGAATTCATATTGATTTTTTAAAAAATTAAATAGTTTATATATTTCCAGCATTGATGCTAGATCAGATATTTCCTGATGTATATTTTAGACTGTCTCTGTACCTCAGAAAAAATTTGAATTATATTTTCACAAAACTATCTGGTGTTTAAAAAATTTTCAACAGATTGAAACCCCTGGAAATAACCACATATGGCAATTTAAGCCCAAATTAGTGCTAATTTGGAGAAATACACAATTCTTTCTCTATGTTTCTTTCTATTTGTAGAGGCCATGTTATCTTGTAGATATGTTTGATGGAAATGGGAAGTTCAACTTTGCCTTAGAAGAAGAAAATATGTCAGTCCACAGATGAATATGCAATAATTACTGGGATTTTTTTTTTTGTGTGTGTGTTTAACCAATAATTTTTTTTCATGGGAATATAGGAAAAAATGAGACTTTCAAATATACCAAATGACTAATGTTGGGAATTGTCCTTCTCACACTGAACAAGATGAGGAGCTTTCCTTCCACAGATTGTTAGGTATGGAAATTTTTGAATTACATGCATATGGTGGCAGAACTGCTGTAAAATTAAGGGCTTGAAAATTAGCTTCCCATCCTTAGCCATTTCAGCATGCACATAACTTTGCTCATACAAGTAATTTTAGTCAACGTTATAAAACATTTGCATCCTCAGGACTTCATTGGGTATTTGTTCATACATTCTGCAGGAAGAAACACTGCCACCTACTTTGCATTTTCCCTAAAATCTGCCATGAATATCTATTCATTTGAAGGTCACTAGTAGAACTTCTATAAAATTCTTGACTCTCAACAATAAACAGCATAAATACTCACAAAATGATTTATGCCATCCTAAGCTCCCATGGCATTGACCAATAAGTTCCATAAAGGCACACAAAAATGATTTATGTCTCTAGATCCCCCCTGGTAAGAGAATAAGAAGGGAAAATGGAAAATTCAGGGGCTTCCCCTTGAGTATAAAAGTTCACTAGAGCGAGAAGAACATGGTCAACTTTGAAAGTGTTTCTGTTTTAAACTGGTGAAAAAACTTCAGTTTCTTATAGATACACTTTTTTCTAAGTATACATATTTTAGTTATCCCAGTAAACAATCTGTTACTTATCTCCACAGCTATCACCAAATATCATTGGAAGTTTGCAGTCAGAAGAAAGTAAAAGTAAATCAGCCATTCACAAGACTTATAATTTCCTCTTCAGCTTTATCTAAACACAGCAACAGAATTTATTAAAGAGATATTTATGCAGCTTTACATTTCTGAAATTGTCTCCAAGGTACTCAAAACTTAGCACTGAATACAGTAAATTTGAGAGTCTGTCCAGCATTTTGTTGTATTTTAATCTAGAGTAACAGAATATACTAATAAAAAATAAAGCTAAGAATATTGATAAGAATTTAAATACAGTCCTCCATGAACTGAAACAATACTTTAAATCCTTTTTTAGCTGTTTTAACAGCTTTTGACTATTCCTGCAATTAGTTGAATAAGCTATCTTCTAACTGATAAAGTTTTTTTACAGAATTTTTCTTTATAGGCAATAATGCTCCTGAACTGAAATCCTCTTTTTACCTTTGTATCCTCTTGACATCCTGTTCAAACGAAAGTCAAAGCACTGACACAGAGCAATGTCAGGTCCTCACATCTCAGGGGATCTTACTGATATTTGTGGTCTAAATCAGGGTATGATTTAAAATTCTCTGGGGTTTGAGTGTTACATTACAGATGCAGAAGTACATGAGAATCAGTCTGTGTATCTACTTTTATCCAAACTTTGAAGTAAGTCTCATCTAGAATGAGATACTCTTTACAACTTAGATATCCATTTTTGTCCTCTGAGACTTATTCATTCCAAAATGCAGTATCTAAAGAACAGTGATTATTCTAGGAGTTTTTTATCTGCATGCAACTCTCAGCTCTGGAATTCTGGTTCATTCTCAGAATCGACATTTCTTAAAAATATCTTTAACTATTATTTGTGGAAACTTAAAACCATTTTCAGAAACAGATGAAACTGCAAGCTTCCCAATCATCAAAGATGAAAAAGTCTGTCTCTAAAAGTGAATACTTTTTACTTCAATATTTAGACTCCTTTGCAAGATTATTGATTTCAGTGGAGTTATGCAAATTAGTAATGAGTATGGATCTGGCATTCACTCTTTCCTTTAATCAGTGTTTCTAACAGATGATCTGTTATCGGAATATTATTAAACATTAGTCTTTTCAAGTACTCATTACCTTACTACCAGAAAGGGAACTTTTCATAGAACAATGAATAATATACCTGCTTTTAGCAGTAATTGCTTTGGTGCTGTGTGCATGTGAGAACGAGGTGTACCAGCCCACCAGAATATAAATGCGGTGAAATGCATGGGGCACATGCTATATTGTGGAGTTGTAATTAATAACCAGCAAACTATTGCCAAGCATTAGATTGGGAAAGGTGAGCATGAAACTAGGTCCATGACTGATAGCAGACAACCACTGAAATGAATTCTTAACAAGACTGCTACTGAATTGTATTTGAAACAGAAATAGTCTGTAATTTTTTTATTAATCTAAATTTTATAGATTGTAAGTGACCTTAAATAAGGTTGCATATTTGAGGTAAACTGAAAATATCTTAATAGTAAGTGAAAATTGCAAAACATCATCCTATATCTGACTGAATGTACATCATTGGCTAATGGATTGTGTCCTGAGATTATTTATTTTTCTTTCTTCCCCTAGGAGTATTCTACAAGGTACTAGTAACAACTTTAGGCAGGTTACCGAACATGATGGATGAACTGCCAGATTTAGTTTGGAAAATCCTATACAATAATCAGTCTGTCTTCCTTCTTATAAGCAACTGTCCTTTCCTTCAGCTCAGTTATTTAAAAAAGAAAAAAAAAAAGTCTGTTTACATTTTGAGTAACTCTATATCATATAATTTCTATTTAAATTATTTTTAAAATCAATGGGAAAATGAATGATTAAGTTTTCCAAGCATGTTTGAACTTCTTCAGCAACTACTTACTATACATATAGTATTCAGGTTTTACACTCTGAGAGGAGGCAGCCTTAAATGTTTGCTGTGCTATGCGATGCATAAAAAATATTCATGCTTGCTGCCCTTTGACTATACATATTATGGATCCCCTCATAGTTCTTGTATTTTCTGTTTGGTCCTTTGAGTAGAATCAGGCCTGGAGGCATGTTCCTACGGTCATTGAATACAACATGTGGGAAGCTGGGAAACTGAAAAAGGAAGCCACAGCAGGCAATGACTATATGATGAACAAAAGAAGTGCTGAAAATAGAGATGGGCCCTAAATGCCAACTTTTTCTCAAAGTTCATATATATAAACATTCTTCGAAAATAATTTACAGAAAAAAATCTAAAAATATTTTAAAATAAAAATGAGGATATATGGAATTAAACAACATTGGCACATGAGATTTACTTCCTCTCTATGTTATGCAATAGCAGAATACAAACCCTCTGCACAGTCTGAAGGACTTCCAGTATATTTCTCCTAGCAATGAACTCTTGAACATGGCTGAATTACATTGTTATTATTACAAAATAATTAAATATTCTGAGCCTGAAAGACCAAGACTTTGCAGTGCACTGAGTCTGGGAACAACCTTAAAAAGACAAAAAACTCCTAGAGATAAGAGTTACATAAATTAGCCTGTCATGATCAAGTGGCTATCTCAGTTCTTGGGCTAGTCAACTGTGCTTGTGTTTGCTTGATGGTTCTGATCCTGTTAATATTTAAATCTACCTTTGAAAGATCATGGAGAACAGGATAGGTGCCTAAGGACTGAAGAAAACCCAATGTCACTCTGATCTTCAAAAAGAGCGAGAAGGAGGGCTCAGAAAACTGCTTGTCAGTCAGCCTCACCTAAGTAATGGAACAGGTCGTTCCGGATGTCATCTCCAAGCATCCTGAGGAAAGAAGGCTATCAGGAGTGGTCAACATGGATCCAAATACGGGAAATTAACCTTGACCAATATGATAGACTTCTGCGATGGAATAGCTGGGTGGGTAGATGACAGGAGAGCAGTGGATGTTGTCTACCTTGACTTCAACAAGGCTTTTGACACTGCCTCCTACAGCATCCTCTAGGCAAACTTGGGAATTATGGGTTAGGTGAGTGGACAGTGATATGGACTAAGAACTGACTGGATGGCAGAGCTCATAGGGTGGTGATTTGAGACATAGTCCAGTTGGAAGCCTCTACATAGCAATGTTCCCCAGTGGTCAACACTGGGAGGAATGGTTGATACAGCTTCTGTCCTACTATTCAGCGAGACCTGGACAGGCTGGAAAGGTGGGCTGAAAGGAACATAATGAAGTTCAAAAAAGGCAACTGTAGGGTTCTGCACTTAGGAGGAATAACCTCATGCAGCACTGCAGGTTAGGGATTGATCTGCTGGAAAGCAGCTATGCAGAGAAGAACCTAGAAGTCCTGGCAGACAAGTTCACTGTGACCCAGCAATGGGCTATTGTGGCCAGGAAGACCAATGGCACTCTGGGCTTCATTAGGAATAGTGTGCCAGAGCAGGCTGAGGGACATTCTCCTCTCCTGCTGTGCCCTAGTGAGGCCTCATCTGGAGTACTGTGTCCACTTCTGTGCTTTCCAGTTCAAGAAATACGAGGAACTACTGGAGAGAGTCCAGCAGAAAGCCTTGAAGATGGTTAAGGATCTGGAGCATCTCTCTTGTGAGGAAAGGTTGAAAGATTTAGATTTGCTTATTTAGCCTGAAGAAGAGAAGACTGGAGATCTTATCAACATTTACAAGTATCTAAAAAGTGGGTTTCAAGAGGATAAGGCCAGACTTTTTTCAGTTGTGTCTAGTAACAAGACAAGAGGCAATGGGTACAAACACATGAAGTTCCACCTCAACATTAGGAAAAACTACTTTACTGTGAGGCTTTTCAGAAGGGTAGTGAAATCTCCTTCTCTAGAGGTATTAAAAACTTGTCTCGACATGTTCCTGTGCAACTTACTTTAGTAGAAGGATTGGACTAGATGATCTCCAACTTTGACTATACTGTGATTCTGCGGTTCCATAAAGCTTTGTGACAATACCACACTCATACCCTTGATTTTCATTCCAAAGTAGCCCACAGACTGCTGGCTAGGCCATTCTCCTGGATGTCAGGCTCTTGCTTCTCCTAGGTATTGACTACTCACCAACAAATAAGTAACAATTATCCTAGGGCTACTAGATCAGATACTCGGAAATTTGAATTTTGGGCTGATGAAATTAAAATTCTGTGTTTCCTTCCTAAAAACGTCCTAACAAGTAACGTATAAGCTAAATTACTGTAGGAATATTTCTTTCTTCTGTTCACGAATTTTGCCACTGTACAGAAAGGAGCAGTACGTTGCATCATGCTGAAATAAATACAGAATAAGGAAAAGATAATTTACTTTGGTTTTGGATGCAAAATCAGAGATACATAGGCACACAACACCAAGTTTTTTATTTCAGGTTATTATTGAGTATTGCTTAAATAGGAGAGAGTAAATGTTTTACTAATTTCCTTACTATTCAGATTCCATGGCTCTTCATAAAAAAACTCTTCTGGTGCTAATGATTTTGTAATAAATGCATCCATGAAAATCTGATAATAACTTAGAATTCAGAAAAGTCCAGGTATTTAATTTTCACGATAGGGTTCTTTTATAAATGTAGACCACAAAGAGAAAGCTGTAAGCTAAAGACAAATATAGATGAGGAAAAAAGAAAAACAAAAACTAGTTAAGAAGAAATTATAATAATTGCATCAACCAAAATCTAATTAAGAGCACAAATAAAGATGATGTTCAGTGACACATGTGATGGTAATGTAATAACAATCTGCTTGTGATATGTAGTCTTGTTGTTTTATGAAATATGAACTAAGTTCACAGAACCTCTTTAAACCAGTACAATATTAACTAAGTCCACTATTTAATTTTTTTAAAATAAATGGGCCCCTTGTTTACAGCAATATTTTAATTCTGAATTATCTTCACAATCTAAAAAAAGTGTTTAATTGCTTTAACGATATTAGCTGTCTCAGCCTTTATTACAACACTGGACATAATTACCCTCTTTTAAGGTAATTTATAGACCTCATTAACACTCTTGCCTCTCTGCTGTGATTAAAAATCTCCTAAGAATTGAAATATCTCTGAACAGTAAGAGAATTATTGTGATTTATTGTTCTCCATTGCTGAAGAGAACAAAGCTGATTTATTGTGGTTGATCCCTGCTGAGGTGACTAGAATTTGACTAGAGAAGGGGAAGTCAGGAGCTCTTCGTGAAGAAGTTTACTCCTTTCCATCACAGAGTTGTAGCATAATATGGCTCCTGTCATTTACTTCCACAGGAGCATGAATAAAACTCTGGTGAATAAAAAACACAGGAATAGGCTCAAAAATTCTCATCTTTGCAAAACAGAAAGCAATTACATTCATTTATTGCAACTGAACCCCCTCAACAAACTAGCTTAAAGGACTCAACAGGGTGGTGATAGCATTTTTTTTACAGAAAAAATATTTAGAGTAATGAGAAACCTTGGATTTACTGTTTGCATAGAAAAAGTATGCTGTCCAGATATCATTTACATTTTGTCTATATGTAGAAGGGAAGTTACATTTCATTTATTTACAAAAGCAAATAAAGTGAAACAAAGAATCTGATTCAATAGCACAAACCCACAGCTTTTGTAAAATCTACTGCCATCTTTACTGGTTCCTGTTAATAACAGTGTAATTCTGTATATTTTACAGAATGATCTATTCCCAAATACAAGCAAAAATAAAGCAAAGAAAGTCACTAGCAATCTATTGACAATTATTTGTAGACCTGAGGAAAATCCTGCCCTTGCTTTTAAGTATGCAGGAAGTTTGTGAAATAAACAGGAGAGTAGGGCCACTGCCTTGATGTACTGGTGGGGATGGTATACATGGCTTGACACAAAAAAGCTGAGAATAATGACACATCTTGGGAACCAGGTATGGGAGGGGAGAGACAAAGAGATTTTAAATTTAGATCATGTTCTCACCTCTCACACTGAGACAAAGCTCAACTCAATTGCTTCACTTAGTACAAGTGATTATAGATGTTTTCTTCCCAGTGTGCACCAGCCCACAACACTTTGCCTGGAAGCAGTTTTCAGCTAGTAACATCACCATGCTTAAGTACCCATTGTGTTTACCAGACCTGCCTTCCTCTTCCCAAAAATCTGGTCGGTGCTCAAAGGAACCCATTTTTTTGTCAGTAGAAGACAAAATAGAGCAAAAACAGAGTTCGTCACCAACTTTTCAGAAAATGATGTGTAGCATTGCTTTGAACATTTGCAGCATCGTATGTAGCTGTGTGCCAATTGAGAAGGAAACTATTTTGAAGGCAATTGTAGGTGATTTTGCAGATTTGTTAAATAAAAAGAGTTAAAGAGTCTCTTTGTGCGTGTGTGTGTTGGATCTCTTGCACTCTGCTTGGAACCAATGCAGACCATCCAGAATTAGAGAATTACAGCCACTGTTTGGCATAGGGTCTTTCTCCAGGCCAGAATGCTGCAGATCTACTGCTGTACACAAAATATATGGATTGTATCCCCTGAAAGCACTGGGGTATTCTACTCTTCACAACTGTGCAAAATACATGGTTTAATGAGAGGCTGTTTAAGTAGGAATTCTATTCCTGAGAATGTGTTTCCCTTTTTCTATTCTCAACTGACTCAATAAAGCCTGATGATTTCTGCCTAGAAACTATTATTCCTACACAGGTGGCTCATAAGAGCCTTCTGCTTCTCTCCTGTCATGGCAAGCATGCCAAGGAGGTCTTGTAGCCCTTTGGGAATTACAGCGTTGAATGGAAGATCTTGTTCCCTATTGGACATCCACTCTATCTCATACTTCACGGTACATCTACACACTTCTACATAAAAAATGAACTCAAAGATTAATTGCTCATAAATAACTTCAGTTGAGTATTTAGATCTCAAGACAAATAAATGCTATTCAGCTATATTTTTAATATGAGATTGCATTGGTTGTTTTTCTGAAATGTTAACTTTCAGATTATAATTTTTGAAGAAGATACATATCTTATACACTGCAAAATGTAGTTTACATGTTTGATGTGAGAATTAAGTGAGAAAATGTGAAAGATATGTGAAAATCTTTTAACCCTGTTAGATGCCTGATTTATATGCTATTAGAAATATAGCTTTTGCCAAATGATTAAATGCTTTTTGACATATTTTAATTTTTTGCTGTAGATATATCAATCTAAAACTATATCTCTCCATAAATTTAAGGAAAGAAAAATAACTGCATGTGTTTTGTATTTCCATCCTTTCATGTCTACCATTAGTCCACAAGAATTTCAGATCAGTGAAGAACTTTGGAAGACAGAAATTTTAACCTTAACAGCTGATAGCAGGTGGGAGAGTTTGATGAAGAATTCATTTTTTCACATGTCGAGTATTGAATTCTTTGTGATATAAAATACTACTCATTGATCTACCTTTTCCCTCTAAATGTTTCTATTTTCCTATATTTTTAAATTACTATTTACACCTCGAGTATATGCATCTTTCTGAGAATATCATCTTCCCTTGAAATTATTTTTGAGGGTAATAGCATATGATTATAAAGTCAAAGGTCTAGGTTCGTCCATGCAAGTATCCTCTTTATTAATGATACTTGATAGGTGAGATAGTGCTGTGATAAAAAGATTACTGTTGATAGAGGATTTGTGTGACTAGGCAGAGGGACAGCAGCAGGATGGCAGGAGAATATGTCAAGTGGCAATGGTGTATATAAGTGAGTTTTAAAAACACTTTTGTCTAAGTAACTACTGAAGAGGAATGTGGGAAAAAAATTGGAAGACAATTATGGGCCTACTTAAACGGCAGTTAGGTATGTAATAGAAGTGATTTTATAAATTACAAATCTGGCCTGGTTAGTAGTATGAATGGTGCAACTTAACTGGATTCATAGATACACTAGCTCCAGTGAGGTATTAATCATAATACTATTTATAACATTTTTTGTTCATGTATGATTTGTATTTATTGCCCATGAACTTATATCAATTTACTGTGCTTGTTTCTGTTACGTTTAGACATGCATATCCTATTTCATCAGTGTGAAACCCCATGAAAGGTGCTTCATTTACAAGTTATTAAAAAAATAGTTTTTGCTGAATGACTAAATGCTTTTTGACTATTTTATCTTTTGCTATAGATATAATATCAATCTATATCTATACCTATGCATATAATATTTCTTATATTAGAACAGTTTAATATGTAAAGAATGTTTTAAAAGGAAATAAACGTACTTGAAGTAAAAAGAGAAAAAATGGGATCAATTACTTAAAACAAGATGGTTTGAGGCACCAGTTAAGGACTGTATTTGAATAGACTGCAATGGTTGGTCTAATCATCATAAGCTAATCTTTCCAAAAGATGACAATTCAAGTACTTAATACACTGATTACACTGTTTCTCCCAGTAGAAATCTAATTAACTATTTGCTTGACAACAATATATATGCAATGCACAAACTGTATTTTACCTTGAAGAATTTGCAGTCTCAAGAAGGTAACTATTAGAAATAGAAGACATTTGTATTCTTTGTATTCTTGAGGAACTGAAATACTTTTTCCTTGATAGAGCTAAAGTCACCAGTGTCAGTGCAGAAATCAAAACTGAAACACATTTTCTCAAATTCTCTTTCTGATATTCCAAGCACAGAAAATACCTTTATTCTTTAATCATAGTCTAGACTAACAAATTCAATTTTAAGGTTTTTCTCTTCAGCCACAAAAACCCAATTCCTTTCTTAAAGCCCTAGGGTTAAATACTGCTGCTGAGTTGTTCCAGCTTTCTCCTGAAGCTAATAGAAGTAACATCATCCAGTCCACCTGAAAACTCATGAAATGTAACATTCTCAATCTAATTTCAAAAGATTTCAGAAGGTACACATAGTGTAGAAAAAGCACCCTACCTTTGGAAGATTATTTGAATTGTCCCTGCTGCCTGATGAAGTCCTACCATTTTTTTCATCCTTAATGCAATGCCCAGGATGTGATTTACTGGGAATACAAGTCTTTGAAGAAAGGAGCTAAAAGAGAGACAGAAAATTAAAGGTTTTGTAACATTTGTACAAGCACTACTTTTGCTAGGGTCAGCATATTTTCTTTAATGTTAAATGAATAAAGAAACCCAAACTATTCCAATGTAACTGATATCTATTTGGACTCCTCTGTGTATCCCGATCCTGATATTGGACTCATATCCTGCAGTGCATCTTAAGATACTCAACTCTGTCATCAGCCTAAATTTGTAAATTTTTTTAAGGTCATTTTAAACTAACAGAAAATAAAAGGTAAAAAATAAAAAAGCCCATTTTTTAAATATCTTTATAATATTTAGCTTTAGCAGACAAAAAAACATGTCAAGCCATGGTCAGAAGCCAGTTTCTAAGAGGCTGTTTCATTGGGGTTTTTTTATTATTGACTTAGTCATGACTACAAAAAACTACCACAGGTTAACTCAGGAATATTTTGTTCTCTAACTATATCACAGTATTGTAAACTTCACTTAACATGTCAACTCTACATTTAATTTATGGAATCACAGAACTATTATAGTTGGGAAAGATCTCTAAGATCACCCATTCCAAATTTGAACCATTATCATCTTCTAAGTAGCCAAACTGATAACAAAGAAGTAGATGGTAGTATATGCTCAAATCAGTATTGGGGACTGAGAAAGAAAAAGAGTAGGGGCCACATAATACATATATCCCAAAGAAAGTAGTACTTGCTGTTAATTTTTTTTTTAAATAAAGATTGCTTTTCATATTTTTTAAAAGAGCATTGATGGTTGAAAAGTTTGCTTTCCCTTGATTTGTGTTGACGAAAGAACTGAATACCCAATAGCATGCAAAAACCCAGTTCTGATAAAAGATATTTTTTGTATCACATCAATATCTCAGTGTGAAGCAGCCTCCCATTACAAGTTCTAGTAAATTTTCTAATAAGAATGAAGTCATACATCCTGTATACTTCAGAATGCACAGTTATGCATATATAAAAATAAAATAGCGATTTAAGCAGAGAAATGCTTAAGAAGGAACCTTATTCTGATCATTTTCAAAAGTATGTGGTCTTACTACTACCTGTTTCAGCTTTCAAAGTGGGTGGTTTTTATTTAGAACACAAGGAGACTCTTTTTAACTGCTGTATAGCCCTGCCAGAAGCAGTGCAGATGATATCAGTAGCAGTTTACACAGGAAGAACAGCTTTAAAAACTGTCACTATTCTCTTGTCTCTTTGCTTATTGTTTCTGCAGCCTTTGTACAAGCTCTTGGCTTGAAGCCTACATTTTAACAAGCACTGACAAGCTTGGGGTTCTTTTTTTTTTTTTCTGTTGCTGTAGAAACAAAGTAAAAGTCTGTATTTTGGTAAAATAGGAATCACTGTTTGAATAGGCCCATCTGAAGAAGATGAAAAAGAATCCCATGAAGAAACAAAGTTGGAGAGGTAGGAAGAAATTAATCTGGATATACTGAGACTAAACAGTAGTATTTTTCTTATGATTTCATAGAAAAACTCTAAGAACTGGCTTTTCCTGTTTGCATTGGAGGAGTCAGTAGAGATCAAAAAGATTAAGGTTCACAAAGTAAATCTACAAGGAGAAAAGGTAATAATACACATCATAGGACTTTTTGGGACTAGAAAATCTAAGCAATAGTTTACATAGTAATCTTAGTTTCTCTATGTCTCAGCTTTCTTGCTTTCTCACATTTTTAATGCTTACTTAGGCTGAGAAAATTGTTATTCTAATGTATTCATACAGCAAGCATGCTACTCTGTGAGGACTTGACTGTTTGCATTATGGTTGCTTGTGTAAAAAATCTTAAATAAATAACAGTGAAGGATGAAGAGATGTTGAATTATTGAAGACTGAGAATACTTTGGGAAGAACTAAAAAAAAATAAACCTCAGAAATTGGTTCTTCTGTGAGTATCCCATAGCCCCCTAGACATAGACAACTAAACAATAGACTACTTCTCTATTGTCCAATTTGTCCCCTGGACCAGTAAATGTGAGTTGGGAAAGGAAAAGAAGATCCACACGTTGAAATTGAAACAAGTTTAATAAAACAATAAAACTAGTAATTGTACTAATGATAGGATGCAAAATATATGACCCAAATACTCAGCCTGTTCCTGGGAACATGAGGTACTAGCAATGACCGTCAGATGGTGAAAACACCAGAGGCAGCAGATCCAGTGATGCAGATGCCACTGATGTTCCAGTAAGACCGTGAAACCTGGAACTGGGCTCAGAGCTCAGAGTAGGAGTGCTGCAAGTGAGGGACTGCCAAGGACAAAGACTGAAGAGAGGAGAGTGTGTCCCGGGAAAACTTCCTGATTCATACTGAGGATGTTGTCTGTGATATGGAATACTTCTGTTGGACTGTTTGGGTTATCTATCCTAGATCCACTTCTCCCTGCTTTATATACTTGATCACTTGTGAAGCATGAAAATCTGAGAAAAGTCCTTGGTTTCCCTGGAAACAGCATTCCTTTTATACCAGCATCTAACCTTGCCCAAAACCAAACCAAAACAACAGATATTATCACCTTTATTCCTGTATTAAACTTTACATGCTGCAGCTACTAAGTACAGATACTCTAGAATAAAATTGATTTTACCCCAGTCAAAACCAACTGGGCAAGGGCAACAAGCTATAAATGGTACAGAAGTTATAAAGAAAGTTAATTTTTCCTTGGAAATTATTTAATAAAATAATTATTTGTTCCACGTTGAGCTGATTCCAAATGACTTCTAAGCTAAAAAGCCTTATTGAGAAGATACAAGTGCACTATCATTCAAAATGTTTCTTAGAACTACCAATGACACTTAAAGCTGAACATTTTTTAACACAAAGTCAATGAAAGTCATGGGTTCTCAGATGATTTTCAGGGCGTATGTCAATGGTTTCCTACTTTTTTTGAGTGGAAGTAAGATACGAAGGGAATATTGCTGGTCTTAGTTCAGATAATTGTGGTAGTTTCCTCTTTCATGTACGTGAGAAGGCATTCCCTGTTTCAAGTCACAGCAGCCAGGCAGTACTATTCTCAGTTTGTAAAGATCCTACAAGTACAGGAAACATGTCTGCCTGATTCAGAATGAAATTTCCATTGTTTCATTATACAAACTTTAATTTGCTTTTATATTCATACACGGATATATAAACTTACACAAAAAACATGTTCTTTTGTCAGTGAGCAGATAGTAAATTGCCATGTCATCAGTGCCACTCAATAATCTATTCCGTTTCAATTCTTCTCTGCCTTTCAAATTCCCTGTCAGGTATGCATAGGAGTGTGTCCCATTCCCTGCAATGTTTTATAGCTGTCATGAAATTATTCTGACTCTTTCATATTATTGAGGAAATTAATTGGAACATCTATGGTTCTCTGATGAAACACAACCACTGAGTGCTGTGTGTAGAGGAAGTACAATAAATTCTCATTACAGAAAAATACTCCATAACACACCTGAAATATAGTCCTACAATAGAAATCAACATTCTTTTGTGTTTTCAATGAGTTTTGAATCAGATGCAAAGATAAAAGCTACAGTGTAATTGCAAGTGGAGTTAGGACGTATCAGATGTGCCTCTCCTTTTGCTATGACTTGTGAGCATGCCCTGATACCATAATAAAAACTTGAGAAGGAGTGAAAAAGAACAAAATGTAAGGTGGGGAGAAATCTAAGGTAGGAAGAAAATTGCAAATAATAACAAAATTCCATGAAAACTTCCTGCCAGTAACATTGATTCTTTAAAAAAACCAGAGGGACCAGGATTACAGATTGTTTTGTGACATGATTGGATTGGTAATATATGAAATACCTAAGCTCTTATTTGCTACTTATACACTGAAAGATGGGAACATTTTCTAATACAAACAGTGAAGGCATGGATATGAAACTGCTTGCAATAGCTTAAGGGTAGATGCAGTCTAGTTACTTTGCTGTAAAAAATAAATGGCTATAAGGAAGCAATCTGTTAGATAACCCTCTGCAGACTGAAATTTACTTGAGTTCCATGACAAAGAGAAGAACAAGAGTGAGAGAGACTCGAAGTAAATTGCAAAATAGGGAAAAGTGTTCTTCACGGTGGAATATCATAAAAGATGGGAATAAAAGGCCGCCTGAGGCAAGTCAAGGCTGATGCTGTGGCTGAGAGGAGGCCATCATGTGGAGAGCATAGCTAGAGTGCAACTGAGCTGTCAGAAAAATCCTGTATCTCGTGGGTGAACTCACAAGATTTTGTGACAATTTTTTTAAAAAATAGTATTCTAGATAATGATCACCAACATTTGGGGGAAAAAAAAACCCAAAAAAACCCAAACCCAAACCAAACAGAAATCCTTCCAGGACAAATGGACTTGCTGGTTTGTGTAGCTGACACTTAAGAAACAATACTAGGTAAGTCTCAGCAGGCATAGAAATGAGGGATGGTTGCCAAGTTGAGCTGAAACAGATTGATCCAGATGGTAGAATTAAAGATGATTCCTAAGCATCTTTTGGTAATATTAGGCCTTTAGTCTTTACTTATTGAGCTCAGCAGGCTTTGCCTGTTTCTTCTTCACTAGCACGACTGCACGTGCTGTCACTGCTCTGTAACAAACTATAGCCCAGCAAATGGGAACTTTGGGGAGCTTGAAGTATTGGGCATTAAATGTCAGGGACAGTCAGTTGCCACTGGGCTTAGGACAAGTAGTTATTGAACTCTCTGCCCAGCCACCAGGTCACCAGATATTTTTGACCATTCTTTATCATTTCTACATCATATCTGATGTGCTTAATCTTGCCTTGGCATTGACCTCTCCTGAAGAGAGTTAGAGAGTTATGGTTGGACTCGATGATTCGATGGGTCTCTTCCAACCTGGTTGTTCTATGATTCTATGAAGAATACCTCTTTCTCAGCTGCAAACCCTCATCTCTGTCCTCAGATCCTGCTTTGTACTCCTGGTGCTGCCCCCAGAGCAATGACAGCACTTCTGTACTGACCCTAAGTCAAATCCATCACTGCTTGACTGAGGTCTTTTTCTTTCTAAAACTGATCAGTGCGTGTACCATGTTGATTGAATGACAAAAATTTTGTCATGAGACTTTTCTTCTAGATTTTCACATTTTGTTCTCTTAATTTTCTTTTGGAATTTTACCATAAAGTTATGGATTGACCTTAACAGCCATTGTTATGAGAACTATATATGCTTTTTCCCTTGACACAGACTAGGTATAAACAATGAAAAAACTGCAGTCACTAAAATAAATATGTACATAAGAAGGGGAAGGGGGAAATCTCTTATGCTCAGAATTCAGAATATTATCTAGTAACATAATTATTCTTTTTTTTCCTAGAATTGAATATTGCAATCTCTAAAATTTGGTGTAAAAGGAAAAGGATGTGAAGGGATTTTGAAAAAATACTTGCAAGTTAGTATAAAAATGCTGTCCTCTGCTTTTTGGTGGTGTAAAATAAAAGATAAAATAAATTTATTTTATTAAGTTGTTGGTTTGAAAGCCTAATGATGACAAACTAAATGCCAGTGGCATTTCTGATAGCACTAATATCTGTTTTAGCAGATACATCCATCAATGACAATTATTGCAGCTGCCTTCTATTCTTCCCAAGCATCAGAATGCCCAACTTATCTCTCATTTAGACATAAGAAACTCCAGCTTTCCTCGGGCTATTCTATAACAGAAAATATGGCCTAGTGGTGATAATTAGCCTTGTATCACTATAGATTTACTTCAGTCTTAAATGTAATCTGGTATCATATAAATTTGTATAAAGCTGATTGAAATTAGTTGCCTCTTCTTTAGTATATTGGAGTGTGAATCAGGTCCAGGAAAAGTACAATTAGAGATTGGGATATTTACTCTGCACAGTACTAGTATAAAAGCATGCCTATCTCTGATCTTTTTTCTGCTCAACTCTTTGACTAGAATTAAAAGAAAAGAACATTTAAAATGCATTTTTCTGCCTTCCTGCCCATAAGTCAAATAAGTATTGACAAAGACTCCCACTCTACAGAAGTAGTATTAAAATGCTTTGAGAAAAGCCAGAGAATTTTCCTTAGTGCAGAAAAAAGGTACATGCACATTTGCAAATTTCACATGTAAACTAATATTGTGAGAGATCACTATAAAAGGATTTTTTATTTTACTCTCTTTTGTCAATTTTGCTTTTGTTCCAATAAATTGAATTTTTTCTTTGCTGTCAGGGAAACCTTGGAGCTCAATACACTAACAAGTCTAATCTCACTTAAAAAGTCTTCCTCTTTATTAATCCTAAACCCTTTAGAAATAGCTGTGTAAATACATGGTGGGCACCTTCAGAAAGAGCAAGGGATAATATATAGCAGAACAATAGAATTATGCATGTGATGACATTTTCACCAATTAGTTATTCATGAAGTTCTTAAAATAGCTTGCAAAACTTCATAATTATTCCTTATTTTGCATGTTTAATGTATATTTTTCTGTAATAAGTTACTACTTATTTAATAATTTCATTATTTCCTATGTTATTTAGGTGTTAGCCTCCTTAATTACTGTAAAATGCAAGCAACCTGCTCTAGGTATGAAGTTAGTAGCAAAAAAGTTACAGACACCAAATGGTAAATAATCTTTAGAATGCCACTTCCTCCAGTCTTTATCCAGCATTCACATAAAACACAGATGACTATGTCCTCCTCTTCTTTGGTTGGCAGAAACAGGTCACTGCTCAGGCACACACATGATACTCTCCACGTTCTCAGGAGCACACATGTATTTGCAGATGCACCAAGAACCAGCACAACTCCTCTTTCTGCCCAGCTTCCCTGCCCAACTCCTGGTGCCCTTATCCACTCCACAGATTTTCAGTTGCCAGCTGGTCCAGCTTGATGTTCACTAGCAAACACATACAACACTCACACACTCATCCTTCTTGCCCTCCACATTCACAAATTCCCTGGCATACCAGCACAAGCCCCCTATCTGCCTGATACTCCATCCTGGACTTGAAGCTCCACTACTCGCTGTCGAGTCCATCTTCAAGGTAGCCAGAGAATACAGGTGCACACCTCATACACACCAGGATTGTGGAAGATGATACTTGCTCCCAGCAGCTGACCCATAGGCTGTGACATGAAATCACCACTGTGCCATCAGCACTGAGACTCTCATGCACCTCAGTCCTGCCAGTATTCTACAGTAGCTGGATTTTTTTGGGCCAGGGAGCCCACACCCCTGCTCTGACTCCAGGAGCTGCCATCTGCTTTCACTCATGCACATACAGATCTCACCAGCAGAGATCTCACCTTCCTGCTTCCCCTCCTGCTGCATGTCCCCCATGGATATGTTCAGTTCTGTCTCTTCCTCTATACTTTCCAGATTGTCTTATCAGTCAAAAATTCCAGGCTGATCTTCCTGCCTTTATAGCCTATCAATTAAAGTGTCTGATGAGGTTGTTTTCTTGTTGTTCTCTTCATGTTAGTTTTGTCAGGTCTGTGTCTGTGTATTTTTTTTTACTAGTCTCATCCTTTTTGCTTTAGTTTCCTAGTTGACTTGCTCCACAACCGGATATCTTCACTGAAATAAACTTAGTCATACTCTCACATGCCCTCATCAATTACTGCTGCTGATGAGGTCTGGGTCTCATCACTCCCTCTCTTACTACTTTGTCCATCAGGTTTATGTCCCTGCATGTTCTTGCTTATGTCTTCCTCCCTTTATTATAGTTCTCCTTTAGATGAAAAAGGTCCTTGACCAGACAGCTTTCACTCTCTTACCACATACCCTTATAACACAACCTTGCAGTAAAATTGCACTGGGAATAGGAAGGAGTTGCACTATTAAAGCAGTGATTATAAGTCAAGGATGTGAATAACTATCTTCCTCTCTGGACTGGTGTGCCTTGAAAGGTGCCTTTTCCTTTATTTCCTGCTCAGGCCTTAGTCTCATGGTGAGGTTAATTAGCCAGACCCAGGGTAGTACTAGAAAGATTCATTGCTTAGTAACTTGCTGGCAAAGCTCAAATTAGTGTTTTCTGAAGTAGTATAAACACCACATCTGTATTTTAATATGAAAAGAACTTTCCAACTCACAGAAAAGTATGTGAACAATAAGCACACAATCTAAATAGCTCTGTTTCAGCCATTCATTCAAACTCTGCATCTTACTTCAGCTTGACAGAAATTTTATTCATCACAGTTCTGTACAGATACACTGCTTAGTTTTAAGGTGCTGTGTTTTCTTCTGCTGCCTCAGAGGGATTTTCTGTACTGTTGGATATTTTATTCTGTTTATTTGTCTATATGCATGCAAGAAGTTTATTACTCGTTCCATTCTACCACTTCTACAACTTTTCCTTTGAATGGAGGCAATCAGAGGTTTCCGTGACAGTTTCCAGTGATGAGACTTAGGAACATTATTTTTTTACAGTGCACTGTGTTAAAATATTGAGTTTCTGAGCTACCGATCTGTAAGGTTTATTTCAAAAGCAAGCTTACCACCTCCAAAAAAAGTATTCTATTTTTGCCTGATTCATTTTAAATAATCCATCATAAGATTTATGTTTTCTATGTCTGGAATCAACCATTCTATGTCAGTTTGGTATAAATTTGGTTTACGGAGTAACAACAAAATAATTTAGCCAAGGACATATAAGCCTCTGTCTTGCTCAAAAGCTATGTTCCCCTCACTCATGAAAAATGGTAACTGAGTCACATCACTGCTTCCACTGCAGCCTTGACATTGTAACTTCTTAAGCCCTTTTTTACTGTAAAAAAAGAGAAAATGAAAAATAAGATTAATTATACTCCTTGAGAACTATTTGAAACTCATAATTACATTTTCTGCTAAGCAGTTCAGAACTTCATGTTATAGTAGATCAGAACAAAATTATATATTAAATCTGGGATTACCTACAAAACAAAGTATTTCAGACTAGAGTACTATAGAGACTCCCTATTCAAATACAATTTTTTCCTTTAAAAACATGCAATGTTTTAATTCTCGTATTTTGATCATGTTTCAGAGATTTTCTGTCACAGTAATCATAACATATAAAGTAGAAATGATATTATTATGGCATATTGTGAGATCATATGATGTATTGACAGTATTTATGTAGCACTGTATAATTTTTCACAGCATAATCTAATATTAAATGTAATCTATTAATAAGTTTTACGCAGGATTGTTTTGTAAGCATTTACTTAAAAAATGTTGGAGTTTACCTGAGATGCTGGACATGGATATATTTAATCTGGATTAAATGAACTGTCTGGGCACTGAGATCCTAGTAAAACTAGCAAATATGCAAATATACATTGGATGATTCTACATAATTTATGGATATTTGATATGTATTGCAGTAAGTTAGTGACTAAATTTTTAGATAGTGTTGCTTAAACAAACGAAATTGCCATTGCGGAACTTACTTTTCTCACAGATAGGAATAGTAGATTCTGTTTTTCTATATATGCAAGAAAACCCACAGTTATAATAAAAATCCTCTCCTAAGTTATTTAGCTACTGTATCATCTTCTTAGATATAGCTTAGAGTATATTTCTATCAAATTATTAAGATGGCTGTAAAATGTGTAAGCGTATTAATCGGATATGAGAACCATTCTGAATGACAGCACCTCAAGAGGAGATAGGCTTGCTTTGCCAACAGTAGCTGCAGCAGGAGATCTAGGCACTGCTAAGGCACAGTCTGCAGAATACGTAGAACTCTGCACAAGCAGCAGGTCAGTCTGCTGTCAAAGGTACTTACACAGACTGTCCACAGGCTGCCTCTGAGGCATCTGCATGGAACAAAGAGGAGATGAACGAGCCATTAATACAAATGCAACTGCTTGAACTACCTTTTAGATTGTTATACTTGCATTGCTCTAAGTTGAGAAATTTGCGTTGTACTCATACTTTTATTATAAAAAAAGTTCAGCTGTATTCTAGTGAAGAAAAATTTTAAAAGACTAAAGTGCCTATAGTTGATTAAGTCTCTTGATCGTTGATGTTAAGTTTACTTGTGCAAAGGAGAATACCTCAGAAGAAGAGTTATGTCCAAGGAGAAAGATATAATTAGAGGTGACAAAAGGATTTAAGGAAGATTTGATAAAATAGCAAACAACATGAAATAAATAGCGACAAAGGGCAGGACCTTTGACAATAGCAATTCACTCATCAAAAGATCAGGCCATTTTATTAGTTCTACCTGGGACAATCTGTTCTATCAAGCATACGTATTTTCTGTTCATCAGCTAGGTTGTGGTCTTGGTCCACTCATTGTCCCCATTATATTTGTTATTTCACATACAAGCTCTGCTCAAAGTATGAATCAAACAATTTCAAGGTACAGATATCCAGACTAGACCAGAGCACTTCCTTTGACTGATACAAGTTCGAAATACACTATGACTATGTTCTGTGCTGGATTTCGATCCTTTTGCTTGCTGCAATTCTCTAAACATGTCAGGAGAGTTTATGGTTTCCTAGTAGAGCTGGCAGTGCTATTTCATACAGTCAGGGTGTCAGACCCCAGATCCATGGACTATCAGCTCGCACGTGGGCCTCTTTTGACCTGCTTGGTTGAAAGATGGGGATTTGTCTATCTGTACAGCGATCTGGAGGCCAACAAGATCACCTTCAGAGAAAAAATCAGAAGCAAAATTTATTCTGACCTTCAACCAAAATAAACAGACCTAAATACAGCAAGAGCTGAGATATGGGAGTGCAACTTCCAAAGGTTACAGGAAACAGAATTCAGTCTGTTCAGATCACAATCTGATCCCTGAATGCAGCCAAAGTCACTCGAATCTGATCCAACACACACATCAATGCCAGATAAGGGAAACAGTAGGGCAAATGAGAGAGAAGCAAAAAGGAAAGAAATGACCACGCTGACAGACAGGAGCAGTTCCTCAGGAACATGTGGTTGCTGCAGGAGCTTCTTCCAGGTTGGATGGTCCATGCTGGTCCCACTGAAGTGATGGGCAAAAGAGTGCACTGCGTGGCTCATTGCAAGTTCTAAGACCAGTCCACCCCCCATCAGCACGTGAGGGTGGTCTTGCCAAGTGCATGCAGAAACTACATTGGGAGGATCTGGCCTGGGCAGTCTGTTAGGTGGAGGAAGAGTGGGGCATTGCCCATCATTGCATCACCTCCCTCTGCAGCAGCAGCTCAGAACCTTGAGCGTGGCCCAGTGAGGGGAGCAGCACTTATTGCAAAGAAAAAGCGAAGTCAGGCTTTCCTCAGGGCTAACACAAGCCTAAATAACATCTAAATAAGAAGAGTGACAGGGTAGTGTTCACTCCATGGAACACTCTTGCAATGTTGAGTACGAACGGGATCTGCCTTGAAGGGCATAGACTTTAGCATAAAGGCCATCAACTTTCTGTACCACTTAGCCAAGAATCCATGGGGAGTTGTTCAGCATGACTAACACAGAAGGTAGAGGTGTGCTGCAAATGCCAAATACATATTGAGAACAAAGTAATAGATGATAGCTGACAAGGATCTGATTCAGAGGATCTGATTCAAAACCAAATGTAAATTCCTTGGGATACTGCAATAGCATGTGAAGGGAAATTGACAATAATTTCAGTTTATATTAAAATATTGGATAATAATTTGGGACAATTCATCTTATGTTTGTAAGCAACTCAATCATCCCTGCAATGGGACAGGATATGATAAGGAAATCACTGTACCTGTCCCACATGAGCTAGTCCTGTTTTCTAAATATAGACCTTTGAAACTGTAAACCTTCATACTATATAACTCACAATTGCAGTTTACTTTTCAGAATGCAGAAGAGGGAATGGTGAGTGCATTGAATCAACTGAGCATGTAATGCAAATACTTTTTTCAGGTTAAATGGCCTTTAATGATTGTCATGTAGGCTAAAACTGCTCCTTGCAGTACAGAACATGCAACCAGGCTCTTGTTAGTTTGATTTTATGCTTACTGGTTGTCCTTGTCTTATGACTTCCTTTTCCTTTCCTGGATTTTTATGGCTATAGATTAAGTTTTACAAAAACTGGTAAGAAGTGCAGTGAACCACTTACTATCAAGCAGTAAGAAGTGGAAATCCAAGAGCAATATTTATCTTTGCCTTTGTAGGACCTAGAACAATTAAATCTTGACTCTTTGGGATTCCTGTTTCACCCTGCAATTGAAAAATATCATGCTGAAGTTCCGTGGTCTTTCAAAAAATAAGAGACAATATTTTTCACAAACAGAAAACAACTGCGGAGTAAGTTACACTGACCACAGTTACACACCATGAGGTGTGGCTGGAAAAGATTGTTAAACCCGACTATTTCTTCTATATATCAACTTAGTTTTGCCACTATTTTGCTAAAGTGTGGACTAATACCTTCAGTGCACTTGTCTGACATTTTCATACAAGATAGAGCAAAATTATCCATGAATTATAATGGGATATGAGCATTAAACAGGTGCGAATAGAAAAATTTTACTGTGTTTGTTTTCACTAGAAGAAATCTAAAAGCTTAGGCAACTTCTGTAGCAAAAGAAAGATAGACTGCAGGCACTCTGAGGATCAATCTGGATGTTTGCAGATGACACTATAATGACTACATCCATTTACTGAAAGAAACAACTGGTTAATTAATTGTTG
Organism: Coccyzus lansbergi; assembly: GCA_033558105.1. Taxonomy (NCBI): domain Eukaryota; kingdom Metazoa; phylum Chordata; class Aves; order Cuculiformes; family Coccyzidae; genus Coccyzus; species Coccyzus lansbergi. Next base: position 4,319,730 of record JAUMJK010000305.1, on the reverse strand, counting down.
TGAGTTTAATTCTGTGTTTTAAAATATGAAATTATGGAGATAGTATTGTACCCTTGGAAGTATAGAAAAATGAAGATACGTATGGTTTTTAAGGAGAAGGGACATATTTTCCTTTCCACACAAGCAGGATGGCACACACACAAAAAAAGTGTCACTTGTTCACATGCTCTTTTTATGATCTGAAACAAGATAATTTGCCTTAGACTGAGTCAGTAGTGCAGGAAGAACTCAGATGGATGATTCACAGTTCTGCCTAATTACTTCTGGGTGATTCTTTACTCATAATATGTTTGTAGTCTCACAGAGAGCTATACTCTTTAAAAAGTGTTCTGTAACAATTTTAGTATTTCAAGCTTAACAACAACCAACAGGTCTGGATTTGTTTTAGGTAAACCCAGAGGGTCTTCCCTGCCAAAAAAAGAATGAGGACTTGCTTACAGCAGTTAGAAGTTTTACTTTAGTCTCCTGGATGAAAACATGTTGTATAATAAAATAGTAAAATCTAGTTGCGTAAAAAGATAAGGTTAATTCCTAATCAGTAATGATGAAACAAAACCTTTAGAAAGGGAACAGGTATACATATTCAGTTTCCCTGTTGCACTTCTTCACTCCCACAGAAGTTCCATTCTAAAGTGTAGCAGGCTAAACTGGTTTTGTAAATATATGCAAAATCACAGACACAGCTGATCTTCAATATTCAGAGAAATCTACACAAACATCTGCAATGAGTAAGAAACAAACTGTCACGTTACTGATTAGAAATTCATTGTCAGACTGCACTGTTTTTACTTATTTGTGCAGATCAAGTGCAGGGGATGCGTCCCCTGGGTTTGTATTTGATGGGTAATTCTGCACTCCAGTATACTTTTTAGAAAATAAAATGCAATTTCTAAGCTTCATTTAAAGTCATTGTATCTTTTTCTGAATTACTTTGCTCCTCATCGCTGATTAAGTATCTCTATGTTTTGTCTGATTCTTTCAATAACATTCATATTTAATGCTCATGACATCATCTTTGCTTTCATGATAATGAAGCACATTGTCACCAAAACTGGTCTGCCAAATAGCCCTTAATTGTCCTAAATGCTAGAGTTGAGACAATAACAAGTAAGGATCAGCAGCTGATTGGGAAAAGTAATTTCTAAGTCTGCAAAACTGAGGCAGTAAATTAAGAACAAACATAGCTGTGAAACAGTTTAAGGGAATATTAGCAGGCCTTCTGATTGCTTCACAAGTTTGAAATACCAAAGACTTTTGTTTGGACAGTTCTTCTTATGCACAGTTAAAGGTGTTGTGGGATTGCTGTGTCAGCAGCATATCCCAAGGACATACAGATACCCTGTTGCTAAATCATATTCCCGAGAGTAGTTTTATTCATGTAAGTGGGCAAATATGCCACTCATGAGCTACAGTTTCTCCACATCACATGGTGCCACACTGAGGGAGGGGAGAACCTGCCTCTGCATTGATGAATGGTGGCCCATTTTCAGCTCCTGGTTTCTTCTAGCTGGTTTTGGAAGAAGCTTTCACTTTACAAAACCTTTTTTTTTTTTTTCTCTTAATTGCAGGTTTTTGTAATAAAACTAATTGTGTTATTTCCTCTTCTAGATTTTATATTACATGCCTTTTATCTCTGTAAATTATCTGAGGCTGTTAGAACTGAAATGAAACCTCATCACTGCTTTCCTTTAAGTGATATGATCACTTTCTATCCTTGAGGCAAATCAATGGTAATTCTTGAAGTAAACTAACAGTATTTTCAGCTACATTTGATTAGAGTGCAATATAAATACATATGAATTGGCTAGATTTTCTTCTTCAATGAACTTCATGAAATTCGTTATGGATAGTATAATTGATGTGATTTTCTGTAATAGAAGTTAGAAGGCAAAAGTTCATACTCACAAATATAATTCACTATATGAAATGACTGTTAGAACAAAAGACACAACATTGACTAGCAGTACATGAAATATTATTATTAGTTAAATTTATTAAGCTGCTGTTGCTGAGCAGAAACGCCTCTGTAAGTAGTATTAAAAACTTATAAATCTCTTCTTTTGCAAACAATTTCACTACTAACAATTGCAGCAGATCTAGAAAATCTAAAACTGTATCTTAAATATTCTTTTGTTTTATTTGGGCAAAAAGATGTTCAGAGTGGGGAAGAGTTTTCCATGAGGAATGTGTTTAGAAAAAGCTAAGATGCTAAGATGTTTTGAGAGGGAACTTGGTTAGTTTATCGAAATAATTGTATAACACAGTCACTATCAACAGTAGGGTATGATGCTTGATAGCCTTTATAATTCTATGTTAATTCTGGCTTGTTTCTTTCATAAATGAAGTAGGATACAAGTTCCTGCCTTCTAGTCCTCTGCTGCAGTAATAAGAGAGTGCTTTTCTAGTAGGGCACTGGTTTCTCTCTGGTTACTCATTCAAGTCTGATAACAATAGCAAAGATACAGGGTTGTGCATGTCAGAGCATCACATGCTTCTCTTTTTGCACATTCAGGACATCTATAAGATGTGAGCCAGGCAAGATTGGACTCTTATTGAACTAATCGATGCTGCAAAATGATTAAATATAGCCCCTAAATTCACATTTATATCTTATTCAATGTCTATTAAAATTCAGATTTTGTCTCCCATTTCTTTTATAGTTCTCCAATCTTTGCAGTGTCCCATATTCTGGGGTATAAAAGAAACCTAATTTTATTTGGCCTTCTCTTGATTTCACAGTTTTCTGGAATAGCATAAGTCCATCATTGTCAGGAACCTTCAGTTCCTTTAGCTGTAGATATCCTTGTATGCCAAGTACTGCACATCAGCACTGGTATCACATCTGATGAAGGAATTTTTGGTAAGTAATGGTTAACCTATTTAACTTTCCTACTGAAAGCTCTGAACTCAGAAAATGTAAAAGTAACATTGCATATATAAGCATAACCTTTCATAAAAATATTTGACATAAAAATTGCAAGTTGAAACTGGCATTGCAGTAAGTCTTAGGAACTATACCATAATGTTGTGGTTTGAGTTAAAGTAGGATCCACTTCTGACTCTTAACTCACTTGCTATAGATAACTTCATTCTCTGAAAACTAACAGCGTTCTTCTCTAAAGTGATAACACAGGGCATAGGTATGCATAAAGGCCAGTGCTTATACTTAACCAAGGCCACCCACGAGCTGTTGGAAAAGGAGCTGTGCCTGTGAGGAGGAGTAAACAGGGCAGGTGACCCTAAACTGACCAACAGAGTATTCCATCCCATATACATTATACTTGGTATAAAACTGAGAGATCATGAGGGTCTCGCTGTCTTTTGTGATGGCTGATGTCCAGTGAGGACCGTGTCTGTCTGGTTGTTGCTGATCCCAGATCCATGAGTTCCCTGATCCAGCCGTTGAGTCCAGCTCCCTCCTAGTCATGGACCCATTCCCTTGTGTCAGCTCTGCAGTATTTGGGTGACATACCAAATTTGGGTAGAGGTGTGATCTTATATATTTGTGTATGTTTCATTACTTTCTAATTATTTTCATTGTTATCATTATAATTTCATTAAAACTGTTATTTTAGTTTCCAACCCATAAGTCAGTTTCCTCTCACTTCCCTCTCCCTTTTCATTAAGGCATTGAGGGGGGAAGGATTTTGGAAGTTCAACCACATCATGTTTAGCTGCCAGAATTTGACTGGGTAAGTCTAAACCATGGCACAGGATATTGCTGATTAATGAGTATAAATTACTTTGTTTTGATACTAATTTAGTCAACAGACTACATTTAAGTAGGGTGAATGTAAATTATTAATATTAACTATCTAATAACTCTTCAGAACAAGTCTGGTTTCACTTCCAGATTTGTTACTTTTAAACTATTAGTATTTTTAAAATGCTACTTCTTTATGCTATTTAGGGAGACTAGGTTAAGCAGAAACTACAGAAGAAAAGCAAGGCTGTTCTTCAAGGACCTATTGCATACCATAGCATATCTACAACATACTGGCATGTTTTGTATTTTGACACTGATTATACAGGTGCAGGCAGGACTCTAGGACTTGCTGTATAAAGACAAAGGTGGTATTTGAAGCTGGTGCTCCAGCATTGTCGTAGAGTCATAGAATAGTTTGGATTGGAAGGAACCAATGAGTTTGACAGATATTGGTACTTTGAAGGTATTGGTTTAGCTAAAAGCCTACTCAAGCCTGACCTTGAATATGACAGACTTGTTCATAAAAGCCACAATATCTAACCTATATGCAGACTTGATGGTGTACTGCATACCCTTGGTTGCCAGTACCTTATGGGATCAGAGTGTGATAATTTAAAACATCCTTTCTGAAATGACTGATTGACACAAGTTAAGGAGTATTTGGTCCCAGCTTCTTTTGTAAAACAGAAACTGATTTGTTTGATTAAATTAATCAAATCAATAAATCATAATACTCCAAATATGCTAGGTGTAATCCCAAGGAAACATGAAACAATACAAAATCTTTCCTCTTGCTAGAAGAATGTAGGAATTTAGGATATGATACACCACAGTCATAGAATCATAGAACAACCAGGTTGGAAGGGACCTATCGGATCATCGAGTCCAACCATTCCTATCAAACACTAAACCATGTCCCTCAGGACCTCATCTACCCGTCCCTTAAACACCTCCAGGGAAGGTGAATCAACCACCTCCCTGGGCAGCCTATTCCAAAACGGTCCTTCCCAAATCAAAAATAATACCATGCCTGTAGTGAATTCAGAAGGCCACTGTCAATATTTCTTCAATGTATCATGAAAGATGAAGTTTTATGATCAAACACAGTTCTTGATCAATTTGCTTCCTCACTTACAACCTAACTGTTTCACTCTGACATTTTGTCCCTCCTCAGAACGAAACAATTGATTTAATATACTGTATGAAATGAGTTTCTCAAAAAAATTAATCCAGCTATGTCAGTTGATGTCTGAACCAGTGCCCTGCAATTAATATATGGGGTGTTCAAAATATCAGTTAGAAATTACTCTATTTGATCAATGTCTTTGATTTAAGTATATTTAATATAAATTTATGAAGAGTCACTCTACAGCTAAGAGACTTAATTCTTTTAATTTCTATTTTTAAATGTACAAAACCATAACAGAACAAGCTACACATTTCTGATTTTCATCAAGATGTAAATTAAATAGTCTGAATGTTTGAGTGCTCTGTCAGAGTCCAAGAATTCAATATTTATCACAGGCAACCAGATTTTTCTCCTAAGTATCCAAGTTTGCCCATGTGAAAAGGGAAGACAAAGCATTCACACAGATCCAAAACCAGCACTTTTACTTCCAAGAATAATTTGTTACTGATTTTAACTTTAGTGTTCTTCTGAACCTTGATTGCTGGGATGATAGTTTGAAGATTAAATTAATTTAAATATCTGATAATAAATTAATAGATTAGTATTATATATTTTATAATATTATATAATATAATAATATATTAATAATATATTATAGTTATATAATAGTATATTAATAATATAATAATAATATATTATATTTATTTATTATATAATATATATTATATAATATATATTTAGTATTTAAAAAAATGTATTTGAAGTGACCATTCAGCAGTATTTATATCCTTAATACAGCTTTAAGAAGACTTGCAATAATCAATTTTGTGTTAAGTAATTTCATTTCTTTGGTTAAGATTTGTTTCTTGCATTTGGAAAATTTCTAGTCTGTGTATTATTTTAAGCACAGAGATTCCAGGAGGGAAAAAAAAAAACCCAAAAAAACAAAACAAAAAAAACCCCCAAAAATGTGAAAACTGCAGCAAGAGAAAAAAGTGCAAAAATTATTTGGTTTTTTTCAGAGTTGCAGTTCAGTTTACAATACAGGTAAGTGGTCACTTTTTAGCTGTAATCTAAATGAACCTCTTCACTGAGAGATGATAAATCTAGGACTCTACGTCAGATATTTTAGTGTACATTGGAATAGACCAAAAATTCATCTGAATGTTTTAATGTGGGATTTATGGGCTGGATATAGCCTTCTTTGGTCTTCACATTTGAAAATGTTCATTGTAAAATATCATCTAATTACTATATACATACTTGTTACATGCAGGTAAGAGTTGCTAACTTCAACCACTTCTGTGCTGTGTACTTCATAAATACAGTCTGAAGAGCCATTACGTGTTCCAAAAAGTATCCAATTCAAATCCAAAACCCAAGCAAAAAACAATGAGCAAGATGTAGCACTGAATTTGGTTTTAGTTCTCCTAATCCCACATGTAGTCAATGCCAGAATGAATTTTATTTCTACATCTCTGTTTGAACTCTGACAGCAAATCTTAAACAAAGATGCTTCAAAAGGTCCATCTGTAGGGTGTAATTCTACTAATGATGACTTTACACAGCCAAGCGTAATGGCATGGTTGTGTCCCCAGCGCCAGCCCTGAGGCCCTCGGGCTGGCAATGGGCGCTTGGTAAGCCCCGTGGGAAGGGTCCGAGAGGGCTCCCGTGTTTGGGTGTGGAAAAGCAAAGGCTTTTGAGTGTGAGGGTGTGGGGCAGGTGCGGGTGCAGCGTTGGCCCCGTCGGGGTGAGGCTGAGTCTGCAAAAGGAAGGATCTGGGGTGCGGCAACGTGCCGCTTGCCATTGGCCTATCGGTCGCCGATAAGCGGCGCTATGCACCGCCGCCGAGCTCCACCCCGGCTGAGGGGAGACTCGAACTCAGGACGTCTAGGACCAGAGCTCAAGCGGACACGCTCCTCTCTCCGCCAGCAGATCCCCCCGGCAGAAAGGGGAGCACAGCGCCCCCTAAAGCTCTCCCGCTGAGCGGCCGCCGCCCTAGAGAGGGGAGGGAAGGAAAGAGAGGGAAGTCGGGGCCGGGAGGGGCCGAGTCCCGGCAGGGGCCGAGCTGAGGCTGGGGGAGAAAAGCAAGGCTTTAAGCCTTTAAAAGCGTCCTGCCTGCCGTCCTTTCGCTCCCCCGTCCTTTAGGTCCTTTAGGTGCAGGCGGGATTCGAACGTGGCACCTCATGGTTCCCGGCTCAGGCTCCACCCCCTGCGCCACCGACTCCGTGAGAGGTGGGGGCGCGCACAGCGCCCACTAGAGCCCTCCCGCCGCCAGCCGCTACTTTGCTCTTCCTACAGCTTAAGAGAAGAGGGAATGGCCTCGAGCTGCGCCAGGGGAGATTTAGGCTAGACATTAGGAGGAAGTTTTTCACCGAAAGGGTCATTGGGTATTGGAATAGTCTGCCCAGGGAGGTGGTTGATTCACCTTCCCTGGAGGTGTTTAAGGCCCGGGTGGATGGGGTCCTGAGGGAAATGGTTTGGTGTTTGATGGGAATGGTTGGACTTGATGATCCAATGGGTCTCTTCCAGCTTGGTGGTTCTATGATTCTATGATTCTATATTTCTACGACTGACAAATGAACTTTGGAGAATCATGTAAGTCAACTTGAGAGGTTACCATTCTGCCCCCAGCTGTCTGCCAAATCCTCTGCTAATTATTACCACCCCCACATATAATAGAGGAAGAAATAATCCGAGCTAGCCCTTTATCTGTGGTAAAACTCCATCAGCTGTGTTTTAGAATAAACTGTGTAGACTATGAATCATAGCCATAAGCTAGCACTATTCATTTGTACCATACTTAGAATGTAATTTATCACGCAAGCAATGCTGTGCAGTATTGAATTTAAACCTGATAACAGTGAATAAAGTTACCTAGTGAATAGTACGTTACACTATGGGCTTTTTCTCCTTAAACTGATGTGGTCAAATTTAATCAGTTTCCAAACCAGGAAGCAATTATGTTTGCTTAGAATATTGAGATTGCATAGCTAGCTATCTCTATATAAAGAACAGAGGACAAATTCACTGATGCCATAAACATACATGAAGTTTCCAAAGGCAATTTTCTTTGTTCCTAGAGTTTGTGGATTCTGGAGGAAAAAACTCAGCAAAGATATTTTTCAGCTCTCCATTACAGTTGACAACAATGCATGTTAAGTTAAAATTGAACCTAGTACTCTTAACAATTCAGAGCTTGAAGGGTTAGATTTTTTTTTTCCTTCCTTTTGATTTTCCTTTTTTAAAGGTAGCCAGTTTGCCTCCATTTTCTGCTTATTGACTGCTCTTAAGATACTCTTATGTTTACTGTTACACTGACAGCAAAAGGAGTAATCAAAGTGACATTGTGGTACCTTTAATTTTGTCCTTTCCTTTCTCTTGATTATGATCTTCCACTGTAAATGCAACAGTCATAACAAAATTTACTCTGTAACTTGATAGAGTGTTTCAGAAGGTAATTACTGTCAGAGGTAGAGAACCGCAGTTTATTATTTTAATAAGCAGTATCAACTGCATATTGAGGTTCATAGTTTCAGTCTTCAGATTAGAGCACAGTGACAGAAGAAACACTATTTTCTACCTTGTTTGATCTAAACAGTCAAAATTATGGTGTAAACTTTTGGTTGTTCATTTTCATAGAATCATGGCTTTCTTTTCCATAATGTGTTATTTTCCATTATATGCCTGTTTTCTTGAATTAACCTGATTAACAAAGGTGTTTAAACATGTGATTAAACCTTAGTGGATAGACTTCTACCGTTCTAGTTAAGTGAACACTTAAATGATTTTCTGATTTTGTGTCCCTTGTGCGCTCAGCTCATTTCCTAAGATAAACATTTTGAATCTAAATTCAAATTTGTTAAAGAAAAAATTAAAAAAAAAAAAAAAATCTAGTGTTTAACTATTTAATACCCTTTCCTCATGAAGCTTCTTGATTTACATCAGTTCTTTCACTGAACTCAGTAAGTGAAATTCTCCAACTTAGAATTTCAATTGTTGTAGATTTTCAGTCTTATTTGTTCAGACTGAAAACACTTTGGACACGTAAACTGCTTTTCATGTTTAAGATATGAAGACCCTAATAGCATGTCTTTGGAACAGTTGGACTTCTTGGTGGTTTTATATTTCATACAAAAACTATAGTTGTCATAGTACTAGTACTTGTAACAAGGATGTAATCCTTAGGGCCTCACTTGGTACTCAAACTGAAAACAGCCACACTAAAATTGTATTTCAAATGGAAAATATAATATGACAAGATTGACCGTGGCATTTAATTTTCTATCCAATAGAGCAAGATGATGTCTCTGAAAGTGGATTTTACATTCAGTAAAATGTATTCCTGAGGAATATTATGATAATGAGTAGATTTTAAATGAAATAGGACTATATAATGTTATTAATGGATTTTTGATATTAATGTCTATATATAGGCTAGAGCATCAGTTTCAAGAAGCAGTAGAATTTTTAGTTTTTTCTGTTGATTTGAATATAGACAAATAGGAACTGTGTAGCCGCTTGAAGTTACTCCAATTTTAAACCTAAAAGTATCAGCTATATGTATGTACCATTTAAACAAAAAAATCAAAGAGTAAACCACACATCGCATTCAGTGGATGGCAGGTCAAAGAGGAGAAAAGCTTCTCTTTAAAAAGGTAACCATCTATCCACTTTTTTAATGCAAAGCCTTATTCTCAAAAAGAAGGTTGATTAATTCTAGGCCATATCCTTTGACAGTGTAAGTTGCAAAATTTTATAGAGTCATAGGACCATCACTTAAAATATCAGGTCTACATTGCAGCACCTCAGGTGCTGGGCTATAATGCCACAAATGTATGAGTAAACAAAGATAAAAATGATTGAAAGTGTAATTCATCAATTAAAAAAAAAAGTGTGAGTTTCAAATCAACAGGGCTTTTACTGAGTATTTCTGAGACTGTCTTACACTTTGCTGCCAAAGAAAGATCACTTTGTTCTCAAGTGTATTCAATACTGGGAACACTGCAGGAAAGAATTAGAGTTAGCTGAATTTTTTCTCAATGAAGTACCACTGAAGAATTTATTTCAAACTCAGCAATGTTGCTAATAATTTGTTTATTTTCATTAATTAGTTTATGAGAAACATTTTTTGCTCAAAAACCTGCAGGCCCATTCTGATTAGCAAAGAGGAAAATACTGAAAAACTACTGGAGTTCATTACCTGTTATATTTGATGCTGAAACAATCTTACCAATATTTGAACCTTTTGAACTTCACTGGTAGATGTTCTACAGACTTAAGTCTCTCTATTCTCTATTACAAATGTAATATTGCTATTAAAGACAAGACATTAAACGCTTCTGCCATAAATCCTGCATTCATTTTTAAGAAGTTAAATACACTATTTCTGTTATGAAAATTAACTAACGCTTAATTGTGTCCCCTGAAAAGCATATTGGTTTCTGTTCTTACAGTTCTGTAAGATCATTGGTAAAAGATGATGCATAAGAAATCTAACTAAGGTTATATCCCTCTAAGACTGAAATGAGAGGATATTGGTACAAGTTTGCACTGCTGATGGATGTAGAGGAATGATACATTGGATAGGGAAATATGAAGTGAGTGACATTAATAATAATATTCCATCTCAAGATTAAAAGTTGGAAAGCTGTCTTGGTCATCTCAATTAATTATCCAAATCCACAGGGAAAGTGAAGTGCTGAAATAGTGTGTAAAACTCTGTAATGCATGGGGATGTAATCAAAGGAGATGAAGGGATAATGTGGTTCTTTTGGGATTTGTATGATCTTTTTATAAACTAGATTGTATCATTACCGTTAATCTTTCCTTGGATTTTCAAGGTTTTGGTGGATTGTTATGAGGCTACATATCCTCAGTCTGTTTGGTTAAATTTATGTTAGGTGTTTATTACGTACTCCGTCCAAGCATCAGTTACTTCCTTGGGATTCTAATTGGAAAAACAATATACTTTAAAATGTGATTTGTTAAAGATTTGGAATGCTTTCATGAAGAAAAAAACAACACAAACAACACAGGTTCAGTTTGGAAATTTGCTTCTACTAGAAAAAATGTAATTATCTTTCTGTGGCAACATCATTTTTTCCCTTATCAAATTATATTTTTTATGCTAGTGAGCAAAAAAAAAGTATAATTTTCTGATATATTTTAAAGTTAGTTTATTTCACAAACCAAGACAAAATAATTGAAGGGATGTATGTGTGGTGGTGGTTTCGAGAATTTGGTAAGTAATGGGGTAATATACAGTAATGGTAATTACTACTGAAATTGGATTTAAATTGAGTTGAAAATCATCCTTTTTATTTGTACTACACAGAAATACTACTATTCCAGTCACTGACTGAGGGATAAACTGTGAGCTGCCTCAATGGAGCCCTGTGGAAGCTTTGGGCAGTACAGACTCTGCTATGCTGTTCTATTTTGAACCTCTGAAATTTCTTATAGATTTATAGCATGTTACTATCTTTCAAGTTAAGTAGGATATCACTAGTTCAAGCTCAATACCTCTTTGGAAGCATTATGAGACAAATCAATTAGTGTAATTTGGCGTAATATCCTGGTATAACACTGTTGTCTCCAGCTAAATTAACTTATTTGCCAAAACCATTGAGAAGAAATGACCACTGTATTACTAACAGATAGTGTTCAGCTTATCCTGTCTCTCTTGGGTTGCTGATTCTTGAAGGCTTAACATTTATCTATGACAAAGTCACGTTTCTTTTAAAGAAAGAGTAAGATTTCTGCAGCCTGATACAGGACAACAGATTGCAAGTCCTACCTATTTCCATACCAATGAGACATCAGTAGAATTTATTCACTGATTTTTAGTCTAAAGGCTTCAGGACATGCTTCAAGACTCTCCATTTCATCTGGCTGTTTTAGCAAAGGAAGTGATATTTGGTTATAATAGACACTTGAACCAGTATAGTGCACTTGGGAGCTCTATGTGGGCATTGGATACTCCTGGTTTAACTTTTTCAAAGTAATATAATAAGAAAAAAATGTCAAAAAAATCTCAACCAAATAGGTTACTTTCACTTGCAGCTTTCCAAATGTTTACATACCTTTGAAAATAAATAAAAATCTGAGATGCCCAAGCTTGCAGGTACCAAGCAGGTAGATGCTTGCACTTAGCAGTGTGATTTTGTCTCTCCAATATTTTATGTCCTTAACAGGGACATTTCTCTTCCCAATGCTCTTGTCATGCCCATCCCAGGTACAAACCTTTGAGCAGAGAAAATGTTATTCCCCAGGGCTAGCTGAAGCTGCTGGGCCAATCAAAGTCAATGGGATCTCCATGGTGGCTCAGTGACAATCTTTCAATAAGATGTCAGGCCCCTGCTCTAGACAAGGCAGCTGTCTGACATGCAGGACTACAGGCTGCCCCCAGGCAAGTAAAGACATTTATTTAATACAAAAAGTAAGAAAATGGATAGGCACATCTATCTCCTACTCCTGTCAGAACTGTAGCTGTACAAAGTTCCTACACTAGGGTCAGAGTAGAATCATAGAATCAACAACCAGGTTGGAAGGGACCCATCGGATCTTCTAGTCCAACCATTCCTATCAAACACTAAACCAAGTCCCTCAAGAGGGTAAAACACAGCCCCTCTGGGCAACCTGTGCCAGTGCCTCACTGCCCTCAAGGTGAGTAAATTCCTCCTTATGTCTAATCTAAATCTGCCCCTCTCCACTTCATAGCCTGTCACATCATTCCCCCCCTGCCTGTACCACAGGGCCCTGCGGAGCCAGGGGTGTCACGAGCACAGATGATTAATGACAGTTCTTGCTACTAAAATGTACAAGTAGAGCTAAAATGATATTGTTAATATTGAAATATGTATGTTTATCTTATAAATACACACATGTAGTTTTGTATGCAATGTTCCCGGTTATTTGGGGTTTTTTTTATGACTATGTGTAAATCTATGTATCTTTCAACAATTTTCATATCTCCTTAAAGAAGGTCAGTTTGGTCCATTAACAGAGATGATTTTATCTAGTTTCTCTGGCTTTGTCTTTTGGGTGAAAAACCTAAAAATTTTGTATGTGTGCACGCATGCATGTGTTTCAGCCCCCTTGAGCCAGTTCAGAATTCTATCTGTGTTGAAAGACAGTTAATAAATAAATTAGTACCTTTTTCTCTTACATCTGGGTAACATTTCTTTAAAAATTCCTGAAATTTTACCTGCCTTTAATCATACCATGAAGCTGTTAGTGATATTACAGTAAAGCAAGCTTTTCAGTTTTGGCATTTAATAGTCGCATTTTTCATTCGGTACTGTTGTTGAGGATCAGGGTGACTGCAGCCTAACAGAGGAGGTTCTATAGCCAGGTTCCCTATGTACCATTGGAAATGGAAGATCTCCCTGTGTGCAGGTCTCGAGGGAGCTGTTTGGCATGACACTGTCAGCGACTGCTTAGGGACTCCTTAGTGCATGCATCATTAATTCAAAAGGCAGTTATAGTCCCTCTGGAATCATTTGATGTATCCCCATAAATACACCCTTAGGGACACTAATGCACATGTTACTGGAACAGTAGTGTGTAATAGCTGTTTATTCAGCTTTGCACTGCTGATACTATAGCTGAAGGTGTCATTTGATTTTCAGACAAAGGTACTCAGAGGATTGTTTTACAGTTCCAGCATGGAAGCAGCAGTAGCCTCCTTTCCGTTAAAGCTAAGCTTTGTATTATCTTAAATCTTGAAAAATTGTGGTGAACAAAATCCCATGGTGAAAATTGAATAAAATGGACTGGGCTAGGGCAATTTGCTTTGATTGAAGACATTTTCTTACTCCTCCCTCCCTCTTCAGATTGTTGAAGACCTTTTTCTGAGATCATCCTGTCTTTTGTCCATGTTCTCAGCCAACAGTTCTTTCCCCTGTTTATATTCACATATAATTTGTTTTATTGGGTTTTATTTTTTTGCTATGGACTATATATTTTTATTTTAGTGATATAAAATACGCCAGATTGCCGTTTCTGAGTATTCCATTAACAAATTTTGAAGTGTAATAAGCCATGAAGAACTTCACTGTAGAAAATCGTTGTTTTAGGGAGAAAACAAATGAAATCTCAATTTTCATTGTAAAAAAAATTATTGTCTGGTTAGAAAGCTGCCCAGAGGAGAAGGACCTGGGGGTGTTGGTTGACAGCCGACTGAACATGAGCCAGCAGTGTGCCCAGGTGGCTGAGAAGGCCAATGGCATCTTGGCTTGTATCAGAAATGGCGTGACCAGCAGGTCCAGGGAGGTTAGTTTCCCTCTATATTGAGCACTTGACATCAGGAAAGTATTTTTCATGGAAAGGGTCACTGGGCACAGGCTGCCCTGGGAAGTGGTTGAGTCACCTTCCCTGGAGGTGTTTAAAAGATGAATGAATGAGGTGCTGAGGGGCATGGTTTAGTGATTAATAGGAAAGGTTGGACTCAATGATCCAGTAGGTCTTTTCCAACCTAGTGATTCTGTGATTCTGTAAATAACAAAAGCTCATGCAGAGTAGTTGTAAAGATAGGTGTCTGACATTCATCTGTACTACAGATAGGAAGTGTATGCAACATTTGTGCTCTTTATATCAATATAGAAGTGAACCCAAAACTTAATAGTAAAAATTTATTTGGGCAGACCAAAAGATATCTTCATCCAACATTTGAGACAGTTGATATCAAAATTTCATCTCCTTCATGTCTTGCTCTACTCATCTTCTTGCCACCTTACATTGGTGGAATATATAATACTTTCAATAGTGTTTTGAATAAGAAGTTTCTTCTATAATGTAGAAAAAGAAAGTAAAAACATGTCTTACAACTCTGTGTTGATTAATTAGACAAATAGTTTTTACCATGACTATATGTATTAGGAATAGATGCACAGATTATGCATATATTTAAATTATTATTCCATTGACCAGTGAAAGGAAACTCTAATGAATACACAAGAAGACCAAAGACAACTATTTTTTTGCCTCCTAAACACATGACTATTTTTAAAAAATCAACAAACAAACCACATGTTCCTATCCTTCCTCAGCTCTCCTGAACAAGAAAGCATTTTTTCAACAGTTTTAGTCTTATCTGGCAGGCATGGTCAGAGTAACTGGGGAGTTGTGGTGAAATGAAAGGAAAATGTTTTGCCTGTTCTGCAGCTCCATAGACCAAAGGATTTGTCCTCCGTTGATTTGGTGTGAGAACAAAGTCAGACTGATTAATTTACAAAGAGAAAATCTTATTCATTTATGTCAGGCAAACATTGTCATAAAAACAAGTGTCTTTCAGTCCTTTGTATTCATGTCACATCAAGAATGAATTATACTGATGCTTTGTAATTTGCTTTATAGCAATGTGTAATAACCAACCTCTGAAAGCTTGGTTGGCTTTGGAGGAGAAAAATGAAGAGAATATAATACAGGCTATTAAAATTAGATCTGGGCAAAGAACTTCTTTGCTGTCTAAGTCTTCAGATAGACCTGAGATAAAACTAATGAGGAAAAACGTTAAGATTTCTTCTTAAGCTTAGTTGTGCTTTAACTGAAGTTCCTATTTTCTGACAGTGAGTCTACCTGTTACACAACAGTAGCATTCATATTACTAAGCGCTCTTTCTGCCCACAAAAGACTACTGAAAATTCCACAGGTAGGGCTGACTCCTGCACCTTGCATGGAAGTTTTTTGAGATCATACCAGCTGGGCAAACCAAAAGTCATGTCAGAGACCCTTTCATCAGTTGCTCAGCTCTGTTAATCTTACCAGTGTAGGCAGACTACCTGTGCAAAGAAAAGCAACTGGGCCTCAGTTGTCTCTGAAGTAATGAGATACAATCCTTCCATATGATCAACGGTGGGATATTTTCCCTATGTATACTTTCATTCCCTGTGCTAGTGTGGGAATGAAAAATGTGTCCTGTGAGCAGTGCTGGCTGATTTCACCAGAGATCTGCCATTAACAGAAATTAATATATACAATAAGGGCACTATTTCACACCAAGACTTCTATTCAGACTTTTTTCCAAGAACTAGTTTTCATTAATGTGGAAAAATAATCATGTAATACTTTGTCAAATCAGAGAACTGATTTAATGCTTTCAAATTTGGGTAGTACACTATTTGCCTGTTTTTAATTAACCAGATTGGAAATTAAATGGGGCAATATTCCACTTTTTTTTTATCATGATAATATCACTATCAAACAGCATCTGTTATTGCATTAAGGGGACAAAAAGAAATATGAAGCATTATTTTGAAATCTTTTTAACTTAAAAAGTTTATGGATAAAAAAACTTGTTTGCAACAGCTTTCAATGGGCATTTAATGGGATATTTCTTTGTTATTGAGATCACATATCTAAATGTGTCTTCTGAATGATTTTTGTAGAGGCCAAATCAAGTAAATAAAAGGGAAAATAAATTTCTAAATAAATACAAGGAGAACATTAAAATATGACAAAACAACACCTTTAAGTTTTATCTAACCAAGAGTTCACCTGCCAGAAGTCACATTGACAGTAATTACATTACTAATTTAAAATTATGAGATGAATTCTAAATCATCACTAACAAAGTTATGACAATTAATTAGAAAGTATTTTGAGAATAATAAAACTTCTTGCAACCCTCATTATATTTGGGCTTCTTTACAATGGAATCTGAGGAGAAAAAACAGTTCATTAGAAAAAAAAAATCCAAACCACAAAGTAATAGAGTTACCTTAATCTAGCTTTAACTTTCTAATTAGATTTTTAAAGTCTTCAGTGTAATGCAATATTTTTAATACATAGGTAGGTGATATTCCCCTGAAAAACAAAAGTCTTTGTAAGTAATCCGTGCATTGTTACAGCAGTGAGACAACAAAAGTAACATAGCTACCTACTAGAGCAAAATAATGACTAAAGTGTCCCATCAAGGTTATTTAGATATTGCTAGTTAATAATACTGCACATTTTCATCAGCTTTTTAAGAGTCTGTATAGAGTTTCTTAAGGCATTATGTATCTAAAATCAAAACAGATCATTCTTCTTGCTTTATACAAAGTGAGTTTTGAACAGGAAAGAATAAGTTTATTCTGATTGAATCCAGTTCTGCTTCATACAAGTCAATGTCTTGGTGAAATACAAATGGGTCTTTCTGTACTAGGGTAGGATAGCCAGTTTTATAAAAAAAAAACAGATATAAACTAAATATTTTATTAAAAATTTAAGTATATTTTCAACATATTTACTTTCCATAAGAAGCCATGAACTAGAGGGGAGAAAAGTTCATTATTATATCCAATTAAATATGTGTTTGAAGACAAAAATAAAGAACAGAAGAATAATGTTAACATAAAGAAAAGTCCTCATCTTTTAGAATGCTCAAAAAATGATCGCATTTTTTTCCTTCTATCAGAAGCTTCCAAATATTATTAAGCATGAAAAGAAAGACATATAAAATGCAATGGCCTGAGAGAATGTTTTGGGTTTAATTAGTTTTGCTATTTTCCAATAGAAATATTTTGGTATCAGATTCACTGTGTAAACAAGTGTAGCTTATTAAAGTCCACAGCTCAATCTTCTTTTTCATCACTCAAAAGTCTGGGTGTTATTTCTATGCTAGACTTTTTGAGTTTGATCGTAATGAGACTATACATATTCTTTAATTTTGTAAATTCTGTATGGGTGAAATACTTTGGGCAAGTTTAGACATGAGAGTAGTATGTATTAATGAAATTAATGGTTGATGGTTGATACCACTGGTTATGGTAGCCACATATGATAACTTCAAAAGGTCTAGTTTTTCACTACTTCAGGTAGTTTTTAATACCCAGATATCCAGAAGCTGCAGTACTCAGCACTGTTAAAGATGTTTCATAATGTAAGTCTAGATAGAGGGAGCAAGCACATTTGATGAAGTGATACCGAACAGGGAGCTAAAGCTTGTTTGAGCCTTTTACTACAATGATAGATTTGCTTAACCTGCTTATTTCAAATGTATTACAAATGTGGGATTATAACTTTTGTTGAAGGTATATCTGATTCTAATGAGCTCAGGTTATTCCTAGTACTATTCGTGGCCTGTGGATGCCTGTTGGTATTCCTATTGAAGAAGATTGTCTTTGCTGCATCTGAATTCAGAATGTCGAGCACCAGCTTCTTTCAATACACATTCTCATGTTCACCTAAGGTGGATTGACTGTGCATGGAAATAAATTCCTCAATTTCTTTCTGCAAAACTTCATTCTTCCAAGTAGTCCTGCTGGGCAGACATCCTCTGTAAGCCCCATTTCATTTTTTTTTGTGTGCTGTCAGATGTAATGACTGACTTTGTTTCACATTCATGTCCATTCTTCTTTCTGAATTACTCTATTCATTTAAGCCATCAGGTTTTTGAATTTGCACTCAAAAAAAAAAAAAAAAAAAAATCCGATATATCCCATAATCCCTCCAAATGCAACCATAGGAGACTTGTGAGTCTTTGCAAAACTACTAGTACTAATTGCAGCTGTCTGCTTCATGCTGTAAATGAGGACAGCTGTCAGAAGCGAGCAAACTTCCGTGTGAATTTGTTCTTCTTTTACTATATTAATACAAAGCGTATCATGAGTCTCAGTACAATATGTACCTATGGATTTTGGGAATGTTTGTGTATTTAGGGTTTGAGTTTATTTCTTTCACATAAACTTCAGGATCCCTGGGGAGAAAAGAAACACGGAATATGAAACAACTGAATTTATGAAGAGATCCTCAAGAGATATTTAACCTCAGCACAATGCCATCATGCAGTGATGCATTTTTTAGGCAGCAGAAATTTAAACTTTAAGAAATGTAACAGAAGACTGGGTTAGAGCATTTCTGAATGCGTTAATAATTACAGAGATAGAAGCCAACAATTGCAATGAATGAATCATCTGTCCTCACTTTTGGACACGTGGAACATCAACGAGATTGCAGTTTTCAGATTTAAAACAAGGTTTGCCTCAAGTAAAATGTGACTGATAGATTTTCTTTCCTAGCTGTTTGTGAATGTGAGAAAGATGAGATGAAAATGCCTCATGGAAGTAATTTATACCACACAGTAATTTATATTAATAATAAATTGATTTTTAAATAATTGATGTATAGTACTTTTACCACAATATTTAGCACAAAAATCTAATAGTAAAATAATTCCAGCTACTTGTGCTGCAATTCAGGGTCTGTAAAACCTTTTTCTCTGAAATACATATTTTTTATAAGTTAAATAATTCAAAGTGAGATTCACAAAAATCACCTGGCAGAGTCAAGATGCTTAGAGCTATCCAGCAAAAATCTTTATTTGAAAAAAATCAGGAGACACAAACTGCTAGTCAAACGGATATTCCTAAGGTTGTTTTTTTGTTCATTTGTCATAAGGAATTTAGGTAGATCTGGGGATGTATCAATACTGCCTCTATTCTTGTTTCCAGGGGAATTTTTTAATTAAGTTTACATGACATTCTGTGTGTGTGAATATAGGAAATCCAGGTTCAGGCGCCACTGGGGCATTGTAAGACAGCCAAACCTCTACTTGATAGGATATAATAGCCAATTGGCTATCATCCAGCAGTTGTGTTATCCAGAAGATAGGTCTTTATCAGAATCAAATGAAAAATTTATTGACTCAAAATGGACAAATCCAGAAGTATAGGAGGTTTCGTGGTCCCTTTGGAGAGGAATAAACTAAGAGAGACAAATGCATTTGCCTGCTTTATATGAAATAATCCTTAAACTGAGGAGAAGCAGCTTGGAGCTTCCGCATTGCCAGTGAGTGCTCTAGTTTCCAGACTCTTCTTCTGAGTACATTGTCACAATTTTTTCCCTGAAGTTTTGAAATTTGAGTCACTTTTGCATGTGTTGTCTAAGAGCAAACAAATTTAATTTATGTAAGAATTTAGGAAGATAAATGCCTATGGAGCCCCACCTACATGCCAAGTGTCAAGACTCAATTAGTGGGACAGTGAAGCATCCCAGTTTTGAATTAAGACACTGAGGAGGAGAGGGGTCTAAATCAAAACAGTAGGTGTAGATATCTTTGAGAGTGTTTGAAAGGCACCCCTGGGGAATGGAAACAGAGCCTTTATATTGAATTATACTGAATTTATCTGACTAAGCATTCAGTTGAATGGTATTGTACTGAGGATATTGTATTAGTTAATGATTTTGGTTTTTTTCCTGAGGTTAAATAAAAATGCTGCTTGTACTTCTCTGCAAAATAATCCATACACAAGAGAGATGATCTATTTTAATTCCTTTCCAGAAGATAACATTTGTTTTTCTTTGCCATACACTTAACAAACAGCCTTTCTACTTTTGTCTCTCTCCTAGGGCTCATTCACAAAAAGATAATTCATCTCTACAAATTATTTGGCAGCTGGTGGTAAATATAATAAGTCCATTAAATTAAGAAACAGCTCACCAATATTTATTTTTTTCTAAATTACACTATTAAAAAAAAAAGGAGTAACAGTCCTCGAAACAGAGGTTTTGCTAAAAAACCAATTAAAGGCTATAAGAATGGTGACAGCCTGTGTTCAAGGTCTTAACTGCACGCAGATAAATGGTACTCTTTAGTTCTGCTTCACAACAGGAAGTCAGTATTATATGCAGAATCTGCCCAGGGTAAAATGTACCGAATCTCAGCAAAGTGATTCGTGAAGACATAAAGCTACCTTAGACCCAGTGGAAAATTAAGAGATTATTCAAGGCAAGCTGGAGTAAACAGCAGATAGTGACTTTGAGAAAAAAATACAGAAGCATGTTTCCACTGAAGTCATAGAATTTGTTTCATAATAACACAATTTTGACATCTGTGGTGCTTTTGTGCTGTCATGCATGTGAGCATTGTGCCAGAAAACTATCAGATTTCCCCCCAAAAAGAGAGAAATACAGGCTAACAAAATAAAAGTCCCTCCAAATTAAAACAGACATAAAATACATCTCAACAGAACATAGTTATGCTATCAGCAAAATACAGTTTGCATACACAAGTAAACTCATTTAAATACTTAGATATTGACAGGACTGAAATAATGGATTTCTTGAAATGCTTAAAGTTTCAACTTTCATTAAATGTCTATATCTTATATTATATTACTTGGATTTGTAGATTTAGATTTTACATGAGCAGCTGCAGACCTTGCTGAGAACTTAGACAGTAAGTATTCATGCAATTCTTCCCACAAATATAAATATAAAAATATATAAGTTGAAAAAATTCACGAACACAGTACAAATCGCATGTACATCCAGAACATTTCAAGATTTTGTACTTCAGGGGCTTCTAGTCTGTAGGTTTGTGTCAGCCCATTGTGAAGATAGAGTCATCATCTGTTGTCACTCTCAGTCCCCACCCAACATGTAATGTCTTTCCATATTTCAAATGTACAGACACCTCAACTGCCTTTGGTTAGGCCTGTTATTATGACGTCTGACTCTCATTACAATGAAGGAATTGCACAGTAGATGTCCAAAGATACCTAATTTTCATTAAGTTCCTGGTCAAGAAATAGCATAAATCTCTAGTTTTGGTACTTTGAGAGGAGAAAAAGGGTGAGTAGGTGGAGTGTATATGATGCAAGACAGCTTACACTATATAGCTATTAAATCATTGCCCTTTCGTTGTAATATTTCATAGTCAATACTGTCCCAAAATACTCCATGTGCAATCCTGTCACGTAACAATAACATCAGAAAGTAGTGAAGGATACTACCCATATATTATATCTTTGTGTTCCTAAAGCTCTTATGTGTCTTTGTACTGCAGAAAGATGCAAAAAGACTGAATAAAGGGAACACAAACACACTCCTACTTTTTGTAAACCTTCCAGTTTGAACAGATCATTGAAAATATCTCCAAAAGTAAATTTAAAAGCTGATGGATCAATGCAGAAAGCAAGTTTTGACAATGAACCAAGAAAAGGATTTTGCATGGACTAGGCAAGTACCTCACCTGAAAATTCTCCCAAAACACGGGACCCTTAAAGTATTTGAACACAAAATGCTACAAATTTCCTATGTATATATGGAAACTTTAGTTTTTTAATCATACATTTTTTAAGAATACCTGATATGTAATTAAAATAACTTGATTAATTTATTTTTCTCCCTCTGTTTAAGAGGTACATTTCCACATCAGTGACAACCAAACCCTTTAAATGGAATACTTTGAGGCATACATACAGTTTAACCTGTCATATGGGGAAAAAAAAGGAAAAAACCAAAACATACTGATTTTAACCCCAGTTGTCATAAGGACTTGTAAATGTCACTATGAGATGATAGGGTTTTCTGTCCTAGGTGAAGTGAAGAGGGTGCTAAGCAGGACGGTAGCACTAAATTTTCAGAGGGCAGACTTTGAACTGTTTAGAAGGCTGGTTGGCAAAGTCTCCTGGGAGACAGCACTTGAGGGCAAGGGAGCCCATGAGGGCTGGGAGCTCTTCAAAAAGGAGATCCTGGCAGCTCAGGAGAAAGCCATCCCCGTGTTCTGGAAAAAAGGCCGGCAGGGGAAAAAACCAGCTTGGTTAAGTAGGGAAATCTTGAGTCAAATTAGAAAAAAAAGGACGATTTATAGGCTCTGGAAGGGGGGACAGGCCTCTTGGAGGGACTACAGGAGGGAAGCGAGGCTATGTAGGGAAAAAATCAGAGGGGCTAAGGCTGAGCTAGAGATCAGATTAACTAAGTCTGCAAAAGACAATAAAAAATCTTTTTATAAGTATATTAACAGTAAAAGGAGGACAAGGGAGACCGTACAGTCCCTTTTGGACTCAGAGGGAACAGCAGTGACAGGGGACGAGGAGAAGGCTGAGGTACTTAATGCCTTCTTTGCTTCAGTCTTTAACTGTAAAGAAAGCTGTTCCCTCTGTGTAGATACCCGGGAAACAGAGGAGCAATACGAGGCTCCCATAGTCCAAGAGGAGGTGATCAGAGCCCTGCTTGGCCAACTGGACACCCACAAGTCCATGGGGCCAGATGGGATACATCCTAGGGTTTTGAGGGAGCTGGCGGATGTATTGGCCAAACCCCTTTCCATCATCTTCCAGCAGTCCTGGAAGACTGGGGAGGTACCTCTGGACTGGAGACTGGCTGATGTAGTGCCCATTTACAAGAAGGGTAGCAGGGAGGATCCCGGGAACTACAGGCCAGTCAGTCTGACCTCAGTGCCAGGGAAAGTCATGGAACAGGTGATCTTGAGTGCTATCATCAAGCACTTACAAGAGAACTGGGTGATCAGGCCCAGTCAACATGGGTTTACCAGAGGCAGGTCCTGCCAAACCAACCTGATCACCTTCTATGACAAAGTCACTCGGCTGCTGGATGAAGGAAAGGCTGTGGATGTGGTCTTTCTGGACTTCAGTAAAGCCTTTGACACAGTTTCTCCCAGCATTCTGCTACGGAAACTGTCAACCTCTGGCCTGGACAGACGCACACTCTCCTGGGTAGAGAACTGGCTGGATGGCTGGGCCCAGAGAGAGGTGGTAAATGGTGTTAAGTCCAGCTGGAGGCCAGTGACAAGTGGTGTTCCCCAGGGCTCAGTGCTAGGTCCAGTCCTGTTCAATGTCTTCATCAATGACCTGGATGAGAGCATTGAGGGTATCCTTAGCAAGTTTGCAGATGACACAAAGCTGTGTGCAAGTGTCGATCTGCTGGAGGGTAGGGAGGCTTTGCAGGGGGACCTGGACAGGCTGGACCACTGGGCAATGTCCAACGGCATGAGGTTTAACACGGCCAAATGCCGGGTCCTGCACTTGGGGCACAACAACCCTATGCAGAGCTACAGACTGGGAGAAGCCTGGCTGGAAAACTGCCAGGAGGAGAGGGACCTGGGGCTGTTGGTCGACAGCCGACTGAACATGAGCCAGCAGTGTGCCCAGGTGGCCAAGAAGGCCAATGGCATCCTGGCTTGTATCAGAAAGGGTGTGACCAGCAAGTCCAGGGAGGTGATTCTCCCTCTGTACTCAGCACTGGTGAGACCGCTCCTTGAATATTGTGTCCAGTTCTGGGCCCCTCAGCACAAGAAGGATGTTGAGGCTCTGGAGCAAGTCCAGAGAAGAGCGACGAGGCTGGTGAAGGGGCTGGAGAACAGACCCTATGAGGAGCGTCTGAGAGAGCTGGTGTTATTTAGCCTGGAGAAGAGGAGGCTGAGAGGAGACCTCATTACTCTCTACAAGTACCTGAAAGGTGGTTGTGGAGAGGAGGGAGCTGGCCTCTTCTCCCAAGTGACAGGGGACAGGACGAGAGGGAATGGCCTCAAGCTCCACCAGGGGAGATTTAGGCTGGAGATTAGGAGGAGGTTTTTTACGCAGAGGGTCATTGGGCATTGGAATAGGCTGCCCAGGGAGGTGGTTGAGTCACCTTCCTTGGAGGTGTTTAAGACACGGGTGGTGCTGAGGGACTTGGTTTAGTGTTAGATAGGAATGGTTGGACTAGAAGATCCGATGGGTCCCTTCCAACCTGGTTGTTCTGTGATTCTGTGATTCTTTTTTCCCTTTAGTAATGAATTATAGATGCTTAGATAAATGAAAAGCTAACAGAATCTTCTTTTATTATAAAGTTCTTATTGGAGGAAAGAAGAACCATAGAATTTGGCTTGGATTGTGTACAATTTCAAATAATGAGGTCTTGAAAAGATTAGGGCAAACATTCCAAATGTAGTCTCCATGACCTGCTTGACTCAGTTCTCTTTCATCTCTTCAAGTAGCCTCCTTTCCTTTAGCACCTACAAGGGCTATGGCATTGGGTTTTGATTGGTGCCTTTTGTTGTTAGCTGTAGGAGTCCTTTGTAAAATTGTTGGCTTTACTTTATTTAGTGTCAGAGATAATCATGATAACCTACAATGAAGTGAAGAATCGCACATATTTCAATATGCTGAAATATATGCTGAATTTTAAAGAAAAACAGCCAGGAGGTTTTTAAATCCAGATTTAGAAATTAATTTTATGAAATATAAAACTAAATTCCAGATTAGAAAAATATTTATATATGTGTTAGGTTCTTTCAGATTTCATTGGTGATACTTTATTTAGATTCGACTAGTTTTCTTTCTGTTCTCTTTGGCAATATAAGATAGTTTTTTATTGCATGGAAATGATCGCATGTATCATTATTGCATGTGGTATACACTTACTTAATATGTTTTTCTAGTACACTGTACTAGCAAGAGCTCCATCACAAAAATGACTAATCATCCATATTGTGTCACTTCTTTCTGTCTCTACTACAATCCCGTAGGCTACCTTGTCAGTATTTGAATTGTATTAAAAATACTATATTTTCCTTAATATTCATTGCACTATCTAATTGCTAGTGACAGGAGGATGATTTGTGGTCTCTCTCTCTGCCGTCATGAGCCCAGTCAAGCAAAGAAGCAGTATGGGATACTAGCTGCTGAAAACTGCCTTTTATCTATATGTATATGTGTTTGCAATTTACCAGCCTGTAGTGACATTTTTCAGACAACTATTTTTGCTTCACTGAGGTCACCTGGCCTGTTCAGCTTGGAGAAGAGAAGGCTGAGGGATGACCTACAACTCCCTCAAAGGGAGCAGTGAAGGGGGAAGTGCTGATCTCTTCTCACTGGTGACCAAGGACAGGATGCAGGAAAATGGAATGAAGCTGTGTAAGAGGAAGTTCAGACTGGAGATGAGACAAAAGTTCTTCTCTAAGAGGATGCTTGGTCTCCAGGTCAGTGGTCATGGTACAAAGTCTGTCAGAATTCACTGATCACCTGGATGACACTCTTGGTTATATAGTCTAAGCTTAAGTAGTCTTGTGAGGAGCAGGAAGTTGTACTCAATGATCCTTACTGATCCCTTCTAACCTGAAGTATTCTGTGGTTCTACAAAAAGTATTGCAAGAATATTTAGACTCATAATTCAAAATAAACCCTGCTTTGGAATAAAAATTTGAAGATATATGTATAGACTGGTAAGTAACCTCACTTGTATGAGTCCTAAACTTTCCAGAAACAGGGAAAACCAATTTCAAAGAAATGAGCTACTTCGTATATTTTTGAAGAATCTGAGACCTCCTGACTTTACAGAGAATTAAACTGGTACAGTCCAACACAGGAACTACATTCCCAATTCCTAGTGTAACTGAAATTCTACTGTGCTTTATGTTTTACGATCTGTTTTTAGAGTAATGGCTTTGAAACTGTCGCTCTGCTACAGTTAACCTAACATTTAGTACTTCTCAATAAAACCAATGGTAAGACTCAGGTGTTCAAAATAATTTCAGGGAGAGAAAAATCCCAGGCATGGGAAATGTCACCAATGTTATGAGCATTTAGGAAATTATTTTTATAACAGATTTCGGAATTAAATTGTGAAAGTGGGAAGCCTACAAAAAGTCAAGTACCAGAAATAAAATACAACTGAACATGAAATTCTCAATGAAAATTTAGGTTCAACTTTAATGAAATAGATTTTCTTGCAACTAATTCCCAGCAAGCTGCTTAAACTCTATGGATGAACAAGCAAAGAAAGTGCATATTGCTCCTCTTTCCTTCTCAAAATACATCCTTCATGGTTAGTGGTACATGGAAGACAAAATGTTTTGGCATTGTCTGAATCATACAGTGCCAATACATAACCATTCTATACCATAAAGAGCACTATGTCTTTCAGACACATGGTATTCTTCTCAGTGTCTGAAGATTAATGAAGTTCAGAACTGCTTTGATAAAACACAATCTAATGTTTAGTTAGATCAAGATTTGAATGTGTTCATTTGTTTATAAAATGTGACCTGTATTTGTCTGACTACTTGACTGCTACAAGAAGAAAACAAAGCTAGCCACCCTCCTGCCAGTGACTGCATTCTCCTGCCCATCAGGAAATGTACAGTACCTGTGCTAGTCATTTACTCATTATGTTAAGAGACTTGTTATACAATTGCAGGGAAATAAGACGACCTGTAGCAGGCCCTTATTACAGTCTGAACTTCTCTTTCTGAGAAGATGACTGATAACAGCAAGGGACTAGGTTTGGGAGTAGGTATTACCTTCATATTCCCACTTGTTCTAGATACTGCCTTGGTGCTTTATATTGGAATTAGTCTGCTTTGATAACGCTTTATGTACAGCAAAAATTTGTGATGAGCAGACTGTACAGGTAAATTTGGTCACAAGAATACAGGCGGCTGACTTTGGGTTAGAAATAAGCCCCTGATTAATTTCTTGTGCTAACCTCTTCCTTTGTTTACTAGCTTAGAGTAAGATTTCCTCTCAGCTCTGCACAGTTTTACTCAGCTTAGCTACATTGCTCACTAGCACTGCTGAATTAACAAATGGGGCAATATTTACATAAATTGTAGCACAACATTCTTGAGAACTGGTAGCAAAGAACAAACTACTGAAAATTATCTTTAGAATCATGGAGCTGGGAAATTTTCAGCTTTGACCATGAGAAAACTCTAGTCTATGGAAGAAAAATGGGCACTTTAGGGGGAAAAAAAAGGAACAAAAAAGTCAAAAATACAGCCCACCCAACAAGCAAACAATTCAGAATCCCTTCTGGCAGAAACAGTTCCTGAACTAAAGAGGGCTTAACATGGGCAATATGGAAAACATTGCTACTGAAGAATACTATACATCTTTCTCCAGGTTCTCTTAATTAATGTAGAAGGGAAACCCTTGGGCAGAAGGCATATGCTGATAATTCACAGGTTTCTGGTAGGGGCAGGGGACTGTTATCACTGGTTAGAAAAAAAAATGAGGCAGAGAGACAGATCTGTCCACTCTAACACAGTTTCTAGAAAAGGCTATGTATAATTTAGTTGTCTTTGCAGCAAGGCATTGGTATATCCAGTGCAAGCTTAATTCAGAACATATCAGACAACTATCATTGACTGATTGTTGTTTAGGTAGTTTCACAGTGCAAAGACAAATAGCAGTCTCCTGTATATTAATCTCCTTAGGAAAATCAATCCTGGCATCAGAAGATGGTGCTATCATCTGAAGAAAGGACAGCAAATCTGCTACATAATTGCAGTGAAGCCCAATTAATAGTGTAGAAAGCAGAAGACCTGACAGGTAAAGTTTGAAATGGGGGAAAATAAGACAGATTTCTGATGGTATCAAACTGTTATGGTTTAAGTCAGCAGGCAACTAAATGCTGCACAGCTATTCTTTGACTCCCCTCCAGTGGAATGAGGGAGTGAATTGAAAAAAGCTTGTGGGCTGGGATAAAATTTGATAGGACAGAAGAGGATAGGAGAACAATAATAATAATAATAATGGTAACAGAATATGCAGAAAAAGTGGTGTACGATGCTATCAGTCATCACCTGCTGACCAATGCCCAGCTTGTCCCTGTAATATTCACTACCAGTTTACCTTGGCTTATAGAATGAGTATGATGTCATATGATATGGAATATCCTTTTATCCATTTTGGGTTGCCTGTCCTGGCTGAGTTGCCTGTGCTAGGCTTCTTGCTGGCAGGGCATGGTTAGAAGCTAATAACTCCTTGACTTAGCATAATTCCTGCTCAGAAACAAGTAAAACATCAGTGTGAAACATCAGTGCATTATCAACGTTATTCTCATCCTATATCTGAAACACAGTACTATACCAGCTACTTGGAAGAAAATTAACTCTATCCTATCTGAAATCAAGAGACAAAGATATCAAGTTTTAATATTGCTTGCCTATCAATTGATGTACAATTTTTTTTGAGTGCTTCATGCCTGATTGTGTATTTCTGAATCCAAATCATGTTACAAATAAATACATATTTTTCAAACACACCATTGATGTGTAATGAAAGAACGTGCAATGCTTGTGAAATTTCAAGCACAACATGGGTACGCAATGCATGCTTCTAGTGCTGTCAAAATGATTATATATAATGGCCTCCCACAAATACAACTGTGTCTCATTTATTTAAATGCAATAAAGATAGAAACCTAAACTGAAACTAGCAGTAGATAAATAAAAAACAACCAAAATAGAGCAGTTATTCTCTATATATGCAGATAAGGCAAGGAAATGTTTCCTGAAGGACATTGTAGGTACTGTATGTTTTCAAGATTTCAAAAAGCAATTTAGCAAGTTTGCTGAAGAAAATCTATGACTAATTACTAATTTTAAGAACATGCTCTGAGATTTAAGAAATCTTTAACTACAGATACATGTAACTCAGGATGTCATGGAAGAAAAATATTGCTACCTATCTGCTCCCTTCCTAATGTCCTCTACAAGTTTCTGCTATTTGCTATTATCAAAGAATGGATACTAATTTTGATAGGTCTTTCTTCTGTTGTCATTAAGCTGATTTTAAGTTCCTCTATAACATAAGCAATGCCTTCCAAAACATATCAGTATCCAAAGAAAATGTCAATGATATCTGCAATGAGGACAGGTATACGTGAAGTAATTCTCTGAAGAAATAAAGACTTTTACATAGTAAAGATCATAGCAATTTACTCAACAAATTAGCTGAGTGTTTTTCTATTGATTATACTTGCAACATCATCGGGATCTTTCTTCTTAATGCTGTAACTAAGGAATATGGTATCATAGTTAACTATGGAGTTTAATAAAGGAAGAGAGAAGATCTGGTGATGATTTTATGTTAAAGAGAAAAAAGAACAAAGGGTATCCAGGGAAGAGATATATTTCTATAGATATTATTTTGAGTAGTCTTTTCCACATAATGATGATAGCAGAGCCTGTGTTTTTTTTCCCTAGTGATAGCCAAAAAGAGATTCCTTTTTTTCTCTTTACATACTCTAGTATAAGGGAAAGAAGTCTTCCTTGGAAAATGGTCAGTGCCAGTTGATCTTTTGGTGATTCTTGGTGCTTGGTTTACCTGAATGAGATGTTACCTAGGAGGTAGTAGCAAACTGTCTGTAGCATTGAACCAGTTAGTGTGCCAGTAACCAAAGAAATATTTGTTATGTCAGTTTTTCACACCAAGAAGTATGTCTACTATTACAGCAGATCTGCCATAATATGAACATCTGAGTTTATTTCTTCATGCTTTGATAATTGCTATTGTATGTCTTATAAATCTTATACAAGCTGTGAGACCTTGAACTGAGAAACTAGTAGAGTTGTAAGAATAGACCTAACTGGAATTAATTCTCTATCTCTCCATGTTGCTCTGTGACCAATCATCCATTCTAACCAGATGGCTGCCAGAGCCATATGTCATATCATCTGTATTAATTTTCCTTAATTGATCATCATATTAACTTACAAGTACCTGCTGTAGGTAATGCTGAGGATAAAATGTCCTCTGACATAGTATTGCCCTTCATTTGTTTCTGAGAAGAGATGTGATCTCAAATCACTTCCCTTGGTGTCCCAGAAAATCTCTGAATATTGTTTTAAAATCACAGGTTTTAAAATGACAGGTTTTAAACTATTCATTTGATTGGAAATTCAAATGGAAAATCCTTCACTTGTCTTTCAAATGTTAATAATCAAGAAAACTAATAGTGAGAACTAATAGTGCCTATGTCACACCTATCTCATCAAAGGTTTTAGGACAGTACCAGAATTCAATCTTAGGTCTCCACTCTTTTTCTAGAGTAATAGAACCATGTAAGATATATAGAGGTTCAGATACTGTCTTGTATCTATATAATGTGCCATCATTTGCTTTGTATTCTTGAGAGACAGTTTTTTTCTTACCCTTATTCTTCTGGTTTTTACCATCACATTCACCAACAGGCTTGCCCCACAGCAGTTCAGGATCTTTAACTATATGTGTTCAATCAGTCTTATGGGCTATATATATGCATAATAAAAAAATATAGAAGGCCTTTCAACTCTTCAAAATGTCCTTTATAATATGAGGCTTATACTACTGTTTTTAAGTCGTTTTCTCAGCAGTATGGATTCACCAAAGCTATTGAGATGGATATTGTATGGATTTTGTAACTGAAGATCATATTCTGTGTGGGTTGTATCAATCTCCCATGTTTTCCTATGGAAGGAATCCTTCTCTGACTGTTTTGTCTGATGAGGCATCCCCTCATCAGTGTGACTAGGTCTGCAGTGTAATGTATGAAAGAAAATGACATCGCAGAAGATCTTATAATAACCCCTTGTATCTCTGTGCATTGTCTTTATGAGTCTTGTAATATAATTGTAATGATTTCAGGTAGTAATTGCTCAACATTTTGTCTGAATTCAACATCTTTTTTATTTTTCATTATTTCTTAATGCTATTTCAGAGAACAATTGAAGTTATTTCTAACACGTGAGGTGAACCTGGTTGGTTACTGTTAGAACAATCACAAACACATCAGCAAAACAAGGAAGGCTAGAGTGAGATATGAGGGTATGAAAGACAGGGCAGTTTCTGAAGCTTTTCTGTAGGAATATAGGCTGGGCTTCTGCTTTAACACATTATAAATACAACACTGGGAATGTTCAGATGTGGTATTTGGTTTACAACCATTTATAATGATAACTGGAAATGCAAATGAAATAAAAAATAGAAATCAAGATGCACGTTCTGCTGTTCTGTGAGGCAGATGAACATGGCTTCTGCATTTATTTTATTATAGACACAAACACGCCAATAAATTAATTATTTGAGTCTTTGATGTGCTACAGATGGTATTATAATGTGTTAGATACATAATATATTTTTATACTCAGGAGATGGTAAATACTGAGTGTCCATACTGGCTCTGCGCAATTAATCATATTGGTTTGCTCAAATTAAAAGTAGTTCTAGACTCCTTATATCACTCGGAGAGTTGTTTGACTACAAGTTCATATTCATATAGAGATGAATACAGCATGCTAAACCTACAAAGTATGGTGAGGGGATATTCTTAATAAGTGGCTTAAGGTTCCCATCCCGTGATGTGAAAGATGCTACAGAACTAGAGGAGGTGTAATTATGGATAAAACATTAAAAGAACACATAACAAGAGGATAAAAAAGTGACTGTGGGAGTATTTTATACTGTAAGAAACACTGTAATAGGGATAATGGACACATTAAAGCTCTGGATTTCCCTTGAGGGAAAAATGGCTAGCAAAAATCAATGTGATTATAGAATGACCTGTCAACATCTTGTTTGGTCCCAGGAAGGAAAAAGCCTTTGCTACTTTCGATTAAATGTGCAGATATGGATCAACATAGTCAATTATTTGTTTACCAAGCAAGAAGTTATAGTAATCTACTCTGCAGGTGAATTTATTATTCTGTGTCCTGTCTTCAACCTATACTCACACAGTGGAAATATCCTTACCTTGTAGTACATAATTCGCAGAATAAAAATGTAATAAACCCCCCAACCCCACATCTACAGAATTTGCAGTTTTAATTGAAGTATATATTTTTAGTGGAGCAATGGTTTAATCAGTGGCAGGAGGAAATTCATATTATGCTCAGGATACATGATATCACCATGACTTTTAACTGAAA
The DNA here is from genome assembly GCA_033558105.1 of Coccyzus lansbergi. Lineage (NCBI taxonomy): Eukaryota > Metazoa > Chordata > Aves > Cuculiformes > Coccyzidae > Coccyzus > Coccyzus lansbergi. Next base: position 4,287,498 of record JAUMJK010000305.1, on the reverse strand, counting down.
GACTTTAAATCAAGGTTGTGGCTGTAGGACTGCTGATTATCCTGAATGCTTTAGTACTAGAGACGGGAACTCAAAAAATTTGTTTGGAAAGGATAACTTCATGGATTATTTTCTTCAAATTCTAATCTAGAATATCTGGCTTGCCATGTAAATGTCTAGGATCTAAGACATTTTTATGCTATGTACTAACAGGATACTGAGCAAGGCTTGACAAACTTACATGTATGGGATTAAAAATGTACATGGGAATGTACATTTTGCAACCTAGCTCCTTAGGGACACTTGGGGAGATACTGATTTGCTCCTTCAGCCTTTCTGCCTTTGCCAATAGGCTCTAAGGGAGTGATGAGTTGCACCTAGCACAATCCTGGTATGAAAGGTAAAGGGTTTGGCGCTTCAGCTTGCCAAGAGATGCTAGAGCACTTCATCTAGATGAAGGTCTTGTCATATGTAATACTATACATATAGCTATAAAAAAGAAACATAAATTTCTCCATTCAACTCTTCTAATGAAAAAAAAAATCTCTAGAGCAATTTTCATTCAATATATGTTGCATGCATTTAGAATAAGGATGACTAGTAAGACTGAGTTTTCAAGCTTTTAAATATAATTACAAATTTAAACAAGTCTTCGTCTGTAAATCACTGTAAAACAGAGAGACAGAAAGAAAGACAGAAAGAAAGACAGAGAGAAAGGCAAAGTGAGGCTCAGTTGCAAAAGGGGATTTGAATTTGCCCCAAAAGGCCAAATATATGGTATGAGATGTGTGAAATTCAACCTGATCATTTTGCTTTTCCTAGTGGTGTCGTTTGTTTTTTTTTTCCCACGAAGAAAACTCAGATATTTAAGTTGAATATTAGCAGGAATTCAATCTTCAGTGTACTTATGCTTTAATAAGCCCCCTGTATACACATTAAATACAGAATAATTTACTCTCCAGAAAGAAACTCTACTTGTTTCTCTCTGATGTTTCTTCTGGAGATTTTTTTATAGAAACAGTTGTTTCTTACAGTCTTTTCTTATCTTATTTTTATGCTGCAGGTCTATAGCATGACACTTCCTTAAAGTATTATTGAAGTCATTCTTAGATTTTTGTGACAGAGATGGAGAAGGGAAGGTTGTAGCGGTCATAAGCCTGTGCATTCTTGGTAGATTCTTGATCATTATTTAGATTGGCCTGGACCTACAGTTCCTAAAAGCCAACACTGTCAATTTACTTATTGGAAAATTCCAAATAGTCATACTTGTCACCAAAATATTTGTGTTTTGATGTATATATCTACATGTAAGTATTTATTATAAAAAATACAGATTTACAAAAAATATATTTATATATTCAAGCACCTAAGACTGCATACACATGTATATACCTTTATATATAAACATATGTGGTAAAAAAGAACTGTAAATATATCATAATTCACATTTCACTTAGGATCCACTCACATGTAAAGTATTGTTAGAAGTGGGTTTCATTCTCTAGTCTTACTGCCATTCCTGACTGGTACTGTGATAGAGTAAAAAATGCCAGAGAAGCATAATGGATAAATTTTACCAAACTCCTGAAATCTCAGAAAATACATGTAATTGGTTTTAGGTTATGTTATTTGCACTAGAACTGGTTATCACCACTCAACAAAAATTCCAGCTCTTATGACTTTTACATCAGCTCTGACCAGTACTCATTCATGACTTCATTATCAACTTGTTTTCATAAGTTAAGAGTCAGTTCATAAAGGGCAAATAATTTAGCAAATGCAGAAAAAAGATCAACTGAACTTTTAAAGTGCTTCTGCTTACTGGGAGTAACCCTGGTAAGACACCTAGATAGACACTGTAAGCGGAGAACATGAAAAAACATCATATTCACTGGAAAAGAGAAAAAAATGACCCAACTACAGACATTAGTCATGAACAATGGTTCAAATAAAATTTTAACATTTCTATACAAGGTGAAACATTTTCAAAATGAGATCTAAGTAGAGATCTGTTGAACAGCTTTTTGGACAGATGATAGAACATAAGGTTCCTGAGTACCAGAAAAGTGTTGTAGAGTGTGGGGGTTTTTAAATGGGAAAAAAAAAAAAGATCATCATGACTTCCTTTATGTTCTGGCTGTTTGTTCTGAAGCTGCTGACAGCATTTCTAAGGATTGCTGGAGTGGAGGAAAACCTACCCCATGACTTGAAACTTTAGAATAAACCATTAGGTGAGTTGCTGATCATATGATTATATGGTTTATTGTAAAAAAAATACCACTAGTAGGCATTTTCACACAAAAGTCAGAACCATAGTTTACCAAAATGTAAAATGAGATGTAAAATGTAAATATTATTTCAAAAGTAAATGTAAAGTAAAAATTAATTTTGCAATATGGGTCATTAATATAGCTTTCATTCAAGTCCAAATACAATCTTGGTCACAGGAAATCCCTTAGATTATAGGAAGCGTTAGCAGCAGGTATACCAGGTAAAATGTTTATTCTTAATCTTATGTCTTTTGCTGTTCATGTGTGAACTTAACGATCAGTAAGAATAACCAAGCTATGACAATAAAGTACATTAAACGTTCTTGCAACACAGTGTATATTTTGCATGACACTGGTCCACTCAAACATTAGATTATGCATAAAAGGCTTGTCTCCATACATACAAAGGACTGAAAAAGCTCAAACAAGTGGGGAAACCAGTCAAAAGTGGGGACTGCCCTAGGAGATCCCTCAGTCCCTTGTTTGGTGCAGCACAAATTATTGTAAGTCAATGAGAGTTGCTCTCTGCTGCGCCTTTTCAGGTTGAGGGGTGCAGAGGCTGGGGATAGAGGATTTGTTACAGGATTCATTTTGGGATTATACAGGGGAGACACAAGATTAACAAAAAGAAAAGCCTGTAAACTAACATGTTTTTAAAGACCGTATCAAGGAGCCCTGCCTCAAGGTTAAGTTGAATGAGCAGTAAAGAGTCATCGAGCATTAAGAGACAAATGTATAACATATAGAAGACAAGCTGTTTTATCCACCCAGTCTTCTGTTCCTTTCGAAATGTTAATATTTGCTGGAGGATTGATTCTCACTTTTGAAAATTTTAATGAGCTAATTCTCTTAAGAGAGAAGGAGGGAGGGCATTTATTTTAATTAAATATCCTATATGAGGAAGCGATAAGATCACAAGCAACCAGATGCTCTGTTCATTCCAATTAATGATGCTTTGGGATTTCTGATATGCAGAAAGGACCTTGAATAGATCATATTTAATTATATACTTACATTGCTCATAGTGAGCAAGAATGAAGAAAGTTGTCCAGAGACAATAACAGTTCCTGAGAGTGTTGTGCATTCTTGTACAGTATATTAACAAGAGGTAGAGAGTGAAAATGTTCCTGGAAGTTCATGCCTAGAAGTATTGATATGACATTTAAAGATTGTGGTAAGTGTTGAGAAATTATTCCTGTTTTCAATGAATATTTTCTCATTTTCTTCATATTTTCTCCAGAAGCAATCAGATGACACTGATAAACAAGAAACAGACAGTTTTTAGAATATTTATATTCATAATAAAGTGTGAATGTGCTTAAGAGAACAACCCTGTGAATACATTTTGTCATTCATTACAACTTGAATAAGCAATATCTATTTACTACAATCTGAGATATCCTTCTGTAATACCTCCAAATAATTTTGTCTCAGCTGTGAATTTTAATTATCAGAGAGATTTAGCATGTTCTAATGATTGACACCATGTCTATTGTGCTGCCTGAGACCTTACTTTATTTTTTCAGGGTTAGGATGAAGTGCCTTTCAGCTATTCTATGGCAGAGCCACCATTTGTTCAGAGAATTTTCCTAGCTATCCAGAAAAACAGACAGAGGTGTTATAATAAAGTCCATCATTTGTTGTATTTCTTGCTATTTAGTGACCAGATTCAGTTACTCAGTTGTTAACAATCAGAAAGTCTTCACAATGAAATACATATTGATAATTTTGGGAACTGGTAGCAGAAAGGATAAAAATGTTAAAACAATATTAACAGGTAAGATTTTTCCAACCTCTTTGCCAAGTATTCATTACAGAACACTGAAGAATCCTGACTAACAAGATACAGCTCACTCATATTGTGTGATAAATATCAGACAAAAATATTCTAAACTCCTGGTTTGTCACTTCATATCAATGAAGTCCCAGTTTGTTGTATGTAACAATTTTAGAGCCTATCTTTTTAGAGATAATGCAATATATTTGACCAAAACATTACTGATTTGAAATAATCTGAATTCATAACCACAGTTTATGGAGAAATGAGTAAGTATCAAAGATATTGCACTAAAATAAAATGAAAGAAATACAGGTTCTAAAAATTTTCTGTAATTTTTGTTCTTGTGTGTATGCTTAGATTTGGTAAAGCTGTTCTGCTTGTGGAGTTTTAGGTGTTTTTCCAAATAATTGTGGCATAATTAGTCTCCCTTTCTTCCCACATCCTTGCCATTCCAGAAACTATAGTAATGATTTAATATCCAAGATCTTTTGATTCTCAGTTACTGCCACGGGGCTTGCAGATATTTTGAGGATATCTCTCTGCTTAATTTGCTCAGTGAGAATGTGATTTAAGGCTATAGAAGTCAATTCTTCAATCACTTAAAACTAAAAAGTCATTCAGTTAACACCACATTATACCTGGTAACTATCAGTATAAAACTGACATTGACATGCAGATTGAAAGATGGATATTATAAACATATCCTTTGTTCATTTAGAAACACACAGATGGCTAGATTGTAAGTTTTCACTGCTCTTGCAGATGTCTACGTTTTAATGACTAGAACAATGAAATGAACAGAGACTACAAGTTCACTACTTGAAGTTAATGTCTGCTGTGTTCTTCTCTTTTAGAAGGTTAAAGGTGAGAATAACACCCCTCATACCTATTTTTCTGCTATGTACTATTTATATATATGTATTTATACATATATTTTAATCTGTGCAAAAATGTACTTTATGTCTTAGAAATAATATTCTCAAGGATATTAATGTTAGATAGACATCTCAGTATCATTAGAAAATTATTCCCAATTCAGAAACATAGTTTGCAACCCTTTCTCTCGCCTGGAGAAGAGGAGGCTGAGAGGAGACCTCATTACTCTCTACAACTACCTGAAAGGAGGTTGTAGAGAGGAGGGAGCTGGGCTCTTTCCCAAGTGACAGGGGACAGGACGAGAGGGAATGGCCTCAAGCTCCACCAGGGGAGATTTAGGCTGGAGATTAGGAGGAAGTTTTTCACACAGAGGGTCATTGGGCATTGGAATAGGCTGCCCAGGGAGGTGGTTGATTCATCTTCCCTGGAGGTGTTTAAGGCACGGGTAGACGAGGTCTTGAGGGACTTGGCTTAGTGTTTGATAGGAATGGTTGGACTCGATGATCCGATGGGTCCCTTCCAACCTGGTTATTCTATGATTCTATGATTCTATGAAGAAAGAGGGATGTTTTACTTTATACTTTGATAACATCAGCTGAATTGTTTCCTATGATTCCATCTGGTATCCTTAATGAAGGAAAGGGTCACGGCAGCTATTTAATAATACCTACTTTTCAGTATTTGTTCTTGATATAATTTCATAACAATGCCATATTCTCTTTGATTTACCTATTAATGTGTAATTCTAAAGTTTATGCTTCTTATCATTTTACTAATTATAAACCAAATAATACAGTGACTGGAAGTCAAACTTACAATAATTTCAATATGAATTATTTCTAGACAAAGTATACAACCCACTCCTGGAAACATAAATGAGTAATTTCATTCACAATGACTTAGGATCTTCAAAGTAGTTATTTTTGTGAATATTGATACCCAACTGTATTCTTATATGGTTGAACACAAGATTAGGACCACAACAATGGTAAAATCTTTTATATTACTAATTGTTTAATTTAGCTTCTTGGAAAATAATTTGATTTTTAGCTGTTTCTATTGGTTTAATTAAAGAGAGTTTCTCCTGGTAAAAAAATAATTCATAAAATAACAAGTCCTAATTAAATACATACTGAAGGGTTTTTTTTCTAGTACATTTCACTACTAGCTTTGTACACCTTATATGTCAAAGCCTCAGTTAAGAAAACAAAAGTCCAATAAAGTGAATACATCTATATTAAGCTTGCATATGGCTCTGTCTTGGGGAACATATGTTATTCATGGGATAGCTCTGCTTTAGAATCCTTGAAGATGACAGAGAAATCATTGTAGTTTCTGGAATTAGTGCTGCTGTGCTATGATAAACAAGAGACTCCTGATTGAGTCCCCATGACTGTGGGGAGAACATTTTGTGAGTTTTCATTTCCAGAATATCCAATATATTTCTTCTTGATAATTGTCCCTTTTTTTTGTCACTAGAGCTTGCTTCTCACAGCACTGGGTCAGGGAAAGGCAAACATAATTCTCTAAATATCGTTCCCATTTATTGTATTGTTGTTGCTATAACAGTCAAATATTATCTCTGGTCTAAAATGCTCAAGTTTTACAATAGCATATTTTTACTTTTGTGTTATATAACTTGTTGACTTCTGCTAATTTGAGTCTTCTATTTTTTGAAAATTGCCATAAAAAAAGAAATAAAAAAAAAAAAGTTTAGAGTATAGTCACTATCTTTCAAATAATTATTGTGTGTTTGTTTTTTCATAGGCGAAGACAACAAAAAGAACAGAACTCTGAAATTATACTCCCAGATAGCCTTACTTTTGATTTACTAATTCACCACTAACTTGATTACTGTATTTGCAATTTTATATCATTTGACTCTACTTGTGTATTGGGTTGCATTAAGTATTCAGTCTATCTAGAATGTCCACTGTCCTAGTTAGCATGCATGTTTCTTTTGCGTGGTTTTTCTTACACTCAAAAAAGTTCTGCTCAGTGCTGCACTTGTACACACACTTGAATCAGGACCAAGGCATCTTCATTTCAGGAGACTGGATTAAAAATGATGAGGCTTTCAAAAGACTACTGTGTTTCATTTACTTGCCTTTGATTTTCCACCTTTAAGCTGAACACCTGAGCTGAACAAAAGATTAAACAAGTCCCCTATGGGTTTATATCTTGCATTTCGTTGGCATTGATCCTAATGATATCGTAGTTGGCAGTTGCAGTGTTTTGTGTTATGTCATATTTATATTTTCTTCGCTTATGGATTATCTGACATATGAACATTTTCACCTATACTCTTCTACAAAACTTGTAGAAGCATTACACTCACTGGTGCTTTTCTCCAGCTTGTGAGGTTTGGTAGAAATGCACCAGCAGATTAACATGTTATTAAGAGCATGCCTCAAGATTTCACATATATGTGGGATGATTAAATAAATTGCTCTTGCATGAGAAAGCAGCTTAAAATTGCCTCACATCCCTATGTAAATTTAAAATCAAAATGACATTTTAAAAGAAAATTATAACATTGATATGTTTAATGTAGATAGATTAACAATAAAAGCTTTCAAACTAAAAACTGAACATGCATGTAGACAGATTTTTATTTGATCTGAGTAAGTTTACCTGATTTAAAAGTAAACTTTTGGCCTACATACAATCTACCTGTCAGAATATTCAGAAATATGCCTTATGAATTGTTTTCTAATATAAGCAGAAAAAAAATACATTTTCTATATTTTTGCATAAATATTATGCCTTGCTATACTACTTGTCTGGCAAACCCTAAGTTCAGAGAAGTAGACAGCATTATGAACATTTATTTTGCATATTTCTGAACTATCAAGCTGAAGTACTGGTCAAAAGTGCAGGTGCAGCTCACTGTAACCACAAGACACTTGCATTACAAACAGGGTGATTAGTTGAGCTGCAGGAAAAAAAGAGGAACATTTCAGTAGTCATAATGCAATAACCTTATGTTCAAAACAACATGAAAATGGAATTTCCAATGGCAATATCATCCAGGAATAACTAAAAAGAACAGTTTTCCCCTCCTCTCTGATTTTCAAAAGTCTTGTTCTATACAAAGTACCACAGCTGACTTTCCAAAGACAGCTTATATTTAATTTGCAGATGAATTCTGGTGGCTTTTTCCTTGTTTTCTGATTAAAAATTTTTTTGAAGTATTTTCAAAATATTTTAATTAACTTAATTTGTGTACATGAACAGACTAAGTAGTACAACCAATTAAGACCCAGTACTTTGGCTCTAGGGCTTCAGTTTGAAACATCATTTATGCAGGAACTAATGCAATTATCCTTATCTGAATGCTCTGAAGGAGATAGTAAGTAAATGACAGTTTTTGTCCCTTTACATGGGCAAAGCAACACTTCTCTACACATAATCAAAGTGGAAACATTTTGAATATTATGTGCAGCCTAATTAAAACAAGTACAAGGATCTTTACAGATGAACTTTATGAAAGGCCATTTTTCTGATAAAGTTTAGAACTCTTGTGGAAATGTTACAAAATGACAACATCTGCATATAAATATATTTTATCTTTTAAGCTCTTTTCTCACTGCTACTCAGTATTGCAGCCTTTCTTTTGAAAAATCATTGTAAAATGAACACTGTCTCCTTTTTTATGCTGCCTCTTCATTTAACATGGTTGTTTCTAAACTACCATCTAAAAACTTCTTTAGCTGTTTCATACATTCTGCAGCCTATGAAAATATTGTGCACTGGAAGTAGATTACAGATTCATTTCTTCTTCCTTAAATATTGAAATGTCAAAATCCAATATTTTTTTTACCAAGGTTGTTGGACTTATTATTACAATATCTGTCTTTAATGGATCTATGTAATATCAACCTAAGACATTTTTCTGGATTTTTGAGATTATTTTAGGTACGCCATTAGTTTCAAGTTATAGTGGGAAATTAACTCTATATATGATAGGTCCAGCACTAGGGGGAGAGAAGGGGAGTATCCTTGTTCTATACTGACTCTAGTTGTCAGTTTCCAAAAAACTAATCAAATTAGAAGCATATCATGTCCTTTAAAAAGATTGTAATAGTCTGAATTCTCTTAAAGAACATTCACAAAGAGGCACAAACCCCACACAAATAAGCATGAGAAAACAGATGAATATTCATCCTCTGCTCAGTATTAGTTTTAGTTCCTACACTTCACTCTTTGTCAAAAGAGCATCTTAGCTCATAAGAAAAGTGAAAAAATAATATATCCGAAAATATTACCATTCTGTTGGTCTAAGATTTTGGGAATAACTTTACACAATTTATTGCAGTTTTAATATCAACAAATTAACTAAATATGCTATTCAACTACCATTTTCTTTATTAATATGAAGGGCAGATTGCTTTGGCTGATAGTGGGAGGAATGGTAATTATTGTCATTTTTCAATTAAACGAGAATAGATTAAAGGGGCTTTACTGTGCTTTGGGTTACTTCTGGATGTCAGGTTAGGAATATGGGCCAAGATGCTTTCTTTCATTGTTGTTTTTTGTCATGGAACCTAATTTCATTTTCTGCACAGGTCTTTTTACTTTTAGCAAAAAGAAAATGTAAAATTTAATTTTAACAGTTCCACTTGCAGAAAATTCAGTTTAAGACATGCTAGTATTCAGATGGTAGTTAAAAGTGTCATCTCTTTCTCTTTCCAACTACTTTAATTCTTATTGTTTCGTTTGAGAAGTGTGATAAACTGAAGACACATAGAAAAGTTGGAGACTGGATTAAAATCACTTCATAGCTTTAGTTTCTGCAATTTTCCCTGTTCAGTTTCTTCCCCTTGAAAACTCTGGCCCTTGAAAACTCTGCTTTTTCAGATGGAATGAATCTTTTTGACTAAAACCAAGGCTCTTGATGTTTGATGTTTATTACCTTAGCCCTCCAGTCACAGGTGTTGCAATAAAAAGGAAATGTTAAGCAAGTATGGATCTATCAGTTAGGCTAAAAAGGTCATAGTGTGGTGTTGCCAAATAAATAATGCAAGTTCCTGGTGACAAGATGTGGAAGAGTTCATGCTGTCAATCCTATGGCCAATTTTATTACACCTGTATTGGTCCAGACAACTGTCTTCCAGTTAACATTTCTTTTCCTATGCAAACTTAAAAGGTTGTTAAGATCAGATAGTCCCTTTAAAGACTGAACAGAATTTTCTACTTCAGGGAAGATTTTAAAATCTTCCCAAAGATATCTTCCTGAACAGGATTTCAGACTTCCAACATCAGAATTTCTTTACCAGACTTTCAACTTTTGGTTAAAACAACATTATTACTTGGGGTGTGAGAAAATACAAACACAAAGTCTGAACTCTCATTGCTGTTTCTACTTTGGTTTATGAAAGGTGTTTTTGACAACATAATCATGGTAAGGCTTTATTTCCCCCCCTTGTTTGGCATGTTCAGCTCCATTTGAGATATTAATGCCATTATTATATCTAAAAATGTCAAGATGCTTTCACTTTATCTGAGATAAAGTGTCTTGTTTAGTCCCTTCTGTGCAGACATGAAAATTAAAGCATAACGAGCACTTATATGAATTTTGGTGAGCAGAACAAATAATGGCAAGCTAAAAACAGAAATAAAGATGTCTACCCTGTTCAGTATATTTTCTTCCGCTAGGAAAATACTCATTTCAGACTTTGTATTATGTTTTCTTTCTTATTCTTTTCCTGTTTTAAACCACCTGTTCCATTTGGCACTTTGCCTACAGTCTGTGCTTTCCATATGAACTTTTCTCTGCAGTTATTTTTCTGTTCCTTCCACTGTTTTCTACTATTACTTTATGTCTCTTTTTATTCCCTCATAAATCTGGAAACACAGTCATATTCACTCTTGTTCACATTTTTCTCTCTCAACCATAAAATGCCTTATTTATTTTGTTCACACATTGATATACTTCCCAGAAGAGGGCTAGAGATGCTTTCAGTATATGTATGATACCATCATCTACCATAACATACACAGACATCGACATAGACATAGCCATAGACGTAGACATAGACATATAAAGTAATTGCAGAAATCAGTCTTGGAACAGAAATGGAGCATTATCAATCAATCAGAGTGATTCTTGTACAGGACCAAATTGTTGTCTGAGGCAGAGCAATGCAAGCACGTGCAGATCTTTCTATGGAGGACATGGATTCAGCCACAGACAAATAGTCAGAATCAGGCTCATTAGCTGTATTTACCCCCCCCCCCCCCCCCCAAAAAAAAAAAAAAACAACCCAACAACCCACAAACAACTATTCAGATAAAACTTACAAGAATATGAGGTTTGCTGCTGATTACATAGAGGAGAGGTTTTCTTTTGTAGACCTCAAGAGAAGAAAGTTGTTTAATTCCATTGTTAATTCAAACCAGATGCCATTCCCCATGTTTACATGAACCTCTGAATAATAGGAGGAGAAAGGGATATTTAGTATTTGTGTTTTTCTAATCTGTTGCTTCAAAGCATAGCACAAATCATATTTGGCAGAGTTTTCATACTGTTTGTTATGCATTTTAATTATTAACCATGGTAGGCTCATTAAATTTGCCTTGTGTTGTCTACAAATTTATTGAACACCAGGTCTCACAAAAATAAAATTCATTTTTCCATTAACTAATGAAATGCTTTAAGTCATAAAATATGGTGCAGATCTGAACACCTTTATCATCTTTCTTTTGGATTCTCACGAATAGAACTGCTAGCACTTTATGGTGGAGACTTTCAGCATGAAAGATCTAATATGTTTTCACTGCTGGCCTAAAACAAGATTATTCAAATAGATTTTGGCATGGGGACAGCACTGTTTTATTCTTTCCAATTATTCAGATCAGGATTTAAAAATGTATCCCCCTGAAAGTATTTAGCATTATCTTTTCCTGATAACTCTTGTGGAGTTTCTTTTCTCATATAATTTTAATTTCCCGAGGAAAGAGTTAAATCATCATTTTGTTAGCCAAAGGGTTTTTCACTACAAGGTGATATGACATTTCTTAAAAATACTTGAAAATCTGCTTAATTTTTATGCCATAATGAAACTTTTTGCAAAAGACAGAACTTCCTTTTCTGGTTTTTTCTTTTACAGGAATTTCCATTATTTGTACTAAGCATACAACTGCTCATGTTTCTTTAACTACCTGCAACAAGAAATAGACACCGGTCCTCATGAATAGCCTCCTGGATGAGTGTTCAACCATTAGGATTCACAACCACAGAATCATAAAATCATAGTCTCATAGAATCATAGATTCATACAATCTTCCCCTCTTCAATTTATAGCCATTCCCCTTGGTCCCATCACTACATGCCTTTGTAAAAAGTCCCTCCCCAGCTTTCTTGTAGTCTCCCTTCAGGTACTGGAAAGTCACTATAATGTCTTCTCGGAGCCTTCTCTTCTCCAGGCTGAACAACCCCAACTCTCTGAGCCTGTCCTCATAAAGAAGGTGCTCCAGCCCTCTGAACATCTTTGTAGCCCTCCTCTGGACCCATTTCACCAGCTTCATATCCTTCTGTTGAGGATTCCAGAGCTGAACACAATACTCCAGGTGAGGTCTCACAAGAGAGGAATAGAGGAGCAGAATCAACTCTCTCAGCCTCCTGGTTACACTTCTTTTGATGCTGCCCAGGATACAGTTGGCCTCCTGGGCTGTGAGCATACATTGTTGACTCGTGTCAAGCTTCTCATCTGTCAGCAGCCGCAAGTCCTTCTCCACAGGGCTGCTTTCAATCACATCATCCCCTAGCCTGTATTGAAAGAGCAAATTGCTCTTATCCAGGTGTAGGACTTTGCTCTTGGCCTTGTTGAACCTCATAAGGTTCTCACAGCCCTACTTCTCCAGCTTGTCCAGGTCCCTCTGGATGACATCATATCCTTCCGGTGTTCTAACAGCATCACTCAGCTTGGTGTGATCTGCAAACTTGCTGAGGGTGCACTGAATCTTGCTGTCAATATTATTGATGAAGATATTAAACAACACTGGTCCCAGTATGAAAACCTTAGGGAAACCATTTGTTACAGATCTCCATCTGGACATCAAGCCATTGACCACTACTCTCTGAATATAGCCATCCAACCAGTTTCTTATCTACCATCAAATCCATCTCTCTCCAATTTAGAGAGAAGGATGTTGAGGGGGACTGCATCAAAGGCTTTACAGGAGTCCAGATAGATCATATTCTTTGGTTTTCCCACATACATTGCTGTGGTTACCCCATCATAGAAAGCCACTAGGTTGTTCAGACAGGACTTGCCCCTGGTGAAGCCATGCTGGCTGCAATTAATCATCTCCCTGTCTTTAATGTGCTTTGGCACAACTTCTAGGAGGATCTGATCCATAATTTTCCCAGACACAGAGGTTAGTCTGACAGGTCGTTAGTTCTAGGGTTGTCTTTTCTAGCCTTTTTTAAAATGGGGACAATATTGCCCTTCTTCCAGTAACCAGGGTCTCCTCCTTACTACCTTGGCTTTTCATATATCATGGAGGATGGCCTGGCAACCACATCAGTCAATTCCCTCAGGAGTCTGGAATGCATCTCATCAGGTGCCATAGACTTATAGTATATTCAAGTTCCTGAACAATGACATTGGCTAGATATATATTAATGTAACTGTGGGTAGTGGTAGGTCTTGGTCTTGAAAGGCTTGTTGATGGATACAATATTTTTCTACCTAGTGGAAATAGATACGTAGACACTCATGACTGGCATAAAAGGAGCTCCTCTTCTCTAAGACAGGGTTACACCATTTGCCTTTCTTAAAGAAGAATGTAGTATCTAAGACACATCAAAGCACGTAAAAAAACCACATTATTGCAGTTATGATAGAAACGCCATGCATTCATTCTTCCACAGACACACAGATAGCATTCTAAATCTATCCCTGAAGAAACAGGGTGACTTATACATTTGTAGATGTTTACACACAAATGACAACTGTCAGATTAGAAAAATCCACAAATCTGGAATAAAAAAGTCAACAGAATTTTTGAATTCTGTTTCAGCTTCTTAGGATTCTATAACTATACTTATCTGTTAGCTGGTACACAGATGTGCTATCTCTAGCACAGAAGGAGAATCAGTTTATCATGAATCTGGAAGACTACTGTGCATCCCTTCCCTGGGGCAGAGTGGAAAGAGAAAGGAAATGTCATTGTTGCCCAGCACCTGAGATTCTGCCAAGCTGAAACAAATCCTGTTGCTGCTGCACAGGATCATAAGACTGAATAAGCTGTTTCCTGGATCAGGTGCTGGGACTAGTGAAGGAAACCATTAGTGTTTCAACACTTTTCTCAGGTATGCTGAGCAGCATGCAAGAGTATGTGGAGATTAGGGCTTCAAAACTGTCCAAAAAATTGTAACAATATTTGAATTCACTCATGAGGACAATCCAGCAAAACAGAATAATAAAAAACCTACCAGACTATTATAGAAGGGACGAGGAAATTTTGCAGACTTATTGCTGGTCACACAAAACCTTCAAAAAGACCAGATTTATTCAATGCATATAGCCAGATTTTCAGTTTGCCAGCCACTAGCAGTCTGACTGTATGTGGAGTTATGGGTGCTCTATACCCTTGCAAACTCATTGCAGCTGTTTTTAGTTTGATGTGCAAATATGAAGTCACTGAGTACTGTGAGCACTTGGGCCTATAGTTTAATGAGTCACTCCTCCAGGGATCTTGTAGACTTCGAAAATCTTCTTTTATCATTTCTGAATGTAGCCTCAAGAATATTTCTTACCCTGCTAATGCCATTGTGAAAAGCAATTTATCACAATAAACTCAAATTAAATAAGCAGATGAGATTTTTATATAATGTATAAAAGCCTTCTTTGTTGTGGACTTAAAGCCTTGCATTCTATCAAATATCACATGCTGCTCTATGAATCATTTACACGTGTTTCACTTGAATGGAGGGTGGAAAGTGCTATATCATGTACTATGCAAGTGCAGTGACCTCAAAAGAGAATTTATATGTTCAGTTAGACTTTTAAAATGTGTTATTTAAGTATGAGTCATTTTCATTGCCATGCATTCCCTACAAGCTGACCTGGGAAAGACTAGGGGCTATATTTATCATAAATGTCAGGTGTGCTTGCTAAGTATACATCAAGCTAAAATTTAATCTCAAAACTAAGCCCAAGAATTGAAATCAGGGGAGATTTTAAGTTCAAGACTTAACAAAGGTCATGCAGAAGGTTTGAATAAGCAGATTCAGATATACACAAAGGGCAATTTGCGTCAACTGTACGAGATAATTATGAAGATGCTTTAAGCTATTGAATAAAAATCTGAGAAAACAGAGCTGTATGTGTAGGTAGAATTTCCAGCATTAAGACCATGAGCTTAATGCTACCCTCCATAGGACAATCTACTGCTCAAACCTATATCCCTTTTTATCTTGCCCTGGACTGATGATTTCTTTGGCAATTCTGCTTCCCTTATATTGAACAGTGTAACTAATTTTAAATTATAATGCTATCTTTAAAAGTTTAAAAGATGCTACATTTAGGCAAGTGTAAAATTTCATCTCAACATAATTTTACTTTCTTAAAGAGGGAATGGGTGCTAGTTAATCAGGAATCTTAATTTTTCTTTGTACTGGAAACCTCTTGATAGTTGTCTACTGTGCAAAATAGTGGCTGGGATTCTTATCTCTCCTGATCCTTATAGGATCATTTCTCCCACCTAAAATGAATGCCTGTTCTAGGTTGAGACCAGAAGAGTTTTTTCACAACTCCTATGAAAAATATTTGGTAGTACCTGGAAGATTAAATTCTTTTATAAAACCTAAAAAGGATTGTTATCATTAAAGTCAGCAAGCAATCTATATTAGTATGCATATAAAGCATGCAAAGTCTTTATCAAGACTACACTGACAATGAAAAAAATCCCACTGGTATTTAAATAGAATTATATAAGTTAACATTTTTTCATAATCCATCACCTACTGCATATACTCCTCATACATGTTTCAGAAGACTAATACAGAATCATAGAATAGTTTGAGTCAGAAGGGACTTTAAAGGTCATCTGGTTCCAAGCCCCCTACCATGGGCAGGGGCACGTCCCACTAGATCAGGTTGCCCAAGACCCCATCCAACCTGGCCTTGAACACCTCCAGGGTATGAAGATGTAAAATAAATTGCACCCTGAAGTGGGAGGATTTTGTTTGTGTTCTTTTGTTTGTTTGTTTTTGTTTCTTTGTTTTCTATTTTAAATTTGTAATGCAGTCTTTGTTTGGCAGGTTGCTGTAGTCCCTTTCGAATTCATACTCTCTTGTGTTTGAAAAAGACTTAGCTGGCAACTGATAATATTTCACTAATGGATCTATCATTATATAATGGCTCATTATGTGCTTTGGAACAAAGTTAAAGAACTATTAACACAGCTATCTCTATTTACAAACAAATTAAATAGAAATAGTCATTTTTTAATATCTATTACTCTCAGCTGACATTTGATTATTTTAAGTCTGATTTCTGTGACAGATTCTTCTATTTTATCAAGTCTTGATTTTGAAAAGCTTTGTATTCCAGAATGGCATTGAGAAATATCTACTGTTTTAAGCATACTGTTAAGTCTGACACAATTGTTTCCCTGTATGTGGATTTTAGGAGAAGCATCAAAGACTGAATTTCTGCATAAGTATTTCTTTTAAGAATCATATTGTACAGTCAAAGATGTCTAATCGTAGTATACAGTGTCATGTTCATCCACAAAGCATTACTGGTTGCTGTCAGAAAGACAATGGTTCACTGAATGTTAACTCTTTATTTCCAAAACCGATGAATCATTTTAAAGGGCAACCAGTATATAGTAAAATCTTTTTGGAGCTCTCTCCATTGAAAACACTTGAAAAAGACTTTGTGTCTGAGATTAAAATGTAACATACAATTCAAGATTTGTGTGTATTGGACATGACTTGTTATATTTTCTTCTGAAATTAAAAGGATCTGTCAATCAATCAGCCCTGCAATTTTAACCATGTTTCAATATACTTTCAAAGATAAGAGAGCATACGCTTCTGCATCCGACTCCTTTGTGAACTTCATTTTTCCTGAATAGAAAAATTCACAATTCTTTACACAAGTTTCTTTAGGATCAAGGCCTCACATTGTAGTCACTACTATAAAAATAATAGGCTAACACAGATATTAAATGCTAATACCAATAGCATCAATTAAGACTAAGTGATTAGTAAAAGATTTCTGTCCCTTATGGAAGTAAATTCAGGGATTTTGAAAGTCCACTATCCTTTCTCATCCTTGATATTAACAGCAGATGAAGGCTAATATGATCTTATTAAAGTATCAAATGTATCAATTGATCTTCTTTGGGTTAACTAATCAAAAATTGGAACACCATATCAAATGCTTAGTATATTTACTGAAAACTTTATGTCTTGTGTTGCCACTTTTCCATTACACTTTGAATTTTTTTCAGAAAATATCCCCCCAAACTGTCCAGCATAGTTAATAAGGAATATTTCCTGTTCACTTAGCCTTACTTTAAGTGTTTATCTGCAAATTTCCAGCTAATGTTTCAAAATTGTACCTTCTTTTCAATAGATCAAAGCAATAGGATCTGCTGTAGACAACATCAAATATTAACAGTATATTACATTTAATGTCACATTCATTTCCCTCATTATCCCTACAGCATTGATTTTCATGTAGTCATAATACGGTAGGATCTTCCAAAGCACAGACAAGAAGAAAGTATATTGCGTCATACTGAAAGAGAGCTATTTTGTTGATTTTTCTCCTGTTTGTTTTTAATTTGTGAGGAAAAAAAAAAAAAACTCTAACAGTTTACATTCTGTTTCTCCAACCCATCTATTTAATTGATCTTTTTTAACTGTCAGATTGTGAGACCTACAGAACTAGGTGAATTTGGACCTTTTATGTGAGTATATAGTTTGTATAGAGTTCATAAACCTTAATAATCCACAGACTATGCTTGTATAATAATTTTTCGGTACTTTAAAAGATAATTTCATATACATTATGAGGAATATTCAGAAAGTAATATCAGTTGGTTAACAATATATACAGTAGGTGTGAGATTCTGAATAAAACCACACTGAGTATTTCTTCAGGGCATCACAAAGGGCTATATAAACTCAGAAATAAATCGGTATCTTACATCAAAGATTGTTAAAAAACAACTAGAACATTTTCTATAAGCCATGTAGGATTTTGAACTCTGTTCCAAAAGAGAATGGACTCCTCTTCATATTGCAATGGTGGCTGTTTCTTGTGCAGGTGAGGCTAAGATGTTAGCATAAGTAGATGGAAAATAATTTCCTAGGTGAAGTCCCAGCTTCTTAATGCCTCAGTCAACGTCAAAAAGACATCAAAACAACAAAGGAAAATCAAGCAGAAAAAGCTAATTAAAATTCTGCTAGACTGAACCTTTAATGAGGGGATAAATTGTACTATTTGTCTCTTGCACTAAATCAGCGAACTTCTCAATATCAGATTAAAGGAATTAAACTACAGGATTATTTAATGGAATTATTATTCATAGGATTTCTGTGTACAGAAATACAACTCTTATATGGTTACCGATCTATGATGTTAGAAGTTTCTTTTGCACTGACACCCACAGATCCTCCCAGACCCAGTTTAAAATAAATAAATAAATAAATGCTTCAAAGCAACTTCATTTTGAATATCTCATGTAACCTCTAGAAAAAAAAATGCGTGGAGCTGGGGATCTGACAGCTATTTTGGTTTCCAAAGGTCAAAACCTGAGACATGAACTTATTTACATGAAAATGTAAGCAATCAGTGGTTATAATTGTGTATGCAAATAGGTATTTTGAATAGGCAAACACACAGATGCTTTTAAGCAGTTGAGATAGAAGCAGGTTTTTAATTTTCTGGCAGTTTGTCAGGTCTTAATATATGGGAAAAACCCTATTTTACTATTTGTGCAAGATGGACACCTACCTAGAGCCATATGTTGTATGATATGCATTAGATTTGTCTCACTGTAGCAAAATATTATGAACTTTTCCCCTTTTGATTA
Source organism: Coccyzus lansbergi (assembly GCA_033558105.1). Classification (NCBI taxonomy): domain Eukaryota; kingdom Metazoa; phylum Chordata; class Aves; order Cuculiformes; family Coccyzidae; genus Coccyzus; species Coccyzus lansbergi. The sequence continues at coordinate 4,268,532 of JAUMJK010000305.1, read as the reverse complement.
ATTATTGTTAGAGGAAGAGTATTCTTAGTGAGAACAATGGCTTACATATTTCCCATACATATTTCCCAATATATGTGTATTTATGAATATTGCCATAAATAAAATACTGAAGGTGAAATTTGGCAAGTGAAATATGATTCAATTAAGCTTATCTTTCCTAGTTTATTTTTCCATATATGTAAAACACTTTTGTATAAAAATATCTGGGTTACCAACATGGACCCGAAGGCTAAGCCAGAATGAATCATAACCTCATAGTTTTGTAAACCAGTCCCTACACCAGTGCATGCGGAAAGCTGGGAACTTGGGACTGTGAAAATCTCACAGAGTGAAGCAGCAAAAATTATAGCTAATGAAATCAGCAAGGAAATTATATTTGTATGTCTCAGAAGCATCTTAAAACCATATGTGACACTGAAGACTTCTTTTAATATTGGAGTTTAAAATGCAATTTTTATTAATATATCCAAACCCTAAGGAAAAGTGTAGTTTATTCCATCCAGACACTCTGTTAAAGAATTATTTAACTTCTCCTTGAGAAGCAATCTCAGAAAAATCTGGAGCCATCATCTTTGCCTCTTTCTCAGCTGGTAAGCCCACTCTAACAGATATTAAAGGTCTTCCATCAAGACTTTGATCATAGGATGCACTATACACACCCTAAGACATTATATTTAATTGGAGGGGGAAAGGGATATTCCTGAAGAGTATTAAGTGCCATCTATTCCTCAAGAATGAAAGATATTGAAACAGTATGAGTACAGGAACAGTCTCCAGATATTAACATAGCAAAGAGAAGATATCTGTTGAAATGGAGACGACAATAGAGAAAGTGGGTGGTACATAAACGTATACCAGGACTGCTGTTAGTTGTCAGAGTACTGTAGTACTCCTTTGAGATTCATTTGACTGTGGTGAAGGTACTGCTTATCATGTGTCCATAGTTTCTCGAATACTAATTATGAGGGCCAACTGTGCACACTGAAATGTTGAGAAATATAATAAAACTATAAGGTGACAAAAATCCTTTATTTGGGAGCTCCAGGGCTGTAGTGAGCAGTCGCATCTCACCAGGAAGGAAAAAATCCTCAATCCTGCAAGGTGCCTCATGGACCAAAACTGAGAAACAACTGAGTCACAACAAACAACCTAATGAGAAGGGAGCCCAAGGCAAAGGAAAATGAAATACGGACAACAGCAGTGTATACTTGAAACCCTTTGTAATCCTGTCTACAGACTTTCTTCTGGGTGCTTGCCCATTTCCTTGTGGATTTTGAGCTGTGTATGAAAATTTTCTTTTAAAGTCAAAGCAGGGGACAGTCTTTTAAAAGACCATAACTGAATAAGATGTTCTTCTTATCCTATTGACCTTGTGGTTTGACCACTTTGAGAACAAACACAAACTTTTGCCTTACAGCAGAGAGTACTGGCTAACATCCTCCAGTATGCACTGTTCTTATTCCTCCTTCATACCTTAGGAATTTCTATGCAAAGAATAAAAGGGAAATATTGACTTCCTACTGAAGTAAGTATATGGATAATAAGACTAATATCTACGATAAGGCAGTGTAAAATATCTCTTCTATAATGTTAACAGTAGTAGAAAAATAGCTGAAATAAGCTGAGATAAGCATTAAAATGGAAATCTATTTTTTAAGCAAATGGCATGACTATTGAACTACATAAACTTGAAATAAAATATTACTAGTCTGGGGTCACAAATACTCCAGGGGAAGGCTAAAAGCAGAATTTGAGGCAATTAAGTGTATTTAAAAGAAAAAAATAATTAGATGCCAAGTTTGATGAAAGCTGAGTTGGCTTTTTGAAGCCTAGAGTCTTGGACTACAAACTATGTGAAGTAAGTGTATTAGCCTTTCCATGGCAATCATCCTAACTGCAATAAACTTTGAAGGGTATTTAAGCATATTGTTATTTCAGGCCTATATTTCAAGTGCTTCCAATGGTCTTTTTAATAGCAAAAGGACTGAAGGCATTAGTAATTTTAAAAGCAAATCAGCAAACCCCAGAACAAAGCAGAGTGCCAGAGTAATGAGGAAAACTCAACAAATTCTGATCTCTTTGTAGACATTTACTTTGCACAAGATTTTTCCTAATAATTCTTTTGCAGTTATGTCATCATGCTAATGTTTTTCACACGTGCCTTTAAATAGTCAGTGAGACTAGAACTCATGTACTTACAAATCAGAGAACCTAAATAAATCTGACCCTAAGAACCATGACAGAACTGAGTTTGCATTCAATTTGGTGATGCCTTAAGGAAGCACAGAATCTGCTTGTAACGAGCATGGGGAAATAGAAATGTAACTTGACAAGTATAAAAATTCCAAAGTAAACTGAGACTGGTGAATAATTTGACTCATAATCTTGGTTATCTGCAAGATGAAACCTAACATAAATGAAGCAAGTTTTATTGAAAAAAATATCTACACTTGAACTCTTAGCATCATTATATTAGCTGGATACAAGTATAGTACAAATCAGAAACAATCATCAAAATTAAGTTGTCTTTATATATGCTCAAAGGTCACCCTATGTCATAATCTATTCTATAGTTTGGGTTTGAGTTTATTTGTGTGGTTTTGGTTTTTTAACATTAGAGATTATAATAACATAGAAAATTAATACTAGCTAGAGAAGAAAAAATCAGAATGTATCAGGAGACAATTCAGTACGTGTTTGCAGATGAAAATGGAGCTATAGAAAAAGAAACAGTATAAGGACATTAAAAGACTCTTTTATATGACAAGATATGGCAAGAACATACAATTTTGTGAAAGATCGAAATGTTCTGCTTCTGAAGCTCTGCAGATCTTTACAAAGTAATAGTTTCAATTTGAAAAGATCTAATGACTTTTGATCTGCAAATGATGATGCATTTTAAACATTCTCAAATTCTCTATATTTACTGTCAGAATTAGTTGCAGGGTGCATTAGAGCATTGGAGCATTCTATAAGTTCTTTTGAAAAGTTAATTCTAAATTCTAAAAATTTAGTTTTAATTATTTGGAAAAAAATTAAAGGGTGCAATAGGAAAGACAGGGAGAATGGAAACTGGCTATCTCTACAGAAAGTATAATTTGCAGCATTTAGAAAGCAGTGAAGGCATCAACTCAAAGATATAAATAAACAAAAATAATTTGGGAAATAAAAATAGAAAAAGAAACAAATTAAATGTGAAAGTAAACAAAATATGAAATTGAATCAGAGACAAAAGAAGTTTGAGTTTGATCCTTCTCGAAGATTATGTGGAACTTTCCACCCATAAGCTGAACATTAACATTAACCCAACAACTGAAACATTGACACATCCTTCCTACCCAAAACTGTACTCTATAGGAAAAAAAAAAATATATGCAAAATTCCTTTAAAGGGTTCAATGTGATGGGAAGAAACAATAAATTCACTTTGGAGATCACCTTGCAATTGAGTAATAATGCCATGTTATGTTAACTTGTGTTTATTTTAGAAAATATATTTGTGTTGACCCATTTATGTGACAAGTATTGGAAGAGGGTGGTGTTGCTCTGTCTTTCATAGCTATTCATTCTAATGAATTTAAAAAAAAAAAAAAGCTTTCCAGAATCCACAGACTTTGAACCTCCAAAGACTGGCAAGGGAAAGCAACATCAAGTAAATTAGACATAACATGTTGCTTAGCCACATAACATGTTTTTAGACCTAGCTGAAAGACACATAGCAAGTAGAACGGGGTACAACCCTTCCTCCTGGAAGCTGGCAAATATTTTCTCATTAAGTATTATAGATATAACAGTTAAGGTCTTGGTAATTGTATCTAGGCATGTATATCTAACATTGTGCATCATAAAGATGAAAATTTTGATACTGCACATAAAAGCTCTGTTCATATATATGACCACCAGAAAGTAAAGTAGAAGAACTTCCTCAGTGTAAACTGATGCATTCACATGATTTTTTTTACTGTAAAAGATATATTTTTCTTACAGATTATACCAGGTATAGCTCAGGAGAAAGGAAAACAGAGATTATGTTTTTGTTATGTTTTTGATTGTATTTGTTATTGTTGATATTCATGTCAATCATGACTAAGATCTGCTCTTAAATTCAGTTTTGACTTGCAAAATACTAAGTGCCATCACATTGAAGAGGGAGTTAGGACTTAAGTTCACTTTAAATTATTATTTCTTAAACAATAAAGCTCTACTATTTTTTACCCTAAAAAGTCTACTTTTCATTAGGTATTATCATCTAAAAGGCACTTTAAGGACAAAGGATATAAAAGGATTTTTTTCTTTTGCTTTCTTTGAAAACTTAGTAACTGAGCTAAATAGTTTGACAATAAATTCGTATGTTTGAGATGATGAAGTTATCAACTTCCCCTCTGAGAGAGAACTGGAATTTACTTAATGAAGACTTATCAGCTTTTCAGATTAGCACAGATATTTGACTTTCAGACATTTGTACAAAACTTATCAACTCATCATGTAACACGATGTCTCTCAGGAAGATAATTACTCAGAAATTTATAGGAAATTTATGTTCAGTCAAAGAAGACACTGTTGACAACATTTATCCTTATCGGGGTTTTTTTCTCATTACTATTTTGCATTTTGTGTTAAAACTGTTACAGAAGCACAAGCATGCTGGTGATTAAGTTGTTAGAAATTATTTGGGTTTGACAGTAACTAAGAGTTTTTTGTAACATGAGTAGAAAATTAACACTTTACTTTTATTATATTTTATTTTATTTTCTTCCTTTCATTTATTCCTCATTTTGTCTTGGTAGAGTCTCAGTCTTGTAAGTGGTTCTTACGGAGCTGATAAAACTGCTGAATAAGTACAGAAACATTTTGATGAATTTTCTTTACAGAATTGTATTTGTATACAGTATATCTTACATATTCAATATAATCTTCATATAGAAGTTAGCACCACAGATTGAAGTAAGTTTATTGAACATTTCTTCATCAAGGTAAAAAAGAAACATGCAGAAGATTCTCACATACAATAATATAAATGTAGAAATATCTTTTCCAGTGTAAGTCAGTTTCTTTGAAAAGTATTGTCAGCATGTCCCATCATTGACAACCTAAATCTCAGCCATCTGTATTAGCTATATTTTGGAATGCTAGGCATTCAAGGACCATTTTGTGTCAATGAAAGATTTTGTAGAAGGAAAATTCAGATACACAGAGAAACCTCAACCTGCCTTCATTTATTTTGAAATTTGCTTTCAAATATTGTCAGTAACTCTCACAGGCATTTGGAGAAGAACACTATCAGAGTAGCGTGGCAACTTTTCAAGCAATAGTTTTGTTATAACACTTACACAAGCATTCTGAGCCCCTAATATCATGTCTTCAAGCAGTCTTCATACTGCCTGCCAATAAATTACATTTTTTGGTTGCCTCTTGAGTTCCTTTTTAATCTAAGTCTTCATTTTAGTATCATTTCTCTTTCAGAAATTAGACACATTTTTATATGTTATGTACAGAATACTATATTAGAAAGTCATAATGACAGAATAGAAACATTCAGATCCCAAAGTACATAGTTATTGATTTGCTCTTGTTAGGTAGGTAAATATATAAAAAGCTACTTTTCTTTTTTTTCTTTTTTTTTTTTTTTTGCTAAAGTGGATGAATATCTTCACCTTATGACAGAGATCAGTGACATTTCTGGAAGCCTAAATCCCAAGGTCATTCAAAGCACCAGAAGGACATTTAAAGTTAAAGAAATTTCCTATGTCTAAATCTTGACCTACTCAGATTCTTAATTAGATGTGGGGACATTCTCATTAGAGACCATTGTGAGAAAAGGTCAGGAGAGGCAGACCTGCCCCATGCATTTTTAGCAGACTATTAACCTCTATAGAGAATTATGGACATTTTCCTGTGCTAAGATATTTCACTGAATAAAAACTGTAAATACACCAGGACTTCAATTGCTTAGTTCAATCTCCTTGCAAAAGGTGTTGAAAATCAGTGATTTTTGAGAAATGTATAATTGTAATGTTTTTATTGCTAAAGTCTGGCATTCTATGCATAAATAAAAGGTACAAATTCTCTAGAAAGGTTAATTCCTTCTATGCTTCTTTGACATAGTGAATTGAAAATTTTCAGAAATATATTTTTAAGTAGAAATTATTGCAACAGTAATGTTTTATAAATAACACATGACTGAAAAAATTGCCATATTCTTAGCAATAAAGGAAATGTTTAATGCTTAGGAAAGGGGCATCTGTAAGGCAATTATTTGTTGCAAAATAACTAAAGCCTGAACATTTACTTTTAGTTGTCCTACCTAGCCTTCAGGTAAACCAGGTCCTGTTCTTAAGGGTATAATTACATACCCTTTTCTAAGGCGGAAAAGACACAGTTCGTGTTTTTTGAAATCTCTAAGATTGTGGATACAATTACTGTGAAACAAGAGATAGCACAAACTTGTTAGCATATGAAGAAGAAATGCATAGTCACACCCATTTCTGCCAAAAGATACAGCTGATTCCTTTTGTGGTCATTTATGCCTATGAAAAACACATATTAAAAAAAATCTTATGAAGCAAAAGGTTTTATTGTGATACTCTTTTACAATTATTGAGGGGAATAAAGTGACAGCACACGTACAAAAGAACAAGGAGGTTCGCTTTACATTGTGCTGTCTCCTGCATATCCATTATTGACCATCAGGATCTTCAGGCTGGACTACACGGTGGGTTTTAAATGATCTGACATGGCTATTCCTTTGTTATACTGCCAATAAACCGTAAGGAAAAATAGTCAAGAAAGAACAAACTTCAGAAGTTCCTGTTAATCTATTTAAGACTTCTATTTCATTTGCCACAGGAAAAGAATGGATAAAGCATTATTAGCTTCAAAGCATTGTAGTAGAAACCTGGCAGGGACTGCATGACAGTTATGTCAATTACCCACTTTGCATTACTCACTAATCTCACCGATTTTGCTGACTTTCCTCAATCTAAGACTGCAGCAAAATTTGTCTTGATCTAGTTTCTGAGCAGACACAATGTGAAGTTCAAACCACCTGCTGACGTTGTGCAGTCCTTTCAATTCTCAGGAGCTGAAATCTCAGTTCTTAGATGATCCTACTGAATCAGAGGGAATCCTGAGCATGTGAGGAGGAAAGGAGGAAAAAAATCAGCACAAAGGAAGAGAGAAGGGAGTAAACCCTATGCTGCAAACCCCCAAGCTCCAGCAAAACACTCCCTTATTCCTACCATTTTAGGGAAGATTAAAAAAAAAACCACACCCACTACAAACTCACAGCTTTTTAGTCTTCCCTTCCGTTTGCCCTGCAGAACTGCAGTTCCACACAAGTTTCAGATGGCTTTCCCAGCTGCCCCAGAGACAGCTGGATACAGAATAATACCTGGTAAGCCCTGTGCAGGCTTAAGATAAAGCTGCGTATCTGCTAAAGCGATCGACAATGGCGCAATAAAATCTGTGTGGTCACTGTTGGGTTTCCATGATGACAAAACGCAGACACCAACAGCTGACTGCTCCTCTAAAGAAGCCAGCTCGAGACGAGAGGCTCAGGAAATTGCTCTCCATCACTTCATGTACTGTTTACACTGGGAACCTTGCCCCTGCCGTCATGCTTGCCAGAGATGTTCACGGTTTATATTTGGGAACACAACTCCGTAGCTGCAGAATCCCATCAAATAAAGATCCTGTGCACCTTTCCCTTCTCTCCTGCCTTTGTTTTGGGGCAAGTTCAGCTAAGTTAGGGTTCCTGAACAAAATCTTTCCATTTTTACAGTGGTTACAGCTACTGGGGAGAAGGAAATTGCAGATAACTCACTTGCTGCATGGTACCGATCAGGATGGTTCTGGTCAACACATTATGAATGAATTTTTCTGAAAATTGATTTTTACGTTTATTTATTTATTCAAGATTCTTATTCAGTACAGTAAATTTTGACATTTGTTTTAGGGGTTTCCTAGTCTTTTCTAACCTTATAGAAGATTTTGGTTATCCTCGAAGCTTTTAAGAAGGAAAAGAAAAACATTCACTTCTGTATTTACTTAGTCCTAATTATCGTAGTGACTTGTCTTAAGTTACACAAGAAATCTGTTACTGAAAATTAACTGTATTTGACCAGGCAACCTCAGGCAGGCACATGAAATATTTTCTTCTGTCTCTGCAGGAAAAATAGAAATATATGGGCATGTTTTTTGTAGATTATTTAACCTATATATGTCTAATATGATTATTGTGAATCCTATGAAGCATTCTTTTAATAAATGGCTAAAGATCATGATGCTGAAGAATTTTTAATACATCTGAAAAAGTTCAGAAGTAAGTTCTGTCGATTTGTCTTCAGTATACACTTAAACTGGTGTAAAAGCCTCATGTGATTCATGGAGGTGAATACAGAGTACAGACTGCCACACCAAGATATTATTTTAGAAGTGAGATTCTTTACTCAGAATTGTACTTTGAACCCATATTAGTTGTAGACCTATGGTTTTAAAGCAATGAATAAGTAGAGAAGTGAAAGTTTATACACTAAATGTATGTACTTACTACACTGACAGGCTCTGACCTTAGGAAAAGTGGTAAAAAATACCCTCGAGTTAATTGCTGGGAGCTGCATCATAGACATCTAATGTAACATGCTCAAGACTTATGATATATTTCCCCTTCGGTTTAAAACTTAAAATATATACTTAGACATAAACTGATGAGAAAAAATTCTTTCCTGGTTGTCGATGGCAAACTGGGAATACTAGGCTTTTTTTAAAAGGTAAAATTTACTTTCCTGTTAAGCTACCTACAGACAAATTTGAATTCTTCCTACCTTTCCCTCTTTAAATTAAAATAAAAATGAAAGAAATGAAGCAACAATAAAAAAAAGCACTAACCTTCAAATGTTTAGAGATTTTGTTAAAATTATACTAGACAGGAGATACAGTTTTGTGATCCAGGTTTCAACGAGAAAACCTTTCAGATGTGAACTCATATATACACTAATGATGCAAAAACCTTTTAGTTATGTCTTCAGAGCTATAGAACTTTCAAAATATTAATAAAACACATACACAGACAATTAACTTACCATTGGGGGAAAAAAGGCAGAAATAAAAAGAGGTCAAATTGATACAGCCCCCTTGAGACAGCCTTTTCTTAAGCAGATTCTCACTACAGACAGTTACAGAAAATTACTTCAGACCTATACATAATAGAAAACCAAGGGTCACAAGCAAAAAGAAGAAAATATAAGTCACAACATGCAAGGAAAGCCATGAAATGAATGACAGTGCAATTATCATGACAGAGATAAGATGGAAACTTGTCAGAAATTGCTGCAGGGTGCTCAGATATGGTAGGAGTGTGGAATTGATTTCTTCATGCTGTCTATTAGAAAAAGGTTTCAATCCAAAAGTGAGGGAGTAGAACCTGACTTCGTACGCACTCAATTGTGTGCATGTGTGTGTGATCCCTTTTACAGAGGCCCATAACAGAGGAAGGAGCTCAGCAAACCTGTTAGATCATGCAGAAAACAAAAAACTGTTCCACTCTGGAGACCATGAAAACCAACAATTGCAGGAATTTAAGTGGACTTCTTTTCCCCTGGAAAATAATTTTTAATGGGAATACAAAGAAGTTAAACAACTATTCCAAAATAAACAGGATAAAAGGGTCTTTGGACACTGGAAAATCAAGCTGAAGGGAGACATATCAGTAACAATTCTTGCTTCATCTGCTGTTGAGAAGTTAGGCATAATAGATCCCATAAGGATGGAGATGAGAAGTTGCTTTTGCCTGTGCTGTGAATCTGACTGAAGATACTAGTCACTCTGCTGATAAACTCTCTTGCAAAAGAAATTAAGTTGCTGCAGTTTCCATTGTTAAAAGCACTATTTCTACGAAAGTGTCTATTAGAAGCCTTCTGAGAAACACACAGTGAAAACATTTAACTGAGCAATTGCAGACATTTTGTAGATCATCTCCACTGAAGCTCCATCAAGTTGAACATGTTAAAAGAAAGGAGTGAAAAAAAAAATTAAGAACCCATTAGTATTCACTGGACTTCTACATCTCAGACATAATACATAAGGAAGGACTAAGTTCACTGGAGTAAAACTCACTCTCTTATTATCCATCTTAGAGGCAAACTAATCACTATTTCATATTTTGACTAGCTGCAATAATGACAGTAGTAAGCAAGAATCAATTTCTTGTGACTGTCTAATGAGTATCAGATTATCTGTGAAACAGAAGAAACATTCTCTATGACAATGTCTCATCACTGAAAGAACATGACTAATCCTTAGGTCAGAAAACAATAAGCCCACTAGTTCTTTACCAAATCCACTACTTGATGATCAATATTGAAGAAAATAGAAAAAAAATTAAGAGGAATAATTGTATGATTTAATATGCAACCCTACTTCTTAACTTGGGGCAAAGAGGTTCACAGCTTTTCCATAAAGAATGAAGCATGTATATCTTCCACATTTCAATACCTATCTTAGTTTAGGGTTAGGAGGAATAAGGTTTTAAAACAGATGACGTCTAATGTCATATAGTTGCCTTCAGAGCTCCAATTCGTCCTAAAGTCAGGGTGCACGCAATGACATTTTTTACTTCAAAGATCCCAGATGTAACTACTTTGACGTTATATCCAAATTATATATAAGAAGCCTATTTTTGTTATCAAAAAAAGGAAAACCAGAAAGAAATAAGACCCTCCTCATGTTAAGATGCAAAGATAATTAACTAGAAGAGCAACAAAACTGGTGAAGGGGCTGTAGAACAAGTCTGATAAGGAACAGCTGAGCAAACTGGGGTTGTTTAGCCTGGAGAAGAGGAGGCTGAGGGGAGACCTTATTGCTCTGTATAACTACCTGAAAAGAGGTTACAGAGAGGTGAGTGTTGATATTTTCTCCCAAGTCATAGTTGATAGGACAAGAGGGAATAGCCTCAAGCTGCATCCAGAGAAGTTTATACTGGACATTAGAAAAAAAATTCTTCACAAAAAGGGTTATCAAGCACTGTAACAGGCTGTCCAGAGAGGTGGTTGAGTCACCATCCCTGGAAGTGTTTAAAAGGCAGGCAGATGAAGTTCTTGGGCACATGATTTAGTATGGTTGGAGCTAATGATCTCTAAGGTCTTTTCCAAACTAATGATTCCACGACTGTATAATGGTCAGGTATGAGTAATTTTTTAAAAAATTTAATTTAACCTTAACGCTGGTTTGTTTTTTCCTGTGCTGTCTTTCAGTTCATTGTGAGTTTGGATTTTTTTGGTTTTGTTTTTTCTTTTCTTTTAGTATGTGTGTTTTGTTTTGTCTTTAATAACAGAAATTGCATCTTATGCTGTGTTGTGAATTATTATATTCAGAATATATAGTCCAACTCCACCTAAATGGCAATGGCAAAGGGTTTAAACAAATTAAATAAATTCCTGTTTCTCCTGTTCTTGCCAGTAAGCTGCTATTTAATATCTTTCTTATGCTTTTAGAAGCAGGTGACATGATGCTCCCAGTCTGTTCCTGAATTTGTTAATTTTAAATTTTGCAAACCCCACACTTTTGTACTAAAATGAATTTTAACAGTAAACACCTAGTGCATTTGCTGCTGTTTTAGAGCTGTTTGAAACTTTTTAAATGATACTATATCGTTAAGATCTAGATTTTATGGTTTGCTAGGCAAACTAACTCCTTTTAATCCTTTTAACAGGATTCTGACAATCCAAGAAACCACCATAATCAATTGCATGTACATAAGAAAGGCTGATTATAGTAACTGTAATGTCTTCATATCTCACTTAAGAGTTCTCTAATTTGTTGACAGAAACCTATAAATCCTGCATAATTATAACCATTAGTTATAATTGGGATGAAAGTATGCTCTTAATAACCATTTAAAATATAGCCTATTCTAAATATTTTAATTAATTTAATGGAAAGATGTAATTGCCTGTGTAATTTACTCTTAAAATCTTTTAAGGTGAAGAACTGACTGACACACATGCTGAATATCCTAAAGAAACTTGCTTTAATTTATTTGAATTCATAAGTGAATTAATGGATTCATTACTAAACTGCTCAAGAATAGCAATGTGTGAGACAAGAGTAAATGTCTTAATGTGAAATATTTTTTTAATAGAAATAGAATTGTTTTGTCAGAATAGATTTGGAATTTTACCATGAAGAGGGAGTTGATTTAGTTTTGGTTTGTATTTGTTGTCTTTGTAGTATTTGAACATTTACAGAAACAACATAACAAAGTGTCCTGTAGCAGGGCTATAGCTAGTATTACTACATATGAGAGTTTTCATGATCAAAGTAACAAGAAATACTATTGATAGCACAGACATTACCAAAAATGTCTTACAAAACTTAAATTCAAGTAAGGTTACATTACAAAATACTCCTTCTTCAAAGGTTGAAACAATTAGATATCTGTTTCCCTAAGGTTAAGTAGGATATAAAAAACAACTGAAAAATGCCTTGCAGTTTTTAAAGGGAAACTTCCAGGAAGGAGCTCAATACTGCAAACCTTCAGAGAACACCCAGACTCAGCACTGCAGGTAGGTATGGAAATGCACAGTAAATTGGTTTAAAAAATGACAATCAAAGTGAGTACCACGTGGTTTAAAACTATTGCCCTTTGATGCTATGTTAATAAAAAACCAAAGCTCAAGGTACTATATGAAGTTAGCAGAATTATGGAAACAGATATCACTGCTTTATTTTCAATAAAATATTTTGTTCTGCAAGAACACTGTATAAAGAAAATTAAGTGCTTCATATTTCTGTGTCTATCAAGGTATCCTTATTTCACTAGACCTTAAATAATTAGAAGTAATTAGAGGTTCTCGAATTCCCTTGTGCACTATTTGGACATTTCAGAATAATTTATTATTTCATATTGGCAAATACTGTGCCTATGCTGCACTTTCACTTTCCAAATGGGAAGCAGGACAAAATCACTGCTTCAGACGAATAAGTAGTAAATGAAGCAAACAGACCTATGCTTCTTTTTTTTTTTTTTTGAGTTTTGTTTTGTTTTGGGTTTTTTCTAGAAGAAAATCCAACCTGTGAACTAATGCATTACAGAACCTGAAAAGAACCTCATATTTTATATAAATTTTCTTAGAACTAGCAACATCTTTCTTTACCCACTGGGCCCAAATCATAGGTTCAGTTTCAGTCAGAAACAAATGTCACCTCTTTCACAGACTATAACTCTAATCAAGATTTTATCAGAGACATTTTAGGTTCTTTATATTGTAAATGAGCTTCTTAATCCATTAGGCTGATTATGCAAAGCATAATCCAGGGCCAGACTTTCAAGGTTCATTTTACAAATCGAACATCACTATCTTACTTTTAAATATTTCTGATAAATGATTGCCAGTTCCACACATTCGGGTGCATCTCTGATGGGAAATGTAAATGGAGTTGATAATGTTTGCAGAATGTCGGGAAACTGCATGAGGCTTTTTATCAACTTTGATAAGTTCTATTATATGATATGGACCAGCGTGCTAGCTTCATCCTTTTTTAACCCTGGGAAAAACAAGAAGCTGTTTGAAGCAAGATACATGGATGGATTTTTCCTTAAAAAAAAAAAAAAGAAAATACCCGCTAACAGGAAATTGCCCCAGAACCAACTCCTCCTGGATCATTTTTGTGAAAAGAAATGTAGGATGTCATCCAATTAGTTTAACATAAATATGATTGGAGAAATTTAAGGAGGTCTCACATGTTTCCGAAACATTAGGCCAGATCAGGTTTATTTTTCTATTCACATATACCATCAGATCTTACCTCAGAATGAACAGCAGAATAGTCCTCTCGTTTATACCATTTTCTCACCCTTTATTTCATACTTTCAATTTGCATGTGAAAAAGATTGAAGACTTGACCTGGACCACAGCTTTATTAGTCCTATAGTAGTGATTATATCCACAATGTGGAGGTTTTTTATTATTGTTGTTAATATTGTCTCATAATTCATGATTATTGCTATGGTTATTGTTACTTTTATTTCAATCAGAATAAATCTATGCTTTGCCATTATTTGTTGAAGGTCTGTCCTCCTAGGTTCATTAGCCCTGGTTGTTAGGAAGCACGACAACCCTGTGCAGAGCTACAGACTAGGAGAAGTCTGTCTAGAAAACTGCCTGCAGGAGAAGGACCTGGGGGTGTTGTTCAACAGCCGACTGAACATGAGCCAGCAGTGTGCCCAGGTGGCCAAGAAGGCCAATGGCATCTTGGCTTGTATCAGAAACGGTGTGACCAGCAGGTCCAGGGAGGTTACTCTCCCTCTACTCAGCACTGGTGAGACCGCTCCTTGAATCCTGTGTTCAGTTCTGGGCCCCTCACCACAAGAAGGATGTTGAGGATCTGGAGCAAGTCCAGAGAAGAGCAACGAAGCTGGTGAAGGGGCTAGAGAACAGGCCTTATGAGGAACAACTGAGAGAGCTGGGGTTGTTTATCCTGGAGAAGAGGAGGCTGAGGGGAGACCTCATTGCTCTCTACAACTACCTGAAAGGTGGTTGTAGAGAGGAGGGAGCTGGCCTCTTCTCCCAAGTGCCCGGGGACAGGACAAGAGGGAATGGCCTCAAGCTCTGCCAGGGGAGGTTCTGACTTGACATAAGGAAAAAAATTTTCACAGGAAGGGTCACTGGGCTCTGGCAGAGGCTGCCCAGGGAGGTGGTTGAGTCACCTTCCCTGGAGGTATTTAAAAGACGGGTGCATGAGGTCCTGAGGGACATGGTTTAGTGTTTGATAGGAATGGTTGGACTTGATGATCCAGTGGGTCTTTTCCAACCTTTTGATTTTGTGAAGCAGAATTGTGCAGGTATAATATTAGGTGTATTTGCTTGTGCTTACAGTCTTGGACTCAGTTCTCCTGAAGATAAAGATTGGCTTTGTTATCCATAAAAGCTGCCTGTCTTTCTTCCCCTTCCGTCACTCCATTTACAGCTCATGCTGATCTGACGGTCTGACGGAAGGCATTGCAACCATGTACACGACCCTTCTTACTGCATTTTAAAAGCATGGAAAGAAAAGAAACATTGCAGGCGTATGAGGACATAAGGTTATTTTAGCTTGTTTTTGGCTTGTAGTATAAGGTTCTGTGGAGCCTTATGGATTAAACTTTTATCACACAGTTGCTCTCTATAGATACTTCTAGTCCTACATTCCCAAGACAGGCAGTAATAACTAATACAGTTAAAAATGTGCTGACAGATTAAAGAAAAGTAATAAACTCTTTTCCATTCACTTCTAATTCTGTTGCTGAATGTAAGTAAGAGTTGACAGCATGAGGGTTTCAAGGATGAAGTAATATCCTGACTTTGTGATCAACTAGCTTTTTTTCACGATGTTTCCAGCAATATGAGGGATTAAGATTTTTAAATTAACTCTCCTAAATACAAAATAAGACTGAGTCACCACATTTGCCCCAGAGGAAATCCAGAGACAAGAGTAAATGCAGCCAGTCTATATCCCTGTTGACTCAAGGCTACAGAACATTCCCTGGCACTTTATGTTTAAAGATGCTTATGAATGAATACTTACAGTTCGAGCTGAGATTTTAAGGTCGGATCTCTGAGGCAGGACATGGCTGTTTTCAGGCTTGCAAAACTCTTCATCAAAGATATGGAAAACAGTAAAGGCTTTCTGATCTTCTGACCTCCCTGTCACAAAAGGAAATATAGACATATTAAACCTTTGTTTCTGAAATGTCTTTTCAAGGAAAATATTCTATTATTTCTCCTATTCAGGGACTTCCCAAACTGTACATTACATTTCAAAATGCATCACTCTTTTTTTTCCCCCACTGAAAAAATACTTCTGATGAGTCTGCATAACTTATTATTACATATGTAAGCATACAAGGGCTGGAGATTTTGTCTTTGCAATTTTATTTCCTCATCTCTCCTTGTCTTTCCTTCTAGATATCCAAATTATATATATATCTATAACTTAAAGTCAGTCTTGAATACAAAATAACAATGCATATTTTACTGTGTAGTTATAATAATATTGCTTTTTTTCTTTGCTGATTATATCTATATTTCTAGAAGGTGTTGACTCGTCAACATACCCATGAGCAGCACCACCGAGAATCTTTATTCCATTTGTTATAGCATCATTTCCATCCCAAAGCTTCCTTCATAGAATCACCAGGTTGGAAGAGACCCACTGGATCATCTAGTCCAACCATTCCTACCTTCTTTTGCCCATTAGCTAAAAATGCGAATATTTGCCAATATTTCTTTGACTCATGATTTATGTAAAATCTGAAGCAATTCCACAATGTTCTTTTCTCTGACCTTTTCAGCAATTTGTCAGCATAGACCACCATTCAGTTAAACACTCAAGGTAAATGCTGGTTTGGAGAGTTAAGTGGAGCTTCTGCAAGGTTTAAATTGTAAAACTTCCTCAGGAGTTACTGGCCAGGTGTTGGCAGCAGGTACCTGGCCATTCCTGCCATGGGGCCTGGGTCCGATGGCTGTGAAGGGGCTGGTTAGGACTGAAACTGGAAAAGACCAGGCTGCATGGAGCTTTTTTGTGTGCTCCTCCCTAGCTCAAGGCTTCTCTAAGCCCATCCCTTGGTCCTGGTCAGCACCACATGCCCAGCTCAGTGTTACAGGACTGTGTCCTGGGTATAAGTTTCTCATACTTAATAAAGTCATGAAAGAATGAGCAGCACTAACGAAATGTCTTGGACTTTTGATTCTTCATACAGCATCACATTTCTTAGTATTTGTGAGGTCTTATGGAGGTGTTAATATCTCCCAAAATGTAGGGTAAATTTACCAAAAGTCAGTAAACAGATGATAAAGGTTTTTAAATCTGCTTATTCACATTCATGTAAATGAATTTTGAATTATTTATTGTCTTGCAGATATATAGTTTCAAGAGGACTCCTGGAAGTCACTCAGTCCACCTCTTACTGTCCTAAGGGAAGGATAATTCTGTTCATAGCAGTGTTAATCTGGTTTATAAGCCTCCAGGGAGACAGATTCTCTAACCCTCCTGCAAAGGCTAACCCAGTTCTTGATTTTCCTTGATTCCCTTTCCTTTTCTGGCCTTCTACTCAGGATATCAACCCTCTAAATATTCTGGGGTTTGAATATTCTGAATTCTCCTGCTGTCTTACCATATTTCCATCAAATATACCTTCTAATTTTCATGTCCTACTTCAATGCAAGTCCTTCACTCTTCTGAATTGTTTCCACTATAAAAGTTTATTACCATTGTTAACCTGTGGTATTTATTTAGCTAGACTAAACTAGGACAAGTCCTTCAACTATTCACTACTGATGTTTCATTTTAAGCCTCCCAGTATTTTACTCCTTCACAGAAACATTAATGTCCTAACTTGGATGTATTACTCAAGACTGCCTTAGGAAGTAACAGAGAGTGACTCAAACAGACAAGAATATCTTTAATTTTTTTTGACCTTGCTGTCCTCTGAGATATAGTTGAAGAGTTCTAGGTTGCAAAAGATATCTTTTTTTTTCCCCCTTGTTTCACATCTATTCACTTTTGCCTGGATTTAGAGTAGTAACATTTTTTTTTTTACCATATTATTTGGTACAATGCGTAAAACCTAAGGAACACCTAATTTAACTGTGTGGATTTGAATTTATGCCAGAAGAGGTATCTTAGCACTTAATCTGACATTTTTAATGCTCTCTGCATGGAACTGTGGAGATACAACATCCGTGGAAGCTTTTTGAAGCAAGTCCCAGAGCCTGTGTCTCTCTTGAGAGATTTAAAACTGGTAGATATGTCAGAGTATTTGAAATCTTACCCAAAAAAAAAAAAAAAAAAAAAAAGGTAAAATGCACAAGTCCTATTGCAAAGCAGGATATTTTTGGAAAATAAAACAAAAGAAGAAAACCCCCAAACCTTTTAACATATTACTTTGTACTTCTCAAAAAACCAGCAAAAATAATTTAATACATACCAACCAAGACAGAGTGGTGTTAAACTGATCTTTGAAGCACCTAGATTTTCATTTGTCCTAGATACTTTCAACTCTGAATTCAGCTGAGATTACAACTTGACATCTCTGTTGCACAGAGATGGATGCACCAGTAAGTAAATATTCACTAGAGAATACTGCAATATGACACAGGCCAGGTTGCAATACCAAAACTAGAGGCAGTGTCAGGCTCGTAAGCTCTAACATGTGTCTGAATGTGCATGACTTCTGTAATGTTTGAACTTGCCTTCTGCATGATACATTGAAAATATCCAGGCAAAACACAATTTCTGTAATTTTCTTTAATTTTTTTCAATTTATCAAGAAAATCTACAGAAATATTACTTAATGTATTACAGAAAACACAGATTTCTCACTGAAAACATTCAGAAAAAAATAGTTGTGGGTACTCAAATGATTTGAGTATAAACCTAACTGGAGAAACAGATAGTCTTATCTGCAGAATTTGAAATACACCTTGATGATCTGGCTTTTCTCACACTGGAAGAAATCTTTCTTCCCCCCTCTTTATTTCTCTCCTATCACCCATAACTTGAAGTATAATCTTTATTTGCTGAATTGGTATTTAGAATGTAGTACTGGCATCAGCAAAAAAAAAGAGAATTCCTCATTTTCAGCTGTTGAGTTTTAGCCAGTTTCTTTGCCCAAATGCTGCATAGGAGAATTATGAATCAGAAACCCACGGTCTCTAAATAGGAATCCAGTGGGAGGCAAAGACTAGTTCTCTCTTATATTTCAAAAGCATTGCTGACTAGAAGTGGTTGAATTTTATAAGACATAGTCCTTGTTCAACATCCACATCATCCTGGGTTTCATCAGACTATACTCAGGGAATTTTTGCACTCTTTAGTCGACTCTCATGTGTAGAATACTCAATCAATAATTCTTTCTGTGATTAATGACAGAAATTATCCTTGAGCTACTTTTGAAAGCAATATACCTGTATGTTCAATAACTAAGTGTCCAGTTTGACTCTTTAGAACAACTCCTTCTCTTCAGTTACTGCACTTGAAAGGAAAAAACAAAATACCAAGAAAAGATGTCTAGAAGACCTTCTAGAAGTGCTTAATAATAAAGATTTAATGCATATAATAAGCCGCTAAACTTTAACCAGAAGGATCACTATTAAAATAAAAATCCTTACTGCCAGGACTCCAAAGGCACAGGTTGTGGGGATCATTGCAGCAGAACAGAGAGCAATCATTGTGTGCATATTTGTCTGCACAAAACTCTGTGAAGAAAGAACCAAGTCTATACCTGGCAATGTGTGGTCATAGTTTTGAATTTCTTAGGAAAAACAAATACACACACATGCACACGCGTACACTTCTCTAGGACTTGGCATGTCTGTCAAAAAGGACTCAACTCTGTTTCCCTTACATGACTGGCAACAAAAATTAGAAAGTTAGATGAGACGTGAAAGAAGGAAATGAATTTGGCAACCTGACCCTCTTATGCCACAAAGGGAAAAGGGACAAGAGTACACTCAATTACTCTATCCGACAAGAGGATACCCAGCAGGAACAAACAAGGGCAAAAACTGTTGCCTGACCAAAGGAATCCTCTGCCAAATACACAGATCTCTGAAAGAACTTCAGAGTAGGAAGTGGAAAAAAAGTTTCTAGCTGTGACCAGAGGTATCACCTTGTATTTCTAGAGAAAGAATTTGGAAACAATTCATCCGGGTGTGGAGAGGAGGAAGCTGGCCTCTTCTCCCAAGTGACAGGGGACAGAACAAGGGGGGATGGCCTCAAGATCT
This sequence comes from Coccyzus lansbergi, assembly GCA_033558105.1. Lineage (NCBI taxonomy): Eukaryota > Metazoa > Chordata > Aves > Cuculiformes > Coccyzidae > Coccyzus > Coccyzus lansbergi. The sequence continues at coordinate 4,248,773 of JAUMJK010000305.1, read as the reverse complement.
GCCAGGGGAGATTTAGGCTAGACATTAGGAGGAAGTTTTTCACAGAAAAGCTCACTGGGCATTGGAATAGGCTGCCCAGGGAGGTGGTTGAACACCTTCCCTGGAGGTGTTTAAGGCACATGTGGACGAGGTGCTGAGGGACATGGTTTAGCGTTTGATAGGAATGACTGGACTCGATGACCCGATGGGTCTCTTCCAACCTGGTGATTCTATGGTTCTATGATAAGAAGTAGGGTATAGGGCTGGCAGTGGAGCCCTCATAAACAACTAAACATGCAGACCTGCAGCTTGACAAAGCCAGTTTTAGGAGTAATTATGTAAATTCAGAAGTGATGTTGAAGACCCCCCGATGCTGACAATTCATGGAACACACACATACACAAGCACACCCCCCCCCCCCACCTCCTTTCCCCTCCAACCAGGATGAAACCACTGGCTTTAGGACCCAGAGGAGCAAGGGAAGGGTAAAACCAATTACTGGAAAGAGTTAGAAACAAAGAAGTATGTGCATAGGAAGGTTAACATTATTATTGCTATAACTGAAACTTTTCCTCCATTACAGTATTCTAACTTTACAATTCTTTGTTTATTTTCTATTACAATCAGTTTTAGATGGATAATGATTACACTTTCAAGACTGAAATTATACTAATGATAAATTGTTGGCTTTATGTATATACATACAGAAGATGTGCTTCCTCTTTGCTCATAATCAGGATATTGAATGTAGCACCATAAGATATCAGCGTGAGATGTAGGCAACCTACTGCACCTAGTAATTGCTAACCCCCTGTGTGGTGGCTGTGTGACTCAAACTCTTGGTTCCAAGCACTTTTCAGGAGCCTCCACAAATATTGTCTCCAGTTTTAGAATGCTGGATGAAATGTGCAGGTGTAAATTGTGCCATTTCATTTCACATACACTAACCAAAGGGGTCCTCAAATTCTCCTTTTGTCAGACTTTTCAGAAGAACATTCATTCTACGCACAAAGAAACAGCAGCAACAGCTGGAGAACAGTGGTTTAATTGGATTGGCACTAACTGCAACAAACAGAAACCACTTTTATTTCAGAGTGAGGGAGGACATCATTGCCTAGTGATGGCAAACTAGACCTGAAGACTCTTCTGTTACTTTGGATTAGCTTTGTTTTGTAATTTCAAGGTCATCACTTGACCTCTTTGATTCTCTGTTCCTCTCCTACTTATTTATCAGTTTGTTTACTTAAATGATAGTCTTTTTAAGGCCATGACTGCCTCTTACTATTTGGATTTGATGCTGCTAAAGTACAAAGTTAATACATTCCTTATCTTGACTGGGACATCTTGTTTTTGCCATTGTACACAATGACAACAAAGCTTCTCTGATGAAGCAAGGTGATTTGCAATGGATAAGGCTGATATACGTTTCTTTTTGCAGTAAGGAAGAATACAAGGAAGTGTCAGAAATACATAGGCTGCTATTGTTCAACATATAATATCTCCGTCAGTAAAAGTACCAGCACAAATACATATGATGAATTTAAAGTAGTGTTCTGTGCTGATGCTGGTAGTTTGTAGCTATTATATCCCTGGGTACAGAAACACAGTTTCAAATCAAGTTTGACATAGGTTTACCCGGTGACACAGAGGAAGTGCTGCATTGCCTGGTCTGACCGTATCACTTGTAATGAGTGACTTTAATATTTATGATAATAAAGCTTGGTGCATCCCTTGTATAAGCTTGACACAGACCCCAGTGGCAGAGAAGGAACAGCTATCTAAATTAAACTGAATATGTCTTGATTGAAAATGAAGGAAATTATATTAACCAGTCACCTGTGGTACATGTCATATACTACCCTGTGCTGAGTTTGATGGTATAAGTGTCTAGTATATTAATGTATTTCAAGCTTTGACGTAGCAGATAAGGAACATCTCCCTCAGTATGAGGAGACAGGTTGGCACCTCGTCTTGGCAGTTTACTAAAATCTTTCTAATGCTACTGGCAACTTGCTTAACTACAGATATTTTGTCTATGAACTGCGTGTGACATGGGGTGAGGCTTGACCTACTGGTTTCAACACCAGTGTGCTGAAGTTCATGACAGATACAATCCTCAGATAATATAGGAAACCTATTTAAACAAGTTTAAATCTATTCTTGAAACATTCTGGTCCTTCAAATCGGGTAATTTCATTATTTGTTACAATATAGCATGAAGTTAAATTCTGCAAGTTTGAAATCTACATACTACCATAAGAAGCAATATAAATTAATCATAAAAATTTTCCAGAAATCTCAGATGAATTTGAAATCAGATGCTAATATTTTTAAAACCTCATTAGGAAATCTTTCCAGGAAGGATAAAAAAAATCATAGAAAATTAATTTATATTCCAAGTATATAATGGAAAATACGAAAAGGTTTTTAGAATAATCATAGTAGTGTAGTATGTTCTCATGAGGAAACCAACCTCCAGTGTAAAACATTAATGTACGTTTAATAGTTGGCTTATATGAGTATATTTTATTAAACCTTCAATTGATGATTTAGGGTTATTTTTTATAAATTATTATTGAGACTTTCTTCTGAACAGCACTGCAAGCTGGAAGTTTTTTTCTAAACAATTTAATATATTCCAAGTTGAGAGACAATGTTTGATGTGTATTATAGCAGAGATATGCTTCTGTATTAAAATAGATTTTTAAATAAAAAGAAAGTTTGGACATTATCTTTCTCTTCTATTTACCTCTGTGCATTTCTGTCAGAATTAAAACATTCAAGTTGTTCCTCTGTGTCTTAAAAAGTGATTGCAAATCTTGAGCAATAATTTTCATGTTTACTCACTTTCCTTATTTTCTAGACTTCTTGAACTTTGCATTGCTCTGGTAAGGAACATATTGGTTTTAATAAAATTTATGAAGAAGTCTTCTAAAATTGTTATTTTTTCAGTAGCTACTAGTTCTGCACTCTATGAAATGCAAGGTCATGCATTTCTTATTTGACCAACTGCCCATTTGATTTAGGTTATCCACTATGTTATTGAGTATAGTTACGTTGGAATCTAATGCTAAACAAGTTCTGGTGCAGTTTCAAAGAGGTTTAGGTCTAACAATAGCCTATGTGTAAATGTTTAATTTACTCATCTCTCACCGAGTTAAAATCCTCGTTGATTGAATTAGAATAAGTCTGTGCCTCTGCGTTATCTTGCTTCATGTTGTTTAGGTCTATGTGGCCATAGATTAGTCTTCTTATACCAACACCTGCAGAAGAGTAAACAAGAGTTTTCAGACACAATTTAACTCACAAATACATGTGACTTTAAGGACACATTGATGATTAGATCAAAGACTGATATCTGATTATTTTTAATAATATTTTTCCTAAACATTAGGAACAAAATGTTTCTCCAAAGTAGTCTGAACCTGTCTTCATGTGTAGCTATACACCAAACACACTAAGTTGTAAACAGACTTACAATCATCTTCCAGTTAATTATATTAAGTTAGCAATCCCTGGGGACAGAGTAGGAAAACTACACAGTTGTAAACCCCACCATTTTTTGTAACAAAAATTACTTCTGAACTATATCGTTATTTATATGAAAAAAAACCCCAACTTGGTTTAGGGTACGAGAAAATGCGTAGCGTAAACAGAAGCTCAGGGAAAATTTCTCTTCAATAAAGCACACAAAAGAACATCAGTGCTTCTTGTATCTTGTCTCTCTTCTTTTCAGCTGAATACGTAGGAGTATTAACAGCCATCTAGTCCTTTATGGTTAAAGAATACAATAGTATGCTTTGTTATGGTGACTGAATTTTTTCAATTTTCTTGTCTTTGCAATCTATTTCATGCTGTATTTGTCTATTTCACACTGCAAATATTGCTGCTGCATTTAGCATCACAATAAAAACCAGGGTTACTGCTAAATTCTGGGAAGATACAAAACACAGGTCAAGAGTGTTGACAAAATGAAAAAGCCAGGTTTAATATTCTCTAGTGGTTTACAAGTGTTTACAGAGTTTACCCAGTCTCCTGGCCCAATGTAGTCAGTAGCTCTCATGCTTAGGAGCACTTAGTGGAACCCAGTAGAATATGTTGGATGAAAATCTATTTTTCACCATAAGACCATCTGTTTGGAAGGGATACTGAGAACAGGAAGTCAACATGGTTCCAGTAAATCATTCTTGACTGCTTAGCTGCATTTGACCTCAGTAATAACAAAGGAAAGGCAGTCCTATCTGAACAACTCTTGAAATCAAGGAATTCTTAGATGAGATTTCCATGCTATTCTGATCTTTGCCAAACATTTGCCACTGTAAGGTGTTAATTTCAGAATAATTTTCTGAATGACGTAAATACAATATCTTATAGCACCTTTTATTTTGTTTTCCCTTTTCCCAATGGAAAATTGAGTTGTGGTATTTTATAGAACTACTTTTTATTAAAAGATCAAGATACATAAATTTTTATAAGGTATGAATATATCAGTTATAAACCAAATAGTATAATAAGTCCAAAACATGGAATTCAAGTGAGATAGGGGATAAATTATATGCTAAGAAGATCAGATTCATGACCACCCAAGGAACTTAAATATATGTAAGTCTGTAGAACCTGGTGAGATACATGCCAGGGTCCTGAAGGAATTGGCTGATGTGGCTACCAGGCCACTCTCCATGATATTTGAAAAGTCATGGCCTCAGGTGAAATCCCTGGCAATTAAGAAAAATTAACCATTGCATCCAGTTTTAAAAAGGCTAGAAATGAATCACAGGTACAATATGTGTTTATATTGTATTTATATTATGTAAGAACAGAGGTAACCACCTTCTAGATTTCTTGTCTTCTAGAAACACAGATACACTTGAAAGCACAAACTCAAACATAAGATACATCAAGAAGAAACTAGCACTAAATCATCCAGTGATTTCAATGCTTAATTTAAATTAAAGATGTTGTTTGAGGTGTTAACAAATATACACATATTGATAAAAAGAAACTGTAATAGAGAATTGCAGCTATTTCATTTGTAGTAATTTGACACTTTACTAGAATCCTCATTGAATAATCCACTGTTATTTAAAACACTACTTTATTTAAAAAGAATATTTTACAAAACACTCAGTACAAAGATTATTCTTTATACAATTGACTTGCTATTGTATATCAATTAACATTTTCAAGCATCACTCCCCAAGTATCCCTTCACTGGACAAATGGTCTTTTACTTGACATTTACTGCCATAACTATGATGAACTCCTTAAAATTTTTGGAACTGTCCTGTAGAATTCAGGGTTTTTTTGTTTTTTGAACTCTACCAATTAGATCTTCAGTTTGCTCTGATTTTATAGATCTTCGAATCTTCAGTAGATTGTTTATCAGTCTTTAAAGGTTTTTAACTATTCAGATCAGTCTTTATAACTTAATCATACTGGCATTAATTGCTTTTGCCTGCATTTGGAATTACTAATATTTCATTTACTAGCTTTTCCAAATGTTTCTTGAATATCTTTACATTTTCATGGGGGGAGAGGGTGGGTTTTGCTTTGTAGTTTTCTTCACAGATATTGAATAAAAATAAATTTTGAATTCAAAAAATCCTCTTGAAATTTATATTGCTTAAGAATCAGGTTACATATAGGCAATGAATCTGTGTACTTTTTATTCTCTTAGCACTTATTGTTTCCTTTGTTTGTATGACTCAACACAATTGAATTTCATACTGCACACAATGTACTAAAGTGGGTTAAGGAATAGGTTTTTCAAAGACCTAAGATGATATCAGCAGTCTCACCACAGTGTATCTACAGAGACTGAAAGAAAAGCTGTGTCAGAGGCATCATTTCTCTTTTTAAAGGAACAATGGTTTTGCTGTTTATCTGCCAAGAGATGCAACGCGTCCCTCCTGTAAATACAGGGTCTTTGTAGTCGTTATTATTGATGTTCCTTCTAAGTAACTGCGTTAGGTTGTTTGTGTGTTTGCTTGTTCCATGATAAGTTCCACACCTGGAATTTTACTGTTTTGTAGCTGCATTCACAGTATCATCTCATGATTGTGCCTCGGTTCGCTATAATCGTGTTGGGATCTGGGGCCAGCCACACTTGATATATCATGAGCAAGATGCATTCAGTTTTGTTCCTGAGCTTTAAAATAGGCTGCCTGTTTCCTTTTTCTGTGCTTCCATGAGACCGTAGGAATTGTACCCATCTGTTGAGCTGTGTTACTGTGTTATACTGAATGACAATGAATGTAATATTCAGAATCAGTTATATATATTCTTTTAGAACTGATCTTCACATAAAACTCTTTTATCTTACTAGTTTCTGTTAGTCCAGGGACCTACCTGTTCTCTGGGCTTTCTGTATTTTATTAGTGCTGTTCAGAAAATGTTGTTCTGCTGGCTAAATTCTTTGGCAAATGTTTTAATATTACAGGCATCTGTTCAACTGATATCTCAGACATCTGTTCATCTAAATAATTTTTTTCCTATATTGTCCTTCTGTGAAATGATGCAAGAGAAACTGCTACAAGAATTTATCTTCTGGGATTCTCTATTACTTTCACAGCAGACTTCTGTAATTTTGTGATTTTGCACGACAGACTTGATAGTGAAGGAGGTGGCAGGCTGTCAAGAATGTTCTCTAAGGAGCTGTGATCTGTTCCAGCTTGTACTTGGCATCCAAGCAAGGTGCATACTGTATTCATGAGTTTTCTGCCACAGTGGTGAATAATGTTTGGGGTTTTTTTCTGTCAGTCTAGTTTTATTTCACCACAGTCAAGTTTGAGGTTAGTGGATTTCCTTCTTGAAACAATTCTTGTGTTGTTTTATTGTCATTTGATTTTGAGGTGACAGTTCATGTTTGGGGGAAAAGTTTTATCCAAATTGACGGGACACAATATTTTCTTCTATTTCTTCAGCTCTTATAAATATTGTATAATTTGGCTCATCTCAGTATTAAACTACTTGACTAAATCATATTTGGCATGGATTCTAAAACTTTTTCAGAAAAGGCTTTAGCTTGCTTGGATGTTTCACTTCAGGTCCATTCTAGTGCCTCCTCTTCCTAGTAGGTGATCAGTTGGACTTACTCAAGACAAAGCTGTATTCTGATGTGATGCAGTCTTTGTGTGTGTTGCTGGTGAACAGTACCATCAGATCTCTATCATTTTACCAATGCTGTTTAATGCAAAAAATGACACTAGTGGCAATTTCAGTACTTGTTAGTTAGTATTGTTGTATTTCTCCCCCTCTTTTCTTGGACTCTTTCTTGTGTTTAAGTTATACAAAGGATATTCAAGACATACAGTAACTTTGCCCATAGAGAGTATGATCTGGCAATATTCAGACTGAGCATCCAGTACATAAATACACTGCCTGCCAAAATGTTAAGTGGATACCCTGTGTTATTGCTTGCATATCATGAGTTGACACATATGTGGACCAGCTGGTGCCTTTCTTTTCTACCGCATCAGTTAATTCATGCCAAATGCTTCTTAACTTTTCAGTTATGCCACATGTGGTACTTTGGACACTGTTCTTCAGTACAACCATTGTGATATATTCACTGTTGCCTGTGTATTTGCAAACACACCCACTTTGCAATGGTCTGGTAGGCTTCCTTCATCTTCAAAGAGATCAGGAAATGGTTTCCAACTTATCTATAGTATTGAGACATTTTGTGGATCTGGGATGTACTCTACCTGTGTTTCAGTTCCCCTATCGAGAAGCAGTAATAGTGATGATCACTTTCTGATTGGGGGGACGGGAATCTAAGACAATTTCAATTGAAAACTCTTAAAGGATGAAAAAATCACTGTCTCTGTCGATATTGCATACACTGTATAGTGACAGTCTACCCTTCTCAGTAGTATATATAACATTTTGCAAAGTGGGCAGAAATTATTTCCTAATTTACTGCAGATACATAGGAGAGTATTGGTATAGAAAACATTCCTGGAATATGTGTTGGCAAGTCCAAATCTTTTAAAAGCATTCTCTATTACCATTTACCCCATAACAGGCTCAATCAATCACTGATGGACCTTTAAAAAACAGAATAATAAAAGCTTGGGTTTTTTGTATAATGTAGATTTTTTTTATTATGCTCTTAAATCATGTGTTACTGTACAAACTGGTTCACTTTTGTGCTTTCAGTGCAGAAAGATAGTTATAATATTTTAACAAAACCACTAAGTGGCGAAATTATGTTTGTAAAGCCTTCCCCTTCAAAGTAATTTTTCCATGGTCTAAGAGCTATACTACTTTTAGTGTAAAACTCTTAACAAACAACATCTCTTAGTACAATTGGTTTTCACAGAATTTCTCTGATTTTTTTAGGAGGGAATGTAATACATTACTGTTAAGAAAGCACCCCTCTTGGAACATATGATCACAAATTTAAATTTAAATGAAAGGGTTTTTTTCCAATGAAAATTTCCCCAAAATTCTAGTTTAGATATTGGAAGACATTCAAGCCTGTGGACAGCAGTGAAGATTATATTTCTATCTATGCTTGAAAAAAGGAGTTTGAAACTCCGTGTGAAAACTTTTTGTGCTTCTTGTAGTGTCTATAATGAGGTATTTGAAGGACAGATATTTTCAGCTATTTGTTTTGAACTTTCAAATGCTTTTCATGTTAGCTGAGCATATTTAGCAGACTGTTGGTTTGGGGTTTTTCCTCTGTAAACCAAATAATTTAACTTAACTAACTCACTTTCAAGTATTCAAGACAATAAAAAGAAGAAAAAGAAGGGAAATAGTTAATTATTTTGCTTTATGCGATAAAGGTATAATGAAACTACTAAACATGAGTCAACAGAGAAGGGCAAAGAAAGTTATATGCATGAGAAAGAATATCTATTTGCTCAGGTAATATGATACTAGAAAAGAGGTGAGCAAGTAAACAATACTTGTGCAAAACATTTGAAAACTTAATGGTCATTTTCTGTGACTTGTGGATAGAAATGAATGGAAGAAATAGCTTCAATTAAAACTGCAGTTATGAGTAATGTTCTGGTGTTAATGTAGGAGTGAGGTTGCTGTTTTGTTTGTGTCCTATATCTCATGCCCACCATCCTACCCCTGATTTTTATTTTTCCTTATGGAATCTGACTGATTTGTTTCTGCAGCACTTCCATTCAAGATGCCTCTTACAGAAAAAGGAAACTGTCTCCCCTTTGTTGCCTCTCTCATGTCAGAGGATTGAATAGCTGGGAGCATACTTGGGCAAATAACAATAAAGTTATTTTTATTTGTGATTTTTCCTGCAGTATATATATAGTTTTCATTTTGCCCCACTTCCTTCATTATATCTCACTGCATGCATGCACTGACACCACATTCCGAAGAAGATTTTTATTTTTTATTCCAGTAATGAAAAGCTGTTAGCTTTGCTCAAAGGCAGAGCAACTGTTACATTCTATGTTAGAACCTTCGGATGGTAGAAAAAGATGATATTTTCTTCATCTATAAGGATTTCATTTTGCACAGACTACTTTAGACATGCTGAGTTTAAATATGCACAGATGAGAGGAAAAATAAGTAAAGAAACAGAGTATATGCTTTAATCAAAAATTCCAAGCATTTGAACATCCTTTCACTAATTCATTAGAAACCAAGAATAGAGAATTAGGAGGTTTCTCATTTCTCTCATGAAGTAAGAAGCTTCTGTTAATTGTGAAAATTCATTCATCAACTTGCATTTATTTTGCAGATTTTAGTTTTGATCTATTTGTCTCTCTATTAAGGGACAGTTCCATTCTAGAAAACATTTTTAAGAAGATGCATGTTCAGCTTCCCACTCAGTAAAGGTGGTTTTTCTTTTTTTTTTAAATAAGAGTCTCTTTTAAGACTCTTATAAACTGATTTGCAAGAGCACTTTACTGTCTCACTGTCCATGATGATATTTATTTTGAGGAACAAGGTAAAAAATGGACCATAAACCTTCCATTGCTCTTGTTAACTTAGAGCATCTGCTCTAGTAATAAGCATCTGGTTGGATGACTTTGACATCTGGAAATCTTTCAGCTGATGGACTTGCCCTTACCGAGCATGCCAATGGAGATGATGAAAACGTCAGTAGGTGTATTTCACAGTTTTCTTTTTGTAGCCCCATGCACCGTTGCCAAACTTGTAGGCTGCTAGCATGACTTACACACACTTTTTTTCTTATTTGTACAGTTATAAATTTTATTTTGTAGCACCGGCCAAAACTCAATATATACCTCTAATGGTCTCCTGAAAAGCTATAAAGAATATATTTGGTAGTGACATGTAGGCTTCAAGGAAGCTGGAACACAAGAAGTTGGCAGGCAACTGAGCAGCGACTGTTTTTAAATATGTATTTTGATTTTGGTAAGTGTGAATACCAAAAAGTTTTGTAGCACCATACTGACAAGTTTCACTTCAAGGGCTATTTCCTCTTAATGCAAGAAGCAGAATGGGAGCTCATGTGTTTAAATCAAAACTGTATTGCAGGATTTAGGGACAGTTTCAGATAATTATTATATCTATCCATAAAAAACGTGGAAAAATAAAGAAAGAGAGACAGTAATAAGGCTTTATCCTTTGCCAGGACTGTTTGTTTTGCATAATAACTGTCTCAGTTTTCAATAATCATTTGCAAGCCAGACTGAAAGTCATAGAATCATAGAATCATAGAACAACTAGGTTGGAAAAGACCCACTGGATCATCAAGTCCAACCATTCCTATCAAACACTAAACCATGCCCCTCAGCACCTCGTCCACCTGTGCCTTAAACACTGCCAGGGAAGGTGAATCAACCACCTCCCTGGGTAGAATCTTCCAGTGCCCAATGACCATTTCCGTGGTTTCTGAAGCAGAATGCTGGGAGAAATTGTGTCAAAGGCTTTACTGAAGTCCAGAAAGACCACATCCACAGCCTTTCCCTCATCCATCTAGCACTGTGTCATAGAAGGCGATCAGGATAGTTTGGCAAGACCTGAGTTTTGTAAATCCGTGTTGACTGGGCTTGATCACCCAGTTCTCTTGCATGTGCCTTATGGTAGCACTCAAGATCACCTGTTCCATGACTTTCCCTGGCACTGAGGTCAGACTAACAGGCTTGTAGTTCCCTGGATCCTCCCTGCAACTCTTCTTGCAGATGGGCACATGAGCCTCCAGTCCAGTGGAACCTCCCCAGTTTTCCAGGACAGTTGGAAGATTATGGAAAGGGGTTTGGCCAGTACATTCCCCAGCTCCCTTGATACCTTTGGGTGAAAAGATGAAAAGCATCCAAGCAGTATTATAGCTTTCACATTTTTTCCGCCTAGGAAAAAGACCTTTTTAATCATCTAATTTTCAATTGGTGAAATGAACTGACGTATTCCTTAATTCCAGCTCTTGTGGAAATATGTGTGTGTGTACACATGTTTGTGTGTGTGTCGGTGCAGGAAAAGGGTGAGTTAGTTATGCATAACCCCACGTATAAGTTTTCATATGTTTGTGTAGAAACATATACTGCCAACTTCTACATTCAACTAAATTGATATAAAATATTTTATTTAGGGATCTTCAGGTAAAATACTCTTTCTTCGCATTTTCTTTTTAATCCTTCTTTGCATCCTCTAATTAGTTTCTTTTTTATGACCATTACCCCAAGCCATAGGATTTGGCTTTCAGACTAATGTGCTCTGAGCCTAATGGCAATTTCATCTTTTTTCATTCTGTGAAAATTAAAGATCTCGTTATACAATTAATTCAAATTTGGCATGGCTTTACTGCTTGTCTTATAAGTTCAAGCATTTCAAAATAGGATACCAATGAAATGTAAAATGCAAACTCTTTTTCTTAACTATTATCCTGTTGTATATATTTTGCTGTGCTTTTTGTGAAGCTGAATATTGTGATGACAGAAAGTAGATATCAAAACTTTGTGGACAGAAAACTCTCACTGACTCTTTCATTAGATGACTTATCCCAAGGAAAACTTATCCACCAGTAATTTTTTAAAGGTTATGAAGTGAATCTAATGCATGGAAAAGTTGTGATTAAACTAGAACCTTTGAGATGAAAGCCAAGATTTCTGACGTTGAAAATGTTTATATCAGCCATTCCTAAAAGAAAACAAAAAGCTGTGGGCTTAAGGGCCAGGGAGAGTACCTTGCTTTTTCTTTTATTGTTTTAAAAGCAGTCTCTGCTTGTGAATGTCATATCTTTGCTACTAAATACAGAGCATATCCTTTAAGAAGCTTTATACGAAATGACTATCCCAAATTTATCAGTGGAGTCCAACTGATTAAGTGTGTTCAAGGGAGATATTCGAGGGCAGGTTGTACATTCTAGTGGACTCATTTTTTAAGATGAACATCAAAATAATCATGAATTGTTTCTATTATTTAAAAGATTTCAAGAAGTTAAATATCAGAGGTATTTCATAATCTAGTAAACTGCTGAGGTCAGTACAGAAAAACAGGCCTTCAGAGTGGAGCTTGCTCTCAGTTGAACAAAGAAATCTTCAAGCTGAATTACAGAATCACCCAGTGGAAAGTTTTTTCTTCTCTGTTTACTCAGGAAAACCGAAGTAGAGTAGACAATACTGAATTTTTAGATTAAAGGAGATAAGTTTCGTCCATCTAGTACTCATGTATGCCACATAAAGATTTGGGTCTATGTTTTAAATCATGACAAGATTTGAAATGTTCTCATTCTGACTTTTATGTCTTTACACCTTTAAGTTGATAAACATGTGCCCTGTTCTGTAACATGAACATAATCTATACCCAAATCTAAGCCATAAAACCACACGCCTCCAAATCCCATCTGAATATTCCAATAATATAATGATAGTAAACAAAAATGCTATATGAAATTAAATATAAAAACTAAGTTATCCTGAAATCAAGCAGTCCACAAAAAAAGAAAACAACAATGATGTTTATGAATCATTTCACACATAAACACAGGCAGACACAGACACATAGACACACAGAGAAAGGAACTCTGTTAAAAGAAGTAATGGCCTATCACATGGCCAGCTGACAGAGTTTAAAAAGCTCATGAAATATCACTTTAATTAAAAATATTAATTAATAAAGAAAACAGCTTTTCCTTAGTCATTATAGCTACTGCAGGCATACTATCAATATGATTTTAAGGCCTTTTAAAATCCTTTATTCTTTATGTCATTACTATGTTCTACTTCTATCTCCGTATTTCTCTTCATGCATTACCAAAAGTATTACTTATGCATAATAAACAATATATATATTGTCATTGATGGATTCAAGAAGCAAAAACTATCCTCATGTCTTTTTGAACTCTACTGAACAAAGATCATGCTAGTCATGTAAAAATCAAGCACAGTATACAGTGAGTTCCACCCTAAAATACAGATTGCTAATTAGAGAGCAACCAGTTTCCTGGACAAATAACAGCCTCATAAGAGGTGTGTTATAAGCAATAACATTAAAATTGCATTTTCATTTTTATTTCTATGATTGTATAAAACTCAAAGAAAATATTGATACATTGAACAAAGTCAGGAAAGCAATCATCCAAGTGTCACATTGTCTTTGAGGTACTGCAAGATATGATCAGGATTAATTTTGTGATACAGATTAACAACTTTTTTGAACTGTTTAGTTAGAACTTGTATGTATCCCACGAAAGTACACTTGAGATTTCTCCTTTACTGTAGATAGCTCTTCTCTCCTAATTAAGAGAATCTTAATTCTGAATGCTCTCTTTTTTTGCAGGTATAAGGAGAAAGACAAGTAGTCAACAACATGCAGTAGGAGAAATGCATCATGTGCTTCTTTTTCAGTACACAATTATCCAGAAATGTATCTGTAGACTAGAACATGTGGCTAAGGCTTCTTAACAATGCCTTTGTGAAGTTTTACTAAAACTCTCTAATAAATGAAGAGATCTATACAATAAAATTGAAACATCAATGCACAAGTGGTTAAGTACGTTTAAACCATTCTTTTTAAGCTTCCTCTATCCTGTCAAGCTCATTTCAATTTCAAATTAACAAAGTACATTGATCTGATGAATCTCATTGAAAATGTGTACTAGTGAGAGGTACTCAGACCCTCTGAGACAGAATCAAGAAGGGAAAAAGAGAAAAGTAAAATACCGTAAACAGCATGAAGATTTGAAACTCTGAGGCAAGAAATAAAGTGGTTTTTTTCAGAATGTATTTTTATACATATGTGAACACTTGCGTGTAGAAAAATCACTGTAGACTTTATCTATGCCATGTTTTATTGGCTGACTGATGTATTCTATACATATTCAGATTTTTTTTCACATAGAAGAAAATGCTTGAAACACAACCCAGATGACAAGTAAAATCAGAAAACCACAAAACCAGAAGTAAACACCACAAAGAGTACTTTGAGCCTATCAATAAATTACTAAAATAAAGATATTTTTTCAGAAGGAACATTGCATGTCTTTTGTAAATAACTCTTTGAAAAGAAGTTCAGCATGAAAATTATGAAAATTTATTGATTTACCTTCTGTGTATTTCTACCTGCTGTTGCTTTCCCCTGCATATGACACTTATGGCTCAAATACACTCTCTGAAATACTACAGGTGTCATGAAATAGCAACCATTTAACCAGTAGCTCTGTGGCGCAATAACTGAATGCTACTCAGACTTTTTAAATTGGTCTTTTCACTTTTTTCCCTTGAAGTTCACCATATTTGTATTACTTAATGTATTCCTATATACTTCTTTCTCCAATTTCCATTATGGCACAGACTGAAAAAAGTCAATAACTGCCAGGTGTAAACTACCAATACAGAGTAGCTATCCTGGTCACTGTGAGTCTGCTGCATTAGAGAGTATTCAACCATTATTCATAGGAGGCAAACAGTAGCATACAAATCAATTCTTGTACATTTCATACCCTGTATCTTGGCATAATGGTCTGTACTCTAATCAATATTTCCAATTGTACTAGGCTCCTATAGGTGACATTAACTTGAATGTGTATCATTCTGATATATAACAGTATTGATCAAATAATTATCTTGTGGAAACAGTGGATCATTATGGCCACTTTTCTTATTAAATGACTAACTCAGCATTTGAAACATGACCCTACTGCAACATCTTGCCACAAATAGCCTCCAGGCTACCTATGAATCTTTTTCATAGAAACACTTTTACTTTCCTATATGGCACAAAAATACGAAGCTTGTAAATTGCAGATATATTTACAACTTACTAGTCTCAATTACATTTTTAATTTACTTCTTATATTAATTAATACTGTTATGCCAAAAATAATTTTTTGAGTTACATCTTTTTAGATTTGGTTTTATCCTAGAGTCAAATTACTGGAGGAAATTTTGGGAGCAATTCAACAGATCTATTCTTAAGTACCCAGAGCATCAAAATGTAGTTTATCTGAATTATTTACTCCAATTTCCAGATAAATCCTTTCACAGTTGCATATCTTAGCTTCTTACTCTCATCCTTTTTAACTGCAGAGCTGAAAAATTGATGTATTTTTATGTTTCCTGAAGTCAATGGTAAGTACAAGTGTTTGACTCATCTGAAATTAAGACTTTCCACATGTTGAAATACAGTTTTATGATCCTGAAGTAATGCTCCTCCCCTTACAGCTTTTACTGTTCAGATAAAGGCTTTAAAAGTAGGAGATGCACAATTTAACACTACAAAGCAATTGGGGTTTTGTCTAATACAAAGAGAAAGTATCTAGAAGTGATCATCTACCAGCTGAAGCATAAATATTCTTACTTCTACTCATTACAAATAGTCTTTGTTGATCAGAAAGTCCTCATAGGGAAAAAAGAGTGACTTTTGTTGTACCTTGACATCGGTTTATCCTTATTGCTGATGGATTACAGTCTTCTGATTCTTTGCTTTTTTCACATCAGAGTTTCTCCTCCTGAATCCTTAGCTGCTGCCAACAACAATATCAACCATTACTCTTATGATCTACTGTTTTTCATACTTTAATAAGTATTTGCTAAGTAAGACTGCCAAGATCACCAATCTTAGTTGCACTTAACCAGCACTTGGATCACAGAAACATGAGGCTGAAGGTCACATTAACTTTAAAAACATCAAACTGGTTGGAAGATAATAATCTAAGTATCCATGCCAGCTATATGTTTAAATTAAGTATTGCAGGGAAAGGAGCAACTTGAATGCCTATAGGGAAAAGTCTAGTTGCCAATTTAGACTACTGATTTCTGAATGCCTTTCCAGAAGTTTGCAGAGTACCCAGGATTTTGTGTGCCTTTCCCTATGGGAATATTGCAGCCTCCCTGTGCACTGGATGCATAAACTAAGCATGCAAATCAGTCCCTCCATAATGACACGAAGTACAATAACACGGCTTAAAAGTTTTACATTGTGTTACCGTGGGATTTCTTAAAGAAAATACTTTAAACATTTATTTTCTGTCTTTGTAAAGACTAGTTTCAAAATCTACATTTATTTTACTGAATTGATTCATGAAATATTCTGCATCAAAATCTTGTGTTAAGATCCAAGCAAGGTATCTATTTACCACGTTCCTATATTTTCTACCAGAGTCAGAACTTGATTTATGCACTGATCTTAACCAAGATTTACTAGTGAAAGGGTCTGTGTTTGGTCTTGGAATCAAAAAGTGCTAGAGTGGAGTCTGAGTGCGAGGACTTGGCCAGTAGTTCAGATGTTTGCCTGTTAAGTGAGACCTGCTTCATCATACCTAGCGTTATCTTGAGAAACTTTTTTCCAGTTGTTCCTTTAGAAAATTTCCCAGCATTAGAGAGGAGCTATGGAATGTCAAGTCACTCCTCTAGCTTGAGAGGACATCTAGTTGAACAAAAATCTACTTTTAGGAAGAGAGAGAGAAAATTTCTACTTGGATTTCTAACACCAGTTTTAATCAGCAAACCATTGAGGGAGGCAGGAACAGTTTTCCCATCAGGGTGCTCTATAGGAACTAGAAGTCTTCAGAGTTTACATGAACATTGTAGTACTACACATGGTGTGCCTTGTGACTCCTGTAATTATGCACCATCCAGAATGAGGTTGCACTTGCTTTCATAGTAACCTCTTTCCCTTTTGAAATTAAGCAAAGCATTGCTGTTTCTTGTACATGTCAAAAAAAGAATATTTCAAGATAAAAGAGTTTTAATTATACTGCACCAGGAAAGGATTTTTTAAACTTCAGGTTTTTTTCACAAAATAAAATTGTGTTGTCCAGCCTGTTTTGATATTAATAGGTGCTATATGCATATGCTGATAGTCACAACCTTGTCGTACATGCTCCTTATGGAAGGACTAGTATATGCCTAGAAAACTCTTACAGAAGACGAGAATACATATATCCATAATGTTAATTTACACATCAGCAGTAAGATGAGAGTAAAGAAAAATACTGATTTTATTATTTTTGAAGCTACAGAGTCCAACCTCAAATGTTCCACAAAAGGACAAACTAAATCTGAGTTGTCAATAAAGACAGAATGACTACAAATACCAGGCAATGGGAGTAACAAAAGCAAGTGCTGCTACAATAGAAGATACTGTTTTCCCTTGAGTTGTCAGTAAGTTCCAAAACCTGGTTGGTACACTGAAGATCTGAATATAGTAGCTATGAATTTTAATGATTTTCTTGTGGCTAATTTAGTGTGGTTGTTGAAACACAGTGCTAGATACCATGGATACACAACAGGTAAAAATCAGTCACATAAATACAGAAATAAAAGAATGAAATGCCATAATTTACTAGTACCTTTTTTCCCACACTTCTCTTTCTCTAGAAACTGCAGCAGATGAACCAGATGATAACACTGTTGTATATGTATCCTGTCATACACATATTTTTTTTTCTTGCAATATATTCATAATCATGTTAAGCATCATAAGAAGGTCAGTGACACTGATTTAGTGAGAGAGAAGTGGAAGAAGAGCACAGAGATGAAATAAAAAATTTAGGAATACTAAATTCCTAAATACCAATGCCATTATAAATTTAAAGTAACATTTTCACTCTTCTAGGTCAAAATAATTGTTTGAAGAGCTGAATTAAAATCAGGCTTTCAATTAAATGTTATTAGCAATGGGAATGTACACCAGTTTGCACAAAGGAACAATTACATCAAATATTCTAGCTTTTTAAATTGTCAAAGACACAGAAAGGTTATAAAATCACTATATATGTGATTGTGTACCTACTTGTATGTATATACACATCTATGAAGTATTTTTATACACTCAGGTTTTAAAATTTCTCCTCAGCAGCTGACTTAGATACTAAGGATAAAAATATTAGTCGTATTTCAATTAATAATAAATATAGCTGTGATTGTTTAGTATTTCTAAACTCTAATTTCTTCTTGAATGAATTTAGTTATATTGAGACACTGTTACATTGAATATTTCCAAATGCTGGAAAGCTGAAACAGGTAATATAAATATTATTGTGCTTTTTGCAATACTATGTTAATAGAAAATTGGGTTTGATAATCAGATAATTATTTGCTTATATCTATAGATACATGTACGTTTACATATAGGTATATAAGCATATGCATATAAAAAGATATCTATGGAAATCTCTTTTTCTCTTTTATTTAAATCCACTTTTGTCTCAATGAAGTTTTGATGACAAAGAAAAAGTTGCGTTCTTTATTCTTTCTTTATACCTATTTACAGAATCACAGAATCACAGAACAACCAGGTTGGAAGGGACCCATCGGATCTTCTAGTCCAACCATTCCTATCTAACACTAAACCAAGTCCCTCAGGACCTCATCCACCCGTGTCTTAAACACCTCCAAGGAAGGTGACTCAACCACCTCCCTGGGCAGCCTATTCCAATGCCCAATGACCCTCTGTGTGAAAAACCTCCTCCTAATCTCCAGCCTAAATCTCCCTTGGCGGAGCTTGAGGCCATTCCCTCTCGTCCTGTCCCCTGTCACTTGGGAGAAGAGACCAGCTCCCTCCTCTCTACAACCTCCCTTCAGGTAGTTGTAGAGAGTAATGAGGTCTCCTCTCAGCCTCCTCTTCTCCAGGCTAAACAACCGCAGCTCACTCAGCCGCTCCTCATAGGGTCTGTTCTCCAGCCCCTTCACCAGCCTTGTTGCTCTTCTCTGGACTTGCTCCAGAGCCTCAACATCCTTCTTGTGCTGAGGGGCCCAGAACTGGACACAATATTCAAGGAGCGGCCTCACCAGTGCTGAGTACAGAGGGAGAATCACCTCCCTGGACCTACCTGCTGTGTGTTTAATCTGTGTGCTGACAGTGCTCAGCATTCATTAATTATTTTTCAACTATTTGCTAGTGGTTTCACGTGGTGCAGTTGCTGGGAAATTATGCACTCAGTGGTTCTTGTCAATGAAATTTAAAAATGCCTGACACACTTGTTGCTAGTGTTTATATCTGTAAATAGGCTCATGGTGTTCAGTAATATAGAAAACTAGAGAAGGCATGGTGTTATGAGACTCTAAATATTAAAATAACAGGAAATAAACCAAGAGATTGAATGTGCTTAAGTACAACACCACTGATACCCACATGTATTTCTGGTCACCACAATGCCAATACTTTGCCACATTATATATTGTGGGAATCCTGGGATTGTGGCAGTAGACAAAGGATTCCCACACTATAATCTAGAAGGATAGAGTGTGAGCTTTGAAATGCTTGAGCTTCAGACTCAAGTGACAAAGAGGAAAGCTGTAAAAGCAATAAGTCCAGTTCTGCTGCCACTCAAATAGCAGAACCAGTACTTACACCTGCTGTGTTTTGGTCCCTACAGCTTTCCTTGCTCATAACGCAGGTCCAGGGATGTTACTCTCCCTCTGTACTCCGCACTGGTGAGGCCACTCTTTGAATCCTGTGTTCAGTTCTGAGCCCCTCACCACAAGAAGGATGTTGAGGCTCCGGAGCGAGTCCAGAGAAGAGCGACAAAGCTAGTGAAGGGGCTGGAGAACAGGTCTTATGAGGAATGGCTGAGAGAGTTGGAGTTGTTTATCCTGGAGAAGAGGAGGCTGAGAGGAGACCTCATTGATCTCTACAACTACCTGAAAAGAAGGTTGTAGAGAGGAGGGAGCAGGTCTCTTCTCCCAAGTGCCAGGGGACAGGACAAGAGGGAATGGCCTCAAGCTCTGCCAGGGGAGATTTAGGCTGGAGATTAGGAGGAAGTTTTTCACACAGAGGGTCCTTGGGCATTGGAATAGGCTGCCCAGGGAGGTGGTTGAGTCACCTTCCCTGGAGGTGTTTAAGGCATGGGTGGACAAGGTGCTAAAGAGCATGGTTTAGTTTTTAATAGGAATGATTGAACTCAATGATCCAGTTGGTCTCTTTCAACCTGGATATTTTATGATTCTATGATTTTATAGGTAACTTCGGTAGTCAGTCAGTCAGTCAGGAAAAAATATATAGCTGTTCAAGAAAGCATAAGAACTTATCCCCAGCTGAGTGGTAGATTTAACTGAGATACAAATAGAAAGAGAAGAGTTTGAGGCTCTATTTCCTTCTTGATATACAATCGTTTCTGTGACAAGATACTGCATAAATCTTAAATGAGTAAGTAATGCTCAAATTACAAGATTCATTAACAACTGAACAAAGAAAAAAAATCAGCAGTCAGATATCACTTGGTAGCACTTTTAAAAGGGCATTGTGAACTAATGCCTTTCAAGTCCTTTCTGTGAATAGAACTTCTATTTCTAAGATACATTGGTCTTCACTGAAATGGATGTAAATGACGTATAGGTGAATGAGCTAAGCATGGTTGGACACATCACACCTGAGTTAGTTGTTACTGCTGCTGCTGTCCCTGGCATGACTAAAGCTGAGTCCAAGAAGTCTCATTCAGCTTATCTAAGTGTGTAGCTGACATTTTTGCTTCATCTTCAATAAATGTCTTTGCAGAAGTATATTACTTTTTCAGACACATTTCAAGGAGAGTTTTGGACTGAGAAATATATTCATCTGTTTTTGGCATATGTGGTATCACAAAAATAAATTGCTACATAAAATTAGGTTTACTCTTGCAATTGCTCACGATTTCTGTTTTTTCTGCTGATGAAACTACAAGATGTGGTGTTGGGTAGATTAATTCATTGACAAATGAGGTTGATGTTGTCACTATTGAGTTTCTTCTAAAAGAAATCTGCCTTTGGGAAACACTTGCTTCAAGACTGCTTTTTTGTTATCTAACCACTACATGAACAGAGATTCTTTAGAGAGAAATATATATTTTTCATCAGATATCTACTTTATTAATTCTGCAGCTACTGATAAGCAAAATACCACAAAAGAAAATCCTAATGTACAACCCTTACTGACTCTTCATTTGTTTAGAAGAAAAAAAGATATATTTTTATTTAATTATCAATAAAATAATCACAACTGCATTTTTTCCCCAAAATATATATATTACTACTCTCCAATCTCATGGACTCTTTAATTCTGTTTGCTTTTATTTAAGATTTCTATACAACTTAGATATGTAACAGTCATTTCTCTGTCTTGAGATTGGGAGTTTTCCCATAAAAATATCTTTTAATACTCTCCATGGTTTGATTTCATTGTACTTGAAAGATTTAATTTCAGCTTATTGTCCATGCTTATTTTTAAACAGATTAATATTTTGGCTGTAAGAAGATCTAACCTAATACTGTGCAAAGTAGTGTGTCTTGGTTTGATTTTCTTTTTCTAACATGCCATTTACTCTGACCTTAATTTTTAGTCTCAGAAAGTGTAAGTGAGAATGTTATAAGTAACTCTAAGAGTGTTTTTATGTCTACTGTGGAACTCCAAATACGTTTTGTTCCTGTTTTCCTTACTTTTTCTCCCAGAAAGAAACGTACATCAAAGTAATAGTATGGGTAATATGAAACAATGAAAAATTCTTCTATGTCCATTGTTATACCTACTCAGGACTAGTCCTTAGCTACTGGTTCCCACTTAACAATTTTCTCTCCTTCCATGCCAGCACACTTTCTTCCCACCTCCTCAGCAGTGTTCATTTTTAGTGCAGGCAGAGAGGATTATCAGTAATTTTTAATCACTGGGTATGTACTGCAATACAACATGGAAATTAGTCTTTGTCAGTGTTGAAGTACAGCAGTTCATTAACTTGTATCTCATTTGTATAAGTTCAGAAATGAGCAGAACTGAACATTACATTTGTACAGTATTCTCAGGTCTGTGGGTCTGCAGGCATCCCAGACTGTGGTGTTTGGCTACTTGCTGCATTTCCAGACATGGACCTTTGAGTGGCTTCAAGTGGCGGGTAAGAGAGAAGCAGTGTAATCCTCATCTGAAGCCAAAGGCAAAACTCCTATTAACTTCATAGGATATGAATTTTGTCTTAGAGATAGTGGTAGTTTATCCCTACAGCAATATATCCTTCTTTCTTAGACAACAAAACCTTTGGGGCTTTCAGAACAAATTTCCATCAGAAGCGTCAATGAATCCATATTCCATTGTTATTTTTTTTCTTCCACATTGTGAAAGCCTTTTCAGGTTGTGCAATCATGGTCACACATAGTTCCATGTTATAAGCAGAATGGGGAAAGAAAGCTTTTTCAGATGTCTGCAAGCCTCACTTTCATCTCTAAGTAGATACTCTTTACTAATTGAAAAATGAAACCTATACTAGTGGATAAGCCAATACTTAGACATTATTTAAAATCAACTTTTCAAGTAATTGAAGCCCAACTTTCTTCTTTACAAGGAAGCACTCCTCATGAACAATTTATAGTTCAGTCCTCAGAAGGCTTAAATGCACAACTGACTCACTTAATTCATTAACACAAGCTAGAAGAAGGAAAGAAAATAGAAAAAACGCTTTAAAATCAGTGACTGTAAAAAAATTGTATTTACTTTTGGGAACAAGAACACTGTGGTCGAATTGCTTATTGAATTTGTTGCTTAACCTTGGAGCAGTGCTGACAGTTAAAATTAATATAGAACGAAAATCAAAGAAAATGAGGATCCAGACTGGGGTAGTTCCAATGAAGTTAATGGTTCTGAGCAAGTTACAACTATAGCAAGTTTATCTTTCTATTTTAAACTGATTTCACCATATTTTACTATTCTAATCATACAAGATAAGATTTATCTGCCTAGTTTAACTACATAATGGTTCAGATCCCAACTATTAGATTTTTTTCCTATGCTGAAACACATTTTATTGATTTGTTGTGTGTCATCTTGCTGAAATAAAAGATTTATTACTAAATATTGGTTTAAAATGTCAAAAGTTTAATTTGGGGAGAAATTTCATTTCTCTGATTCAATTTTGCAGGACTATGTGACTGTATAGTCACAAATTAACAAACACTGATTTCAAGGGAAACTGTAAGATTATCTGGTCTTGTATCACTTGTATCATGAAACCAAACAAACTCTTTGGTAGGAAAATACTTTTCAGAAAGTCAGCCAGTCTAGTGCAGGGTATTTTCCATTGAAGATGTTGCATCAACAATATTATCAAATTTTCTCTTTATCTGTTCAAATATATTTAGCTTTTAAAATTTTTTCTTTGTAAGGCATTCTATCCAACCTTTGGTTCACATCTGTGCATTTTCTCTTTAGTGTTTCCATGTTCAGTCTTGTATTTAAAAGGGAGATGGACAAAAATAAAACCATTTTTTTTTTCAGTTCGCTTTCATTAGTACTGTATTCAGAGATAACATTAATTTCATGCATTTCTTGTATACTGTAATAAGAAACCGTTTTGAGTTGTTTTCCACAAAGCTTATGTATTCACAGATAAACTGTAAAGTGACTGAAAGTCTGCCCAGGGACCAATAATTCAGAATCAGTAGCAAGCCCATGTGCCTCATCAAAGGTTAAGCACAAC
The DNA here is from genome assembly GCA_033558105.1 of Coccyzus lansbergi. NCBI lineage: Eukaryota > Metazoa > Chordata > Aves > Cuculiformes > Coccyzidae > Coccyzus > Coccyzus lansbergi. Next base: position 4,224,973 of record JAUMJK010000305.1, on the reverse strand, counting down.
ACTATGACTGCCATTTTCCCAGTCCAAGAAATCCTTTGCCTTTGTGAGCTGCAAAGGTGGCAGCTTCTGCTTATATCTCAGATCATCAATGGTATCTTGCTTTTATGAGGAAGAGTGACTCCCACGCACTGTATCTCACCAAGCAAAATGTTAGTCACAGTGGTTCAAAGGGACCAGGTCTTAAACAGTCACAAGATTAATATAATTCTGAGTGTGATTGGAGGCATGGATAGTCATAAAAGCAGTATCCTTTCCTGGTGAGAATTATCTGTTCCTGCCACCATAGTCTGTGAAGAAAGCCTTAAAGACCTATATTTAGAAAGCAATATAGACCAATACCAGATACTAGGTGCAGACACTGAGGGGAAAATAGTTCTGGACATGGACTTGAGACCTGACTACTTCTAGGTGACACTTAGACTCCTGCTAAGGATGGACCACAAGTCCTCTCATTTAGGCTGTAGGTATGCAGAACCAAATCTGGATGCCTCTATTTATCTCCGTAATTTGCACGTAGAGATAAAGTTTATTAAACCTTTATCCTCTTCAGACTATTCTTGACTGTTATCTGCTATTCTGTCATAGAATTATAGAATCATAGAACAACCAGGTTGGAAGAGACCCATCAGATCATCGAGTCCAGTCATTCCTATCAAACACTAAACCATGCCCCTCAGGACCTCATCCACCCGTGTCTTAAACACCTCCAGGGAAGGTGAATCAACCACCTCCCTGGACAGTCTATTCCAATGCCCAATGACCCTTTCTGTGAAAAACTCCCTCCTAATCTCCAGCCTAAATCTCCCCTGGTGGAGCTTGAGGCCATTCCCTCTCATCCTGTCCCCTGACACTTGGGAGAAGAGGCCAACACCCTCCTCTCCACAACCTCCTTTCAGGTAGTTATAGAGAGCAATGAGGTCTCCTCTCAGTCTCCTCTTCTCTAGGCTAAACAACCCCAGCTCTACCAGCCGTTCGTCATAAGGCCTGTTCTCCAGCCCCTTCACCAGCTTTGTTACTCTTCTCTGGACTCACTCCAGAGCCTCAACATCTTTCTTGTGGTGAGGGGCCCAGAACAGAACACAGGATTCAAGGAGCGGTCTCACCAGAGCTGCCTACTCTCTTACAGAACAGCCTACTCTCTTTGCTTTTACATTTCTTTTGCAATTGTCTTTTTAATGTATTTTTATATAGATGTAATATACTTAAAAAACAATTCAAATTGTATTATACTCTTGCTTTGATCTCATTATTATTATCTTTCTGATAAACTTTACATAATCTACAAATTTAATCTGGAGATACATATTTAAAAACAGATACTTAAATGCAATTTTGTAAACGCTCGTAGTGATTCCAACCAAATTTATGGATTTTAAAATTTTCTAAGCACAGAGAAATATTTACTGAACACAAGTATACACTATACACTCATAAACATGCATGCAGACATGCATGCTTCAGTTTACATATGCATATATATTGTTGTATCAGACAATAAAATACTATGTGTAGACATAGTAGATTCAAATTTAATGAGAAAGAAAATCATTAAGGATAGCAAGTGCACATAATTCTACCCATACTCTAACAGTATTGATGAGCTTTCTGTGCAAGAATTAATCTTTCTGAATACTGTTTGCATTCTGACAAGTAGCAAGTGATTTCAGGCCAGAACTCCAAATTATAGTAGAATCAAAAAATATTATTAAATATTTGCAATACTTTTAAAGAGAAATAGGAAAGAAGACTACTATAGAGTATCAATTGCATAGTAAACAAAAATACCCCAGGTCAACTAGAGAACTCGTTAATTACATTTTTCACTTTATTCCTAGAAAACATATTGTGATGTTGTCAACGGTATCAGCAGGGTCTGCCTTCCAAAGCTGAGACGCATAGCACTGGTACAACAGAGATTGTTGAGTTCAGTTAACATTTGGATACTATTTCTCAAACAACTCCAGAGGCAATAGCCCCTGCACAAAACAGGCAAAAAATCTAAAAAAGGAATGGCAAAACCCCATATGGTAATATGACAGTCAGAGCAGAAACAATGTTATATCTAAGATACAATTAAAAGTTTTGAAAAACAGTCCAGAAGTCTCATCAGAAAAACAGCAGAGAGATTATCGACGCCCGTACCTATACAGAGCAAAGTAATAAGGCAGGGGCTAGGGTCAGCCAAGCATTATGGAAGAACTAGGAATCTCCAGAAAACACTTATCCAGTGGTAAGAATAATCAACAAATTCAGAGGTAGGACATCAGGAACTGTTACATGCACTTTAACACTACTCACGACAACACGCATGAGTCTGAATTAATATTTCCTATGATATCAATTGTGTGGCTATCTTGCATCCTCTTTCACTATTTGCCTGAACCTGGGTTACATGGCAGAAAAAGAAAAGTTAAGTTGACTTTATCTAGGGAAACAGAATGATCCCTGTTAGGTTTATTCTTTCAAATTAATACCTCTTCCTTGTTTCTGTTCAAATGGATGAAACTATGTTCCTCCCTTATGTATATATGTGTACATGTCCAAGTGTACAACCACGTCATTTTGTTATTTTGTCTCTGTAGATTTGGGAGCAGCTGGATAAATATTTCTTTTTCTGGATGTAATATCTGAATTCATCCTTCTGCAACCTCTTCAAAAACTGGCCACGTGTTGACTTAACTGAACAACAATGTTTGTACTACATGCTTCACAGTGTGCCAAGTAAGTCACCAAGGCACTCAGTACAAGTATTACTGTCCACACATCTGTTGTTTGTGATAGCAAGTTTAACATTAACACATCCAGGAGTCCTTAATTGAGCTATATAGCAGATTGCTCCGTAGTGAGAGCCTGAAGGAACATCAAGTGATGGACAAGTCTCTAACACTTCATTCAAAAGTCAGACTGCAGTAGAAGGGGGCAAAAATTCCAGAAGATTTTTCACTTTAGGAACTGATTCTAATCATAATTATAGGATTTTCACATGGATATAACTCCATTTTGTCTGGAAGAATGACTCATCATTGTACACGCTGAAAGGAACAGAGCTCAAAGAAGTGGGTCATGTTTTTCTAGTGGTACAGTTACAAAGTAGTAGATTTGAAGGAAGTTGTGTGTACTAAGCCAGATCAGAAATAAACATTGTCAAAGAAAAAACAGGGAAAGTTGGAACTGACTTCTGGAATTTTACAGTTATTTAGGTATATGTAGCCTCAGCACCTTCTAAGAACAGAGTAGACATATCTGTATACAGAATCTGGTTTACGTTGAGCAGTTGATACTGACAATATTGTGGAAATATATGTCAAAGAGATAGAGGTTAATTACTTTTATAAATACAGAAGACTCATATCCATTACACTACCATTAGGCAAAGTTAACATAAGAATGTCCTGTTAATAGAGGAATATAAAAATAATCCGAGTCAATCCCTATATAAAGTTTCATTTCAATCAATTAATTCTATTAAGATTTTTTCTAAAACATTCCTCTGAAGCTGGACAAGAGAAAATTACAGCAAACATCTTTGCTGTTTTTCACCAGACCAAACTGCTATGACCTTTACTCTTGTGTCAAGTTTTAACCCCGTCCTGGTCAACTTCAGTAGCTAAAACTGTAGGGCTCCCTATTCCCTTATCACCTATGTCCAGGGAAAAAGAAATGAGAGGAAAAGGCTTGTGGGTTGAAAACTAAAACTAAACCAACATTAACAAAATAAAAATAACAATCAAGAAAATACTATTAATTAGAAAAAGTATAAAAATATATTAAATCGTGTCCCAAGTCCTTTCATATGAGAAGCATCCTTGATGTCTTAAGACTGTTTCCTTTTCTTGTTTTTTAATCTGGAATGCAGATTGCTCCTCCTTTAAATCCAGCTGAGAAAAAAGAGGACTTATAAATTATTAAAGCATTAAAAATACAGATCTGCTGGAATGTGAGTTGATTCACATACTCCTTGTAATGAATGACAAGCAATAAGTAGAGATTTAGAAGGCATTTTCAGAACAATAAAAAGAAAATGGGGTAATTTCCACTAGCATTACAGATATGGTATGCTACCATGTGCTATATAGGATTCATAGGTAAGGTTGAGAAACTGTGCTAAAGTGCTAGAATAATGGTTCTCTGATGCTAATGCTAGTTTTCAATGTTCAGAAAGTTACCTGTACTTTTACTATTGATTTATAAACTTCCCATCATTCTTTGTACTATAAAACTAGTTTCATATCCCAGGAAAAATATCAGAAGAGCTCTACTGGCACCAAAATGCAGCCCAGGTATGTGGAAGGATGCCAAGATGCCTATTTACCTCTACACTCAGTCCACACAAAACTTTCCTATTCTGTTAAAAACAGGATGCACTATTTGAAAAGATGTTGTGAGGTCAGTTTTAAAATAAGGCAAAAAATAATGTTGTTTAAGTGCATTCGGTGTTTACATATACTGCGCATGAACACTTTTTGGTATCTCTTCTGATTAGATGGGGTTAGATGAGGGTACTTGATTTCTGAGGTTGCAGAACCTACCATAGAAGTGAGGATTTGTTCAAGTCCCTCCAGCTCCAGCCAATTTTATTTTGCCAAAATTGTAACTAAGATATTATGATTTGCTATCAAGTACCACATAATGTTGCAGTGATAAGGGGGCATTATGTTGTTCTATATGGATCAAAACAACCTCATGAAGCATTGCAGACTTGGGGAAGAGTGTCTGGAAAGCGGCCTAGCAGAGAAGAACCTGAGTGTGCTGGTTGTCAGTGGATTCAACATGAGTCAGCAGTGTGACCAGGTGGCCAAGAAGGCCAATAGCATCTTTGCTTCTATCAGAAACAATTTGACCAGCAGGACCAGGGAAGTGATTTTGCCCCTGTATTCAACACTGGTAAGACCGCAACTTAAATATGGTGTTCAGTTTTGGGCTCCTCACCACAAGAAAGACATTGAGATACAGGAGTTTGCCCAGAGAGGAACAGTGAAGCTGATAAAGGTACTGGAGAACAAATTTTACAAGGAGTGGTTGAGGGAACTGGAGTTTTTTTAGCTTACACAAGAGGAGGTGGAGGGAAGACCTTTGTTGTTGTCTACAACTACCTGAAAGAAATTTGTAGAGAGGTGGATGTTGGGTTCTTCATCTAAGTGATAGGTTGAGAGAGAATGGCCTAAATCTGCACCAGAGAAGTTTCAAATTAGACATCAGGAAAAGCTTCTTCCTTGAAAGGGTTATCAAGCACTGGAACAGGCTGCCCAGGATGATGACTGAGTCACCATCGCTGGAGGTATTTAAAAGTGCTTAGGAATGTGATTTAGTAGTGGATAGGTACAGTTGAACTTGATGATTTCAAAGGTATTTTCCAACCTAGGGATCCTATGATTCTATGTTTATAGCTTCAAGTGTGGGCTGAGTAAGATATTAAAGTCAAGTGTTTTCTTTTCTCCCTTTTGTTTTCCTGTTGCAGAAACCTGTTTTCTTCTAAATCTACTTTCTGAGGTCTGGATCTTTATTGCCCTTACTCCTATAAATGGTTTTATACATTGATTCCTTCCATTTTTGATTACTTCTCATTTTGGATTATTTCTCATGTGCCTGGTGCTGCAGGCTTGAGACTTATTACTTCCTGAGAAAACCTTTGCACATTGTATCTTAGACTCAAAATAAGAAATGTCATAAAACACCTGAGGGGAAAATTCTGCAAATTCTTCCAAAAAAACCCCATTATGAATCACTTCAACTATTATTTTAAACGAGTCCTTTAAGCACTCTAGAATAAACAGTAGCAATAGATATTCATCAGATTAAGTTCTCAGCCTATAGCTCAAGTATTTAATAAATTCAAAACTCTACTACCAAAATGCAGTGAAAAGTACTTTGAAAGTATTTTGATAACACTATTGGTAATTTGCAGTTCCTAGTCTACATACTCATAAATTTTTAATAACAGAGATAATAAACATATCAAGACATGAGCAGATTGTCATTAACATTTTCCTAGATGTCTATATCTCTTTAGCAAGAAAGGTAGACAAGGGAAATAGGAATATTCCTTTTAGTATCAAAGTTAGGTATTAACTTTAATTGTAACACAATATTTTGAATGAGTTTACACATGTATTTGTCCACATCAATATATATGTTGTAAGTTGTAAAACTGTCCTGTGCGTGGGCATTTACTTATAAGTATACATCACACATTATACAATGGGAATACTAGTCATTCTTACTTAAACTACACTGTGTCATAATTGATTAATTTCATTTATTCATACCTTAATTCATGTTCTAAATGAGTATTCATAAGAGTATGTCACAATGAGATGTTAAACTGAGGAGCAATTAAAGATTATCATATGTTAGGAAGTACCTACTCTGATCAGGATCACTAACCAAGCCTTATTCGGGAGCTAATTGTCTTCAATGTGGATATATAAATGCAAAGACAATAGAGGTTAGATAAAATTAGACTTTTAAAGTATGAAGTAAAATTCTATTACATAATTTCTCAGCCACTGAGAGCCCAATGTAGAAAAGTTCTGAAGGCAAGACTTTAAAGGTTTTGGACATTGTGAAACAATGTCCTTAAAAAGTCCTTATCAATCTAGTCTTAAGTATCTGCCTTCTGACCTAGGTAAATAACACAAATATCCAGCATCAGCTTTATACGTGGTTTAATAGGTAGGCAAACATGGTAAAAAATAGTTTCTTAATCACAGAGAAGTGAAAATAAGAAAGATGATGCCGTTGGTTATATGATTAACTTAAAATTCAGGAAAGATTTGTTTCAGTCTCTCTTCTGTTATACATTTCCCAAAGGGCTTGAGCCATGACACCACTTAAATTGCAGTTCTTAACTTTTGCATGCCTGGTCCTCTGACTAGAAAGCACTGTAATATCTAGAGAATCCTTTTGTATTACTTTTAAAACTTCAATAACAGTTCTATGACAGTTCTTCCATGCATTCATATCAATTATGGACAGAAATTTAAGATTCTTCTTCACTCCCTTCTATCCTAGGTAGAAGAACTATTTCAAGAAATATAAAAAGTTGCCCTTTCTTATATAATTTATAAGCCACTAGGGAGAAATACTTCACATGAAAAACAGAGCTATCTCAATTTTTGTACTCCCGTCATAAGTCATCTGACCAAAGATCAACCTCTCCCATCTAAGCCATCTCACTTACATCTCACTCTCACTCTCACATCTCACTGTCCTTTATTTTGAATTTAATATTGACTGTGAGAAGAGGATACACTTATGGTTTGGGAAGGGAATTTTTTATTGAAGAAGCAGATAAACTCTAACTTATGCAAAGCAAAAGCAACAGAAGGATGCACAGTTTCCCAGGTGAGATGGTTTCTAACTGTGCATTAGTGCCCAGGGAACTTAGGACTGACCAAGCCATGTCTGGGTGACATAGGTGTTTATGAAGGAATTAGACAAAGCTGTGGAGTGATGTAGAACTGAAAGTATGTCATTAATCATGGATTTCCTTTTAAAGTGCTGATTGTTTTCAGAATCAATATGAAAGAAGGCATGACTAAGCAAGTGTGATCATTAAATATATATACACACACACACACACATATAAAAGCTTGGCGGAGTGGTGTTTGTTTGTTTTGACTGTTCTGTATGCTTTGCTTTTGACAAGTGTGCTAACAGAATTGCAAAAACACACTAAAATCTTATTTCCTTTTATGTGGAAAGGTACACTTCCTGACATGAGCTTTGCACTTGCATTTTCTTTCAAATAAGTGAGGCCTTCTAAACTGGGGTGACATTTATCAAAAAATCAATAAGTCATGAAAAAGAATTCTCAAGGTCTCACAACCCAGAATTCTTGATTCAACACCGCTGAGTTTCTTTCTTAGAAAAGCCAGTGGGTTTTCATTCCATAAGAATAGTAATATAATTGATAATTTCCTTGTTTATGTCTCCTTTATGAGTTATAAAGTATTTCTAATTATGGTATTCAGTAAGTATGAACTTTTCTTGTAAAGTGGTTATCTCTAAAATCTTATGAGTCATTATTCCTGTTATTTTTTGTTTAAAATAATTAAAATTAAGCTGTTACAATATTGTTTGGAATACTAGGTACCTTGGTTATTCATTCTCATATACTCAGGGGAAGGCCGAGTGGTATTTTCATATGAATTTATCAGCTTTGCTTCAGGATAAACAGCCACAATTACATTACCCTTGGGAAGGAGGAGAGGGAAGTACTTAAAAAAAGGCTTAGAAGTCATCATTTAATCTTTCAGTAATGAATTCATGTGAAAGACATAGAACTGATGATTACAGGAATAATGTGTGTGTTCTTCTCATCTGAGTGCTCTGCCTTGCCTAATCAGTTTGCTCTGAACATTTTTACTCTGCAGTACTCTATCCTTCCTTTTGGTATATATCATTAGTTACCTGCTGAACTCTATGTAACTTCAGTGGAATTTTCAAACTGCCTTTTCTCATCTCCAAACTGTGGGAAAACAATCCTATAGCATGTTGATAAGACATACAAGATTGATGATTAAAATCCTGCGAAGAAGCATGAAAAGTAGTTCAAATTAAAAAGTTTACAGAAGGGAAACTGAAAGCAAATTAGGTCTCTAAATGTTTTGGATGTATTAATTTTGAAAAGTGCTCACGTAAAACTTATAAGAGTGACTTAATAGTTGAAGATTGAACTTGGAGTACTGAGAAGATGTATTATTTCTTTGAAATTTCTAATAAATGAAGATGAGAATCTGAATTTCAGGCTAAAGAAGGAAACACAGGATAGATAATACTGATTATTTATTGCTTTTTATTTTTTCTGGTAGATATGAGCAAGACCTGAGTATTTATTGCTTCTTATGTCTTTATAACCACTGAATATCTGCAGAACAATTAAGTCAATGTGGAAAGGAGAATAACAATTCTTTTAGACTGTTGCTGTGGACAAATGAAATAATATTCTTACTTTACTACAGTTGGGTACCATGTTTATTAGCAATTAGTTACCTGGCTTCTAGTATTTCTGTAGTGACAAATGTTTTATTCATTGTTTACAGTTTACATATTTGTCTTCAATGAGTAAAGATGGCAGAATAAGTTCCTTGGAAACTGTAGAATTTTGTTTACTATTTTCTTTGTGAAGAATGAGTATCCACTTAATACATTATCCCCAATAATAATTTTTATGCTCTGCTATTTCTAATCTGACATGAAAACTAAGAGTTTTTTTACCAAGAAGGAATAGAGGTTGTTTAAAAATTAAAAACAATGGTGAAACTAAAACTAAGTTTCACCAGAAACCAGATAATAACTAATGACATTAATAGAGGACCATACATCACCACTGCCTCCTTGTGAACTATTTTTTCCATAATGAAATACCTGATCACTACCTATTAAACTTCTTTTTGTACTTATGCAGAACCTAATTATTTTTTAATTAATTAGCTTTGGACGTGACATAACTGGTTTCTGGAATGGATTATTTTGCTTTGTGTTTCAGGCTGATTATGCCACTGCAGTCAGTCCCTCCCTGACTGTTCTGCATTACACTACTTTGCATTTCATTCAACCTACCTAGGCACCCATCTCTGCAGCTTGACAGTCATATTGACTATATGACATTTTAAATGCTGTAACAGGCAGGATCCCTTTCTGATTGTGGCAAACCACACGCCCATGACAAAATAGCCACATTTAATCCCATTTATAGAATATAAACTTCCTTCTATCTCAGTATGTTTAGTTCAGCTGTTCTATGACTCTTTTTTGCTTTCCTTCTAAACCACTTTCTATTTTTTCCCCCCTCATGAAAGCAAAAATTCACTCCTGTATCTCCAGGATATAGAAGCAAAAGATCAAGTATTACAAGACTCCTAATATAATCACAAGGGTGAGATGAATCAGAGAATTCAGGGCAGTCATTAGAGCAAAGTTAAGAATGTTTAACCACTGATGAAGTTTCTGCAAGATTATCATGTTATTTAGCTATGTAATTTTATCATGTAGAATCATTATCAATGTCACACACTCTTTAGTGCTGTGGAAGACAGATCTTTCCAGAAAGGTGGCATTTTTCATCACCTTCCAATTTCTAAATGACAGTAACTCTCTTGCATTTAGCAAAAGAGAAGATGGATTTGTTCTTGGTCCTCAAGCATTTATTTCTGCATACTGGTGTTTTCTAAATGATTGCCTTGAAATAGGAACAAGAATAGAGAATCAATCAACCTGAAAAGCATGTACAATAGCCTGAATTGCCTGAACCCAGACCTAACAAGAAAGTCTCCTACCCCTTTCTTCAGGAAATGTGCTGTGTATTCTTGATGATGAAAAGATGTGCATGAAGTTCATTTCATATAAACATATATCAGTGCAAACTGCATTCTGTGTCAAAATAGTTGGCTACATCAGCTACAAAAGCTTTGTTTCTATTTGTCAAAGACAATGAAAAATTGAGACAGGAAGCTGAAAAGATAAAAGTTTTCCATACCAGTATCTATGCCACTCACAGCTGAAGCATACCTGTGTTAATACGGTGACCACACTTACAGACTTGGGCTGAACTCATCAGTAATCAGGAGTTAAAATAGTGAAGACTCTAGAAGTTGGTTCTCTATCTGGTCCAGAGTATAAAAGTTTCTTGAAGCTTCTCCTTGTTCACAGACTTTCCCCCAGAGCTATTCAGAACCATATGGTTGAAGTATGAAAATTCCTACAGTGTAACAAATTAGATCAGTATTGGAAGAAATATTTCAAAGAAGCTAGTTCATATACGTGGTACTGTTATGTGGTAACATCCATATTAATGACATTGATTACAATAAGAACTATCAGGAAGGATTTTAATACATGACTGCTTACAATCTATTGTTAAAATGACAGAGGTGGAGTATGACAATATATGCATGAACTTCTGCGCAGAGTATGATGGTGCATGCAGTCCAGCTATGTACCGCAATTCTTACATCTTCCTTACAGAAGCCCACTTGCATATTTTTAGTCAAATAGGATTCTCAAGAATGAAATGGACATGAAAGCAAGACAGGAAGGACTAAAAGTCTAATTTCTACCCTAAGTTGAAAATTAACCTAAGGAGATGGGAGCTGCAGGACTATACTTACCTCCCAGAGTAGGAGCCACCTGATCCTTCTCTGCTGCATGGAAGACCAACAATTTAGACCTGACAGTATTAGCAGATTTGAAAAACATCTAGCCTCAGGTGTCCAACTGAGTGGCATGTAATACCAGAGGCCGCACAACTCACATCATTCTTTGTTTTACAACACACTGTTTTTATCCATTGAGAGAGGCCTGACATGGTTGCTGACACCTTGTCTCCTAGCATCCTGCCCTCAGACTGACATCAGCACGGTAGGCAGGATGCTGCCCACGCTATTCCTATGAGGTACAATTCTCTCATATAACACTACCATTGGTGGAACCATGGGGCAATGTGTCTCTTGTATCTAAAAGGCTCTTGCTGATAGACAAAACAAACATGAAGTGTCTCTGGCAACCAGCCAGAGTCATGGCATCTTACGATCTCGCATTTGCTGTAGGGTGAGTTGCCACATGGGAACTTTGTTGTTCCTGTTTCTTTCTGCATCAATAAAATTTCATTTTATAATGTGTTGTGAGGCTCCATTTCTGATCAGACCACAGCTGCTGAATCAATTTGATAAAAACACATCAGCATATACCATGAGGACTCCCAGTATCTTTGCTGCCACAGTCATAAATGTGTTTAATGAACAATGTGTAGAAGTTAAAAAGAAATTGAAGCCAAAATCAAGAGCAAAAAGAGGATGTTAGCAAGCTGGGTGGAAAGTTACTGCAACAGTTGTGTTAAATTTGTCATAGCTGTTTTGTGGAATTTGTTTTGTACTAGATTCTGCCAGGAGTTGTGGCATCAAGAGTACAAGGGTTTCATGGGTCAAATGAAAAATCTTTCTTGCGGAGTAAGAACTCACAACAGGAAAACTAAGAAAAATCATTGGATTCTTTAAGATTTGATGGAATTTCTTGTTTCTTGTCAGATGAATCTCTTACTCTCCGAATTACTGCCTTATCTACACCTAAATGTGCATTGAGAAATCAGCATTTGATGTGCTTTTCTTAAGTAGACTCCATGTATTAAAAAGGGATAGTGTTAGAAAATTACTTAGTGAAAACAGGGAAATCAGCCACTTTGATGTCATGACACAAAATCCAGCATCTGTAATTTTTTAACTCTCTTTTGTAGTTCAGGAATATCTCAGTAGCTTATCACAGAGCTGTTCAGCTATAAGGGATGGAAGATACTTTGGAGCATTTTTCACGCTGGATGTAATTGTATTTTTATGAATTCATCTTTCCTTGACAGGAACATTTCGATGTGCTTGATTTGTGACTGGGATATGGACTTTAGTGTAAATTCATGGGATATTAAAAAACAGGTTGACAGACAAACCTCATAAAAAAGATCTGTTAAAGAAAACAGAAATGAAAAAAAGGAGAAGGGCAAGAAAATATCATGCAAGAAAATTGACTACTTGGAGAGAGAACTCATTCTGTTGCTAAGTCTGAGTAATCCTGTACAAAAGTACTGTGGGAAAGTAAGAAATTAGTTCCATTTGATATTGAATTTCATCCTACCTTTTTTCTGAAACATGGTATAACTTGGAGATACACTGTTCATTAATCTAAGTTTTTCAGATATTCATTTATATAATGACATGAAGATCTAGATCACTTTTGAGCAAAAATGCTATTTTTAGGCTGACCTAATAGCGCCCAGGTGACAGTCTTTGGTGTGCATCAAAACGCTGAAAATATCCTGTTAAGTTCATTGGAATGAGTCTTTAACTCCTTTGTGGGAATGGTAGGAAATTCTGAAAATCAGAGATAAAAGATACAAAAGCTTAGTATCATCAATGTGCTGTAAACAGTAAGGGATAATTTTAGATCACTTAAAACCTTGTTTAAATTTTTGTCTAAAATTTCATACTGCAAGGTCGAGGCAAGAGAATATTATATTTTTGCATGGCATATTCTATGCTACAAGATTTCCTTTTGCTATTCAGATTTTTTAGCAGATTAATATCTTTGGAAACAAGAATTTCCTAGAGTTTAGTGGCTATTCTGATGATTACTGTGCTCCATTTTAGAGAGTGTTATCAAATTAGTGGTATTTCAGACTGAAAAATGGTAGAATGTGAGGCACCACCAAAGCACCAATGTAGGCACAGAATCAGAATGTTTCTAGAAAGAGACTCCTACCCAAATTAAGAGACCAGGAGGGGACATACAGGAGTGCAGATACAGTCACCGGAGTCTCAAATACGAGAAGACAAAAGCATTTTCATTCTATTTTTGTTGTTCATTGTTCAGTTGTGAAGGTCCAGAGGCTTAGCTGCCAACAGGGAACTGGCTGTGTGCTTCTGCACCACTGTTGGCACCAGCTCATACAAAGGAGCCTGGATGTCAGGAGTACTGCTGGGTAATCCGTATGGCAGATAACCCACTGCCATGGATGATTCCTGACAAGGTGGATGCACCTCTGCTGGCTCCATGCTGTAGTTGGCTACATTCTTTGGGGACTGTTGAAGTGCTGGGATATTTACATTTACCACAATTTAATGGAAATAATGAATATTCTCTTCTTATGAACAAGCTCTACAGATGATGAGTGCCAAAAAATGAATTACTTTTAGTATAATGAAGCTCTGAGAGAATGTCAGGAATATGTGTCCTTTCTAATAATTTTCATGTTTTACACCTTTCACTACAAAGATAAATCTCTTTGATAACTAAATAATCTGACACTTCTGGCTCCATGCTCTGGTGGTTCCACCTGCACATCATCCTTTGTTGGGTTGTCACACCTGAGTGTCACACTATGCCTCAGTAGATAGACATGTGGAAGCCCCATGTTGTTCCCCTGAGTGACCACATCTACATGCTGAGTGACATCGATCTCATAAGTGCAGTCTTATAGCATGAGGGGTGATGTTCCTTTTCCTGCTGCCCTCTTTGCCCTTTCAGCTCCTGTCAGGTGCCTTTGTCTTTGGTGGTTGCAGGAACCATCTTTGTGCTGTCCCAGGCAAAGCTGAGTATCCATCCGCCTCACTGCTCCAGCTGCTCCCTGACAGGCAGACACATCTGAGCTCCATTCCTCGGTGAACCTACAGCCATGGACTTCATGCTGTCAATCAGAGAGGTGAAGTTATTCATACTTATGGCACAAAGGGTGATTTTCCTCCTCCTCCTCCACTGCTTCTGCTTCCTTCTCTTGGGAGATGCCTTCTTCCTCTGTGGTTGCAGGAAGTGTCCCTGTCATCCCACACCAAAGCAGGCCATCCAGAAACTGTAAAGATTTTAAACTAGTGCTTTCTGCCTGTCTATCCATCTTCAAGACCCTTACTGTCAGTTATGGGCACTGTAGGAGTAAACACAATCAGCAAGTTGCTGCAGACAGACAGCATCTTAAATGTACTTTTTGAAGGACAGAAACATAATAAATTCCTGAATGTTGATTGAAAATTTTAACAGTGAAGAGGAAAGACTAGGAGATCAAAAGAAGTAGCTTGGACTTCTACTTTTTATTGTTTTAATATAAAAGAAATTCCTGAGCTTGCAGAAGTATGAGTTTATAGACAGAATTATAACTGTTGAAGAAACTCCATGAGAAAACAAACATTTACTTTGAGATCCTGAATGTTATAAAAGTGTTTGCTTTTATTACTAGGAATAATTTTGAGCTGGACTTAAGGGTTTAAAATCCCTGATGCTGAAAAATAGCTTATACACTAGACAACTGTGGAAGAGAGGGAGAAAGCACCTCAACTTGACATCATACCATTTTTTGAATAATAATAGTTCTTGTGATGGTTGCCAAGTGGGAACTCACTTTAAACTCATCAGCATTTTTGTAATATCTTATTAACCTTGCTTGCTGAGATTGTGCAGTTGGCCAAATTAGATTTTATGGTAGAAATTTCTTTGGGGACTCTGGATGTGCTGGGATATTTACATTTACTGCAGTTTAATGGAAATAATGAATATACTCTTCTTATGAACAACATCTACAGATGATGAGTGCCAAAAATGAATTACTTCTAGCATAATGGAGCTCCAAGAGAATGTCAGGAATATGTGTCCTTTCCAATAATTTTCATGTTTTATACCTCCCACTACAAAGATAAATCTCTCTGATAACTAGATAATCTGACACTTGTGGTACTAACAGGCTTCTGACTCTTGGAAACCCTGAGGGTTTTGGGTTTTTTATAAATGATCATTTCATTTTTGGTTCTTATTAGAGATACAATTAAATGGTTGAACAATGTAAATTTTTATTTAGTCTGTGTGTCATTCCATAGCATTACAATTTTATCATATATGAATTGTAGAACTCAGTACATATCTTCTGATTTCACACAAATAAACTAACAAAAGATTGAACAATCATAATTTATATTGAAAAGTAGCATCTCATTGAGCATGAATTTCCAAAGGAAAATTACATGTTAGAATGGAAACATACCCCTCATCTTTGACGACTGTATTTTGTGGCAATACTTAAGATGTATGATTCACTACAGTGTCACCACAGTACTTTCTTCTATTTTATTAATTAATGATTAAAAAAATCTGCCATATATATTCTTTTTCTAAAAAAGGACTTCAATCATTCTGTTGTTGATTTATATGCGATTACATCATTGTTAACACCATGATATATTATTAAATAGGAGGAGGGAGGATGAGTTTCTTAAAATATATCATCTTCTTCCCATAATACATTTGTAAATGGAAATAGTAGATACATTTCTATCCTAAGCAACATACTATCTTTGTAATTTCTAATAAATTGGTTGGCTTATGGCTGCCTGTAGTTGATGCTAAACATTCAACCTATATTTACCACTGGAATTTGGAGAATGTAGTACCATGAGTCACTCCCTGTAAGGGAGACTATTGATAAAAGTAAGTAAATACATTCACTAATAGAGATATGGAATTCTGACACAGACAAGATTTTCTAATGAGACTTACTTTGCTGACTTTTCCAACTCTTCAAGTTTTCTGTGCAGAATAGCATTGTCATTGAGTCTCAGCTTTGGCCAGTGAGTATTGACCAGAATTCTTAGAATCATAGAATCATAGATCAACCAGGTTGGAAGGTACGCATCGGATCTTGTAGTCCAACAATTCCTATCAAAATTGATAAAGGAGGATTGAGAATGTGAAATTTAGACCTCGCTGCATCTCTTCTGCAATCTATCTGGCAGTTCTTACACATGCTCATTGCCAGTGACACAAATAAGTTGTTAAAAATGAAGGGATTACAGGGTCTTAAGTGAGTCCATCCTTCCCTATTCTGAGGATTTGGATAAAGCAGAGAGAATTATTTCTAAAACATATTTACAGCACAGAAGGTTTTCTTAGACAGTCATTGAAGAATATTCCACTATCATTTGATTCTACTTATCAGTCAATATCATTTAATTTTCTTCCTTTTCCTGAAATGCATCAAAATAACAGCTTAGGGTTCTCTTATTCTCTATCAGTGTTGCATCTATATTTGGCAGCCATTCCTCAAAGGCAGGTAACCACACCAGTCCATAAAAACAGCACTACTGTGTGCATATCTTTACTAATGTTTATGTAAGTATTGCTGAAATGCAGAATATGAAAGATCAATTCTGCGTATATTTGTACGAAGTAAAAAGGCACTTAAGAGGGTCGTTACAGTATCAAATACTCAATCTAGAGACAGTCCCACCTGCGCTATCAGAAATTGTTAGCTTTGATGATTCCACATTATTATATACAGTGATTCCTGAAGAAAGTCTACTAGTATTCCTATAGGTTTCTTATATTATTTTAATTTTTAAAATCTGAAAATACAACTCTTCAGTGGAGTACATATCAATGTATAACTTTTCTAACCTGTTCAGCCTGACCGCGTATTCCCAGATGTGAACAACAGATGGCAAACAGATACATGCCTGTCACACAAGTAGAAAATAAGAGTTTATCTTAAAGAACTAGCATATGCTCTACATATGTGAAGCAATACTTAAAAAATGAAAGCAGGAGTATTGAAAGAAATATTCAGGGAAAACGAATAGGTGTCAAGCCCACTTACTCAATTCACCAGATAATATGGTGTTAAAAAAAGTAATTTTGCAGATGGAAATAGGAGATTTAAATGCTCTCTTCTGTGATGTCACCTAGTACTACTGAACTCTGCTACCTTAGAAATGAAATATTAAGTCACTTCAAAGGGGAAAATTGCAATGAAGTTGTTTTATTTCCTGCTACTGATGTCCATGAGTATTTGACAACAGAAAACATAAGGATCAGTCTGAGGTCCTTTCATGGTTAAGAATTAGAGACATAGTCTCTACTTCTCATTAATAATCCTTATTCGTGTATTTTCTTTTTATTTCTTTCATCCTATTATTTTGCTAATCGCTGTCAGTGAAAAATAAAGGCTCCCAAACTTACTTTTAAAATTTGTGTTCATTTTAAAAAAGCAATACTTCAGTCATAAGAACAACACCTCTGAAGATCAGTCCAGTGAAAACATAGTGTCCTCTTTCAGATAAGAACTATAGAGTACTACAGCATTTAATTTGAAGATGTTACAATGCTACAAATTTTGTGCCTGGAGGCAGCTTTGGCATATTTGAAAAACTGGATGGAATAAAATGTATACATGTTAGTTGATGTATATATGCAGTACGAATCTAGATGTTTATTGCAGTGTTTTACTAAGGAGAGATTATTGTCTCCTATATGGCTGTTTTTTAATCTTCCTGTTTCTTATTTTCTGATTAAATCTATCTCTGATGACAGTGTGTTCATAGGAGGCTAGGCTTTTGTTGTCCTGTTTCTACATTAAACCTAGGAATAGCAAGTGGTCAATTGTCTTTTACCTAGCATCATCAGAAGGAAAATTCATCTTACCTGCATCTCCTGCAATCACAGTACAAAAGATGTTTTCTAATCTCAGTGACATGGTGGTAGAATGTATTATTTTCCATCATTATGTCATTTTGGGTCTTTAGCATGTAAATTGTCATGTTCTATTCTAGTTTAAATGCCTTAGATAAAATTCTTTTCATAACCCACTGAAGGAGACATCTTTCATTGGCTTGAAACCTATAGATAAAATGTGCACTAAAAGAGACATATTTCTCCATGTCATTTCATAATAATTTTACTTAAAATTTATTTATTTAGTTTAATCCAGAGCACCAGAATGTATAAAATGTATCATGTTTTGAATCTGGAGAAAGTAATTCTGTAGAGAGTCCATTTACAAAAGAGGTTGTTCCTAGCTTTATTTTTTTATATCCTACTTTTTATATTTATTTTAATTGTTAAAACATTTACATCCTCTGATCAGTCCTTTGCAATATACCTTGATATCATTCAAAATACGTAGAAGAGAAAACAAACCACATTTTGACTTTCAGGACTTTATGCAAGCTTTATTGCTCCAGCGCAGGGTGAGTAGTGGCTTTGAGCTGTTTTGCAGATAAGACACATATAAGAGTCAAAGGCAGAAAATGAGACATGGGGAAAATGACTCAAAAGGTGAGTTTGTACACAGCAACATTGACATAATATTTTCAGAGTCCGAGTTATTTTCCCTCTTGATTATAATGGTCTTCTATTTCCTAACTGTTGAGCATCAACAGATTGAAAAATACCAGCTAAGAATGGAAGCAAAATCTCTAAACACACAATGGCCTTCAAAATTAGCCTTCAAAACTAAGTTGAAACCATAGTAGTGGAACTTGATCTACACCTGATATATGCTGATGAAGATCTTAAGAAATAAATGAAACTATGACAATGCAACAGTAGCTGAATTTTTAACTCCATGTCTATAAACAGTTGATAAATTTTCTTGTCCTGTGCTTGTTTTCAGCATCATCCCAGCTGCCAGATAAATGGTCAGTAGTCTACTTGAACAATAAATTAAGCTTCATTAAGAGGAATACATGTATTTTTCCTCTGTGTTGGTGAAAACTAATTAATAATATCTATGGGAGCTCTGAGAATGTTTTAGAGCTCTAACATTCTAAATTTGCTAGATGTTGAATTTAAATTATGCCTTTTTAAATAACTGTAGGAGTTGTTGTCTCATGTCTAGTTGTCATGAGACAATTTTAAGGATAGATGTCAGTAAGATTTTATTTTTGAAATGGCAATTTTTGTTTTTCTTGGTTTTTTTTTTTTTTAAAAAAATAAATCAGTTTATATTTCACTGCAATTCTCCTGTGAATTGTGATTTAGCCTTCACTTAAAATTTTTGACAAGAAGTAGCTTCTATCCATAATGAAAACTTGTGATTTACTTCATGAGGCCATTTATCACTAAATAATTGAACCGTAGCCTAATAAGTAAACTGTGGAGTCTGCAGAAACCAATATAATATTCATATTTACTAGGAACATTCCAGAAATATCTGTAAACTAAGAGTTTTTAGTGTAAAAACTCATGATAATCCAAAGCAGACATCTCACCATCCTGCAGACAATCGAATTAAAAAAACAGAGAAAACCAGGTGAAATAGGATTAATCTCACCCCTAACAGCTAGGCATACAGTGTTCATCTTTTCTCAGTGAATATTGCAAGTGCTTCCAGAAAACATGTCAAAAAACCTTCAGCTTTCAGTCAGACAACTAAAATTAAAGAACTGAGT
Organism: Coccyzus lansbergi; assembly: GCA_033558105.1. NCBI lineage: Eukaryota > Metazoa > Chordata > Aves > Cuculiformes > Coccyzidae > Coccyzus > Coccyzus lansbergi. The sequence goes on along the minus strand of JAUMJK010000305.1, from coordinate 4,205,279 downwards.
TGATCTCTAGAGTTTTTACCACTCTTTGACTATAGAGGAGACTTTGTGAATAAGATAGGTTAATGTCTGATTTTGACATTACTCAAGTGGGATAGGACGTGTTGCAAAGTTTTGTTCATTTGTGGGCTAGCATGGGAAAAATGACAGAGTTGGCATGCTAGACAAAGCCTTTAGCTCCCACAGATATTGAAAACACAGTCAGTCCAGGAAAAGGGAAAATGGAATGACGTGACATGCTTTATAGATGTTGCAAAGTTACGTTGTAAATAGAAGAGGTGAAGGTAGTTACTGGAGAATTGCAGAAAGACTTTACAAGTCTACCATTTTGGTGGGGAAAGTAGGAGATAAAACTCAGAGTAGGTGAATGTCATAGAATCATTACGTTGGAAAAGACGTCAGAGTTCAACTTCAAACGTATACATCCACTACTGAATCATATCCCTAAACACTTCATCTACCTGCCTTTTAAACACCTCCAGGGATGGTATCTCAACCATTTCCTGGGGCATTTCTGTCAAGAAGTAAAGATAGGGAAAGAAAATAACCCTTGATTTGTACAGAAAAATGGTGGATCCTGAAGTGGCAATTGTCATTCTGGAATGATATCTTGGTGTTACCACAGTCTGCCACGTGAAAACATCTGCTATAATACTTAGAAGGCATGAAAAATAGGTACAACAAATGTTATGAAGTGTTCAGAAACAAATGGAAAATAAGACAGAATGATTATTCTACTGAATAAATTCATGACAAACTAACCTCCTCATTTGATACTCCGTGTCTGTAGTCCCCCGAAAAAAAAGAAAGGACATACCAGGAATAGAAAAAGTTCAGAGGAACAGAAAGATGATGAAAGGCTTAGAATTGTTTCCATCTGAAGAACAGTTTAATAGAAAAGTATTGCATAACCTGGGGAAATGAAAATATCACGCCAGTGTTCCGTTTCACACACAGGAAAAGCTGAAGATGAGACCAAGACTGTTACTATCAATTCATAACATTAGACTTTTTTCCAAGCAAAATTCAAATAAAGTAGTAGTTTTCTTTCCAGAGTAAGAAATAATTATTCATACTTAAATTTCATTGAGTGAAATATTGATAGGAAAGTTGAGAACATATGAAAAAAAGCACTACTATTTTGCCTTCCCTTTCTCTTCTGAAGGATTAAAGTCAACATATCGACCATATAGAAAGTCAGGGAGACATAAGATGAGCTTGTGTAAGTCCCTTTAACATTACACATGTAATTAAAAAACCATTGTGTTATGATATATATATATATATATATATATATATATATATATATATAGCTAGGGTTTAAAGTATTTAGCAAGTACCTTAATACTACCTTAAAGACATCAACTCTCTTAAAAAAGCATGTAGTTTATGCAAAAATGTAAGAACAGAACTTAATGGTAAGCAAAATTAGGGCAGGTATAAAATGGAGACTGAATCATTCAAATATTTTAATAGGAAATAGATAAATAAATGAGTTACTGGGTTTCTTAGTGCACTAGTAACCATAGAAACCACACTCAGACATTATTTTCATTCACAAAACATTTTTTGAAGAAAAACAAGGAATTCTCTGAACTAATTGATGGGTTTGATTCCGTAAAGTGCAGCTGCAGACTGGTTTGTGCTTGTTCTAAATGCAGTGAGCTGGGCACCTGCAGCTCTGCATAGATATGAAAAAACCCTTGGAGGAGAACAAAAAAGGAAGGGAAGAAGTGTTCAGGTTACCAGCATAAGAGCAGAGCTTTGGAGGTTTCTCCCCAAGAAATTTTCAAAAGATATCAGGGATGGATGCCACATTTGGGGTGGTGGAACTACCCAGCTCTGAGAAGAGTACTAGGTAAGATCTTCCCCCTGCTGAGGATAGCCCTGACTCACAGCTCACATACTTCAAACTCTTGTTCCTGAAGTAGCATTAGAGAGTCGAAATGTAAAAGGCACACAGAAAATAACGTAGTCTGGCATTTAAAAGCTGAAGATTACACCGAGGTAAATAGACCAGAACACCTGATTTTGATCTATGTCATCTTTGTGTATGCACTCTTTGTGACTGAAATGGAAGGAATATATTAGGGGTGTACAGAATGAGTGGCTGGAACACATCATTCATTTCCCATTATCAAAATAGAAAGCATTTTCCTTCATCATTTGAAAAGCTATTTTTGTTCTTCTTCTAGAAAAAGGGGAATGAGGAAATGTAAAGATGGTATTATTATTCGTTTACATTTCCTCTTTCTCTTGGTCAACTTGGCAGAACATGAAAAATTAAGAATAAGCTTGAGTTGGTTGCAAAGAAGAATAATCTTATCCTGTCTTTCTCTTCATATTAAAGAGTGCTAAACACAGAAGAGGATGACCTGAAGTGCTCTGAACTGCTGACATACGGAGAAGATTTATGATATTTTTTCAGCAGAGTAGGAAGTTTATGATCATCAGTTTGATGTTTAAAAGCATTGCTATACTTTTAAACAAAATAAGTATTATAGTGCATCACAATCATATGTAGGCTGTGTACCCTGATGGAGTTTTAGGTTCCTCTGTAGTCTATATACTAAACAGTATGAGTTAAAACACAGTGTTGAATGGCAACATTTCTTTGATCTGTTAGATGAAATGAAATATTCCTGTGTCTTCATACACAGTTATGCAGTGTCAAAAGAAATTTCAGGAGAATAAGCACAACGTAAATTGTAGTCCAGTGTATTGAAACTGCCATTATACTTATTATTTGCCAGTTTCAAGAACTAGGATTTCCTGTCGTGTCAATAAGATGAGGTATTACACACTTAATTCAATTTTATATTGTTAATGCTGATTACCAGAAAGACCTGGATTACCAAGATATCTAGAAAACACTAAAAAACATTAATTTCTTAAAGTGATCTTCCATATCAAATGGGCATGCAATTTTATCCCTATTGAATGCTGACTAAATTAGTTTTGTCTTTTTAATAGTTCTGCGTGTGTCAAAATACATCTCAAATTGTATGTGAATTCTCATAACAGATATGTGAGAACACTAGCACATTTTATGCCTATACCTACAGCTGAAGCTTAAACAACAAATATGTGGAAAACTTTGGGTTTGACTATGAACTTGGATTATGCAGTTCTTCAGTTATAATTACCTGAGTTGCCCATGAATTTAATTAGAATTATGCAGTGCCAACTGATTTTAACATTTTAGAAATTGACAGTTAATTAGCTGAAAATCTCTTCTTATGAAACACAAATCCTCTTCCTGTTCTGTTTTACATTGTGAATAAAACATTGCTCCATTTGTTTCTTTTTTTTTTATCTCTTGAAAGATGTAAAACTGTACATTAGATGATAAAATATATTGATGAGTTTTCTCCTAAAGTCTACAGTCCACATCACTATTGATTGAGGCATTAGCTAATACTTTCACCACATTACTGTGAGATCATAGTCAGAACCACAAACCTGTATCTGACTTATTCCATCCTCTTTGGTTATTTGAAAAATGTTACTCTCAATAAGCCAATGAATGTCATTTTGTGTTAATTATTAGTTTTAATGACTGAAAATATTAAAACACCAAGGAATTCTATATATACAATATTAGGAGTTTGCATGCGATTCTATAAAATATTTAACATTTAAGCTATATCACATAGTAGAGGTGGTAACAAGCTATAATATATCATGCTTTCAAATCTTATGAAGTTATACTTTACTCCCAGAAATAAGGAAGACAGTTTCTATTCCACATCTATTTATTAACTGATCATTTTTTCGGCATTTTTATGAGACCTATTTTACTGAGAGTGGTGTACATGCACTTTATTAGCACTGTCTGACAATTAGTCTGTTATTTCTTTAAAGCTGTTGTGAAATTGTTCAAAAATAAATCCTACAAGCCTGCATACTGGATATTTCTAATTAAATTTTTGGAGGAAGTGTTAAGTGGAAGGGAATAATTGGCAGTCACAACACTATGTAGTATTAATGGATGGAAAGAGGAACCAAATATATTGTGATCCCATGGGCATCTAGATAAATAAGATCCAAATTTTTAGGCCTGTCAAAACCCCAAGCATACCTGAGTCCTTGCCTATACAGATTTGATGGAAAACTACACAATCTGTCCAAGACATTCTGTGACTATGGCTTGTCAAGGTGATAAATCTGTGTTTAAGGTAGTCACTGGCATATAAAAAAAGTTCATCAGTCACATGACACAGAGGACAGACTCCATCCAAACTCTTTTTAAAGCTTCAGATTCAGTAAAATCTTTCTGAGAGGGTCATTTAAGCCTTTATCAGCCCTATGTGTCTGTCTGACTTGATAAGTGATAAAATATTTCTTGCTACCCTACAGGCACATAGGCAAACTATAGCATATATGTTCTACTTAACCTAACAGATACGTAATATTTACCTATATTTGATCTAGGTTTAGTGTATGCTACAGAAAGATCTTTTACCCTACACATCTGGTAGGAACAATTGCGGAATCAGAGAGGAAAAATTAAAGTGTGATAACATGCTTCAGTGGTCATAGCTGAGTTAATCTAGCTGCAATGAAGACACATACCTCCAAGTTAATATGGGAGAGGCATGATGTGATATGACAGCAGAGTAATTGAGCCAAAACATACAGCCTATGATAACTCAAGTTGTTCACGTCCAGTGTAATATTAGAATGTAACCCTTACTGTATACCTTGGTGGGACAGTTCAAGGCTAAAATGCCACTTAATTCATGATAGGAAGTTTTTTTTTTTTGATGGATGAAGCTGAACTTGAGACAAAATTTAGTGGAATTGTGAAAGAAATTGAAATTTTTATTTAAACATATTTTAATTTCACAAATTATTTGTCATACCAAGCTTAAGTGCAGAGCAGTGGGCCATTTAAGTATATAAAATACACAGTGCTGTCTCTCTTGAGTTCATAGGCAAAATGCCACCAGATTTCAGTGGAACTAAGATTTCATCCATGCTGTCCCATAATTTACCCCTTAGCTTTGGGCATAGTTTAAATCTTCAAGAATGAAATGTTGATTTAGGAAATGTAATGGCAAAACACCCATGAACGTCAACAAATCTAAGATTTAATACTAAAAGTTCAAGCAGAAAATGCTGGATGATGCATCAGCGACTGTCAGATCGAATCTGAATTGGGGCAGATGTGTTATTGGAGAATATAGGCAAGTGAAGGGTATTAGGAATATTAACAAAAAAGGAATAGCAAAAAATATCAACCCAAACTTAATTAAATAACACCTACATAGCAGATTAGCAGCAAAGGTATTTGAATGTTCATTTCTTTCCCTAGAGTAGCACATATAGTTTTCATAACAGAATACTTTCACCTCTCTTCTAGCTACTAGTTCTCTATCCAGCTATGGAAAGAAAAATCTACTTGGAACAGCCTAGACAGTACACTTGTATTTTATAAGAGCATAGTATTGAAAATTAATATTTATCCTTCCATTTGTATATTTGGAAGAGTGCTGCTGAACAGATCTCTCATGAACATATATCTATAGCGGCCAATGCAGGGAGTAGCTGACATGTTTCATCTTTAACATGTAAAATATTGACTGAAAACAAACAGAATAATTTTGTGCATACAACAAAGGCAAATAAGTAAATTAATGATTGAATAGAGCATAGAATACAGGAGAAGTAGCTTTGATCAAACTGAAATAAGTCTTGGTCCTGCAGCAATTGTTTCAAAAAAACTCGTTATTTTTAAAAAAGATGAAGATTTAACGTTAACCTATATCTACAAAGCCAGGCTAGAACACAGTTTTCTCTCTTTAAAAATAACACAAGGGAATGAGACACAACTAGAGCCTAGACCTATCACCAAATCTATTACATTCACATGAACTGTGAAGGAAGGGACAGTGTTCTGGTCATGAGGATATATTTGCTGTTACAGAGATGGAATATTTTTGGCTTTGAACAACCTTATAGAACAGTTAAGCAAATATGTATACTTTCAGAAGGTTCTTGTTTGCTTGATCTTTCACTGCATCTGCAGTTAACTAGGGTTGTCTTACACTGTCAGTTCTGAAAATATTTCACTGTGTACTGTCTTCAGTGTTATCTTTAACTTGAATTCATTTTTTATAATACAGTGTATGCTACGGGTGCTAAGCTAGCAGATAACTTTTTTTCAGGAGCTACACATTTAGGGTTTTAGTTAACATTATTTAAGCTTGTTGCATTTTGTTAATCCTGTGCATTCTATCTGATGTTAGATTTTTTTTTTCTCTCTTTCTTCTAGATGGCTTGCACTGCTGATACGAGAATGAATGGCACAAATCCTGATACCTACATATGTAATAGTAAAATAATTTATTTTTTCTCTTGCATTATACTTCCTTGTTTTCCACTTTACTGGGGAACTATAGCTTGTCTTAGTTTTCAAGCAGACATTTAAGGAAATTCTGTTATTTATGATACTTCAACTGCAGTCAAATAAGTAGAGCCCCATATTATTCAAGTCAACTGTTTAATTAGCACATGACACACTGGATAATAAGAACAAAATATTTTATACTGGTTCTAATAACATAGAACTGAATGTATCACTTGTTATATAGTACGATAAGATATCCCCTAATGGGATTAAAGTTTTTTAACCTTACAACCTACATTACTTATAAAAGAGATGTTTAAACTTTGTAATGCACACAAGTGTATGTAGAGTCACACCATTTTAAAACTAATTAGTGTTTAATAAGCCATTGGAAATGTTGTCATTCAGCTCTTACAAATTAATCCTGATCTCTTAACACATGCTGATATTTTGTAACAGTGATTATTCTGAAACAGGAAAGGGATCTGAGTTAGTCTGAATTAACATAAACCGTTCCCATGATTATTTTATGTAATTCCAGCAGAGAGGTGTTAATAGACTCCTCATGACTTGATAGGAAAAACGCTGTAACAGAAGTATTGAAAATCTTTCTTCATGATGGTCAACATTTCTCAAGAAAATATGTTTAATACAGATCAAAAAAGAAGACAGAACCATAGGGTTTTCAGAATGACAGTCTGGGCTACAGTGATGTACCTTCTTTGTTAGCAAATTACATGCAAACAGAGCCTGGAATCTGCTAATAAACCTGGGTTCTTTCCAGCTCACACACTCCCAATTAAGACTCTGTGTTGGAAATAATTGACAATTCTGACTGAGTTGCATGTGTCAGAAGGGAGTTCAGTCACTTTCCCCAAGCTGGACTGGCTATATACTACTAAGAATAGTAGTAAATGCATTTATTCACAAACAGAGATGCATACACATGGCAACACTCACAAACATTTCTAGGTATATATGAATGTGTTGGCAGATATACATGTATTTATATAAAAACCTGTATGCATTATCACACTAAAAAATGCTGGGATGTGCCTGATACACACCTGTAAGACTTATTTTTAGAATGGTTAGCTGCAAACAGAACATAAGACTTGCTTTTGTACAACGGCCCTGTTCTCACCACAGAGTTGTAAATTGCACTGACTTCATAGCTCTGCTTTTCCATTTTTGCTTTCAGTGAGGTGTATGGGTAGAAAGGAGGGCAGTAAACTTAAGAAACTCAATATCACCAGCAAACTGTAAAATCAATAATTTTCTATACGGTCTGCATTGATGACAGTGCCATGAATGGAAGATAATATTTTCTCATTTTTATATGATATAAATGCACGTATACTTTTGTGTTGTCAAAATTTGCAACAGTGAAATTTCTAATTCACAGAGATGATTGGGAGATTTATGTGAGAAAGAAATTTCAAACTTAAAATATAAAACCAGGAACTTACAGTTAAAAGAATATTATATTCTTTTTTTCCTTTATATTTCAATTGAGGCATTCTTGCAATGGCATGATTCTGGAAAAAGGTAAGGAATCAAAAGAAATCTGATTTAATGTCTAATTTTGAATAACAAATGAAGGCTTCTCCAAGATCATTGGCAAACAGCATAAGAAGAAAAATTCATCTAATAATGGCAAATTATTTTAACAGCTCACAAGAATATAAAAATATCGTGAGACTGAGGAAAAATTCTGGCCAACAAAGTACTTATATATATTTTCAATCCTTTTTCCTTTTTTTAATTAAATATTTTTTTACAAGCTAAATAGCTGCATAGTAATTTGTCTTCTTTTATTACCTTCCTAATAAGGTAGAATGCAGATTAAAAGATGAAAGAAATGAAGCTATAGAAATTCTGAAACAGATAAGAGACTTTGGATAGGCGGATTCAAAGGAGGACAGGAGAGGGAACATACAAACACCAGGAAAAAAAAAAAAGCAGCTCATCCAAACTACATTTAATAGGGAGTAATAAATGACAGACGGATTCAACCCAGGGCATAACTACAGCTGCCAGTACTGCTTGATTTTCTCATCACTCTTGAATGTTCATACAAACCTATCTAGCTGACAATACAATTTTGTAAGATAAGTAATGCTTGAATATACAGCTGCTGCAGTCTACTTCCTAGTAAAGATCCTAGAAAACACACTAGACCCTGTATTTAAATTCTTCACGATGTATTTTTTTTGGTGATTCTGTGGTTCTCTGGTTCTAAGCTGCAGGGCACCTGGGCTCTCTTGGAGACTCCTCCCTCCCCAGGTGTTGCTGCTTTGCCTTCTCCAAGGGATCCCTTTTTCTTGGGGGGGGGACCAACAGCCTCTAGCTGTGCCCGGCCGGGCTTGGGTGAGGGATGCATCTCCTGGCATCACTGCTGCCCTGGCATCACCGGTGAGTCCCCATGGCACACCCTGCATCCCACGGGATTGTGGCAGCAGGGGGGGAAGAAAGGCTGGGGGGCCTGGTGGCCCCCCAGCCAGGTAGGCAGGTAGGGATGATTGGGAGGGTCGGTGGCTGCTCCAATCTCACCTCTTGATCCCTCTGTGTGCCCTGGGGCTGGGAGGAGTTATCATTCTGGGGTGGGTGATGGGTAAGTGGTGGGACAGAAGCCCTTTGGATTGGGGCTTGTTGCTTGGTGAACTGGGGGTCCCTGTTATGTACCTGCTGAGGGGCGTGGGTTAGTGATTGACAGGGATGGTTGGACTTGATGATCCAGTGGGTCTCTTCCAACCTGCTGATTCTATGATTCTATGATTTTCAGTCAGTATCACTTGCATGGAATCGTATCTTGTGAGTAAGTCACTTTTCAGACAAGGCTGTTCACCAGAAAAAGGAATCCCTTTCAAGTTCTAAGTGATAACACAAAAGGCACTTCCAGCAGAAAAAAAGATTGAGACAATGCTGAAACAAGGGTGTCTTAACCTTTTAGTTGACACATACGCCAAGCACCGTTCCTCAAAAACTATGAACAGACACCACCATGCTTACTTGGAGTCAGACCACTTCCATGGAAAACCTGACAAGTAAAGGCCAAAAGCTCTAATACTAAACTACAAATATATTTTCTTAAATTCACGTGGAGGCCAGATCATACACATGACCAATTTGATAGGGAACAAAATATGATATTGTGTTTAACCTTTTCTATGCTGTTTGGGATATTAAATTTTTTCTACACTTTTGTCCAAGACATAACTATTGCATTCACCAGTTCATTGGATTAAAACCTCAGCTAGATGACCTCTGTGCAAACTCAAAGAGTGTGTACAGTTCATATACAACAGGCATAGGCATGTCTTTTGTAGTTCGTATCTCTCTCAGTTAGAGGCCTTTAGTGGCCTCTTCTGAAAAGTTAAGCTACTGAAATATGCAGCCTCTCTTTCTCTCCTATTCCATCATTTCTTGAAATAAAATGTTGTATCAGGAAACAGATGTGAAGTGTTAAAAAAAGAAAATACTTTTTAAATATTTGGCAGTAGACAAAGAAGCATATAGTTTTTACTTCTGTTTTGAGGCACATTTAATGAGGAGCTCTAACACTTTGCAGAGAATCACAGTAATCCTTGAGTAGACCAAGCTGAGAAGATAAAAAGAATGGACAACTTCTTATTTTGAGGTGAATTATTCAAATTTACCTGTATCGGTCATAAGTGGGAGTTATGGAAGCTAATTGAAACCTGTGAAATGAGTAATGGTTTAATCTCATTTCCCCACAGCTAAGAACAATAAATTTTTGTCAAAAAAAAAAAAAAAACAGTTTATAGAACTATCTTAAACTCTACAGCAGGCTTTTGTATAGCATTGACACACTGTGCATTGACAAGTTTAAGCCACCATTGGCCTATGCAAAAAAGAAGTCAAAGAAAAAGTTGATCACTTAATCTGTGTTAGATGATGAAGGTCAAGTGGCTTTATCTGAGCTCTCTCTGTCCTATAATTATCTCTCAATGAAGATTAAAGCCTACAATAGATCATAATTTTTGATCAACAACATTTACCTTAAATACACGTAAATATCAGCATCTGTTTTCATCACAATTGTCATTACATTCACTCATTAATGGCCAAACTCTTTAAAAACATATTTGTTTGATAATGTTCTGTTCCATTTCAAGTGAATGCTAAGAGTAGTCCTGTAATATGCAGTGGTCAAAGGAAACTGGCTTTCTAGTTACATCTGTTGTTGAATGAAACAAGCTTCTGAGCTATTAATTCAGTAGAATACTAGTTACTACAAACTCCAGGTGAAGAAATATTATTTCTCACTATACATTGTCATCAGGAAGTGTAAGAACAGTAGTGCTTCTTTTATGGAAATGCTAATAGAAATCCTGCCCTATCATCTGGAACTACCTTTGCTCTGCATTTAAATTCAGAATTGCTGTAGAGGAGAGCACCTTACTAAGAAGTGCGTCAACCCTTCTTAATCAGCCCTTTGCAGAAACCCAGCATGAGATGGTACATATAATTTTGCATGCTATTGCACTGAAGCATGACATCAAAGGATAAGTTAGTCATGGTATTTCTTCAGGCTGAAATGATCTGATTTATGCTTTTCTTCAAAACACAAGAAGTTCAAAGCATTGATGACATTTTTTTATATGAAAAGGCTTGAGAAACATTTTCAACTATGGAGTGAAAAATCAGGACATATGTATGAATTAAATGTGATGGTTGTGATAGCAGAAGCAGGATAAACTTTGTCAGGAAAAAGTTCAATATCAAGAGGTTGAAGCGTAATAAAAAAAATCTAGTGGAAAGGGAGAACTTGCAGACAATAGTAGTAAATAAAAATTTATATGTACTAGTTGAACACAGGATGACCCTGATTCTCACTCTAATCTACCTAACAGGAAGATGTGATCCTATAATATACCAGTAGGGATTTTTCTAATAAGAAAATATATTATGATAATGATTGTGTCATTTTATGAATTACTGGCATTTTTATATCTTGACTACTCTATATAATTTTTGTAATTCCTATAGAAAAAAAATCAAAAATAAATGAATTTGTGATAGTTTACAGAAAAGATTGAAAAGCCCATCAGTAAGTTTTTCTTGTACTCCACATACTGTACTTAGGCAGTGTAGTAAACGAAAACTACATTTTCGTATTTAAAAGTGTATCAGAATTAATGACTCCAAAGGGATAAACAAGTTTCATCTGGAAAAATGTAAAGAACACTGCACAGCAGCAGTGATTCTACATGCACACATATAGACCAAAACATGGAGGTGGAAAATGTTACAACTCCTCTAAATGTCCAGCAGAATGTTCCTAACTGTCAGAATGACATCTGGTGTACTTTTAAAACAGAACTGTGACAAAACCCCTTAACAACTTGTTAACAAGCAAGCACTTGTGTTCAGTGACTCTGGAGATCTCTTCCATTGCCACTTTCCTATAAATCGTAAGTCCTCTAAACCTATAAAATTCATGCACACAGTGGGCAGTGTCTGTGGAAAAGTCAGATAAAGAAGAACTAAGTTAGGATTTTTTTTCTAAATCTCTATTAAAAATATCAGACATTAACCTCTTAACAATCTTCTTTTATGAGGTATATCCCCTGTCTGATGGATATATATGCCTTAATCCATTACATTTACCTTCTCACTTTTCTTTCTGCAGGTAAGCAGAATTCTGACTGAGGTTATAAAACATTTTAAACTTCTTGAACTTGTAGTTATCTGCATCCCTTTAGGGATCTTGTTGAAAGCTCTGGCCTTCACATTTTGAAAGGTGCACGGTGTATTGAGATTTGATAAGCGTTTTAAAAGTGAGCATTGATCCAGTTGTTCCATGTATCTAGAATGATCCATATGTGCCTCCGGATGGATGGTATGTCATGATTGTTAATTGATTCAGGGGAATCTAATGACAATCTTAAAAAATAATGATTATGCATTTCATTGGTTACCAGTCTAATGCTAATTTTGAAATTAATTAATCTTATGGGGGAAAAAAATTCTTAGCATTTTATTGGTTTTGAATTATGAAACTTCACAATACATAGAATAATTAACAGTATGCTTTAGTTGGTGAAAGAAAGAGGAGATACTTCTTCAGTTCAGTCTCAGCACGATTAATTCATAAGCCAGATTCCCTAGTTGTCCACTCACAAGTAGTTCTAATCTGTAATTAACCAGCTGCTTAATTAACAGAGTTTAGCAAATAGTTCTCAATGAATAATTTATTTGATTAATTTAGCCTTATTTTTTTTACTTGAAAGATTTCTTCAAAAGAGACTGGATTTTCCAGATAGATTTTTTTATGTAACATTGAAAAACACTTTCTGAAAATAATTCTTGGTTTGTGGTTGATATTACTTAAGTTCATACTATTAGTTCTTATAATTTAGATATCCATTCAAATCCGATTATTCCTTGGTGATACATATGTCACCTAGCTGGACATAGTTAAAGGCAACTCACTAATCATATTTATTCTTTAATATCTAGCTGTAATATTCACAGGTCATAATATGAAATGTCCTGATCAGGTCACCAATCCACTGAGTAGAAGCTAAATAGTAAACAATAACCACAAGAACTTACAAAAATTCTGAAATTTTATCAACCAATTAATTTGAAATTTAAATTTAAAAAGTTTGTGACTCACTGAAATGATAACACAAATTAACTACAGATGCATTTTATTATTATTGGAAAGCAGATGTGGGATCATCAATATGGCAGAAAGGAAACTCATTGTGTCTTTTAACTGGACAAGAATCTGAACATTTTTGTATCTTTGAGTTCAATAATGCATATTATCAATGCCTCCAGAGTCCACTGAAGTAGTTAAATGAACCTCCACTGCTTCAGTGTTGGCTGGATCACACCAATAAGTACTAGAAAATGCCATTTTCCTGATTTAGAGACAGTGAAATCACAGAATCATTTGGTAGTTCTTTTTTTTGGAATATATACAGTTATTGTTTTAGAATGCACAAAATGCACTGAGGACAAACAGTGGAAGTTCTTAGTGTCAGGCATGGATAACAGAGTAGGAAACTTTCCCAAGGGAGCCCAGAAAGGTGATCTGCATGATGGACTTCACTCTGCAGGCTACATTTAGCAGTAGGAACAGGAGGTGACATTAGCTAGGTTAATACTTTGTCACATTTTCGTCCTAGAAATTGATGAGCCTTTATACCCTGTGTGCACACTGGTTTAGAGAAGCTCCTGAAAAACAGAGACCTTGACCAAAAAAGTCTCCTAGCTAGTTCTCTGGGCACGTGTGTTAGTAACAAAAATGTACTTTCACATACTGACTTATTGACTAGTTTACTTCTCTCAACAAGGTAAAATAGTTTTATCCCTCATGAAGCACTTAGGTTATATGTAACTAAATTTAATTAACAGCCTACAAAACTGGATTAATCACTTAATGTCATCAATTGACCATAATCTATGAAGCACAAGAGGGAAAACCAGTTAATTTGCCTTTTATCTGCCTTTTCAAATCAAGAGCTGTTTGCTTTAAAAATCTTTCCAAAAGAATGACTGAGTAGTCTTGTTTTAGTTCACTATAAATATATATATAAACTATATTGTATTTGTTGTAAAGCTCAAGGTTGACTCTTCCATGTGGAATCATCTGAACCACAGTCTTGTCTTACTCATGGTAATATTGTTTTCTTTAGTATTACTGTTCTGTGATATTGTCTTTCATGTTACAAGGTCTTTAAAACAAATCAATGCCATAATATCGCTTAAAAAAAAATATGTGATGTGGTTTCATACCTAAATATTGACATTAGAATTACCTGCATCTCAGTTTCCATTTGGGAAAACTCAATAAAACATATGAGGCTTCAGAACATATTGACTCTTTCCCTATTAACAGCAGAAATAGCACGAGGCTATTTAATGACTACATTCAACTACCATATCTGACAGAATCAAAAGAAGTTTCACAATCTGGAATTTATACCTGTCATATAGTAAACTCCAACCTGCAAAGTGCAGTAGTGACTGTCTGGAGGATTAGTTGCCTTTTGATTTAAAATGGTGGGGTTTTAGAGGTATATTGCCAGCTGGTGAAAGTGTGGAAAATTCATGTTGGAGAGGTACACTGGGATGATGAACATAGCATTTCATGATTTTTTCCTTCAGCATAAACTCTACCTTCTGTTCAGTTATGGGGGCACTGAGGTACCTGAAAGGTTATAGATATAAGTGTTGATTGAAAAATTGGCCAGATCCTATAAATGTAAGTTCTTGTTTTGAAAATGCATAAAGCCTGAAAGAAAGCATTATCCAAAATGATAAAAAATTAATAGTTCTTTAGATGTTCTTTTAAAAGAAAATAAATAATTCTCAAGTATCACAGAAAGGACTACACAAACTGGAAAGGACTTGGTAGAGGTCTCCTGCTCATAACGGGAGGTACCTCATACAGTATTAGTTGGATTATGTCCATTTTGAGAGACAGATGCTGTGCTAAAAAGGTCCTAAGATATGCAAAATATAATAACCTTTCTTAGCTATTTATGAAACACAAAAGTACATAAATGCCTCCAATTTCCCAAATTTCTCAAAATATGTTACAGTTATGCTTAAGTAAAACACACTTTATATCAGAGAAGAAAGTTTTGTAGTATAGACTTTATTTAGCATGCAGAATGAGATTTTTAACTGAAGAAAGCCATAACAACATTATATTCTGATGATAAGTAATGATGATGGGGCAAGAGGTAGAGGAGGGTTTCACAGTGGCTGTTGCAGGCCACAGTAAATTTTTTTTATTTTAAGATAGGCTGCCAAACCTCATTTATTAAGGCTCAATAAAATGAACCAAATAGTCACATTAAAAAGGAAATCAAAGCCTTTCAGGGTCCTAGGTCCAAAGAAAGTGCTCTAGGTATGACAAATAGAGCTGACTCTGTTCACTTACACAATTGATTTTGGTGCTACCCTCAAGACCTTTCTGAGCTATGTATTTGGATTGTGCTGTATAATTTACATTGAGTTATAGATTACATTTACTAACCCATGTCCTTCCTGTCCCTACAAAGTCACACTGCCTTCATTTCACCTGCCTCTGCTGTTTATCTGGGATCAACTCATTCTCTGAGTTGAGAAAGTTAATACAAGGATCCATGAGTTTTGTCTTCAGTGCTCCGCACTGCCATTCCTCTCCAGGCTACCTCTAGGACTGGATGGCCCGGGAGGCTGATGGTGTTCAGCCTCCAAGCTGTAGATCTAAGGCCCTTCCAAGAGAATAAATCTGTGTCTATTCCCTGTTTCCTGGTCACTGCTGGTTTTAAGATTGTCCTTTAAAAATGCAAAGAGGTAAATAAGAAAGTACAGGCCTTTCTCTAGCTGTGTATAAAAGCTAAGAAGGTGATGGGACCACAGACAGACCTTTCCTGCCCGCAAAGAGCAATCGAATCCTTTCCTGAATGTGAATGTTTAGGGCTTTCTTTTAGGTGCCTATTTCAGCCTTAAGGATTCTGGTGACAAAAGTAAATCAGGAAAAATTCTTCTCCCATAGTTCTCTCCAAATGGTGCCCTCAGTTTACTATGACTTAGTGCTGCTATTCTCAACATGCATTAAATGTCACCTGAAAGTACTCTCTTTCAAGGTAGAATACAATACTCCCTTTTTTTCTGTTCATATTAACTTGCAGTAGCACCACTTTCTAGGGTGGGGTGCTGGCTGTCAAAATTGCATTTTCTTTCTCAGTATATTGATAACAGCTATTTGCTGAACCTCAGAATGAGTACATGTTCTTCTAAGAAACCACAACCAGAGTGGGAGTGTGAATGTCGAACAGATGCAATAGTTCTTTGTTTAAAATTCCCACTAGAAATCTTAGGAATCTTAAATTATTTGGGTTATTAATTTACTTAATGGGCTTGCTGTTCTAATCTAGGGTCAACAAATATTTCTGTCTTGCAGAAAATACTCACAGCAGGATAATTGTTTTCAACCCCTGAATTTTAATTAATCTTAAGTTGCCTGAAAAATATATACCTGTTTTATTGCATAAACCTGTTTTATTGTATTTTGGAAGAACTATTGTTCCAATTCAAGGTACTGATGGGTAGAAGAGAGTGTTCTTAAAAAAATCTACACACTATTTGTATATTTAGGGCAAATTATTTTTCTCTTTCACAAATACACTGGCAATGATTTATGTTCTGTGTTTTAGAGCATTTATAAATAACGGTAAAAAATGGAAAAGTCTTAAAAGGAACAGGTGTTCAAACTCTCACGACTGCTAGAATGGATGTGCATATAGATCTTGCTTGTAAAAAGGGTTCTGGGAATTATTAAAACTAGAGCTGTGTAAGCTTGGGGCTACCTGCTTTTGTAACAGGCTCAGCAAACTGACAAGGATCCTTTCAAAATTGTCAAGTGCTATGTGCCTCAAAGGCAGTTAGAAAACATTTTTTAATTGTCTGCGAGAGTATGTAGGGGTTAGAACAGTTTAGGAAACAAGTATTCTTACCAGACCATAAAATTACACCAATAATGCATTTTGTCTTTCCTTATCCCACTCTTTCTTGCTTGCTCATTGCATACACACAAAAATATAAATATTTTATTCAAAACATAGGATAAGATGATACAGAAGGGCACAAATCTTAAAACGTTAAAAATACATTAGAAACACCTTAGAAAACTGCAATTTTTTTCTTTTTTTTTTTTTTTGTACAAATTATTTTGTGCAGGAAATTCATGTTCATTTAAATATTTGAGTCAAAGATTCAAATGCTTGTCATTTCTTGGCTTGCATGGTAACAAATAGGGTACCAACTCTGCTTTAGAAACCACCAGCCAGGTCAAAGGGCCTCAGAGAATCGCCAACATAAATGACACTACTGTAACAAATGCTTACATTCTTGTATTCAGATATACGTATAAGTAAGCGCCAGAGACTGAGCAATATGCATACCAAATGTTCCACTGTAAATATCACATACCAGGAGACAGCGAATGTGTCCTCTCTTTACTCACAGATGTTATGTACAGAGTGTTCAGTGGATTTGAATATTTATAATAGTGAGGAATTGCTGTAGCTATTGCTGTAGTTATTTTTTATATGGAGATAGGGAAGTTTAACTTAGTTAAATAAGTAAGTAAACTTGTTTGATTATGACAACAGCACAGACAAACAAATTATTTGCTAAAACTTCCCATATTCAATAGCAGCACATTAAAAAAGACGGCTACCTTGGATGTGAGTTTCTCACACTTCTGCGAAAGTGACAACAAAAGGATTTAAATTAATCCCTCAAAATATAAATTAATTTAGAATTAAAGTTCAAGTGGTCTTTTGTTATTCTTAGTTTGCTCAAAAATGACATTGCAGTTTAAATATATATAAAAATATAAACCCATTTTAGACATACGTCAGCAACATCTTTATCCAAATTGATATGTAAAATAACATGTTAGTGTATTGCTAATTCCAGGTGGATTACTATAAATGCTTCTGGAAGGGTAATCTGAGAGAGTCCTCCTTTGCAATAGGTTGTTAAGAATTGTTTCCGAAAGAAAGCTACATGAGGTCATAAGTCTTTTATGATTTAAGTCTGTCTGGAACTGGAGCTCTGATGTACGTTTCAGGAAGCGCAGTAGCGAAAGGAAGTGAATTACAGAGAAACAAGAATCTTTGGGACTCTAAAAGACAATGGTTATTTGTGTCTAGATGCATTGCATTGATGAAACTAATTCACTCTACACTTAGTATACCTTTGCTGTGCTTTAAACCTGGAAAAAATTCCTTATTTTAGTCAAAATATGAAAATTTCTTCCTGAAAAAATCCAGGGAACTCCATGTAAGTCAATTGCAGTTTTGCCTCTAGCTTTATTTGTACCATCTGTCACCACAGATAATTTCATCAGATATAGGAAGAGAAATAGCAGATGTTAGAAATTTTTATTGTGCATCTATAGGCAACATAATGAAACACAGAGGCTGCCACCTTCAGATGCATATTGTTGATGTAATACACCACCTGAAAAGGTAGCTCTTGACAGACATACCTTGAATAACACTTTTCCCAGGTGCCATGCCAAAGATTTCTCTGACAATAATCCACTGTACAATATAAATAAAAATATTTATTAGAATAGTGCATGGTGAAAAAACATATAAATAACTATAAACTTGCCCTTGCCCTAATTTCCCTTCCTCATATAGTTCAGAACTAATTTTTGTGTTGCTGTCATTGCTAGAAGCTATTTCTTATAATACAATAGCTCTCACCAGAAAATAGATTTATAGAAACTTTACATGTTTCTCAGTTATTTGGAAATTTGTGTATTTTTCCATACAGAAAATTACTTTGTATGGTTCTTAGAAAACAACTAGTGCTTGAAGAATGTGTCACATGAACGTTCCATGAAAATCAACATCTTTTCTTTTACTGGTTATGATTAGAAAAGAATCAAACCCTCATTTTTATGTAACAAAATACTTCAACAAAACTAGAAAATGTTGATGGAAATATGAAAGCAAAAATTATTTACTTATGGCAGATATTACGCTTGAAGAGCTTGTTTGTTTCTATCTGCATGTAAAAATAAGTATTTGTAGATGTAGAAATTTTATTGTAACCTTCTCTAAAACAACTTTATCTACTTACATTTATGTGATATGTTATATCATATCAAGGTTTTAGAATGGTATGTCTTATGGATTTTGTAATACATTATCCTGTAGTATATGAAAGTGGTAAAACAACTTTATAAGTCCAGGACTTAGGGTAAAAATCAAATCACAGCTTTAATTCAAAACTGAAGTTTCAAAGTCAAAATTCGAGTACTTGTTGAGCTGCAAGATAAGAATATGGTCAAATTTACTTCAGAAATTTAACTGGTGTATTCTTTGATGTATGTCTCAAAAGAAATGGTTTTTAAAAAAATTAGAACAACATCCTTTCCAGTTAAAAGAAGTTATGAAAACATAGAAAGCCTCCCCTTCCCCACCAAAGCAAATTATCCTTGAAACATTTGAGATTTTGAATTCACTGTACATCTGTGAAGTCAATAACCTCCAATACATTCTTAGCTCCAGTGACAGTAATGAGTTTGTTATCCTGGCTGGTGTAATCCTGGAAGTAAGGTCTGGTTTTCTTTCTCTTCATATGCGTTATTTTTTCAACCAGATGAATATATTCTTTGATTTTTTTTACTCATGTAAAAAGAGAATGTGTAACACTGAAAGCAAAACAGCAATGAAGCAGAATAAGAAAGTGTCAAGCAAGTCATTTAAATGTGACATATTTTGTAAAAAATTAACACTATAATTCAACAGTGCTGCTATCTGTAAATTCTTTTTCGTGTAGTTATGCCATTCTGATTTTCATTGTACAACCCTTTAGAGTTTTTGGGTAATGTTAATAGATATTATTTTCTTAATATGTAAGGATATAGGAACACAAGTTGCATTATCAATTACTCTTCTAAGATAGACCCTCTGGAAATAATTTTTAACTCTGTAACTCACAGGGAAGGGACATTTCCTAAGGATTTTTCCCCTTCTTTGATCCTACTAAGTCTTTGATCCTGTGAGGATTTGCACCCTATAGGAGGGTGATTTTCTACCAATTGAAGTACAAAATATCTGAAACACTTGTGCTACATAACTTGAGGAAAAACTCTGTTCATCCTGCATTATTTTTCCATATTTGCTTATTAAAGCAGGGGCCAGAAGTGGTAAGAAGTGAGGGCACAAAAGCAGCAGAAAGAAGGGAGGGGAATTGGAATCTAAATTGCTAAGAAGCTCTTGTAAGGAAGTATATTCTGTTAGAAAAAGTTGTTGGTTTTTTTTTTTTTTTCCCCATGCAGTAGGCTATTCTACCTTCCTTGGTCCTAGCCAAAGAATTGTTAGTATTTAACTACTAAACTACATCCATTTCACCTATTGACACTTACCATGTATTGTCTCATAGAACTACTGCAGCATGCTTATCAGTTTGTCTGCATATTCAGATGAACAGATTACTTTTGCAGTTGGAAATTTTCATCTCCAAAAATTAAGCATCTCTTTTATCTTCAATTCAATAGAATGAGGTTACATTTCAAATGACCTGATTGATAGTGTGTTTGAGTTTTTCAGGTTCTAGTTTACTCTCACAAGAACTATCAGAACCTGAACCTTAGCCATTTTGAAAATATGCTCTCTGAAACCCACAGCTGGGATTTCAAAGGAAAGAGTCATAAGGGTACAAGGTTGACTCATACTACGTAAACCTATATTCCCATTTGCCTATGTGTTTTCAAAAATCTGACCATCAAATTTCCAACACTAGGCACCACAGTTGCCAAAAAAAAAGTATATAATAAAAATAAATACAAAGCTTAGGAAAAAAAGTGAATAGGCAATGAATTGGTTTATATTGTATTGTACTTGAAACTTGCCTGTTTATCTACATTTCTAACATATCTCACCAAAACACTTACTACAATGTGATTAAAAAGGACTAGAATAAAGCATATTCATAGATACATATCAGATTTTTAGTGACAAAAAAAGTTCCAAACCAATATCAAGTATTTCTACACCCAGTTGAGATTTCTATAGTCTGTTCTTTTCACACAATAACTCCAGGAACACACAACAAGATTTTATGTACATGAGAAGCAAGACAGTGTGTACTTGACCTAAATTTACTATGGGTCTCTTTGCAGCAAAATATTCCATGCATTTTTTTCTGAAATTTAAAACAATAGTTTACCTGAATGAGGCATTTGGAAAAATGTTTGAAATCAGAAAACCTTGCGTGAATTTGTCTTCTGCTAAATTACTGCCTCTAAAGAAATTGCTTCTGACATACACTGATATATTAGAATTTGAATATTATAAATAACTTTTTTATCATGATGAAAAAAACCCCAACTTCATAGGTTAAAAAGAAAACATCTGTGTTGTCTTTTGAAGAAGTGCTTCTTATCCCCTATTGTGATGATAGATTTAAATGTCGATCATACCAGAAGCTAAGTTTTTAACATTGGAACAAATAGATAATCCTTCATAAAATTTTGGAGATGCTAATATACATTTTTTTTCTCACATTTCTATTTTCTCCTCTCAACCATACCTTTCTTGTGTATTGGATGTTACCTTAACTCCAAAGAGCTTTTCTTTCTGTGAGTACAAACATCTTGTTCTTTTTTAAAGCAAAAAATCCAAGGCTTTTTCTTTGAGAAAATAATGACTTGCAAGAGAGAGAGAGTAAATATTGATAGAGGTATGCCTGCTGCACAGGGAAAAGTCAAGACTTCAGATATCACTGAGAGAGATGAATGAAAAGCTGTGTTTGGTGAAAGTCTCAAGTTCAGTAAGGGTGAGAAAATGTTAAGTCATCCTACATCCAAATCTGCTATGGATTCAGGATGTTGATGAAATGTTGAAGGTACTGAGAGTTAAATTGACATTAAATACAGTTTCTTCAAGGGATAGAAGGGGTAAATTTTTTGTAAAATTTCAGAATAATTAGTCAAGGATCATAGACTTACTTCACCATTTGGTACAGCACTTTGGAAGTGAGGGAAAAAAAGTATGTGTTCTTAAGTCTTAGAGAGGTGGTAATGTAAAGTCAGCTTTTAATGGACTATTTTGTGAAAGATTTCACTCTTTCATCATATCACATTGAATGCACAAACATAACCTGTTGTATAGAACATCAATTCCATCCTTCAAAATATTACCAGTTCTAATGATTTTCCTTATTTTAAATGAATTTCTGTATATATGTATTTTTTCCTTGCTCAGGGATCCATAAGAGACCTGTGTTTTTAATATGAACTCTACTTTTTCTCAGGTAAAAATTCTTTTCTCATGTGTGTTTCAAGTTGAGGTTTTTTTTTTCATTCTGAGTTACAATAAATTCCCTCCAGTATCAGCAACATCTTTTGTTCACACTTACACAGATACAAAATGAAGAAAATTCCATTTAAGTGAATGCAGTTCTGTTGTACTTCACTCACAGTAGCAAGAAGCAGTTATGTTTTGGTTGGAGGTCTGACTGATGACTGTCAATTGCAACTGCACTTTGATTCAGACAAAGTCAGTCAGATGCAATCAGAAATGTTGATACTGAAGGGTCTCTAGGTCCATAAAACCATCAGTAAAAATCTCATTCACCTCGATTTTTCAGCCCTCTATGTGCCACTATCTAGTGCTAGTTGTGATCCCTGGGTGCATTTTGCCTAGGGGCTTGGACTATCAAAGATGTGATGTCATATCTGCAGTTTCTTATGGAAGTCTCAGATTTCCTTATTATCCTAAAAAAAGAGAAGGCATAGATGTGTGGAAAGTAGGATTATGCCATGTATTTGTATCTGTTGACATTCTACATTGGGAAAGGAAAAATGCCAAAGGAAAATTTGCCCTGAACTGAACAAAACAATACAGAAAAAAAAAAAAAAAGCTGCTGCTTAGAAAGCATTTCGTATTTCTATTAGAAATCTCTGGGGTGGAAATTAGATACTGTTAGACTTCAAGAAGATTTAAATGGCCATATAAGATGGATGGTGATGGACTGCAGATAGTATGGGAAATAGCACTGTGCAGAAATTCTTTTTAATCATTTTCATAACTAATATAATCTCCGTTCAAGTAATATAATATGAATTGGATCCAAGTCTGCTTTCCACTGTGACAGCACACAGCAACAAAGTCGAAGTGATTTTAGGTTCTACCTGCAAAAAACTGATGGAAAAATATAATTAGTACCATTTCACTCTCTGGCTACAAATCAAATACGTATCTAGATATTCTTGTGAGAATTCCAGCAAGACTATAATTAAAAGAAAAAAAAAGCTCCCCATCATAATGAGTTACAAAGATTAATCAAAAATCCTTCATACCTTTTCATCCTCCCTATATAAGTATATTATCAGACATAAAACAGTAAATTCACTGCTTGTTTTAGTGAGTTGACTATTTCAAATTCCTTATTTAATGTCTTGGTAGTCAAATTTCTTGAAGACTTTAGAGAAGTTAGATAACTTACACCAAAAAAATGAATATTAAAAAAAAAAAAAAAACAACAAAGAGAAAAGTACAAATAAATAACCAGCTTTAGTCTTAATTGTAAGTCACAAGGAAAAGTCATTTCTTTACTCTTCCCAATGTTTAGTTTTAAATGTAAATCATAAGGGTAAGCCGCCCTTGTATGGTTAAAATCTGCAGAGTAACTACCTTATGTCTCTTGGGAAACTGTTGGGAGTTTCCTTTTTTAGTTCTGTTGGTATCAGAACTTTTCAGAGCTAACCAGAACTATATTTATGTGTAGAAATTGGCCTTTACAGTATGAAAAATGAAAGTATCACTTCATTCTAGTACTGAAGCGGTGCTGTACCATGCTCTGACAAAACACAGTGGGAAATAAACCCTTGAAGCGCTTCTTGGGCTAAGCAAGAAAAAGGCAAAACATAGAAAGAGAAACATAGAAGAAGTAAGTGGTATACCCACAAGTCAATACTATGGCAGAGGCATTGAGCAAAATCCTGTGTACTTGAGGATCACTGATATTGTGGGACTGCTCTGGCTCCCTCTTCTGCTTTTATCTCTCAGAGGCTCACCTAGGAGAAGTCCACCAGATTTCTGGGTGCCTTCCAGTAGTTATGGGTGCTGATAGTAAGTCACAGTTCTTCCATGATTCTTCAGATTATTTCCCCTGAATATAGAGTTCCTTCTAATGTTTGTTTTGTGTAGCCATTTCCATGCTAGGAGACATGTAATGCTTCTGTTAGGAGCAATAAGATGTAGTTTCTTTGTGCTTGGTAATCTCAAGAGGAGGGTGCCACCTGGCTCTTATTATTTTTTAGCAAGTTACCTCTACTTTCACTGGAAAATTACATTTGTAAGGGTCTTTTTACCAGGTTTAGGAACTCTGTAAGTGGGATTGTATGTGATTTATGAGTAATTTCTTGGCTAATATATAAGTACATGCAATAGATGTTGGTGAATAAAGTCAACGGGCTAAACATTAGTATACTCATCACTCCTGATGCAAAAACATGATGAATCTACTAGTCAGGCAACCACAGTTAGACAATGACATATCTGTTGCATTGTGCTTTCTCATGAGTGGAAAATAATTTCACCTAATTGAGTCTTTCAACTGTATTTCTTTTTTTTCTCCCTCATATTTTAATGTATTTTCATGCCAGTGTCTTTCTCTCCAGATCCTCAGTTATTAACTGCCACCATCTCAACAATTTCATTTCAGTCTTTGCTTTTACATTTCTCATCTTGCATGGTTTTCATTTACAAACTCTTGTGTGTCAACACTACTCTTCAGAAAAGGTAAAGGAAGGTCACATAGCTTTATAATACAAAACTGTGTTTTGTGTCACACCCAGGATGACTCAGTGTACCCAAAAAAGCCAGTGGCATCTTGGCTTGTATCAGGAACAACAGGTCCAGTGAGGTAGTTCTCCCTCTGTACTCAGCACTGGTGAGACCGCTCTCAAATTCTGTGCTCAGTTCTGGGCCCCTCACCACAAAAGGGATCTTGAGGCTTTGGAGTGAGTCCAGAGAAAAGCTATGAAGTTGGTGAAGGGTCTGGAGAACAGGCCTTATGAGGAACAGCTGAGAGAGCTGGAGTTGTTTAGCCTGGAGAAGAGGAGGCTGAGAGGAGACCTCATTGCTGTCTACAACTACCTGAAAGGAGGTTGTAGAGAGGAGAGATCTGGCCTCTTCTCCAAGTGATGGGGGACAGGATGAGAGGGAATGGCCTCAAGCTCCTTCAGGGGAGGTTTAGGTTGGACATTAGAAAAAAAATTTCACAGAAAATGTCATTGAGCACTGGAACAGGTTTCCTGGGGAGGTGGTGGATTCACCTTCCCTGGAGGTGTTTAAGACACGGGTGGAGGAGGTGCTGAGGGACATGTTTTAGTGTTTGATAGGAATGATTGGACTCAATGATCTGGTGGGTCTTTTCCAACCTGATTATTCTATGATTCTATGACACTACAGTCTGTCAGCATTCTTACTTTCAGTGCAAGCAGGCAAGTTTCATCCCCTCTACTTTTAGCCAAATAAAGTCAAAGATCAATTGGGTGCAAGTATAAGGGCACTCTCCTGGAATTAATTCATCCTGCCATAAGACAGCTTTCCAAGTGAGGTGGGGTGAATCACAATCAGAGGTTTCTGCATCGATCCAAAAATAGTCCAAAAAAGTTACTACTGTTGTCTGAAAATCTATGTGCATTGCAGCTGGGGGGAAGGATGTTGGAGGTGATTATCACCTTACATGATCAAAAAGATTTTGTTGTCATGATACAGTAATGGAATTCCAGGAAACTGCAAACAGGTACATTACTACCTATGATAATTTCAAAAGGAACATCTTATAAGAGCTTTTATATGAAATTACCAAGAAGCTAGCTTTCAATTTACTCTGAATACTTCTTTTTTTTTTTCCTTTCTCTCATGCCTACAGATCTGCCTTTTTAAAAAGGCTTCTCAAAAAATCTGATCAAATAACTTGCTCAATTTAAACTCATTTATATGAGGTTTAAGAAAGCACAGGCCAATGCTTTCTCTAAATATAAAAGCAGATGACAAAAAGAGAATGAAAAGCGAAGAATCAAATCAACAGACTAAAAACTATTTGGATGCCATCTCATTTATTCCAAAGAGCTAAATGAACCAAAAGAATTTCTACAGATAAACATTTATAAAGTTGCTCAATGGAGTTTATCTCAAATCAAGGATTAATCTTATGAACTTGATTAGAAAGGCTCCTTTGCAAATAGATATCATTCACTTCTTAAAAAATGGATTTATTTGCAGGTAATAGCTAATTAAAAGTAAAAACTGCCTCTTCATACTGTGGGCAAAAAAAAAAAAAAATCCTATAATCCATATTGAAAACTAAATTACTTATGACAACAGTGAACAGAGCTATACTGCTATGTGATAGTGCTGCAATATGCCCTGTCCCGTTGAGAGCTCAGCCCAAGATCAAAGAGGGGTTTTGCTTTGTAGACTGATGGAGGCTGGGAGACTGTTGAGATCTAATGAAAAAAATTTCCTCTGGGAGGTTTCTGTTCATGTATGGATGTCCAACATCCACTATGAGATAACTGAGAGTGGCATGAAGCAGTAGCTTCACATATGCAGAGACTTTCTGCTGCTTGCTAAACTCTGATGGTAGAGCACCGTAAAGGAGGTAACACCCTTATTTAGTACTATAATATACATTTCTCATTCTTTTAAGATGTAAGAAGAGACCATAATGTTGAGGTTGGAGAACAGACCCTATGAGGAACGGCTGAGAGAGCTGGGGTTGTTTACCCTGGAGAAGAGGAGGCTGAGAGGAGACCTCATTACTCTCTACAAGTACCTGAAAGGAGGTTGTAGAGAGGAGGGAGCTGGCCTCTTCTCCCAAGTGACAGGGGACAGTACAAGAGGAAATGGCCTCAAGCTCCAACAGGGGAGATTTGGGCTGGATATCAGGAGGAAGTTTTTCATGGAAAGGGTCATTTGGCATTGGAATAGGCTGCCCAGGTTAGTGGTTGATTCACCTTCCCTGGAGGTGTTTAAGGCACAGGTGGATGAGGTCTTGAGGGACTTGGTTTAATGTTAGATAGGAATGGTTGGACTAGAAGATCCAATGGGTCCCTTCCAACCTGGTTGTTCTATGATTCTATGACTTTGTAACCTGTAAATAAGGTCACCATAGAAGCAATGCTGAAAATTTACTCAAAGGATACAAAGTCTTACCAAAACTTTGTGTCTTGCAGTGTGCTATAGCAAGCTATTCTTGGCATCCATTCTATGAGTCTCCTCAAAGAAGCAAATTAAGGTTGAAAAGTTAACTTTTGATCTAATGGGATTGCTGAACTCTGCATCATGCCCCTAAAATACTGGTAGTCTAAGGTACATCTATGTTATCAGCATTTGCATTACTATTAAATTAAATATAACATTAATATAGCATTATATAGCTGGCCTAACACAGTTTACAAAGCCTTTGAGCTTATTTGCCATTGTAAAATCTTATTAATTCTACTCAGCCAAAATGAGAAGGACTGGAAAATGCCAATTAACTTACATTACTTAACATACATACCTGAAAAAAAAAAAAAAAGAATCCTAGAAGCATTTGTAAAAGTTTTCTGGGAGTTATAAATTATACAGACCTTGAAACAGAATACAGCTGTATAGATATGCAACTTCCCATTTTCCTGTCTAGCCCTTTCCTTCTTCTCAAACCTGGCACTGCTCACACTGTCCCCGAACAGACAATGACAAAGCTTAGGCAAGGGCAGAGGCAGATCTCAACGTCCCAATGCCTGGTTAGCACATTCTGAGAGTGGGAACTGCACGTGGAAGTAGTGAATCAGTATGTTGCCTGGTTTATTTCCTTGTTCTAGGCTACTTTATGTGTGTTTTAGATAAGTCAAACATTGATTAGGGTCTCTAAAACAACTTATCTTAAAAAAAACCCAAACTAAATGAAAGCCCATAAATCCCTCAAAAAACCCAAACACAAAACCTGGCCACAAAACCAGAAGGGTTGTTCTATATGTTCTCAGTTTGCAGCTCAAGAGCACCTATAAGAAGTAGCAGTGTCCCAGGCAGCTCCACACTCCCATACATTTCAGCCGTCCCACTCCCCATCCTTTCTTTTTTCCCCACATACCTCAAGGGCACATGTGCCATCCTCTGGCAGGCACACCACACTGGAAATGATAGTTGGAGTGGGAAGGAAAGTCTCAGAACAAATTATTTATGTTGTAAGACAAAGAACGCCTGAATCCAGTGGTTTTTAGCCCAATTTTATAATTGTTAGATTTTTTAAATTACTATAAACCTTTGCAAAGCTCAGTTCTGACAAGTGACATGGTGAAATATTCTTAAAATATTCGCATGAGCAATTGGTTAGGTTTTGAATAGGGAGAATTTCTAACAGAGACTAATTAGACAAATTAACTGACTCTGAACCACTCTTCACTACTAATGGTAACACTTCCTGCCAAAAAGGTGAAAAATGTTTGGTCTTTGTATGTTTCTTTTCCTTTATTTCCAGAGCTCGTTCTATAACAGGTATTTAGATCTCTCTATTCAGAACCTGAGTTCTGCTACAGATCTGACAATTTTTACAGTAGACCTGTCTATAAAGCAGTTGAACTGGGAATTCATACAGAAGGTTCCAATTTAGCTCTTTAAATAAGAATTAAATTTTAGAGAAACCCTATTGCCTGAGGCTACAATGCACAACAGTTAAACAGGAGACTGGAACAGACACCTGGGCCTTGGATAATTTTGCTATGAAGAGTTTCTGGCTATTAAAGTGAAGAAAGTTTAGAAAAAAATGAAGATTATTTTTGTACCTCTTCTGAGTGTTCCCAGTTTTTTTGCAAAATGCTCACAAGAAACACATCCTGAGGGCTGCATTGTGTGGTAGGGAAATGTCATTCCTCTTGTTTTTCCTGGAAGAATTTAATTATCTTTCAAGTTTTATTTTCATACTTTTGGTTTATATGTTATATCGTTCGTCACAATTGCTACGGTCATGGAGCTTCAGGAGTCTTTCAAAAATACTTGGACTTTGACAATTGCTTCTTGCCATGTACCGTCATAGCTCTCAGGAGACTAGCCTTCAGTTCCCAGATCTTTGGTTGGTTTGTAGGACAAACTTAATCAACTCATTTCACCTGCTTCAATACCCTAATTCTACAGTTGTGAAAAAAGATGTTCACTGAACCTCAAAATGCCAAGACAAGTATGTTTATCAAGAGAGCACGTCTTAATATTAAATTGGATGTAGTTTTAGCCTGGATAGAAGAATAATTATGTTTCTTCCTAAGGGGAGATTAATTTTTTTTATGCTTTGTCTTGTGATTCAAAAATCCAGCTGGACACAAAGAGTGATCAAGTGTGCACTGAAAAAAGCAAAAAAAAAAAAAACCCAAACAAACATTAGGCCTCTCAACTGAGATACATTTTGTAAATTCCTTCTTTTTAAATTCCTTAGAAGTCTTGTAAAATCTGGTAACTAATACGGTCCCATTGCAGGTTGGAAGAGTAAAGAAGAAATAAAAGATATCCTAAAATTCAGAGTGTGAAAGTAAGTACATTTGAAGCAATCAGAAGTTTACAAGATTTGTCAAATCTTCCTCTCCCTTGTGCTGTAGTTGAGATAAAGAAAGTTTAACATGTAAAGCAAAAGCCATGCACACAAGCAAAGACAAATAAGGAATTCATTAACTATGTCCCATCAGCCAGAAAGAGTTCTACGGTCTCCAGGACAGCAGGATTCCATCGTATGTAATGGTTACTTGAGAAGACAAATTTCATCACTCTGGATGCCCTTGCTTCCTTCTTCTTCCTCCAACTTTTATTTGCTAAGCATGATGTCCTATGGTATGGAATACCCGTTTGGTCAGTTGGGGTCAGATCTCCCAGTTGTGTCACCTCCTAGCTTCTTGTTCACCCCCAGCCTACTTGCTGGTGGGGTGGTGTGAAAGAGAGACTCTGTGTAAGCACTGCTCAGCATGAATGAAAATACCACTGTACTACCAACTGTTTTCAGCACAAATCCCAAACATAGCTTCATACTAGATGCTATAAAGAAAATTAACTCTATCCCGATGAAAACCAGCACAACTTTAAAGTCTGTGTTTTCTGCATTTAAAATTCAAATATGACCCTAAAAAGAAGAATCGAACTTCAACTAAAGGAATATTCTCCACACCATCAAATAGCAATAACATTGATACCTCTAAGCTTCCTTTCCCCTCTTGGAAGAGGGTTCATTCAAGGAACTAAGAATGCTGATTCAAGTTTTTCACTAGTTGCCACAGCATTGCTTCTCAGCACCAGAGACCGTATATATCCTTAGCTATTTATCATTCCCCAGTAGGCAACCAAAAGGATGCACACGGTCCTTAGCTAAAAAAGAAGGAATAAGGCTTTCATCTTTGCTCCTGTATATTCAGCAGTACAATTTTGCAGCACTTCAATCAAATATAGGTAATACTAATGGCCTATGTCCTTGGCACTATGTAAGTCATAAGAAAAACAAATATTAGTAATAGTAAGCATCCTCATTATGGACAAAAAAGACAAAAGAGAGATAATAAACAGTCTAATGGAGAGGATTTAATTGCTTTTTATCTTGAAGTAATGATTGCCCTGGAAAACACATGTAGCCTGGAACAAAATAGTTGAATTTCTGTTATCTGGGATTTTGTGGGGTTTTTTTTTCAAACTTCTAATCTATTTCAGGTGAGCAGATTTTTACTTAAGATCCAAAATTCTGCTGTTGACAGGATCTTAAAATTGCTTTCACTTTGGGACTTCCTCTTTTCTGTATTTCCTGACAACTTAGTCTAAAAGAATCCTGGACCTGGATAAGATACATTAGCAGTATTTGGCACGGTGTTAGCTTCCTATCTTTAACATAAACAACACATTACAACCAGTTATAGAGGGCAGTCCCCTGGTCTGTTGGTGTGAACACTACTGATGGGTATTTGTGTTAGAATCTGCTAGAGCAAATGACTCTTTACACTCCCAGTGTATTTTACCTGAAGTTTTCAGGCTCAACCCTATAGCCTTGTTAGGTCTCGTATTAAATGAGCATTGCTACTGAAACCAGCGAGACTGGAAACAAAACATCAAGCAAATTGTGGAACCAGACATCATATTATACTAGAAAAGAAGTTGCTGATTGGAATGTGCAGTAAAATATTTTTTCAATGTATTCCTAGCCATATGATGTTTTTATATTATTGCATGAGTTGTAAGAGAGGACATTTACAACATCCAAATACCAATTACTAACAATCTCTTAATGAGGATCTGCTTGTCCTGATGTAACTTTGTCCTTTCAAGTTACTACCAAGTTTTCACTAGGCCAAGGAATTTGTTTGGAAAAGAAATCTCATTGTAGTTGTACCTTTGGATATCTGGATCGTGTTATATCAAAATAATTTTAGTATAGGACATTCATGATTAAAGAAATGTAAAGGAGAGAGAAAAATGATTGCATGCAACTGCAAGGTCTGTATGACCTTGAAAATGGAAGATCACAAAGGATCCAAATATATGGCACAACATAGAAATGATTTAAAATACTCTTAAAAGAAACAGCTGTAGCAAGATGAGAAGAAAACAGATAATTGTCACCAGATGTCCCTCTCAGACAGTGATGAAAGAGTAATTACAGAGAGAGAGAGATAGCATCCTGCAGGGAGCAGATGAGCTTTTACCAGCAGCTCTACAAGAATGCATAGAGACAAACATGACAAGTTTCACCAGCTCCTGTGACATAAAAAGAGATTTGAAGAAAAAAAAATCTTACCTTATGCACTCAAAATGAAGACAGAGAAAGTCATGAAGCCTTTAAGAGGAAAAATACCTGGGACAGATGGCATCACTAGTGATATCGTAAAAGTTGGAGTGAACCCAGTAACTCAGCCAGAAAAGCTAATCAACTTGAATTACAGTGAACAAAGTGTCAAAGGTCTGGAATTATATTATAATCACTCTTCTGCATTGTAAAAATGCCAGAGGTGTTAAGAGACATACAGCCTACTTATAGACTTCCATTTCTTATGTTGTCAAGCACATTAGCTGAGCAATTGACTTTTGAAACAGCTACAGTTCAACTACTCCAAAACAGATAAAAATACTTTATAAAGTATATTTTATGTTGGTAGAGTGAACTACTAAATGCACATTATTTAATGAGACAGATAATAGGTATTAATTTTGATAGCACTGTTTTCAATCTCTAATTGACATTTTCCCAAATTTACATCTAATAACATATATTTTTTAGATAATTTAAATGGACTTTAGACTGAGTGTTCAGAATCTGATTAGATTTTTTCAGTACTTGAGTTTAAATTAAGATCCTAAATTACTCCTCACTTAATGATTTTCAACAAACTAATATATATTTGAGAGCCACTGGATAACACTGCTCTCCTCAGCTGCATGTCTATATCTTATCTTATGTTTTGGATGCTGAAGAAAACAATTATTAAATGACTTTTTTAAATGTTTTTCTCTTTCTACTTTAATTCTAGTTTGCTAATGTTGTATTAGCCCAACAAACCTATGACCAGAATTAGTTTCAAAGAATACAGTCATGACAAAGGTGGTGTTCTGTTTCATGGGGAATGTTTTAACTATTTTTTTTCCAAATCAGCTAATGTAGGTTTCGACAACAGAGAAATTAAATCATGTTAGAGATTTTTGTTACATTGTCAAAATTATTCCTGATGAACTCTTAACATTCCTTTTGTTAACGCTATATTTCTAATAGTGTCAATTACCTATTTTTGTTAAGAATACTAATTGACAGGACAGAGAGTGAAGAATTTAAATTAAACTTCTGGTTAACTTCCTAACAGGATAGAAATATGGGAACTTTCCCCTTACCCCTATGGGACACTGTAAACATGATTTGAAGGAATGATTCAGTCATTAGTAAGATTGCATTTCTGATCTAATATGAAAATGTTGGATTCAGAAACAAATATTCATAGGCTGAATAGAGCCTTAAGAGCACAGATAGTATCTTTGTTGACAGACCAAGGAATAATTAGATCTATTCAATGAACTTTGGATCAGAGCCAAGGCGAAGTACACCAGTTCTTATTATTTCTTCTTCTAGAAAGCACTGGTAAAATAATTTGGCTGTCAGTCTAAGTATTGTGCTTTCTAGAACACTTGTACTAATATGTGCAGAAAGGTATTTGTACATTCAAGAAAAGCTCTATAACGTTGGTGTATTTATGGTTTCCAGCAGTGGAATTTTCTGAGGGAAAATTAAAAACCTACAAAAAATATTTGCAATGAGGGCATGAATGTTTCACGTAGGGAGCTTGTGCTCTTCAAATTACTGTAGGCATGGATTTTAAATAAGCAGGTTTCCACTCTTGAATAGCACCATTGAGTGTACTCCATCAAGACAACTGGCAGTCCAAACAAAGAACGTTATGGAACACGTGTGAAATGGTAATTATGCAACTGTCATTAGTCAAATCAGCAGCTGTTAAAAGAAAACTCAAAGTGACAGATGGAAATATTCTTTTTCTTTTCCTTCCTTCCTTTCTTTGCCTAAATGAGACCTTTTTTAAACTGGAACTGCCTGGGAAAGTGGGGCATTTAAAATAAAGATGAATCATTTCTTTAAAATTTTATTCAGCATTGCTTTTAGAATTCACCCCACATAGGTAAATAACAAAAAAACATTGGACCCTATTGAGAGTAAATATGCACAAAATCATGTATTTTCTGGTTTTAATGTCAGAAAGACAAAATTTATTGAAAAAGTAGACCCAAACTACATTTTTTGGAGCAACTTCATCTGATTTTATGTAAGTGACTGGAGTTTTCCTGAAGTAAAAATCTCTTTTTAGATGACTACCAAGCTCGGTTACAATGCGTACTTCTTTTTAAATACATAACTTATTCTTTTATAAAGTAATTATTATTTCAATGAGACTAGTTACATTTAAGCACACATTTAACTGGTTTCTTATACCAGGACCACCTAAGAGTATTGATGTTTTGTTAGTAACTACAAGAAGTGGGAGAAATCATGAGACTTGACACAATCAATGCCAGAAAAATCACCGCAAATTCAAAGCAAACCTTCTTAAAATTTGTTGTCCCCAAAATGATTGAGACAGAGATACTAAAAGAGATTTTGAAATGCTGTTCTTGGTATAGCCTTGCCCCATCTGAACTGTGAACTATCATATTTCCAACAACCCAAAGGGAAAAGAACTTCAAAATTATTGAGGTTTTACATAACATGGGCTCCTTTTTCCAAAATCAGTAATCTATGTATAGACTCCAATAGATTTTAAAAATTCAGCTATATCAGAATTAGAAACTTAAACTATTATTCAGCAGAACTGATTCCCTGTTCTTGAACCTGATTTTCCCACATGACAAAAAAAATCAGTATCAGCAGCAGCCACTAGTATAAACTAGATATCTGGGTTTCTTCTTGTCCCCTGTATACTCATATCTGTGTACCAACTCACAAACTAGGTACATCAAACTGAGGAATGTATTACTCTACTTGTCTGTTATTCAAATGATCATAAAACTAGAGTTACAGAAAGAAGAAAGTGAACCTCAGCAGAAATATTAAATAGGTAAGTAAATAGTACTTAGGTAAAAACCCCACAACCATAAATGTTTACCTTAAATTCAGAGAATATACCTTTTATTTGCTTCACAATAAACCAAAATAAGGTGAACTCTATTCTGACCCCTATGTACCTTCCCAAAGGGCTTGTCCCAGCCTGAGCTGCACTTTTGAATTACATTATTCCAGGTGCAAGAATTTATGTTTGTCTTTCTTGAACTCCATTAGGTCCTTGTTCACTCACTCTTCCAGACAATTCAAGTCTATCCCTTCTGAAGGGATACTCAGTTTGTTGTCATTGATAAGCAGGGTATTCTTGATTCCATCATCCAGATGACTTATTAACTAAACAACAGAGGGCCCAACATCAGTCCCTGGGGGACCCCACTTTTGGCTGCTTGCCAGTTTGAAAATGAACTATTTGCCACTGCCCTCTGAGTGTAGCCTGTCAGTCAGTTCCCCACTCACTTCACAGATCACTTCTCTAGGTCTTAGTACATCAGTTTCTCTAGGAGGAGGTGATGGGAAGCGGTATTAAAAGTCTTGGGGAAATCCAGGTAGACAATGTTTACCTTTCACCCCACTTCAACCTAGCAGGTTATTTTAACCTATAAACCAATCTGATTTGTCAAACACAGTTTGTCCTTGGTGAATTATGCTGTTTTTATTTTTCAAGCATGTACCTCATTTGACTTGTGACAGCCCCCAACAGGATTCATTCCATAACTTTCCCAGGGACTGAAGTGAGTCTCATGGGCCTATAGTTTCCTGGACCTTCCTTTAAGCCCTTCTTGTAAATAGGGACGATGGCGTTAATAAACCTGACTCTGTGAATGAAGTCAGCAGCGTAATACCAACCTCACTGAAGTTCATGGCAAAATTTTGATCGTTTTCAGCAGGTGACAACTTCTTCACACCATTCAGCAAGCATAGATTGTAGTCTGTGTGAGAACAGTCAGTGTTAAAGAGGTTCCGAGCACATCTATTTTCTAAGACTTTTTCCCTCTTTTAGAAATCTTTTTAGTATCCAATATATGTTGCAGTCAAGAACAACAAAGTTAAAACTGACTCAAAAGTGATAATGTTCTGCCCTCATTTACCTACAAAAAACCCCCAAGTAATAATATTAATTTCAAGAATAATATTAAGAAATTGTTATCTATTTGATTTGTATTATTTCTGTTAGTTTCTTAGTTAATTAGTTAGAACTTAAGCTTGATTTAATTTTCAGGTTGTCACATATTGCCTTTTTCATATCAAAGTATAAGACACCAGGAAGCATCTTCATTAAGATGTATTTGTCTTGTCAGTGAATGAACTCAATATTTCATTTCTCTATCATAAGATTATACTGCAAATATTTTTTTATCTTCCCTTTCATGAGTCTATTTTGGAGTCAAGTCAGCTATCTTATACAGCAAGAGATCTTTATGTTAGATTTATGTTTAAGTTGCTTCAATAACTGAGGTATAGAATGCCTAGTAAACCTTACACATGATAGGTGGTTAAAGTCATGGTCTTGTTGCAAAAAATAGTCTTTGAATAACTTTTGACAGTTTTATAAGCCTTCTTATATCAAATCCATCAATGAAGCACGCCTCACTAATTGAGAGAACATCTAATTGCCCTTCATGTATAAGCCTTAATATATTAATTTAAATTTTTACTTACTTCAATGGCATGAAGGTGCTTGTCATTCTAGCAAGTGCTTCTCCAGAAGCAAATGAATTATATTTTTAACAGCTTTCCGAGAGATACCTTATATCTTACACAAAAAATATATTAAAAAATACTTATTAAGAAGCAAATCTGGAAGAAATGTGACAACCATTCACTAGCTGAAAAAAAAGAAAAGATGAAGTGTAGTCAAAAATGGGCCATGGCGATATTTTTATCCTATATCAAGTATATGTTTATACTATATCACATATAGTGTGCAGGTCTGGCTTTGGAAGGCAAGTGCAAACCTTGGGGACAGGACAATGTGGTTGCAGATCTAAGACCTGAGAAGCTCTACTAGATCCCACAGTCAAGACTGGGAAGAAAACATGCTCTGTAAATATCCCAGGAAGATAAGGATATTCAAAGGTCTTTAAAATTTTGTTTGTTTCCTCTGTCATGAGGCTTATCAACACATTAAACATATCTGTTAAGAAAAAAAGGACTCTGTCCCTAACTTGTTTTAACCAGTCAAATTTGTGCATGCTTATATTTTCTACTAGTGTACAATATGAGTATCATATTTTTTTCACTTGTTTGTCAAGAGGAATTTTCAATTATGGATATTCACAATGTTACCATGGAGTTATAAATGGTAGTGACTTACTCTTGTCGTAATGCAAATTATGCAGACAACGGGACAAAGGAAGATGAGATAAAAAAGAAAGGAAGTCCCCTTTACTTATGTTACATATCTGAGTGGTCCTTTTTTTTCCACAAATGAATAATATGTCAATTTAGAGCATTTTACAGGGGGCATTAACAGTCCTTGTTTGACAAAAGGGTGCGACAAGAAAATCTCTCTTCTTGGGCTTAAATGACTAGATGTCATGGCATGCAAGTGTAAAGGAGGAGACATTGCATGACTACTATTCATCAGATATATCTGGCAAGAGAATTGATACAGAAAAATAAAAATTTCTACAGTTATCATTTTTGATGTGTCATGACCAATCTTGAGTTGGTACCCAGGCCCCAAAATCAAGGTTCACTTTTAAAAGGTCTAAATGAAGACTGATGCTGAGAATTGAGAGCTAGGAAAACCTTGAACATTGATTTTTCTATCACCTTCTTTTTCTGATTCTCACTTCCAAGTTTCCACCTATTAACCTATGTCCTGTTTCCACTGTCATCCTGGTTTATTCCAAATTTTAACTTAGTGCATAGAATGGACATCTAGAGCTATATTGGATCTGACGGAAGAAACAAATGCTTCTGAATTATAAGAGTATTAGTGCCACCATGATAAACATGAAAAACAGAGATGTTCTTCTCTTAATTAAATAGCTAAATTTGTATACTTTTAATCTGGGACACATTTAATGGAATATACACATATCAAAATCATACTGGGTTTGGACAGACAGATGAAAACCAGAGTAGGTCTATGAATCTAAGAAAGACCTTGAGTTTGATCCTTTGGCATATCAAATTAATAAAAAATAAACACAACAGAATTAACTGTGAAAGCGCTATTCATCATTTGATTAGAAACCTGTGCTTTACAAAGTTGTCTTAGTGAAAAATGTGACAAATGTATTTTTCAGCTAACTGGTACATATTGCCATGACTCTATAATGAACATGCCATAGATTTAATCCTGGTTTCTCAAAGACTTCAGGAATGTCTGCAGGTTGACTTCCAATGACTAATTCAAAGTGAAGGTGCTCAATTGTGTATGTATATATTAAAATGTATTCAGATGAAAAATACATCTGAGAGACAGGGATCTGGACATGTTGCAGAAGTGCAAGAAACCAACTCTGAGGAATACCATGTCCTTGTAAATTATTCACTCAAACATAGTCAATAAGAAATAATGTTGCTACAGGCATTGTGCCAGTGTACCACAACTCACTGAAGAAATATTGCATCTAAGATAGGTAATGGCAACTGAATGTAGATTGTACTTGATTTTGGTTTTGAGCGTTTACAGTTATTGACCAAAGCAAGTAAGTTTTAGCAAAATAAAAAAAAAAAATTGCTTTGCATTTTCCAGAAAAATGTTTTGTATTTCTTCTGTAATTGTTAAATGGCACCTTGTTATTGAACAGAAAGTCAGAAATGCCAAAAATTGAAGTAGAATACTTGAAAAGGCTTTAGTAAAAGAATTACATTTTTAGTTATACTCCTTGAGAATGTTATGCATGATCAGAATTTGCTAGAGGAACTCATATAAAGTTTCTTGTAGAGAGTAAACTTTCCTGTAGTTTCTATCACATTAAGTATAACTACATTGTTTGCCTCTAATGCCACAGCAAATAAGATTGGAATTTTTTATTACTCATATGACATCCTATACTTTCCAGAAGAGTTACTTTTCATAACCCATTTATCATCCACTCTCCCTAATTTGTTAGGAGGAAATGTTCTTCCACCATTAAAAAGCAATTCCCTACCTGACTGAGAATCTCCATTTTAAAGTTATCTAGATGGGACTTGTTCTGTTGCCCGTGAGTCTATCTCCCCATCTATATTGACATTTAAAGCTTAAGTGATGCTCATAATATCACTTGAATATTTGCAATAATCCTCCTAGCTTTGTAATAACACTTACAAGAAGACAGTATCACTCCTAGTTTCAGTGCAAAAACTGAAAACTTTCCATTTCATAAGGCCTCATAGTAAGTCAGGATCAGAGACTGATAAAATATTGTTTACAATCCACTGCCACTCCTTTAGATGCAACAACATCCAGGACTATAAATGTCATAGAACTGACAAAAACAATTAGGAGCATTGAAAGCAGTTTTCTTCTCTTTGATGTGGTTTACCTCTTGAAAACTGTTTTTTTTTTTTTGATTAATCAATTTCATATGAAAACATGTAAGTCTGTCTTAGACATATAGGTACATTTTCCTAAGCTTTAAAGTACTGCAAGAAACAGGTTATGCAGTTCTTGAGTCAGAAAATCCGATATGGTAAATTTGCATCTTTAGTGCAAACCTCAGGTTTGTTTAAGTCCAGGAGCTCTGCATGAAAGTATTTAATGAAATGGCAACCACTATTGTGAGTGCATGTTAATTAAAGAACATGGTGGAACCAAGGGGATTTGAGGCATGCATTACTTTGCAAAGCCAAGGTACAGATTTTCAGATAATGTAAATTAAGGATATTTAAATCATAGAATCATAGAATAACCAGGTTGGAACAGACCCACTGGATCATCAAGTCCAACCATTCCTATCAAACACTAAACCATGTCCCTTAGCACCTCATCCACCCATGCCTTAAACACCTCCAGGGAAGTGACTCAACTACCTCCCTGGGCAGCCTGTTCCAGTGCCCAATGACTCTTTCTGTGAAAATTTTTTTTCTAATGTCCAGCCTAAATCTCCCCTGGCGGAGCTTGAGGCCATTCCCTCTTGTCCTGTCCCTTGTCACTTGGAGAAGAGGCAATATAGCAATTAATATATTAATAGCAATAAAATTAATATTTTATAACAATAAAAATATAGCAATTAATTTTGTTTTAGATCTGAGCTTTACAATAGAATGGTTAAATTATATCCAATACAAATAGAAGTGTAGATTGCTAAGCTATCAAGTGTTTTGCTCTTTGTGTGACATTCTTGCTGTCCATATTTTCTCGTATGTGCTTAGCATATCAAGTATTTAGAATTCTCAAAAACTGTTTTATTTTTTACTTTCTGATTTGCTGGAATTTTCTCTACATTATTACTAATTCAGCAAGCCAGGGACTTAGTATTTAGACTTATTCTAAGAATACATATTTAATTTGTGAGGACAATGACCTTGACTGGCAGAGACATGTTGGATATTCACTATTCGCAAGGAATTCTGACATGGTTTTACTTACATCTAAGTGGGTTTTCTCAGCCTTCCTTCTTCTTTATTTTTAGCTTTGTAGTGTCTTCCTAGTATCTGTTACTATATCTAGTTGACTCAAATTTACTATGAAGTTGTTTCCTTTCACCCACTGTAGTTGTAAGAAAAAGTTCAAGATTATTTAGGACTAAGCATGTTATATAAAATGTAAGTAGAAAGCAGAATAATAGTTTAATCACATAAATGTAAAAGCAGAGTTTGTCGCATTGGCATAGGGAATGTGTGTTCAAAGAAACATCTGTTTCTTTCTACTTTGCTGGATAATTTAGCCAAATATGCCCTCTCTTCCTGCAACTTGACAGTTACAAAGACATTGAAAAGAAGACATTGTTAAAGATGATGCTTTATTCCATTATCATCCAAATACCAGAAAGCTTCTTCTGCAACATCAATATATGTTTAAATATTCTTCTAAATCCATGTACTTCTGCTGTACTCCATTAAACTCATGTCCTCTTGAAGGCAAGAGCAGCTTACTAGAGCATGCAGTGGGTATGTTTTCATGGAATTTTCTCAGTGTGAGTACCGTAGGTGGTTCTGACTCAGAATCAACAAAGCAATTTAAGCTTTTTGAAGGATCTCACAGAAGCATAAATTCTACAGTTTCAAGACACAAAGGATATTTAGCCCAAATCCAGAGAATGCAATGCTAAAATGATTATTCCTTTGTAATTGGTTGATAATTCTCAGTTTCTGAGTTGACCTAATCTCAATTAAGACTTCCATCTTTCCACAATATCTGCTCTGTTAAGTGTAAAATTAATCTTAGCCTCATTCTACACAGAAGGAGCTCCTATTACATTAGCATCTGAAAAGTCCATTTCCAGGGTCAGTGTTTGTGGAGTAAAGACAAAGCAGAAAAGTAAAAAAAGGAAAGATCACTTATTTTTCTGATGTATTAGGAATGGAAGCAAAAGTAAGGAAATAACAGGAGTGAAATTAAGATCTCTGCAGAAGGATAAAGGACTGTTAGTTATCTTTGTCTTCTGCACTGACAAGTCCTTCCTAGCAAACCTGAATAGGTGAACTGAGTCAAAACAAAACAGTAGACATTGAGATTCAGTATAAAGACCATTACTGCTCTGCATGATAAAATGCAAAGTTAGTCCATATACAGGCAAGGGACGGTGCAGACTGCTTCATCCATGTAAATGGAAGCATAAGGCTGATCCTCAAAGTATCCTGTGAGTGAAGTGTATAGTCTTAATATAGTGTACAGAGGCAGGAGACTTCAGTTTCATTTCCTGTTGAAATCAGAATACAACAATTTAACAAACTGCGAAGAGGTCTATAAATTATACTGCTTTTGTGTTGAGTTCCCTTCTACTGAGATAGAATTGTCTTCATTTTTTTCCTAATATCTGCAGGAAAGAACATAGTAGTCATCAATATACTGGAAAACTTCAGTATAGAATTTAAAATGTTTCAGCAACGATGTCATGTGTCACATATTTCTAATGTGCCATAGAGTGGGAAATCATTGCCTGCGATACATTTTGAAAAAAAAAATGTGATTTTCTCAGCCTCAGACTGTGAGGAAAACATAATACTAACTACATCAGACTTTGCAGATACAGTATACATCAAGTTATCTGAAACAGCTTCTAGATGAGTGTATATTCATTACTTCTATCATAAAGATGGAAAAAGAACCAAACCCAAAACCCAAGAAAACTTCACAAAACTTTCAGAAAAGTTAAATGTTCTTGAAAGAGAATGAAGACTTCCAAGATTCACAGATTCACAGGATCAGGAATGATATTCCCATACTTTGTAATTCCCTTTTCTTTCCTCCTGCAGATTTTGCTCCATGAAAAAAGTGAGTAATCTGTTTCCTAAGTATACTTCAAAATTTATGCTGGTATTATATCACTGACCTTTTTCTGCGTTTAGTCATCTGAAAAAAAAATTGCAAAGAAAGTGCGACATCTTGTGTTGTCAGGACTAGTTTTAAAAAAAAACAAAAACAAAAAAGAAACAAGCAAGTGGTTGGCAGATCAAAGTAGAGTATATACATTATATCATGAGACCGTCTACATCAATTGCATAACTACCTAGCATAACATACACATCATTGTTATTAGCTGATGCAAAAGAAAACCTTCAAATAAGTGTTCAATATTGCAAGAGGCAAGAGAGAAAAATGCCCCAATAATGTGGCCTCATATGCTCTTCAGATTGTAAATTGGACATAGAAATTCAGAGATATTTTCTTCTAAGAAACAAGGGAAGAAGAAGAGTGGTTGAAAATGTTCTAGATATTTTCTGTCAGTGACAGCTTATCTCCTGTTTGCTAACCTATCTTGCCCTAGCACTTAATTCTGTTCTACCTCAATTTGCAATATATAAACTTGCTGAAAATAAATACAAGAAGGTCATGATCTCTGGAGGACTCTCCCTTGACTTGATGACTGTAACGCTTTAGGAATTCTGATGTTTCCTCCTTCGACCCCATTTTTCCTTTCACTCAATTCTTCTAGTATTTCTTTGCCAAGAGTATTTCTTCTAGTATTTCTTGTGCTCAGAGTTCATAAAACTGCAGGATTGCCACTGCAGACATTGAAAAATATGATCTTAAAAGGATGGAATAAAGGAATTAAATTTAGGTTACTTTTAGTTTCACTCTGGTGTCTAGATTTTCAGGATATAGCTGGGTTGCTTTTTTATTTACAGAAAGTAGTACTTCAGAAAATTGCTTTTGAACAGTATTTATGAATTTCATTGTGATGTTCAGCTACTTTTTTGTGTAAATTCTTCTGATACTTTGATGTTAGAATGGATTAGTTGAACAGTTTCAAAGAAATATTTGTATGAAAATCCCATTAAAAAATAGCCCAGTCATCTTCCATGCAGCCAGAGTTTTTGCAGCTGTCCTGGTGGCAATAAGCTGTAACATCACATCCCCAAAGAGAGCGAGGGAATCTTCCAGGCGCTCACACACATTGACCCGTGATGCAGCACTAGGGTACATCTGAAGATGGTGTAGAAAGGCAGTTCTAGGTTACAGAATATCTCACCTTAGGAGAAGTACTGGAAACCTCCTTCTGTCCTGATCATGTCCTGATCTTACTCCATGTGTGAACTGAGTGCCACTCTTCATGTTTCTTGCAAGTGATGCATATACTGCACTGGAAAAATCCTGTTGATGATTCTGTATATATAATCCAACAGTGAATATGAAGCTTATGATAAAAATGATACAGCCATCATAGACGTGTGTAGAGAAATTAGAAAACAAAAATAATAGACACATTCACATCACTGTGATTTAATTCTCTTATTTTCTAATTCACACAGTACACTGCTCTTCTTTTTGTCCTTTTAGAATGCACTTGGAAAGCAAGAATGAAACAGTCTGCTACTGATTAACTGATAACCAGACACAATTAGCAATAAATTTTTTGAAATTATCTTCTGACTTCATACATCTCTGTTCCTGACTTCCAATTTAATATTACTCAGAAGACCATGTTTTCAGAATCTTAAACGTTTGTCATAAAGACACCTGAATATGGCTGTTGGATCCCCTCGAGGTACTTACTTGAGAAAATGAAAGCATCCAAAATCAAACAGAGAGGAAAAACAGAGCTGTGACAGGCACTCAGAGTTGCCGTTTGATTGCTGCTTCTATCTGCCAAAGGAAAGACGGATGCAGTGGCAGTCATTTTTCTGATACAGTTTTTGTCCTCCTGTGAGTCTTTTTTGAAATGTGTTGCCTACTGCAGATGCAGAATATGTTTGCATGGATAATTCTATTGCCTTCACTTCAGGAAAATTAATAACCTGGTGTTCAGTGATTTTCACAGCTACCTACCTGCTAACAATAATCCCTCCTGGTTTGCTGTGGAGGAATCTACACTAAGCCAGACATAATCTGTTGTATATCAAACTGAAGTCATATTTTAATAAATTTTACTGTAAAGTAATGTAAATTTTGAGTGCTACATGAAACTTTTTTTTTCAATTAAGAGATATATTTCTTCTAATAACATCTGTCAGTAATTTACCATTCTGCACCAAAACCAACTCCAGTATTCTGAAACAAAGTAATTAAAACTTGCTGTTTGTGAGCAACCATGCATTTCAGAACAAAAAACTAGGAGCTAAGGGACCAGATTATGAATCTTTCACTAATACTATAAAGTACATCTTTCTGGAAGTGAATAAGCCTTTTCAGTTGAGTAGGTGCACACAAGGATAGAACCAATGTTGTTTAAGTAATGTCAGTCTGTCCCTAGAATTTTAAAGGGTTTTATACAGCTAATGAAGACTAGTGAGTCATGTTTTCACAGAATTCTTCTGATCTGCAGCTAACACTAACTTGCCAAAAGGCACTTGATTAATTATAACATTGCAAGATAATGCATTGTGAGCCCATACAAGGCAAATTACTCTTCATGGAGCAGTGACAGTGTGTCTCTCTTCCACCTATGTAATTTATGCTGTGTTAACAGTCGCTGGAAACACACAGCCCCTGAAAATTAAAGCTGAAAAATTGCAAACACAAAGCAAACTAGATTGCAAGCCTGAAACCATTCCTCATGGGCTGTAATTATAATCACACATCAATCCTCTAGTCTAGACCAGAGCCTCTAGAAGAAAAAAAACATGCAATGGAAATTCCAGTGCAAAACTTCATTATCTATCACCTAGACTAAAACAGACTTCACCTTATCTGGTTGCTGTTGTTTACTTTCTC
The DNA here is from genome assembly GCA_033558105.1 of Coccyzus lansbergi. Lineage (NCBI taxonomy): Eukaryota > Metazoa > Chordata > Aves > Cuculiformes > Coccyzidae > Coccyzus > Coccyzus lansbergi. Next base: position 4,160,541 of record JAUMJK010000305.1, on the reverse strand, counting down.
ATATATCTGGCCAAAATACAACAGTGTATATGTTGCAGCAGTCTTTCTATGTTATGTTCTGTGATATGTCTGCACAGGTTTCCAACAGCCTCCTATTGCAAGGCTTCCACTTTTAAACTCGTATATAAAGGTAAATGATGTACACTCATAAGTAAGTATACAACTTTCTGTAACTCAGTATTAAAAAACCAAACCTATCAGGAAAGATATTGTTATGACACCTTTTTATGACATTGTCACAATTTTTCTAGCAAGCAAAAGTGATCTGTCCAATGCAAAAAGGAAGAGGGAAGTCCCATGAAGTGCTAAAGTAATTAAAACCTCTAGAAATTAAACAGGATCAGACATATTTCAGTAATAACAGATAGTATTCTAACAAAGAGTCTGTAACATCCCTTGGAAAGAGAATCTAATGGAAATATTTGGGTGGATTAAATAACTTAGCATAGTATTGAAACCAAGTAAGGGATCAACAAAGGGATATATGAAAGAAAGTTTAAATAAATTTCAGGCTTAACCATTGCAGAGCAAAGAATTTCACAAGCTTCTCAGTCCCTACCAAGAAACAAATAAATAACTTTCTAGAGATTCTGACATGGTAGTGGAGTTATACACCAGTGTTAATTATGTACAGTCTCCAGTTAATAAATCATTAGTGATGAAGTGTCATGTAACAACAGTTGTACATCACTTTAACAAAACTATGCTTTTGAGAGTATTAACACTTCCTAGAACTTGAGAAAATTTTTCCAGAAAAAGCACGAGGATTATATGATACATGTATATATTCCATGAGTTTTTCTTAACTGACATAGTAGTGTTGGCAAAATTTGTCATTAAAATCCAGACTCAAGCATTTATAATCTTGTGGAGGGCTGAAATTTCCTATATTCTTTTCCCATGGGAATTTCAACACATATTGTTCAGAATAAAAAATGGATAAATAAAATAACTAAGTCAACATTTTAAACAATGCATGATTTCCTGGTACTACCATCATCGGGCAGCTGAAATTTATCAGAGGCATAAAGCTCAGTGAATAATAATCCATAATCTCGTTTTAGGAAGAAAATGGTTTGTCAAGGTCTGGGCGTCTGAGAACTGTGGTCTATGCTTTCATACGATCACAGGTTTTGATTGTGCTATAAATTAAAATAACTGGCTCAGAAGCAATGTTAACCTAGGATTATAATTGAAAACATAGTTAGTAAGATATTTTCAGACAACTGAATGCAAGTAGTATTTCTTTTTAGATGTTAGGTGTGTATTCAGAGCAAGTATGGATGTCCTTTTTGTAGAACTACATGGTGAAGCACGGTTGCAGAGAGTTTTATCAAGCTGCTAAGAAATTGAGAATGTAGCCAGGTACTGGTTTCACTCACAGGAAGAAAGTATTAACTTTTTATTCTTTTCAGGCCTTCCTCTGTTAACAAGATATTCCTGTGTCTAGGTGACCAGGTCATACAAGAGTGTGATACTCGTGATGGTGCTGAAAACCATCACAAACTGTCAGCTCGTATACTCCTTTCTCCATGTTACTGTCATTTACATAAGCTCAGGAACTGATTAAACTGCATTTTGAAAGAAGGAAAACAACATCTGAAGGAACAGGATGCCTAGTAAGAATTTCAGCTCCCATCTTCTTTGGATATCTCAGCTGCTTCTAGAGGATATAAAAATGGAAAAAGACTTGTATAGCTGTGTAAGCTTTCTCAGAAGTTGCCCAAAAGACACCTTTGATGACACCTTTGACTCAAATTGTTTTAAATAAGGGTAGACAGAAAGACTTTTAGTATGACTTTGGTAAAGCAAGAAAGAATTTGTGAAGAAAAGAAAAAGGGTTCACAAAAAGGCTAAATTATGGAATCATCAAATCATAGAATCACCAGGTTGGAAGAGAGACACTGGATCATCGATTGCAGTCATTGCTATCAAACAGTAACAAAGATGCCATGAACCTCATGATAAAAAAATTCAGTTTGCATGTTTTAAATCCAGTCAACATCAAAACTTGATTTCTTTATTCATGAATAGCACATAATTAACAAAAAAAATCAATCAATAATATTTTTTCATATCAAGATCTACAATGCAACACATAAACTCTAACCCCACTTACACACTCAGAGTTGTACATTCCCTCCACTCACATACAGCCTCACAGCAGGTATGGGTCACAGGCTCCCATTCCTTCTCTAGAAATGGCAGATTCCCCCATTTAAACCACTCTCAAGGCCTATGTGGGCTCTCCAGACTGATATACCCCTTCTGCCCTAGCAACACAGGTACTGGTGATAAAGTCCCTGTGTCCCCAAGCACTGTGGAGTGGAAGTCACACATATTTACCCACATTGTCATCAGCTGATGGTCATCTCAATATACCTTCATCATTAATAACTTCTGAGTATTATCAGCTTTGGGTCAAATGCCCCCATATGTGAGAGTTCTGGATGTTGCAGTCAGAGGGCCTACCCTTCCCCTTCCTGCCATACCTGCTGTGGTTCCCCAGTCCCCATCACACAGCAGAGGTGTCATAGCCAATGCCTGCTGCTCTTCAGGGCTCCCAAGCTGACAGCTCCAAAGTCATGAGAGGACTGTGTGCATTAGGGAAAGATCAGAGTGTAAAGGGGCAGAGAGCCACTCATTTGGAGGGGGAGAGATACTGTTCATTTCTGAAGAAGAGCACAAATGGTAGTGGGAAAAGTATGAGGTAGGAGTCTCCAAATTTTAATTCTTCAAGTAGACTTCTCACTTACCTTGGGTTTTCATTACCATCAGCATCTTTGCCATGAAATATCCCTTAATAAAACTGTGACTCCATTTAAGTTAAATGTTGTTCAAGGTGATTAAAAGTTGGTGGGAGCTCAACCTCTGATTACCTGTTTTTTAGGGATAGCATATAAATTCTTGCCATGCAAATGTGGTGAGAGATACATGCTGTCAGTATATTAGTGACAAATAAATAAAAGAATAATATTTATAATCTCATTACCAATACTGCATGACTACTCTAACTTACAGCAACATTAATTAAAGTTTTCCTGTAAGTTATGAAACTTTAAATCCTGTATCTTGTGCACTGTCATGAAGTAAACGCAGTTTACAAAGGGACCATGCTTTCATTTGGCAGTTTCAACCTAGATACTGCAGGTAGATGGAGGGAATAGCTGTAAGGAACTGTCACAGTCTCACTTTATAATTACTTTGAAATCTTAGATCACAGTAACTATAAAAGATACAGAAGCTGTCCTCATGGCCCACAAAAAAAAAAAAAAAAAGTCAGTTGACAATCTGTGTCTTCCCTAATACGGAATTTTAATAATTTTATTATGTGATTTTATTTAAATAAGTTATGTATAATTACCTGTTCTGTTCATGAGAGTCTTCCGCTTTTAATTGGAAAAAAGATCCAAACATACAAATAGAGAAACGATGATGAAATCAAATATCAGAAATGTCAAATAGCTTGTGCACAGTTTCAAAATATTAGAGTGTTTTCTATTTTCAGCTATTGGCTAATTTGTTATCTTCTGAACAATATAATAAATGTATAAATTACACATAAAAGATACATTATACTACACGTAACAAAGATATTATGAATCCCGATGGCAATGGCCATCCTTATATTTTGCTCTTTCCATTTTTTAGTGCTGGTTCTTCAAAGTGCACAATTTGTCTGTTTCTCAACTTATGTAGATTCTTTGGGGCATGAAAAATCTTCTCCTCTCGTCCCTAGCCAGATGCTTCTATCATCTTCAAATTTAGGTACAGGAGTTCATTGTAAGTAGCCCAATGACAATTCTACCTGACACATTATGATACTATTTTCCATGCTGCTTCCTTAAAATATGGTCAATAGGTTCCATAATTAAAGGCTTGAAAAGGAAGTATTCAAGATTTATTCTGTCACTTTAGAGTCTGAATAAGAAAAGAGATAAAAGGATCTGTTTGGATTATTTTCTTATGCTACTGTGAATTAATTTTAGAGAAACTACTAGAGTCTTGTTTCCGTTGTGCAGCTCACTTTTGTATAGGTAAACAGACTTCTATTATATCAATTTCTATATTTCATCTAGGATAATTTTTATTGCATCTAACAAACTCTATTTGATTTTTTTTTTCTCTCAGGGGGGCAGAGGCTGTTTAAACTAGCTTTCCTGGGTTATTTGCCCTTTGCTTTTAGTTCTTTTTCCTGAAATCTACACAAAAGTAGTTGTTCATTGGTATCTTCATAGTCTTTAGGTCTTCATGCAGATAATAGTTTTATTTTGTTGTATGTCATCAATTCTTTTAACTTATTCTTCTTCATGTAGCAAGTATATTTACTATTTCACAGTCCATGTCCTGTCCATTTGTTGTCATACAATAATGTTTCACAGTCATACAAATCCTTCTGGAAGCCCTGTCCTCTTCTGTCTAATACTGTAGAATTGCACATGAAATACTTCAGCTGATTCTATAATCTTCTGGACGAGCAGATATCCAATATGTACACTTACCTGGATTTTTCAGTATTACATGCCATGCAGTTGAGGTTAAAAAATGCCCATTGAAGCAGATGTGTTTAAAGGAAGGGAAGAAATAGGTTGGCCCTTTACTTCTCTGCCCCACCTCTTGGTCACAAAACAGACTACAAAAAAAGCTTCCTTTCTCTAAAGATCTGTTTGATTAGGTGACAAAAAAAATAGGAGAACAAACTATTTATTTTCCAGGAAAACTTTGTTTTATTCTATAAAAACAGCAAAGAAAACACTGAAAAATCCTGCTTCTTGCTTACTCTACAGATGTAAGGAGATAAATTTTTTTCTGCTGCCTTGCTCTCTAGAACAGTCATTTTCGATCTCTTCCTGATTCAAATAGCCCCTTCTGAGTCCCTTCAGCGTTTAATCCTCAACATGATCCCCAAGGCTTGCTTACATATCTCTTTCTCGAATCAAGAAAGCCTCTTGTTCCCTGTTCTTTCCAGAACTTTTCTAGCAGCTGTGTGATACTTGCATAGTGTCTTTCTGTCAGCTCAAAGTTCCTCCAGTGGTATATGATCAGTAAAACTAACCAGAGAGGGGCATTTTCTTCCCTCCAGCTTCTGCTTGAACCAAAGCATGCCAGCTACAACATTTGCAGGTCATATGGGGCTGAACTGGAAAAGGGTATCTTGAAGTGCTCTTACTGGTCTGCAGATGCTCCTTAGCACTGGTCCAGTGGGAGCACCCCAAGAAACCATATAGCTGCTTAGCTCTATTTATTTTCACTGTTTTCTAATGTAGCCATAACCACACAGCAGTGCACAGTATTATGTAGTAATTCATAAATAAGCAATTTAGAAGGGTTATGCCATCACCATACTGAATAGAATCATACATCTTTCTTAGTATTACTGTGCTTTCATCGATAGTTTCTTTCTGGACTACTTGTTTATTTTTCCCGTCTAGTTTATTCTTTTCCCCTTCTAGTTTACTTTTTTACAGCTTCTAGAAACTTTTGCAATATTTTCATATTTTGTGTGTATTAACAATAATAAATTGAGCTTAAATTTATACAGCAAGCTGAAGCATGTCTCTGACATTAGCCGTGTTATATGTGTATCATTTCCTCTGGCTTTGTAAGGGGGTCTAATCCTGGAGGTGCAGTGGAATTATCAGATCTTTGAGCTGTGGGTATAATTTGCAGAGGTGTTTTCTCCAGAGAAGTCTTGGACTCTCTCAGACTCTGGCATCATATTGAAATGGCAGCTCTGTCAATCAAAATCCACCCTTCACTGCAAGGATGATCAGTGTTTCTTCTAATCTGCTTATAAAAACTTTGTTTATGAGTTAAGAGCCACAGGATACTTCAATAACATTGCAATTTGATGAACATGTTTTCTAGTACAGTATTGGGAAGAAATATTATGTTAGACATGCCTTAATCACATATCCCTTGAAAGGGTAATTTCAAAGGAATTCATAAGGTTAGAAGTCATCTTCTCACCTATAACTCTACTTATTGCGAGGGAAGGTTTATTCTACAGACTCATGGAGAGGTTACCACTCAACAGACATAATTAAGGATTATTGTCTATTCAGAATTATCTTACCCATTTGCATTTCTCTCTTATTTACAGCATCAATTGTAAGCAAAATGACTGTGGTCCTTCCATGCCCTCTAAAATTGAAACAAGGATTGAATAAAAGACATTTTCTTGCAAAGTATCAGGATCTTAATCTTCAGAATGACTGGAAATAGGCTGAACAACTAATATAAAAGAAATGATTGACTTGCAGAAATCTGTACTTTTCTGGGGATAAGTGTAAAACTTTGAGATATGTCCTTCATGAATTGCACTCAAGTATAACACGTATGTAGAATAAGTTTTGTTATATTACCAGTCTTACCCATGGTGTGACCAACTACAATGAGAAAATGAATAAAAAACATTTTTCAAAATTAATTTATTTTAATATCTGTTCCTGAGTTGCAAAAGTATGAATAATTGCCTAGCTTTATCAGCTCTGAGTATTTCTGAATTCATCTTATAAAAAATCATCAAACTACATCTTAAAGTTTTATGATATCTGAGTTATTAAATGCTAGAAAATTGTGCTTTATAATGAAAGTGCTACCACAGCCCAGCCCTCAGTAACAAGCACACTTCTACTTTAATATCTGTCAAATTACTGAAAACCGTGGTGGTACGATTCTCTTGATATTGTGAAATAGAAGTAATCTGTAAATTTATTTCCATCAAAAATCACACTCTTGATGTTTCTTCTCTTCATTATGCAAGAGATATGAGGCTGGAAAACATTAGGACAATGTTATTCATTTAATTATACTTTGTGAGGATGTTTTGTATCAAGTGAAGAGCAAAGGTTGTTAACAACGTGAGCATCTCTATGTGTAGCAAGATTTTTAGAATTTCTACTGTAATATATGTCAAAAAGATCCTAAACAAAAAGAGAATCATCATTTAGCTTTTCTTTCATCATTGCCTCCTTGCTTGTCTTTCTGGTTCTTTCTGGTTCCCTCAGTCTGATTTCAAAGCATAAAAATATATTTGACTAGTTACACTTGACAAACCTGCCTCTACCCCTAAAAAACCAAACCCTCCAAAACACAAAAATAAGGTAGGAAAATAAGCCTTGAAATCTATAAACTAGAGTGATGATAGAGGGTATCCCCAACAGTAGTTACATTTCCCCAATACTTGGAATCCAACAAGTGTGTTCTTGTATAAGATAAAGCCTTTTTTTAACATTAATGTATGCCTCCATTTCATCACCTGGATAGCTTTTTCTTCTTTTTCTACTGTCTTGCCTACATTGTATTGTTTTATTAGCTCCTCTCTTCATATTTTCAGCTTTTTTGAACATGACATACAGAGCCACAATTACTTCTTTCAGTCTATGCAAATTGGGAAGATAGCTGATAAAATGCTATTAATACTACCAGAAGCTCTATAGGGTATTCTTATGAGTAATCAATGAGTTAAAAGAAAATAAGATACATGCTGTAGTATGGCAAGAGATCTTTAAGAGTACGAAAGGATTTAAGAGCACAAATTCTTTTAAAAACTTAATTCTAAAACAATTATTTGAAATAATCAGTGTGTTAATGTGTGAAAAGCGGATTATACAAAATTAGACCAATACATAACTACAATACTAATAGCAGCATGCTTGGCCAACATTTCTGTGACTTGGCTAGCTATATCCTGCTTTGTGGCCCTCAACACAGTCTCCTAAACCACACGGTACAGCATATGAAAAGGAAAAGCTGAATAAGATCCCAATCAGTCATAGGAATAACTAAAACAAGGATGCCAGTACTTTAGGGAAGCTTTATCAGCTTTAACTGTACTTTTTTGCATTGCGTTGGCTTCTGTTCTCTCCAGACTTCTCCTTTTTCTTCTTCTCTACTCTCTTCACAGTCTCTTCCTTATCATTATACTCATCTCTTTCCAGTCTTCTTCATTTCCTTCCCTACAATATCTATCTCTTCTGCTCCCACTCATTTCCTTCATTCCTTGTCAGTGGCATACTCTAACTACTCTCTTCTCCACTCAACAGAAGTTTGGAAAGTGCTCCCAAAAAAGTTCTGACCTAACACTGTTTTTCTTCTGCCTGCTTTGATAGCAAGCTCTGTGAGGTATCGGTTGTCCATTATGTTTTTATGTACATTGACTGCCACAGGGGAGGTTCTGTCATAATAAATCTGATTAACACCTCAGCAGCCACAGTAAATTTGCTTTCTGCTACTAACATGCATATGAATAACATGAAGGCTAAACAGGTGGTGGAGGATATACAGATATACACTGAAAAATTTAATGATGAGAGTATATTCTGGAAGGAAAAATAATACCCCCACCCCCCAAAAAACACAAAAACAACCCCAATCAAAACTCCAAAAGCATTTCAGAACTGAGATTGTTATAATTTCTTTTTTTGTTATATGGCATTTGATGAGATTTTATGTTTTGGACTGATTACAGAAGATTCAGAAACAGGAGTAAATTCTAAGAGAAATATGAACTTGGCCTCAAATTATGAATTGTTTCTACTTTCAGTAGGTAAATATTTTGGCATTAAATCCTCAGTGTTTATATGGACCTTCTTGAAATCACTGTATTCTTTTCACCTCTGGGGCCAATAATTTCTTATTATGTATTAAGAGTATTTAAATAAACCATGAAAAAAAGGTATGTTTTTGTTTTGCTTGAGACATGCATATTTCTTCTTTTAACTGAGTTAAATTAATTAAAAAAAATCACATACAATCAGGGCATTAATTATTAATCAATCAAGTTTTAAAGTCTGTGCAGAAGAAAACAATTTTACAAGACAACAATGCTTAGTCTTAAATGTAGTGCTTTGCCTATTATTGTGAAAATTATTTGTATTGCCATTCTTATTAATTTATACAGTGAAGAGTAATCTCAGCACAAATTTAGAGTTCTGTTAGGAAATAGAGAAAACTGTTGACATTTTATATATTGTATCAAAGCTCCAAGTTTCCCTTCATATTTCTCACATGTACTGCTATAGTTTTTTATAATCGTCTTTTATCTTGATTAAAAAGTTTACGCTGGAAATATTAAAAACTCTCATTTTTATTACTTGATAATTTTAATGAAAATATAAGAATTTGTAGTAATGTAGAACACTTCCAAATAACACCCAAGAATTATTGAATAATATCTCTTCAAAGTATCGATGATTTTTGGTTTATTATATATAAACATTTCAACATTATCCTGCAACATATCAACAGTCCAGAGTTTTCCTAGTTTCTTATTCCTTTTTCATGTTCTTCTGTGCAATACACATTTCAGTAGCATTGTCCTGCTTCCTATGCTTGTTGATGTTGACAGTTTATCTCTTGTAATGTCCTAAAGAGTTTTTGGGAAAGATTAGGGGGTAGATTTATTTAATTTTGTTTTCATAATCCAAGCTTTAAGCGTATGAGGACATTTGTAAAACTAGAGAACATGAAGCTCTTGTGCTGTCCTGCCACTTCCCAGATATCTTTTTGCTTATTTTTATTTTTGCCCAGATATCTTTTTGCTTACACGTATCTGTAAGGGTAGACTTTGACTGATAGATGGGTCCATTACAAAACCAGATACTCTTAAAATATTTAAGATTTTTGTTTGTTCATACATTTTCTGTTTGTCCCATGCCAATATGGATTTGGAAAAAAAATCAGGCTTTGCAATTTATAATTTAGATTTTGGTATTTGGTGAAGTTGTTGAGTTTTAATTTTTCTTCCTTCCCCTGTCCCAAAACTGTGATTTGTTAAGTCCATATTTCCCAGCGGACAGATAGTTACTGTACATCCCTTTTGTATTGCAGTACCACCATCAACCAAAAGTGTTATGAAGTGGAAAACACTTAACTGCGAAGAAAATTTCAGTCTTAGCCTAATATTTCCCAGAATTCAGATGATTACATTCCCAGATACTTTCAAAAACATAATTTCAGAGAGATACTTTTTAAAAAAGTAAATTCACGTCTTTATTGACTTGCTTCTGTGAAATATAGATTAGATGGCCATCAAGAAAGAATGTACAGTTAAGCACTATTATTTTACTGAGAGGGATTTATGTTATTTTCTAAAAATATAAAGGTAAATGTAATCAGATTACCCTAATGCTTCTCACCAATCACTATTATCTTTCTACTGCTAACATGTATTGTTTTCAGAATTGCAGTCTACTGCAATACCACTTTCATTAACTTTCAAAATGAAACTCGTATCTGTGATTAGATAATTCATTTTTTTATTATACAATAAAATAGTCTTTGAAGAAATGTAAACCCAGAAAGATAAACCTGTATTTGAAGTATTTTGGAGAGAACCAGAAAAAACCGTAATATCCATGAATATTTTCACAGAATTTTTGAATTGTATTTGATACCTGACCTGGAGGCAGTTGATACCTGAATGGATTACTCTTGTACATCATTTAGACATGTTTAAGCATATTTCCCATAAAAACTTTGTTTCTCTGGGATACAAATCATTGAGAAGCACACAGTATTTGCAAGATCTTGAATGGTCCAGATAATAGTATACCCCTCACTGGCATAACTGCTGAGTCTGTCTTTGCCCCTAGAAGATTTGCAACCAGGGAGAAGGGGTTCAGTGCTAAATCTGCTTAAAACCCTCAGCAGTTTATAAGGGCATACAACAAGCTCCTTCAGAGACCAGGATGATTTCTCAGCTTCCTCTTCCTTTGCATCTCCCTTTGAAACATCAAACGGCAGATTTTTGTGAGTGGGGGTGACATGGGAGCTGCCAGCTGTGCAGTCATGGATTTACTCAACCAGGGATCATATCTGACGACTTGGGTTGGGAAAGGAAAACCTAGGAGGAGGCAGAAGATATTTCTGCTAAGTTCCTAATCTTTCCCTGCATTAATATCAGCAGAGACCAGGCTTCTTTGCCTCCAAAATGTCTCTGAAGTAAACAGTCTGCACTACCCCTCTTTAATCCATGTCTGTCCTGTAACATTTTAATACTGTCTGCATCTGTTCCTGCATTGGGAGATTCACAAACATCAGTGGACCTTCAAGGAGTAATTACATCTGACTGTCTCTTGTCCTCAGTGTGTGAACATAACTGCTTCAGTCATTTTAGGAGGGAAAGAGCAACAACAAACTCAGTCCAGACAAATTGTCTTGATGTTTTAAACAACAGCTATAATAAAAAGAAAAGGGGAATAAAAAATTCTGCCAGAGCCCTTCCGTGAGGGCTGGAAATAGAGCTCCTCTGAAAGTTTTATCTGCTGCATTTTCAGTCAAGGCAGGTTCAGCTATTTGAGAACAGCGAGACTCAAAGTACTCGGCAGTCTTAAGTGCTGAATACTTGCTTGGTCCCCTGCCCAACACACTGACTCTGTGGATTGCTTTTGGAGGTGGTTAATTTTGGCAGACAAAGTGTACCCAGGCACACTGCATAAACCTCTGAGCACATGAGATAAGGGGCAGCAACGTGATAGTTAAGGATTGTGGTAGTTTATGATTAACATTTTCAGCATGGAAAAATAACTTGTCCCTTTAGCAATCCTACTAGATTGAATCCTGACCTACAAGCTCTTGGCCTTGATAAGTTCCAATGGGTTAAAAATTGCACTCTGACACAATTCACTGCTTTCAGATTCCTTTTGAGCTTATTTTTCAAAGGTAACTAGTGAGGTTCAACTGTTGATTTCCATTGCTTTGATACAAGTCAGGTAATGACATCAAGACAAAAATGCACTCATTCCTGAAGTACAAGGAAGGATGGGTTTTTTTTTCAGTCATAATTTTTCAGAGGGTATTTCATTAAAGCACTCACTAGGGAGACAGGTGATCAGACCTGATCCTGCCTTGGCCTTGAGAGTTTGTTTTCTTCTGGTTCCCAGGCAGTTCAGCTGATATGTTGGAACGTTTTTACCCTGGACTGCACCATTGGTCTCAGGTACCTGAAACCTCATCTGATTTACTAATTGTTGTAATCATTGTGTTTACTATATAAATTCTAAAGTATTTTTTTTAATATTCTGATAAAGTGTTCATTTTTGGTAAAAAAATGTAAAGCAATAACATGTTATATTTGAAGAATACACACCTGTATGAAAAGTTACTTCACTGGGACTATGTAAGCTATGATAAGGTACAAAAGAGGCAAAATAAAGGATGAACACTGTGAGCAGTTGTGAGACACCCACCTTGCCCACACAGCCTTCTTACCAGCAGATAGTATCATGTACAGGAACATAGAATCATAGAATCATAGAACAACCAGGTTGGAAGGTACCCATCGGATCTTCTAGTCCAACCATTCCTATCAAACACTAAACCAAGCCCCTCAAGACCTCATCCACCTGTGCCTTAAACACCTCCAGGGATGGTGAATCAACCACCTCCCTGGGAAGACTATTCCAATGCCCAATGACTCTTTCTGTGAAAAACTTCCTCCTAATCTCTAGCCTAAATCTCCCCTGGCGGAGCTTGAGGCCATTCCCTCTTGCCCTGTCCACTGTCACTTGGGAGAAGAGGCCAGCATAACCCTTGAGCATAACCCTTGAACATGACTGGAGCACCAAAACTGTCTGAAATATGAGGATGTCTGCCTCAAAACTGGTAATGCTGGAAGAAGACAGCCATCAGCAGGATTAAAAAGCAATGAAGGAATTACCATGGTGGAGGGACCTGTGACTCACAACTACTATGGATATGGAGATGTGTGAGGTATGCTTAGGTCTGTATGCCCATTAATGTTTTTAGGGGTTAGCTACAGAAGTTATTAATCAATTCCTCAGTGATTGCTAAATGTCTGTAAGTATTCTGTAGGATAGTTTATCTGTTGTATTGCAGACATTGTACTTGAAAATATGTGCAGTGATTGCCGATTAATTATGTGCTGCTAATAATTCAAGAAACTGCTTTCACAGCATAACAAAAACAGAGGAAGGCTGAGATTAAAGGGCTCTCTGGAGGTCATCCAGTCCAATCCTCCTGCACAAGCAAGGGCATCTCAGACAGGTTGCCCAAGACCGTGTCCAGACAATTTTTGAATACTTCCAAGGATGAAGAAAGAACAACCTCTCTGGGCAACTCACGCTTGCGCTCGATCACTCTCACAGTGAAAAAGTGTTTCCTGATGTTCAGATGGCACTTTCTGTATTTCAGTTTGTGTGTATTGCCTCAGATCAAGTCACTGTGTAAACAGTGAATATAGCCTGTCTCTACCTTCTTTTCACTCAGCCTTCAGGTACTTGTATACATGGATGAGATCCACCCCCTGCTCAGGCCCTTTCTTCTTCAGACTGAACAGTCCCAGATATCTCAGCCTTCAGTCATACGTGAGATGCTTCTACTCCTTAGTGATATTTGTGGCCCTTCATTGGACTCTCTCTCTAGTATGTCAATACCTCTCTTGTATTCCAGACCCTGTTACAGGACTCCAGGTGTAACCTCAATCTAGCCTCCACTCCCTCAATATGCCAGCAACCTCCACCTAATACAGCAGAGGATAATATTAGACTTATTTGCTGTGGGGATCCATTTCTAGTTCACATTCATCTTGATTACCTGCAAAGCTGGCATTCCTGCAAACCTACTTCCAAGCTGGTCAGGACAGCCGTGTGCTGGCACATGGGGTTGTTTCCTCCCAGATACAACACTTCTGACTGAACATGAGCCAGCAGTGTGCCCAGGTGGCCAAGAAGGCCAATGGCATCCTGGTTTGGATCAGAAATGGTGTGACCAACAGGTCCAGGGAGGTGATTCTCCCTCTGTATTCAGCACTGGTGAGGCCACTCCTTGAATCCTGTGTTCAGTTCTGGGCCCCTCACCACAAGAAGGATCTTGAGGCTCTGGAGCAAGTCCAGAGAAGAGCGACGAGGCTGGTGAAGGGGCTGGAGAACAGACCCTATGAGGAGCGGCTGAGAGAGCTGGGGTTGTTTAGCCTAGAGAAGAGGAGGCTGAGAGAAGACCTCATTACTCTCTACAAGTACCTGAAAGGAGGTTGTGAAGAGGAGGGAGCTGGGCTCTTCTCCCAAGTGTCAGGGGACAGGACAAGAGGGAATGGTCTCAATCTCTGCCAGGGGAGATTTAGGCTAGAGATTAGGAGGAAGTTTTTCACACAGAGGGTCATTGGGCATTGGAATAGGCTGCCCAGGGAGGTGGTTGATTCCCCTTCCCTGGAGGTGTTTAAGGCACGGGCAGATGAGGCCTTGAGGGGCATGGTTTAGTGTTTGATAGGAATGGTTGGACTAGAAGATCCGATGGGTCCCTTCCAACCTGGTTGTTCTATGATTCTATGATTCTTTTTACTGAATTACCTGAAGTTTCTGTCAACCCACCTCTCCAGACTGTTGAAGTCCTTCCAGATGACAGCATAACCCCAAGTTTATTATATCATTTTCCAATTTTGTGTCATCTGCAAACTTCCTCAGGGTATGCTGTACTGACCCAAATCGTTAAACAAGATCTTGAATAAGATTAGACTCAGTACTGGTCCCTAGGGTACATCGCTGTTGACTGGTATCCAACTAGACTTTGTGTCATTGATCACCACGCTCAGTGCCTGACTGTTCAGACAATATTCTGTCAACTTAACTATTAGTTGATCCAACCCATATTGAATCAGCTTCTTTGTGAGGATCTCATCACAGAGTGTCAAATACCTTACTGAAGTCCATATAAACAGTATCTACTGCTCTCCTTTCACCCATCAGACCAGTCATTTTTTTTTTTCATAGGTTATCAAGTTGGTGAAGTATAAATTTGCCTTGGTGAACACAAGTTGACTACTCTTTATCACCTGCTTTTCCTTCATTTACCTGGAAGTGGATTCCAGGATTAGTTGCTCTATCACCTACCCAGTGGTCAATGTGAGGCTGACTAGCTTGAAGTTCCTTTCTCCAGTCCTTAGGCACTTCTCCCTATCACCGTAATTGTTTAAAGATTATCAGAATTGATTTGCAGTTACATCACCTGATTCCTTGAAAACTTGTGGCTACATCCTATCAGGGCTTATGAACTTTTAACTGTGCTTAATATCCTTAAATCAATTTTGCCTGTTTGATATAAACCATGTGAACTTTACAGTTTTTCCCTCCAGGACACAGTGTCTTGTGCATTTATAACTATCATAATTTATTTTCCTTATCATTGTTTTAATTAAGTGTTCCACATAGAATGGAAGGTACCATTGCCTTCCCAGAAAACCATGAAAAAGTCTGTATATTTATCAGAGATTGACATTTAAAAGAAAGGTACCTAGGGATGACTTTTTAAAAATGTAATTAATAATTGATTAAAGGCACTTCCAGTCTTCTACCTTAGTTAATCTTTTAAAGCATTTTAACCTCAACATTTTTGTTCCAGGAGGTGCATATTGTACCATGCTAATTAAATAAAGAAATAAAGTTATTTAAGTTCAGTCTCTAGAGTGAAGAGGCAAAAAGCCAAACCCACACCATAACATGTTTTTCTACTAGAGCTTTCCAACTCAGTTTTGGAAATGTATATAATTTGGAATGTAATATTCAGTAAATTGAATCAATAACTGCTAAGTAGCTTGACTGTTCTCTAAATGATTTGAAATTTGTTGCCATTAATGTCAAGAAATAATTATTTCTTTTGCATTTTGTCTACGACTGTTGACATGTTGTGGCTAGTTTGCATCCTACAAAACGGTTGATGTTGATTGATAGTGAGTAGTGTTCATCCGTATAAACACAGTCACAGGTATTCACAATTAATAATTAGGGGAAATGCAAATATTAATATTTTGTCCTTTTAAAATGCATCTTTAATTTAATTTTGAGTTTGCTTTTTTATGCGTGTGCTCATTCCACTTCTCCTCATTTTCTGTTCACATCCCTTGCGTGTTAAGCAGACAGCAGTTTCATTCAGTTATTTTCCTACTAGCCAAATTCCTTTATTTGTAGAAATGCAGGTGAAATCTCAGCCATGAAAACAATCGGAAACAGAGGCTGCAACTTTGTTAATTAGTAAGAATAAATCACTTAGAAATCCCTAATAAAGCATCTCCAGTATTGATTTTTCAGTGTAACTGTGAAGAGTATTAAGGTCCTCAACAGGTCCATCCTAAACCACTAATATAATCTGTCAGAATTGCAACATTAGAAAGTAAATCTCCTATATAAGCCCCGTGCATGTGAAGAATCAGAAAGAAAAAGGCAACTTAGCATATTGAAATGAAGACTTCCAGGGGAAGTGTCTTCCAAAACCAAACACAGTGATACATTGAACTTTTTGTGATGATCCAGGATGCCCGATTTAAAGATAAGTTGAAAGACACACCTAGGAATGAATGTCCCCTCCTAAGAAGGTGTTCTTATTAATCATGCATCTTAAAGGAACAAAAATCCATCACAGATATCAGCACTTATTTTTTCATGTCACCCTTAGCCAGAGGTATTGATGCAATTGTGGGTGTTGAGAAAGCTTGAGTCTCACTAATAAATGTCATTCATCATAAGACAGAAAAAGACAGCAGAAGAACCAAACAGTGCAAGTTAAACCCTTTCTTTTCTGTCTTCATTTCTTCTTTCCAATATATATTTCTAAGGTATCTGCATTCAGTGAAGTTTCCTCGAAACTGGCTAATCAATCATTTCTCTTGGAATAGAGGTCTACTCTTTTTAGAAGAACTGAGGAGGAAATTCTTATTCTTAAGATATCTCTCTCTTAAGAATAATAAACACAGTCTCAAAGCAGATCTCCCTTTAAATTTATGTATTTTTTAAGGATACCGCTATATTACAGAATATAAATATTCATTTTGTGATGAACTTTGTGCTTTCAACCACTCTAGTAGTTTGGTTTTCTTCATAAAAAAAACGTAAATGAAGATCAGATTCCTTCTCTCTGTTGGCTTTCATGCCCCTACTGGCAGAAAAAAACATTTCAGGCAAGGCCAATAAACTTCTCAAGGTTGCAATAACTACACACTTGAAGATGTAATGTAAGTTGTAGATGTAATGTGAATTAGAAAAGCCCTCAGCTGTTCTGATAGCAGAATTGTAATGGCAAAATTAAAAAATGAAGATGCAGACTATGTCATGTGACTTAAAAGAGATTAGAAACTGAGTTGTGAAATTTACGATCTACTAAATATCTTTCTGGGTAACATCCAGAAATCTTGGAAGAATCTCCTGCAAAAGATGAAAAGGAGAACATACAGGGCTAATATGATTGGCTCAGAAATGCAACGAAAAGGCACTTTCCCTTTCATACCAGGATACTGAGAAAGTCTTCACTTCCAATTAAATTTTCTGAGGAAGTAAAAGTATGTGTCTCCACTCTACAGGATAAGTATTTTAAAAATCATCTTCTTACAAATACTAAGGTAGTTATTTCGTTTTATCTTCTTGGTTGCATGCAGCCACTAGGGAAATAAATTGAATCTGCTTATCTTGTGCTTCTGGATTACATTTCCTCTCAAAAGCAATAAAAAGTGTTTTCTAGGTACTTTTTTTTTTTTTTTTGCATGGATTAGTGTTTGCATTGCACATCCAACTTTTGAATAATCATGTAGATAGAATAGTATAGTAGAACAACAGTAACAAAACCCAAACCTCTTCATGTAAGTGGTACACAAAAGAGAACTCTAAACTTGGAAATCAGAAAACTTCTTCCTCCTTATATAGATTTCATTCAGAGAGATTGACTCTTTATTTCACAAAGAATACCATTATACTTTTGTTATAACACATTGGATTTGACGAATTATCATTCATACAAAAGAAGTCTGACACAATAAAGCAGAGCTAAGTGGCATCTAAGGCATCAACATTCCATATGTATGAATACCTAAAAAGCTGAATCTTAACACTGCCTTTATAATTTTACTACATGTATCATTTAAGAAAATTGGAGCATATTTTTTGTGTAGATTTGTTTTTTCGAAGTATAACTAAACAAAGGTAAAAGACGGTGGAGATTATTCTGTCCATATGATTCATTATGTTCCACTTGGCTGTGGACCCCCTGGAAATAATGACAAGATATTTTAGAATATGATTTTATGCTCATAAAATTTCTGACGTAGTTAAGGAATCCATTAAACTTACATATAGAATGAGACTATATTCCTTTGAAAACAAAGAAAATCAAGAGGTATGTCCCTGATATGTAGGTTGTGTCAAGTAGTTTCAAATATATTTTTTTATCTTTGAGGCTGAACATAGATATCCTGAAATTTTCTTTTCCCTGCATTGCAGGGGACAAAATATCTCACCAAGGCTCTGGATTGACTTACGGACTATTTTAAAAACTACAGGCTCCCTATATAGAATCATAGAATCACTAGGTTGGAAGAGACCCACCAGATCATCAAGTCCATATAATCGAATATATAATACTATATATATATAGTCTATATAATCGAGTCCATATAATGTGCTAATCCTGACATTTTTTCCTAGAGCCTAGACATTGTGCATTCTTCCTGCTTTACATCTGTTTTGCAATCTTTTCAGTACTCTGAGTTCTTTTTCTTCTCTGGTGTTTAGTGCGTATCTCTTCTAGCACCTGCATGCTGATCATGTAACTGGATTCATTTGCCTCTCAGAGCATCATTTCACTCATTCTGGGCAAGTAGCCCTTTATGTTACTGTATATCCCAGTAAGGATTCTTTTTCATTTCCCAAAATCTGAATTTCATATGCTTATCTTAGCAATATAGTGGAGCTTGCAATAAAAAGAAGAGAAAAATTCTACTTCCTCTATCTTCTTGCAGAGTAACTGAAGTTCTCTCTCTTGTGCAGAATAACCTACAGGGAAGAAAGCAACTTCTTTCCAGCTGAACTAATACTCAAGGTAGCATCAAACCCCTGGATCAAGTATTGCAAGACTCTCTGATCCCCCATTTCAGCAAAATGGAGCTGTATTATTTAGGTTTTCATAATTGCAATGAAACTTTTACATTTACCTAAGGCTTCTAAAATATATACTATTATTAATATGGACATTTGGAAACATCTTCTTTAAGTTGATATTTAGCAGACATAAACTGTAAACTCATAATCTCAGTGGGGGAAAAGGCAGTAATTGTATTTAACTTATTAAATTTATTTCTTTACAAACAATCTCATGGAAATATTGCCTTTTAATGCTTTTTTGCTTAATTGAAGCAAGGATTTTTAATATAAAAAAGTTTCCCCAATTCATTGCATTACTAAGTTTTGCAGCGATTTCTTCTTTTCATTAATTAATCTTTTCAGAGTTAACCTCTTCCTCTCTAAATTTGCTCTGAAAACTTTTTTTTTCCTTCCAACTTTTCCTTTCCTGTTTTCAGTTCTATAGTATGCAATCAGGAACAGAATTTAAGGATGTGCCATTCCATTTCTTTGGAAAAGAAATCTGTGCCATCCCAATCTCTTTCATCAAAAGAAATGATTCAAACTGCTGTTTGGAATTAAATTTTGGATTATACTTCTTACATCTTTTACTGGAATGCTTTCAGGTCAACTCACATCTTGTAAGTGAATAGCACCTTGATGAATAATTAGAACTGGATCAATAGTACAGGAAATTAATTTCTCTAGCCCATTTCTCAAGATAAGGGAAAATAAAAAATGATGGCTTTGACTTAGGTATTGAAGTAAAGAAGCTACAGTGTAAGCACCTCTCAAAATAGCATTAGTAAATTCCAAGGTCAAAAAGACTGAGGTTTTTCTTTTATGATGTACTGCAAAATGTGCTAGAAAACAATGACGGAGATTTGCTGTTGGTCAAAAGGTAGATTAAAATAATTCTCAATGAGGAACGCATAATTGTCATTTATTATGTGGTTAGACAAAGTACAGAAGATGACACAATTAACTCAGACTAGAGGTTATATGTTAAATGATAATAACTACAAGTCATCTAATTTTAGTCTGGCTGCTATCCATCAGCAATTTGTTTTTAATTGATAAGCCAGAGAACTTTGCCCATTCTTACCAATGAGAACAGCTGTTTCTTTGTTTCTTATGCATCTTTGAAGAGTATTGATCATTTTTAACTTTACCAATCTTTAAAACAGCAAAGCTTTTATTATTTGAAAGTTTCTTCAAGCAATGTATCATCAGAAATTTCTTGAATCCTTTTGGAATTGTAGTGGTGTAGAACTCTAACATTTCTAAGTGTAGTTTGATCCATGTACTTCTGACTCTAATTCCTGAGTCCAGGTCCCTCCTCCATCTGAGACCAGACTAGAGCTTTTTCCTTGTGCTTGTTCTGAAGCATCTGTGCTGATATAGTTATATTCTCTTCTTTATTTTTGTTATTTTTTCAGCACAACTGATTTAGTTTCGAACCCACAATTCTCTTTCTCTCCTTTCCCTTTTTCTCTGGCATGGGGGAGAAGGGAATTGGGACCAGCACAACTACTCATGTGTAACTACTAATCAGGCTGGCCAAGGCTAAACCTTTACAAATACTGTGAAAGTAGAGGGGAGTTTCTGTGACATAACATGATGCATGATGAATGTAAAAATCATATCATTATTTTCTATTGAGTGTCCTTGTCAAAGAAAGTTTGTAAAGCTGTAAACCTTTACAACATTAATGCTGCTGTCAGGAATATGGGTTGAAATCCTTTATGTAGAAATCAATCACAAACTTTAGGCATTGGTTCTATTATATTACTGCAATAAGATATGAAATTTTTCCTAAGAGAGACTTTAACAACCAAGAGGCCTGTACTAGCAAGCTCACAAAAGATATCTCTTCTTCAGCTGAGCTTTTGACATTTAGTCTAATGCATTTTATATTCTTTTCTAAGTAAGAAAAAACTGTTTAAAAAGGCTAAATTCTCATTAGTTTTCCCAAATATTTTTTCATCATTCAGATTTATTTTCTGTTTTATAAGTGTCACTTGCCTAGCTCAACTTCCAAAGGTCTATCCTGTCTAAAAAATTATACTTTGTAAAAGTATAAAGCAAAAAAGACACCCCTCCGCACCTCTCTACCCAATCTCCTTGTCCAAAAAGAAAATTTATTTTACAAGAAAGTATTTTTAAGATAAGATAATACTATTTTATCTGTTTCTGTTTAGGGGAGGTTTTTGGAATATTATTTCTTAATTGTACTTAGCCAAAGCTCTTGTGAACAGCTGTTATCTATCTATTTGTACTTTTTTAAATCCAAAATCTAATGACTGAGTTTGGTAAAACAGAAAAAAATATAACCAAGAAATCTCCGTTCAAAACATCATATCCCTATATTCCCAGACTCATACAGCCAGTATAAAGTTATGGAACTCCAGTGTGGGTATGAAGCAAAGACAAGGCAAAAAGTAAATAAGGTTAGTCACAGCAGAATTTATACTTAGAGTTCTTTCAAAAGTTAAAGTTGAACCACTCTTACAGCCTCTCTTTATATTTTAGTATTAGATGTGTTTCTCAGTATGTGATGTAAGGAACTGTCTGTTAAAATTTAAGCTCCTTATTACTGGTCTTTCAGAAGCACTCAGTGAAAAATACTGTTCTAGTCAGTGTTCCTTGAGTTTTTCAACTAGGTTCCAAAAATCTGTTTCCAAAACTAGTTTGAGGAACTTTTCCTTAATCTAATTTAATTGTAAATATTGCTCAATGGGTAGGAATATTTACATTTTTGTTATTAGCAACACAGCAGGGACTTAGTTTGTCATAGGAGTGGATTGGAATGGTTGAAATTTCTTAGTGGTAATTTCTATGGGCTTCTCTAAAGATCTCACATCTCCTGGCATGCTTAAAGCTTCTTGGAAGTCACAGTGAGAAGATGATGTCTCTGCTTTACATCCAGAGACTTAGGACAACATTCCTCAACTTTTCTTCTTTCTATCATCGTTCTTTCATTCTCATTTCGTCTCCTAGGAGTAATTTTTGCTTGTTGGATGAGCTGGGAGAGAATAAACCGTGTGGTTTGCAAAAGCTGACATGAACATCTGAATAGCAGTATTAACAAAAAAATCACTTTTCTATTTTCATTGAGTCTGACATAGCTTCACTATCCCCCCTCCTTGCTGCCTAATATTGATCTTATCTGTTTACAGCTTTTAAGAGGGACTGCTGCAGCACACCCAGGAGTAGGACTGACCCCACAAAAAAAAAACCTGAGAAAACACACTGTCAGAATTAAGAGTTCAATGACAATATGTCAGTCTCACTTTTCCTTTTTATGCAGGATCCACAGGTAATTGCAGAAAATCCTTTTCTCCTGTAAAGCAAGTTTATGTTCAAACCAGTTACTGTTAAATCCCTCAAAATCATGAGGACCTTATCATACTATTACTGTTGAAATATTACTAATTTAAATTTAGAAATTCTCATTTACAGGAAAAAATCATAATCACAGAACGTTTTCACAGCACTGAAAGGAAGGATTTCATTATAATCTTACAACATTCCCAAGGCCAAACCGCACTTTGTGTTAGGCATGTAGATAATGTATTGCAAACCTCTTTCCCATTTAAGATGATTTAGGGTTCTCAGAGAACAATAAGCGGGTGAATATTTTCCTAAGGAAAAGAAACCAAAACCAAAGCAAAGCAAACAAAACACAAACTCTCAGAAGAAACGTTTTAGTTACTTTCCTCTCTCCCTTACTGTTTTTCCAAGAAAACTGTTTGTGAATTTGCATGGGTGACACTCATGCACACAAGATGCACACACACGCACACAAGACACAAACATACACACTATACAATATAGTACAAGTGATGATATGTATTAGGTAAAAGCTCTCTTAAATCTCTCCTTGAGCCTGGAAGTGATTAATATGATACATTATTTTGCACATAAATATACTTAGCAAGCGAGTTATCTCTCTTTTGCAGATGTGGTGAACCATTTAGCATTCCCAACTCTCAGCTGCAATAGCATCTGTAAAACACAATGCATCTCTGAGATCATGGGATACAAATCTTTAGATGATAAGAAGCTCTACAGCTCACATGACACTGCAAGTGCAATATTTCTACACCTTAAAATTTCTTTTTACCTCTGTAAAATAAAAAGTAAGTTTTTGTGTTTACAAAGGATTCAGAATGAGAGTATCAGAAAACTCTTTACTATTAGAAATGTCTTTCTTAATCTGCACCAGAGAGATGATGCAAGCAATGCAGTTTAAATTTTCTTAAGTTGATCCACCAAAGTTGCTTGAGAATATTCAGTGGATAAGTGTAGGGAAGCTTAAAGTGCTCATATAAAGAGAATACTTGTAAGAAGAAGAGAAAATTCAGCTTGAGGTCTATTAAGACTGTAGTGGGAGTGAGGAAACAAAGTTGACCTATGTTCTACCTGATTTAATTTTACATAAACAGTAACCACCAGAACAAAGGGAAACTCAAGTGATACTTTGTAGCATAAAATTTATGATACTCAAATATTTTTTGCTCTGTACATATAAGGTCATTATCTCAAGTACAAACATTTTTTTTTCAGATGATGATCTATTAAGGCTTTAGGGAGAAGACCCTGGTGACGTCCTTTTCAGGATGTGTAAATGAAAAGCTTATGGGTAGATGAAGGGGATTTCAAGCAGCATGTTACAACATTACAGAAAATGGAGAGATGGTAGCGAGCAGTCTACTAGTCGTTGAACAGGATCTGTTAAAGACGTACATCTGCTATTGTTTGCCTAAAGCTTATGGGCATGTCCTTAAGGACTGAGTTGCTTCCTCCTGTAATGAAAACAGTGAGACTTCCAGTAGACCTCAATTTACAAAGAACTCCTGTGTCTTTTCTTTATGGTAAGCATTGTTAGTCAACAAAATCTCTACCCTGTGTTAGTGGTGAGAGCTATCTTTCAGTCTCTGTCTGGCTTTGATGACAGATAGCAGCTGGCTCAGTTGTAACTTACAATTATCTGCCTCATCACATTCGTCATGTTGACTATATTTCCTGATTATTTTAAATTTTGTAGCACAATTTGCTATGAAAATTACACAACCAAAAGTGAGACAGGAACTTGTTATTACATTTCATAACTAATATTCGAGCTGGAGCATGATCTTAATAGCAAAATAAAACAAGAATTTGTATAGTTTAATTTTAATCAGTTAATCTAATAGACTGTTCTCAGGAATTAATCTTTTATTGCATTCATGTATTCATTTTAGTTCTCTTAAAATTTGACAAGTTTTTTTTAACACCAGTATAACCGTGTGACTTGTGAAGTCGTCATCAGTAAAGTCAAGCTAGATTTTTCCAACATATTCAGCATGTGTAAACTGTGATGAACAAGATTTAACCAACAGTAAGATGGTCTAAGTGTGATGTCACCCATTAGTACACATTTGTAACCAGTGGATAGAGTTGTCAGCTGAGAAGGAAATTAGATACGTTGGAGTGGGAGAATAATACGTTTGAGGTTTTTGATTAGGTGAAGAAGTAATTAATAAAAATGTAATAAAATGATTCATAAAAAGACTAATTAATTTAAAAAATTCAGTTTCACTTATAGTTGCTTTTGTTTCTATTTAACTCAGAGGATTATGAACAATTTAGGTATTGGAACCTTATAGGACTAGCAGTAAAGAGGATTAAGCTTTTATCTTGCTGCTTTTCCAGTACAAAATGAAGGAATTTCCTAGCATTCCTTTGTTATTTGTCATATGGGTTTTTTTTCAAAAAATCAACTTCAATAAAAACCAGGTGTTGAATAGGTATAGCTATTAACTTTTGACACCAAAATCTCTCAATCTGACTGCATATTAAGGAATGGTTAGATACTATTCATTCAGGCAATGAAAAGAACATGAGTGGTTCACAGTAAATATACAAACTCTTCTTTCCTTTTAGGGTAGAGATTCTTAACAAGCAAATTCAGACCCTGATGCCTCCTGCAAGGAGATAAAACCACAGATTTATCCATCTCTTTTTTTTTTTTCTGATGTCTCCTGTTAGTTACAAATGCTCTGTTTTACCCATGTATCCTGTCTACCCCTCTAATCTATAGGCCAGTAGAGTCATCACAGCTCATAGGTCCTACAGCTCCTTGTCTACCAGAAATATTTGGGCTCAGAAAAGCCTTCCAATGATATTTATGTCACTGGATAGAATAATTCTGGATCATTCTAGGTGAGCACCATCAACCTATATGGTTGATATTGTCGTATTTTGATTATCTTTTATATTTTGGAACAAATATTCAGTTCTTATAATTTTGCTTGAGTCAAGCAATAAGAATTTCCACCACCTGAACTTGTGTTCCCAGATGACCCTAGAGAGTTGGCATCTAATTATTTGAAAGTTTAAGAAACGTTTTACACAGATAGGAAAGAATTAAAAGCACTGAGTTATGTTTTAATATCTCAGCATTATAGTTTTTGTGCTTTCACTGTGTCAGAGTGATTTTGAAAAAATATGTAAGCCCAAGGTAGTTGTAGTACAAATAAAAATGAAAAGTTAACAGATTTTCCAGAATCCGTTTATAGATGTGTTGTAGGTAGAAAAATAACACTCAAATCCTTTTATCAATATGTGGACACCTTTGAAATACATGTGTCTTAAGGTGAGCATTTATATAAAAGTGTACAAAAGCTGTAAATTTTCTACATGTGATGAGACATTGCAAATCCTATTTTCTTATATAAAAATCATACTTCCTCCTCTGAGCTATGGCTGCACTTATTCCAGATGAATACTATATAAGGAAGTTTATTTCCTGTCTTTCTAAAAGCTTTTTTCTTACAGCTGTTACTTTTCTGTGACACATTGGAGGTTCTTTCTTTTTCCTTAGTCAGTGTGTAAACCTTCCTTCCTGATAGTCAATAAAGTTCAGAAAGAATAAATGCTATTTTTGTCCGTTTCTCACTGTTATATCTTCCTGGAGTATTCCTTGCTGTCAGCAATTCATTTTCAGTCCTCTCAATATGTTGTTGGCATTTCCATATTAATCATCCATTGATTTTTCCACTAGCATCAGCAAGAGTCACATGTTTAATTGTGTAAATGCTGGGTGAATATACTCAGTTATATCAGGATGCTGAATCATAATTGTCAATGCTGTAATATTCCACAGAATTCTTACATTTGGGAATTGAATAACATAATGATTCTGAAACTACTCATTGAGAAACAGAAAATTAACATGCTGTTTAACACTGAATAAGGCTGTCTACCTTCAATTGCCATATTCAAATTCTTCTGGCAGGATTATGTTTATCAAAGCCCAATATTGAACTGTATAAATTCTGAAAATAAGTTAGAGGATATTTCTAATTTAAAAAAGAACCAGTATAGTAGCTATGCATTCTTTCATGCTTATAATAATTACTGAAAATGTTTCTCATTTTTTCCGTGGATATTGTATTCTGTAGTATAGCTTAAAAAGAGATAATGAGCATATTTACTTTTACTGGCATATAAACTGCCCTCTGTCAGTGTGGCCCAGTTTAAATCAGACATTAATACTTGCTTTGAATTACTGCTTTCATGATGTCCTGTGTATATTAAAAATGTAGTTGCAATATCAGAAAAATGTAATGTTTTTGAAATTATTAATTTTGTACACACCAGCTTCAACAGAGATTACTGCTTATTTTCCTGTAGTTGCCTTATTGAATACTTTTATGAATATCTTTTATTAAATTAAATTAGAAGTTTATTGCATGAAATTTGTGTGTCTATTTTGGAAATGTGAGTTATTACCATTGTTGTTTTTGCTATACTGAACTTTTACTATCAGCAAGGGAGTTTTCTTTCTTCTTGAACCAACTTCTCAGCACGTGTCTGCGATGTTTATAGGTAGAACAGGCTGCCTGCATGTTCCAGTTGTCCACTAATCCATCACATGTAGAGAAAAATAAGAACAATAATGTGAAAGACACAACAGTATTCCATTTTTTGGGTTCACTTGAGCCTTGGCATGCTTGTTCTACTCCTGGTAACACTAGGAACCAGAGAGGAGAAAGAGTTAGTAAGTGTCAGACATATTCCAATGGCAAAGGATGCTAAACTCTTTCACAGGATCCAACTAGGGCTTGTTTCCCTCCATCCTTTTCCTTCAGTAGGGATGGATGTTTAAGCTAAATTCAGTGATGCTTGGGAGCTGATTTCTCTAGGAGCAGTCATAAAGATTTCAAGATATAAAAGTGGTGCTCCAGCATGGTCCATTGGCCAGATTGAAGTACATTTACCCTGAAAAGATTTTATATAATGTTTTCAGTGATTGCTTATTTCAGATCAAGAACACATTCAGTAGTATGGCAGGATAAAGTCTTTCTGATTGAATGAGCTTGTGATTCTGAAAGTTAGCAGGGTCTGAACAAAAAGGACTTATGAGGGTCTGCTGAACTAATATTAAGATACAAAAATTCTGATGTCTGTAGTGTGAAATGAATGATTGAAAATTGGATTCATGAGAACTGTTAGTGCTGTAAATAGACATTTCTTCCTTGTTTTGTACAGACAGATTCACCTGCTCTATATGTCTCAGACTGATTAAATATGTCTTGTGCGAGATGGTTTAGCTCCTTGGTTTCCTGTATAGTGAGTAACAGTGTAGATTTATTACTTTTTCTCCAAGATAAGGGATTCGGAAAAAGGCCAAAAAATGGTGTACCTCATGATTTTTTTATTTATGTTGAGTCTTTGGATTTATATCTAACTCATCTGATTTATAACAATTGGGTCTGGTATCAAGTCTATTCCTCTGCTGTTTCCTCTCTCTTGTTTGAGAGTACTGCCATAATAAAAGATTAGCAAATTTTTATGTTATCAAATAATTCAGAATAGTTTTGCCCACAGAAATGAGAAATCAGTCTTTTCTTTGAATACAAAACATTTTACGTGAGTTGACTACATTGAGGTTTTGTTCCTTTATGATGTAGTAAAGGGCATAAGGGGTTGAAAATCAATTCTGTGTAATGTCAAATGTGTGTTCGTGTTATTTATGGTTCTGTGACTGAAAATTTATAATAGAAATGTTATACAGGATGTCTAGTTTATACAAAAAGCAGATTTGAGTTGTCATTTCTGTCAGTTCTCTTGGCTGTGTAAAATTAAGCAAACAAAATTATATAGTGGAATCATCAGAGAATTCAGTATTTTAATCTCTGTATTTTCTCTTAAAGTCAATATTCAAATTCAGGCATTCTTACCATTTATTAGTGCTACTTCCTCAAACAAATTCAATGATACACAAGAGAGCATGCTGATGAACTCAGTAGAGAATATTTAGGTAAAGATGACAAAATGTTACTCATAGACTGTTTTCTTTTTTTCCTCTCAACTCAATCCTTACAGAATGTTTCACTTAACTATTCATATCCCATTATCCACATTCAGGAAAAATGGGCAAATTGGGACAAGAGAAGTCAAATATTAATATTTTAAGACATGCTTGCCTGAAGTCATGATTGACAACTGCATCCAATTCTGTGCAAGAACAAATGTAAGTGCCTGGTAAAGTACTCTGCAATTTACTACTACTTTTTTTTTTCCTTTTTCAGTTAAAGAAACACCTCAAGAGTGAAATCTGTGTATGAAACCAGTTGAATAATATTTAGAATATCCTCAAGTTTTCTGCTCTGCTAGTATATGCCTTTTTTTTGTGTTCCTCTCACTATTCACTGAGATATAAGGATTTCCCCTGATGTTCCTCCTGTTTCTTAAAGCCAGTCTTCACTTTCAAACTACAAAAAGATAATTCAGACATATATCCATCTTAATCAATCTGTCGGGACTATAAATTTTGATCAGTTAATGTCTAAGCCAAAGAAAACAGATGTGTTGACATTCAGAGACCCCAGACAGGCCAGTGAAATGGGTAAAGGGGAAGTTCCTGAAGTTAAGAAAAGGGCAGAGTCCTGCATCTTCAGAATAGTAAACCCATGCACCAGCACATGTTGGAGCCAAGCAGCTGGAAAGCAGGTTAGCAGAGAAGGATCTGGGTCAGCATTATGCTTTCGCCACAAATAAGTCCAACAGAATCCCAAGCACCAATAGGAAAATCATTGGCATCAGATCATGAATGGTGTTCCTTCTTGTCATCCTCAACGCTGTCCAGACACATCAGAAGTGCTGGGTCCCCAGTACAAGAAAGGCATGGACTTACTTGAGCAAATCCAGCAGAGGGCAACAACGATGGCAAGGGGTTGGATCACCTTTCATATGAGAAATTGTTGTGAGGTGGGATGTTTTTGACCTCAAAAAGTCTCAGCATGGATCTTACTGATCATAGAATCATAGAATTACTAATGCGTATAAATTCTTCATTAGAATAAATAAAGATGAAGGAGTCAGACTCTTCTCTGGCTGCTGAGAACAAAAGGCACCAGTTACAAATTAATAAATGTGAAATTCAGTCTAAATAAAACACAAACCACTTTTTGGTGGTCATACACTAGAACCAACTGCTCAGAGAGATCTGAGCTGTGTGCCCCATTTGATAACATTGAAATATAACAGAGAAATCTACTCAAAACAATTATTTTGTTGAATAACTACATTATGACATTTGAAAAAATAGTACTAGATTCTTACATTGTTCTTGGACAGAACCCGGAAGATAATTTCTACCTAATAATCAGAAAACGACCACAAAATATTTCATTTTTACCACATATTCCTGACAAGAATCAGGTTGAAACTACATGAAACTGTAAGGTAAGTAATACATTTTTGTTTCTGTCCTCTATCATGCAGTGTGATGCCCCAATGAACTTCAATTGCTTAGAAATAGAGAAGTCTGCAGCAAATTAAAACAAAACAAAGGAAAACAAAACAACAAACCAAACCCTTTTCTTAACCTCTTTTTAGACCATTTTTCTACCAGGGTTCAAAACGCAACTTGACCATTTCACCTTTCATTGATACATTATTTGCACAACTTTGCTATTTCTAACTATCCAGGCATGACCTTCCCCAAAAGTGTGATGACTGCAGCATTAAATTCTATAATCAGAGTCCATTGATTTTGCAGAGGAAAAGTGTGGATAAATACCCCATATAAAAAAATAAAGACTCATCTACATTTGTTGTTAACAACACCTACAAAATCCCTTGTGTGACTAGAGATTTCACTGAATGTCATGTACCCTGAGTGCAGAATCATTTTGTAGAGGAAATGGTCAATGCTCTCTGACCTTGTCTGTGTCAAACATTGAAACAAATGTAAATTAGCAATAATAGTTTTCTACTCATTTCACCTTGCCAAATGTCACTTGAATTATTACTCTGGTCTTCAAAGCAAAGATGTTTCCCAGGAGGAAAATAATGATCTATACTTTGTTCGGCCTCCACAAATAGAAGCGTAGCATTTTTCTTTTCTTTGGTAACATTAAGTCTGTCTGATCTGGGTGATAAAAACCAGAGATTATCTATTCCTGTCTGTCATTTTTGGCAATCTTGTGAACTTTTCATAAAAACAGAGAGATAAATCACAGTAGCTATTATTGTCTTTGTCTTAATC
Organism: Coccyzus lansbergi; assembly: GCA_033558105.1. Classification (NCBI taxonomy): domain Eukaryota; kingdom Metazoa; phylum Chordata; class Aves; order Cuculiformes; family Coccyzidae; genus Coccyzus; species Coccyzus lansbergi. The sequence goes on along the minus strand of JAUMJK010000305.1, from coordinate 4,130,157 downwards.
TTTCTAATGGATCAGTATAATTTTGGTATGTTCTAGTAGGTCAGGCAGGTCATCACTGTAGGAGAACAGCCTTGCCTACTTACTGAATGCTAAATACTTGTCTTCCACACAAATCCAGATAAAGATTTTGCACAGGGGATTACTGGCAAAGCAGAGGAGTCCTCTGGATCAACTTAGCTGTTGCTAACAGACTTTTCTGACATTTAACAGCCCCTCCAAGGTGGATGTAGAGACCAACCAATCCATATAGCTTGTAGAGAGCACTCCTGATCTTAATTCTTTAGTTATTGCATGTAAATTTAAAAATGCTTAGTTAAAAAATGACATGCAGACACAAATCCTAAAAGATCTCACTGTCATACTGCCTGTAGTTTCTGATCAATAAAGACTGGAGAATGTAATGATACTGGTAGAACATTTTATTGCAGAAAAAAGAAGTGTGGCAGTATAGGAAATATCAATTAGTTAAGAATTATCTGTATAATCTGTGACAATATTTTTTTCTCCTTTCAAATGAAAAAAAAAAATAGATAAATAGATTTCTCTAGGAAAAGCCAGTAGTTGATTTGGGTATAGCAATGCACCATTACATAAAGAAATGATAAATGTAGGTAAAGACATGAGAAAATTAAGTATGTAAAGAACAAAAGGAGAAGAAAGGTTCCTTTCCTGTCCTTAACAACTAAGCTACTAGGGTAATGCTTATTAGTAAATCAAGATATGTTTCCAATATTAGATATCAGAAAAAGGGCCATAAGAAAAATCTAGAGAACTTAAATTTCCAGGAGATTCTTTAACCAGAAGGAAAAGCTTTTCTTTAAGCAGGAAGAAAATAGTACTTGGCTCAATCCTTTTTCCTTTCAAAATGATAGATTTCAACCTAAAGACATTAAATATGCTGAATTAGAAGAAAGACAGAGGGAGAAACTGTGGAAGATGCATGAAGAGAGTTATAAAAGAAAACTGATGGTTTTGAAGGAAAAGAAAAGGAACAAAATGCACAACTAAAATTCTGGCATTTGCAACTAACTTCACCATATACATACATGCTGTCTTCATAAGGAAAAGGTAAACAGGCAGACAGTATCTAGCTCTAAAATTTCAAACATACAGGTACATATTCACACAATGGCCTAAATAGTCCATGCTATTTATATTATTCCTACATCAGTGAAGAACATTCTGTACACCTAGAGTCTGCATACTTATCGTTTGTTTGAGTACTATTTGATATATGAACCTGACAGATAAACTGCTCCTTGAAATTTATTCTGAAATTATAAAAATATTTCTCCAGGCATAACTGTATACAAAGAAAATAAGTAACAAACAAAGAGAATCACCATTACCACTTCTCCCAAGGGTCTACTACCGTCAAGGAAAAAAAAAAAAAAAAAGATCAAGAAACCCTCATGATGGTATCCAGACCACATTTTCTTCATTGCGTAATTCATATATATTCAAAGAGTTTAAGTCAATAACAACTTTCTTAAAGATTTCTGTGTAGGTAGGATTTTATGGTAAAGTATCTTTTAGGTCTGAAATCATCAAAATTATAATACTGTGAATATATTCAAAGAATAAAAAAGATTTCAATTTCCTGGGATAAAATAACAATAAAAAATCCTGTTATGTAATTCACACACACCCCCTCCATGTAAGTCAAATATGTTGCCTTATCTATGTCCTCGTAGTATTGTATTCACTTTGTATTTCAAGGAAATCCAAATCAGCCCATTCTCTAGACTTTGATTATAATGACATCTCTTATTTATTCTCATAGAGTAAGTGGAATTTTTTTTTTTCTTTTTAAAACAATCAGGTGAGAGATCATATTATTGTGAAAAGTGCTGGGAAAATGAACTGATGTTTTGCTTATATCTGAGGGTTTGGGATTTTTTTCCCATGTTTTCCTGTTCTGTGGCATACTTTTTAAGATGGTAGCTTCAGCTTTATTTCTGATAAAATGGAAAAAGGAAAAAAATAATTCCATTGGTTGGTCTATTTCTCAAGGTTTTAGTTATAAATACTGAAAATCAGAAATGGTTTTATCTTAAAAAATAATTACTAAATATAAGTGGATCAAGATCTTTTCTAGAAATTTTGAAAGAAGGATGTAGAAAATATTTTTTTCTCAAAAAAAATTTCTTTCTGAACATTTCTAATATTCCTTACATTTACTAATCCCATGTAAACCCTTCCATGTAGTATTTGAAGCTATCACCTAAGATGCAATTGTGAAATCCTCATTTTGAGACTACTAAGTTAAAAAAAATTAACAATGAGGTATACATTGGCAGCAAGTTTAACTACCTCATTGCACTGTGGTTAATACTTTACTTCTCTTGTTTCTAACTTCTGCTTAGTTGGAAAAGATCAGAAGGAATTATTGACCCTGCTTGGAAAGCAAAAAGGTATTTCATGCATCCACTAAAGTATGCCAAACATAATAAAGCCTGAAAGGGACATCCTAGTTGCAGGGTCCCAATTCCTGCAACTGCAGTTAGACTCTTTGACAAACTGATTAAGTCACAAACTATGCAATGGCATCAGCTATGTAGCTACACGAATTTTTAATATTTGCGTGCTCCTTATGGGATTACATCTATAATTAAAGCCTATGTTTTCCAGGACAGGAGTAACTCTTGCATTTAATTTTGTAGCAGTACATTCACTATATGAGAAAAAGAATTAAAACCCCAACATGTACTGAACATGCCAAATTTCAAGTATATGTTATCTTGAAAATATTTAATAGAAATATGTTTATCAAATTTCAATCAGAAAGTAGAAAAATCAGAGTTTATTAAAATAAAAATGGATTAATAATTTTTAGTTATTTGGATTTTTCATCTGGAGGCAAGACTGTGATGGGCAAGCACACAAAGGCCTTGTACTTTCAGATGCAGAGAGCATGCCTTCAAAATCTAGTGACCCTGCTGGGCTGACAGTCTGAGGATTGAATAATTCATTGATCTGCCCCTTTGCACTGGCCAGCAGGGTAATTTTTCTTTTCCTGCTTTACTAACACACATAGTGACTCTAGAAAAGACCTGCTATACCAGGATATATTTTCCAGGGACAAATTCCTCCAAAGGAAAATCCCTTTCTCTATCCTCATTGCCCAGTATAGCCTCTTGTGTAGCTAGTAGGTCAAAAAGCCTGCTGTACTTCTTTGTGTTGTGTTGAGAATGAATTTTTCAAGTAAGAAAATACCTGAAAAAAATTCTAAAGTTGATTTTTTGTTTTCTAAGCTCTGTTTCCTAGTGTAGACATATGTGGGAGGCTGCATGTGTTGGTTTTCTCTTCTCCATCAGAAAAGGAATGGGGAGGAATGGGAACAGCTTTTCTAAAGTTCATATAGAAAAATCATCATGAAAGAGAATAATTAAAATGCAGTCATAGTTTGTTTGGGTTATTTTAAGCACAGGTTAATGATAAGTGATTCACATTTAAAGTAGAATAAGTCGTGATGTTTATGGTTTGACTTGGTCATATTACATACTGTCATTTTTAATTGATCAAACATAACTGGATTGGAAATGTTCTAATGAGATCAAATACCCAACATCTGTAATACTGAAACAGAAATAAATCTTTTTGTTCATGCTCAGGAAAGCAAAATTAAAAGAAACGGTGTCAATCCAGATTTGACTCATCTAATACTTCTGCAAGCAAATTTGGCCTTAAACTTTCTCAGTGGACTGAGTATATTTGCATTGACTAAGCTGAAGGATGTCTGTGGTATATACATATATTCAAAGCAGCTGAATTTTACATTTCTCTTCCAGATTTTTTTAAAACTGAAATGCTTGTCTCTGCAGTGGAACAGCAATTAAGCAGAGGAAGACCTGACAGTGATTGCAGTACCAATTTTATAGTTCAGCATTTGCGTGAAAACTGCAGTCATGCTCTAACCACAAACTCAGAACTAAAATCAGAATTGCAATGGATTCCTAAATTATAGAGTCATCACTTTACCTACTCTCAGCATCCTCTTTGAAAGTCCCAGTTTCTTTTCAAAGGAGTGATATTTCAGTCTCATTCTTGCTTTATCACAAGTTTGAGAACAGACTGAACTCTACAGTCATTTGTGATCTTGCTGGGTTCATCCATTCAACTAGGGCTGCTCTTTTGGCTATATGCATCCTGAGTTTTATTTTGAATAACAGATGCCACCATGAAGCATGCAAAAGGATTCTTTAACACTACAGCTACAGAGTTTACTTTTAGCAAAAATGTGTCCTCACTTCATTTTCTTACTGTCTTTGTATATCTTTTATTTTGTATGAGATAAAAACAACAATTGAAAGAGAGGCAGTGGTGCACTTAGTTCTCCTTCACTTTCTCTGAATAGCCCTCGTCACATAGTTCTATACTTGCAGAATAATTTCTTTTCTTATTGTTTCACATCTTTCTGATCCTAGAAGGTAGGCATGGCTTATAGTTAGCCCTCATTCCATGATGAAAAAAAAGGAAGAAAAAGAGTATTCTTGAGCCTCTACTATTAATTGATAATTACTAATTGGAAATTAATGAAAACTAAAGCAAAAGTGCAGTAAAATGGCATACAACAGCTGTAAATATGTGACTCTCACTTGGAGTCCTGGATTAAGTTTTCTCTTAGCAATCCAATAGGATTTGAACTAACAATAAATCTAGTGAATGTAGTGATGATATCCAAAATTTGATTTAAAAAAAAATCCCTGAAATAGAGGTGTTACTTAAATAACATTCTGTATCTGTCTTTACTCTGTGAATGACCTAATTTGTAAAGTAACACAGGAATTTATTTTTACTGTTCTTCTGTGTAATGGTTAATTGGAATGTGCAACATTCACTTTCCTGAAAATCAGTCACTTCTCAGTACTTCTGACATGGTTTTTTTCCATTCATGCTCAAGGTACTTAATGCAGAACAGAAAAATATCAACTGCCTCGCTAATAGAATTTTTAAAAAACATTTACTCTTTATTTGTGTGAATATTTGAATATCTGAATATTTGGAGATGTTTTTTCCAGAATCCTCCTCTAATTTTTTTTTATATTCTTTATGGATGCATTAAAAAAAATGAATGTAGTAATACGAAGTCCTAAGGAAATGAAACATCCTCAATACAGGATAAGTTCTTTTCATTAGTCAGAAATAAATACTATCATGAAGCTAGGATAAGAGTAAGGAGTTTCGCAGAAATACTTTGAATGTAACACTAAGACTGATAATTTCAGCATCAGTAGAGACAGGAAAACTGTTTACTGGCTGCAGGATTTTCATAATAGTGGAGGTATTTCGGATTTTCATTGTTGATAAAGGTAAAAATTAGATAATGTAATTTAAGTAATGAAGTAATTTAACTCTATCAAAAGTCATTTGATTTACAGATAATGTCACTGCACTTCAAGACTGCAACATAAGTTTTCTATACAGAAAAATCCACTAGACTAAATTCCAGGAGATTCAATAGTACATGACATATTATTCCTCTAACCCATGGTTCTTAAAGAGTTTTGTGAATTTGATTCTTTCTTCTTTGCATGAATACATGCCTAGAACCATCAAGAGCTAACAGAAAATTCAGTGAAGAAAGGGGTTTCTCATTATGATTAACATTTAACTTCTGTTTCAGCAGCCACCTCTTTCTGGCTCAGAGTGCTGACAAACATTTTATATTTGAGATAGAGTTACATGAATAATTTACATACAATAATGTATAAATTGGTAGCAATGACCCCAATATCTTCCTCTACAAAAGAATATCCTGCATGGTTACACTTACAAGAATGGGTAATAAACCCCTAAACTGAACGATTTCTCAAATTGATGTACCTTTTCATCTCAAACCTTGAAATAGTAAAGGTATAGAAATGATGTGTAGCAAGTAATTAGATGTCAGTGGTAATTATATAGCAAAATGTCACGACAGATGGTCGCTGTCTCAAAGAAGTTATATCCACATAACCCTTTGTGCACTATTGGCATACCAACACAATATTACCTCTGTCATGTACTCTGCTCTCAGGGCATGACTGACAACTATGGTGAACAATGAGTAAGTAGAGGAAATAAACCAAACCAAAATTGCTGAGGGACATGCTTTAGTGTTTGATAGGAATGGTTGGACTCGATGATCCGATGGGTCTCTTCCAATCTGGTGATTCTATGATTCTGTGATTCAAAATACCAAAGCCAGGAATGCCAGGAATGCAGTTCCTTTGTTCTTTTCTATTTTTCTGAGTGGATTTTATCTGCAGTGCATCTTTCATAGCCAATTGGACATTCTGGAAATCAGAAAGTGAATAGTTGTATAGATTTGGTTAACTCCGAGAATATTAGTTTTCCATTCTTTTTTTGGAGATTACTCAGCCTCAGGAGGGTAAGCTGGATTTCAATGCAGAGTATTTACTTTACAAAGATGGAGGAAAAGTCATATTTAACACATATGCATATATACAATATGCAAATATTTACCTATGTGTATGTAGTGTGCTTAGGGACATGATTTAATGTTGCAGTTAGCAGTATGAGGCTTATGGTCGGACTTGACTCAGTATTATCAAGTATGATGAAACTACTCTTCAAAGCTGAACTGTTATTCAAAATTATTTCCTTTTTTTACCCACCCTTCAGTGCTTTTAAGAGTTTTTGAGATAGAGGAACTGAAAAAACATAATAGAAGAGAAACCACCCTAGCATTCAGTTGAATGGTAATCTGAAAAAAACTTTATTGTCTAGATACTAATTTTCTTAAATACAACTAGATTGCATGTGTCTTTTACTTCTAACTAGCCTGCAAAAAGCCACTTAGAACTCAGCTGGAATGAAATAAGTGTTCAAAAGATGAAAAAAATACAACAAAACAAAGAAAAACGGCCAACTAATTTTCAAATTGTTCACCTTTTTTGCTCACAGATAAAAGTAAATTAAATCTTTGGTTTTTTTGCAGAGAGAAAAAGAACTTGCTCTTTGAAATCATGTTAAAAATTTGGAAGAAAATCTTCCTTTTTATTTTCTCACCCGACATGATAAAACAAACATTACCCATAAAATATCTAGTCCTTTTTAGATTGATAATTTCTTTCCCTTTCCATGGTTCATTTAAACAACTATAAAACAGAGACAGTTATAGAACAGGCAAACATTATTCAATATTGTAAACACTGAACTAGTTCACACATAAACATTTCCTAGAACAGTGAAATAATTTCTCCTCTTCCTTTCAAAACTTTTGTGGATACTTGGTTATGTTACATTATATTATCCTTCAGAAAAAAAAAAGCCGTTAAAATAAAACACAAAACAAACGTGAAATCTAGATTCTAAACTGCAGTTGAAGGTCTTGTGTCCGAATAGGAAGTATTACAATAATTGTAATTGAAAAGAAAATGGTAGGCACTATAATGGGCCATTATTTGTGTGATTATCCATTTGATACCTACAAATGTTTGTCCTATATGTTCTGTACTCAGCACTGGTGAGGCCATTCCTTGAATACTGTGTTCAGTTCTGGGCCCCTCACCACAAGCAAGATGTTGAGGCTCTGGAGCAAGTCCAGAGAAGAGCCAAGAGGCTGGTGAAGGGGCTGGAGAACAGGTCCTATGAGGAGCAGCTGAGAGAGCTGGGGTTGTTTAGCCTGGAGAAGAGGAGGCTGAGAGGAGACCTCATTGCTCTTTTTAACGACCTGAAAGGAGGTTGTGGAGAGGAGGGAGCTGACCTCTTCTCCCAAGTGATAGGACAGGACAAGAGGGAATGGCCTCAAGCTCCACCAGGGGAGGTTTAGGCTAGACATTAGGAAAAAGTTTTTCACAGAAAGGGTCATTGGGCATTGGAACAAGATACCCAGGGAAGTGGTTGATTCACCTTCCCTGGAGGTGTTTAAGGCCTGGGTGGATGAGGTCTTGAGGGACTTGGTTTAGTGTTAGATAGGAATGGTTGGACTAGAAGATCCGATGGGTCCCTTCCAACCTGGTTGTTCTATGATTCTATGATTCTATGATATGCACACAGATGTAACTCACTTATCGGTATGCTTTAATTCCCCTCCTCCTCCACTGGATGTTAAGACTGTTGTCAATTTGAGAGCTTTGTTCTTTAGCCCAAGATGCAGTAACTCATCCTTAGGCTAAATAAGCATCCATCACACAGATCTGAATACCAAATTCAACCTGTGTGCTTGTCAATCTTGAAGGTGCAAATCAAGTTTTGAAAATGTAAATTTATATGTGAAGCTACAAAGCACTATAAATCTCCCAGCCATGCTGTAGGCATATCAGCATCTCCTGTTTCAGAGTTATTTTCAGCATTTCCCCCCATTAGATCAATGCCTCATAGTAACATTTTCTTAAGATATGAATAGTCATTCTGTAGATTCTTAAACTTGCTTTCATTTTTTCTACCTCTGTGTTGGTTCAACAGTCTTACAAGCTGCTGTTTGTTGATAAAATGCGTAGTAACTTCTTACTCAATATGTTGATTTTCACTTGTGCTAGAGATCTTTTGTGGAGCTCTTCATGTTTTTCTACTTCCTTTATATATAGTGATTTTTGCGTTACTGTATTGTTATTAACTATAAACATTGATAGATTTGTAGGAAGTCTCTTAAATCTCTGTCGTCTAAGGATATAAATATGTTGGCTTACAAATTTCCCCTACTTGTTGCCTAGTTTTGCCATTTCTGTTACACATGTGATTTTTTTCACTTAAGAATTTTTAACATCTCTCTGTTCTCAGACCAGTTTTTATTCTGAGCAATAACTCCAATTTATATTACCTCTCTTAGTAAATTCACATATAATTAAAGACATACCACCAAATCTGTTAAGTACTAAAAAACTGAATTTGCTTAATTGAAATAACTAAAAACTCTGTGATCATTCAAAACTTCTTGGGTTCAGGATGTTTGAATAAAAAAAAAAAAAAACAACCCAAGTTTTATTCCAAATTTTTAGCAAGATTTCAAAAAAGCAAGACTTTTTCTTTTCCTGATATGAGATTTATTAGTCTGTTTTGTGAGCCAATGTTGATTTTTTGAAGTCCTGAAACTCTCATAGATGCTATTCTCTCGGCTCTGAAGGTCTAGTGGGTTTTGAAGGAGACACTGTGAAACAGACATTCAGAGATTTGATAAGCCTACAGGTAAACATCTTACAGTTGTCACCAGCTAGTTCTAGTGCAGTTTTATTCCATCCTGACTTGCCATCCAGTAAGATATCCTTGTTCCTTGTTTTGAGAGATATTGCTCACCATAGCTCATGTTGGATATTTGATTCAGAAAGACAGGATGCAAGAATACAAATAAAAAATACTTCTGTGACATATATAAATAAATTCCCTTTTGGTTGCTTCTGAATTTGCATTTGTATGTTTATAACATTTAGTTGCATTTCATCTATTTAATTGAAAATGCCCATTTTCAAGTATGTGTATACACATCTTATTTAAATTCAATTTATTAAGCAAATACCTCACTTGAGAGAACAAAAAAAAACTATATTAGGAAGAACAGCATGATTGCATGTACAATATCTTAGAAGCTTTTATGGACTATTGCTTTCTAATAGTCCTAAGTGGTTCATTAACCTTTAAGTTTCAGTCTGTGGAATTCATATAGATAGATAAAATACCAAAATAAAATTCTAACATGGCCTTCGCACTTAAGTACACAATTAACTGGAAAAAAATGCATTTTTTAAACAGTAAAACTCTTTCTGCTAATAATAAGAAGTAAGATATCGTGACTACTAAGTTCCTAGCAAGACTACTAGGTAACTTAGTGTTTAGTAAGTTATTAACAATCAGACCTTAAAAAATAATATAGTTTTTATAATGTGCAAGTGTCATTTATTCATGTTTGAAATACAGTACAAAACTCAGAAATATGTAAAAAAACATAACTTATTGTTTTGCTTTCTGCAGAAAGAATTGAGAACAGTAGTGAAGTGGGATAAGAGACACTCAGAATAATCACTGGACTAACTTAAAAATATCTTCAGTTATGAGTAGAATAGACGGGGGAAATAGCAACAGTATTAATAAAACAGAAACAGAAATCACATTATAAAACCCCAAGAGGTTTAATACTTCATAGTATGGAGCACTATGTAAAAGGAGAAAATCTATTTTCTTCCAATATGCCTCTGCGTTTTCTTTCTTTTTTCTTCCAGTTTATCAAATCTGCATGGTATTAGGTCGTAGTCAGAGAATCCATTGCAAAAACAATGCAAGTCTTATTCCAGAGTGTGATGAATGCAGTATGTATCAAACCTGCAGAAAAGTTTCCATAATGCAATTTCAAATATTCTCTTCCCCTCACCTTTATGAAGAATATATCTACAAAAATAGATCAGAGTACAGGAAGTTCTGCACGACTGCATGATTTGAATTTAGAGACAGATCTTTAATGTCACGTTTTTTTAGAAGATATGAAAATACAACTTCTGTAGGTAAATAAGGTATTTTCATTTTATCCTTGAGTGCTTTAATGAATTTGCATTCTTAGTGTATTACTACACTGAGAAGAAAAAGTAACTCTTCACCTACTATGAATCCAATGCAATGACTGAGCATCCCCTGAAGGCCAATAGTCTCCTTTGAACCCAGAGCTCGTGGAAAAGACAGAGGCACAGATGATTAACATTTCTGACAACTACTCTAAGGGAGAATCTCTTAAGTTAATTTTCAAGGCTGCACTATCTATATCCTTGGATTTAGTCTGCAGTAAAACTTAGCTGTGCATGTAACTGTGAACTGCCTGGAGAATTAGCCTCATTTAATGTAAAAACATAATGACAAAATATTTTCATTAAGATTTAGCCAACATTACTAGAAGACACCGAACACCTTGAGGTAGAAAACCTTGTTGCACTACCAGAAAATATGCTGAACAATGTTTCATTTACATTACCTTAAGTTTGAAGCACTAAAGCTGTTGCTACATATTTTTTTGACTACTAATGCACTAGAAAATGGCTGTCAGGCACCTGTTTCACATAGATAGAACAGAGGGGGAAAGCAAATTGTTGCACTCACTTTTTTTTTCTGAAAATCTGATGTACTGATACTTTCTCCTGAGTAGCTAATCTTCCAGGATCTCATCTGGATTACGATGGCTGTCTGAAGAAGATATAGAGTGAAGCAATCCTTAAGTGGTCTGAAGCCATCAGTTGGAGAGGTGATACATGAAGAGTTCTATAATTGGATTTATACTCAACAAGGCATTTGCTGCTTTTCTCCTAAAGGAAGTTGTCATGCTGCCAAGCATACCTGTCACTTATTTTCATTTCAAAATGAAACATAATCTTGGATTCTGTGTGCGCAAACCTACAAAATCGTAGTCAGGAGGTTGAAAAGCTTTTTTATATTACTCATAGTGAATGCTTGTTTGAACCTCAGAAAAAAAACTTGTATTTTATATCACTATAAAAAGAGATAAGCACAGCTTAGAAGAATTAATGTGCCACAAACATCTAAAACTCTTTAGAATCACTTACCTATTCAGATAGAAGATGTTTAACTACTTGCCAGAAGTTTTCACGCTCAAGTACAAACTCTAAACAAAAAAAAAAATGATACTGAAACACATGGAATAACATTGTGATTCATGAGACCAACTCAATTTTAACATGAATCAAGTGGAAGATACTATCAGTTTCAATAGCTTTGAATCAAATTAACATTGCTGAAAATACAAGTGAGAGGCTTTATGGAATGACGTTGGAAGGAGATGAACTGTGTGATGTTTCAAAAATTGTTAACCACTTCTTAGCCTCAGACTGGAAAGATGTGCAAATGATTGTAGGCCTGTAATAATGGAGTCAAAGAGAGACAGAGAAGCATTACGTGTCTTTGAATCAACCTATGTTATAAAAGAGAGAACAAGAAGACTATGGAGAAGTCAACTATACCAGTGTGTAAAATTCTGATGAGATATTAAGAAAAAGCATTCATAATGATGGTGTTCAAGTACTGTGGAAAATTGTCCATAGATTACATGGAATCCGTGGAGATATTCTGAACTCAATTGAATATGGTCCTCATAAAGCTGATCTAAACTGGACACACTTGGTGTTGGAGAAGACAACATCCACCATTTCCTCCAAATGTAAACTATTAAATTATATGGCTGAAACATCTGGGACTCTAACATCCTTTTTTTTTTTCCATAATATACCTAAAAATTAGAATTTTAGGAAAAATCTTATCACTGTAATTAAGTTTGATCTGTGATCCTGTGTTCCAGTATTCCTATATGGTGTATTTTGAAAAAGATGCTATTATTAATGGCTTTTTTATAAGGCATTGCACACAAGATATTATAGTGAAATATGAAAAGGACATTTAAATATACATTAAGCTCAAATAAATATGCAAAGAGTATAATTTTTGGTTTATTAGCTTGCTTTTTCCACTTACGAGCAGTACATAAACTGTGTCAGTTTTGGGTCACATAACTGCTAATTGAGGCAGACTGTCTTGAGAGTACAGAATGTGTGCTGTATGAGTATCTCAGCTGCTTAGAGCTATTTCTTTTTTTGCCTCTGCATTTTCCTCCTTCATTGACTGAGACAAATTACATATAAACTGACCACTGGAGACCAGTAAGGAACTTTAAGAGACATTTTCACAGCTTTTACAACTAAAATGCATCTTTAGGCCCATATAGTCAACTAATTGCCTATTACATGCTGCACCACCTTATGTAGCAATTTTTATGTGAAGTTCAGTAGTGTTTTAAGCTATAGTTCATGAAATACTCCTTAACAAAAAAATTTAAAAATCTTCAGTGTGTTCTAGGGCAATTGTTCCAGTGGTTAATTGTCCTCTTTGCTAAACATCTTCAGTTCACATCTTTTTACATGGAATTTTAATTCTATTGCCAACCTGTCAAGACCACAGAGCCTTGTCTCTAAGGAGTTATCTACCATTAGACACTTTTTCCCTGTATATCTATGGGGACAATGATCAAAGTAGCTATGACAGTGACATTATTGGGTACAAAAATAAGCAGTTGGGCTCCTTTATTCTCTCATTTACACACAGGTTTCCAAATATTATTTGGAATTTGTCTGCAGACCAGATACTGATAACAGTATTACAGTAAGAGTCTTACTCATGCTTATATGTAGGTAGTACAATTCTGTTGGTCTTACTTGATGTTACATGTCCTTCCCATGCCCAGACACTTGAGAGTCCTGAAGCTCATGGACCCTTTAGGTTTTTAATGCTAACTTCCTGAGACACAACTGTGCTTGACATACTCAGAAAAATACTAGGCTTGACAGGGATGATCCACTCAGTCACTATCATATGTCTAAGCCTTCTGGATATCCCCACACTGTGAATTCTTTTTATAAATCAGAGATTTGATGCTGCCTGAAAGGAGGTTGTAGAGAGGAGGGAGCTGGCTTCTTCTCCCAAGGGACAGGGGACAGGACAAGAGGGAATGGCCTCAAGCTCCACCAAGGGAGATTTAGGCTGGAGATTAGGAGGAAGTTTTTCACAGAAAGGGTCATTGGGCATTGGAATAGGCTGCCCAGGGAGGTGGTTGATTCCCCTTCCCTGCAGGTGTTTAAGGTACGGGTAGATGAGGTCCTGAGGGACATGGTTTAGTGTTTGATAGGAATGGTTGGACTCGATGATCCGATGGGTCCCTTCCAACCTGGTTGTTCTATGATCCTTTATGTATTTCTATACTGCTAAAACAGATAAGTTCAAATAATTAATTCCAAGGCTGAGTTTTTGACTATATCACATCCTGACTCCATTTAAGGGCTCTCCACTAGCTTCCTTCCAGAAATAACCCGCACATGATTGGAAGGAATTCTGCTCAGGGCAGGAACATGGTACAGAAAAGAGGAATGGCATCTCTTCACTCCTCTCAAGGCATTGTCTAATACACAGATGGATAGGACTCAGCTCTACACAGCAGGCAGCAGAAGGCATGGAAAACATGTATGATGACTACAGAGACCTCCTTACAATATGTAGTATCTACATTGACCTTCTTTCAGATCCAAAAGCACAGTGCTGCCAAGCTAGGGTTGTCTTTAAAATGAAACCTGCTCTCAGAACGCTGTCAGCCCTTAACATTTTGAAGGCATTTACCAGAATATGCTCAGAGCGTGCAGCAGCACAGACCATGGTGTGCTGAGCAGTGCAAAGCTAGATGCAGGCAAGTCCATGCCAATCTGTTTGCATTTATAAGGACATGACTGTTTTCTGTTCCACCACAAAACAATGAGTGGCTTATGGGGCGAACAAAACAGGATTTACTGAATGAAAAGGGGGAGGTAAGAAAATCAGTTCATTTTTATTCCTGGAACACCTCAGGTATCTTTAGGTACTACCAGCTCTTCTGTGGCTGGCTATGCCTTGGACATTGCCCTTGATATAAGGAGGAGAACTGCTTCTTTGCGTATCATATAACATTTTATTTCTTACCCTCTCCCCCAGGAATCAGGTGTGTTAATTTATATAGTTTCACTTTCTGTTTTCCTGTGATCAATGGGCATTTTGCTGGATACTGACTAGTCAGTGCTACTGATGCTGATATCTGGGCTAGTGCTTAGATATCCAGATGCAGACTACAGATGTTCATGACCCATGCAAAATATGAGTTTCCTCAAAATAGTCACATGATTTTGAGCCAGATCAGTAAGAGGCATTTGTGACACTAGAAGTGTGAGGTGATATTGGTAATAATGTAAGGTCATATCCACCCTTCGGAGAAAATAAATTGCCTCAGTAGAGCAGGTGTCAGATGTGGTGCCTTTGACAACAATTGTGAATAATACTTGGTTCTCTGCTAGGACTTCCTTGATAATCTGGTATGAGCCATTATAGAGACATCACAGGGATCCAGTAAGAAGATGTGGCTATTATTAAAGGTAGCTAAGTGACTGAAGAGTTCACATTGAAGAGCAGGACCCATTGACTTGGAAAACATTGCTGTTCTAACTCCTGAGCAGACGGTGATCTCACCACTTTTTGCCACAAATCTACTGACTTGTGAAGTTTTCATCCTGGCTAGTTAATTTTCTTCATAGTACCTAGTGTGGGGCTATAGTTTGGATTTGTGCTGGTAACAGTGTTGATAACAAAGAGATGTTTTCGTTACTGCTGATCAGTTTTTACACAGAATTAAGGCCATCTCTTCTCACATCACCCTACCAGTGAGTAGGCTGGAGGTACACAAGAAATTGAGAAGGTACACAGCTGGGACAACTGACCCCAGTGGAACAAATGGATATTCCATTTCATATGATGTCATGGTCATCCTATAAACCAGGGTAAGAAGGAAAGGGAGACATCTAGGATTACTGTGTTTGTCTTCCCAAATAACAGTTATGCATGATGGAGCCCTGATTTGCTGGAAAGGAAAAATATGTAAAAATTACACTAAACTCCATGAACACTGTTCTAGTGAAATCTGAAGCATTTCATGATGGCATTGGGTAGAACTTTGATGTATCAGGAGATTTAAGATACAGTGCTGAGTTAAACAGTTCCTATTATCTAATTTTAGGCAGCTAATAAATTCCATTTCTATGAATTCTATTTCTATTCTAATTTCCATTCTGAGAAGACTGATCTGTGCTTTTGTTTTAAATAATGATGCCTGTTGCCTTATTTAGAGCTACAAGAGTCATGATGAGACCAAAATGTCTACACTCTTGATGATAAAGACGTACACCCTGTTTCCTTGATATTACTGGGTATCAAGTTTATCAGCTCATAGGTACTATACCTTTTTCAGCACAGACACAGTAATTCTCCTTTTTCTGTATGGTTTTGAAATACCAAAATAGAATATATGTGTACATACAGGTTCTCTACAGTTTGCTTAGCCATGTTAGTACTTTTATCAGTTATTGCATGAGACTTTACTATAACAGATTTTACATTTCATTTATTCTGAGTAAATATGTAAAATTCCTTCTTAATATTATTAACAGCAGATAATACAGGGTGTAGTTCTACTGCAATGTTCCTAAGCAGTTGTCTGTTTCTGGATTTTTTTGTTTTCTTCTGTTCACTTCTCTATTTTCTGTATATTGTGTGTTGGAGTTCAGAAACATTGGTTTTAATGTTATTTTCAGATTTTTTAACTATGGTGATTATTTTACTGAATTAATCTTTCATGAGAGTTGTGGGATGTTCTGGCATTTCATGAAGTATTCTTAAAAAATTGCTAATCATAATTCATGTTTTTATTTGGAGGTGGTTGAGTCACCTTCCCTGGAGGTGTTTAAGGCATGGGTGGATGAGGTCTTGAGGGACTTGGTTTAGTGTTAGATAGGAATGGTTGGACTAGAAGATCCGATGGGTCCCTTCCAACTTGGGTGTTCTATGATTCTATGTTTCAGTACTTCCTCTCACTTGATTTTGCCCATGACTGTTTTCAACTGTGTGAAGCCACCCTTTTCAAAGAATCAGGTCTATGTTTCAACTGATCAGCATATTGCTTTGCTACTATTCATTTTCAGTCTGAACTCAGTCTATTACCTCCAAAAAAAAAGTCCTTTAGCCAAGATCAAAGCTGTAGAAAGTGATCAAGTACTCTTTAGGATAATGTGATGCGCAATGTTACATATGCTGTGATCATAGGTGCAAATCATTTCCTAGGAGCCTGTTATTTCAGCCCCCACAGAAGAGCACTGCACACAATCGTCAGTTAACAATTTGTTTGGAATAACTGTATTGGCAAAAGGAATAGATTCTGAATATGTAAACATAAAGTATATGGAGGTGCTTGTATTTAAATGATGTCTAATTCATACAGTTGATTGATGGGCTTTAATTAGGTAATACTGAATGACTTGCACTAAGCCTATAAAATTTAATAACATTTTCTTTTAAATCTATCCTGTGCTCCCATTTTGGAGAGAGCTTAGGAAATGGGAAATCTGTATGCATAAGACAAAATTTAAATAATTCATTCAGACAAATGTTTAAATTTATTTTGCCTAAGGTGTTCTCTGCTTTAAAATCTCACCTTATAGCTCCGTCTATATAGTTTGAATAAGAAATAATTTCAGTATCTGACCTCTTCATCTACATTCACCTCATGCTTTCTTTTGGTCCTTGAATGGTGTCAATGCAGGTCTGAGCTCTTCTGTTTCAGATAAAAATAAATGGAGATCTTGCTGTAATTCAGTTCCTAGGGACACATGGTGGAAGACTCTGCACTCTACTGGACTCTGCACCTCAAGATAAACCACTAATACTTAGCCAATTAACAGAAGGCAAAAAGATTTTATGGTACTTTCTGTCCTTTCATAAAATGGGCAACTTGTTGGCTGTTAGTACTAGCAGAGGATGATGAAGTGATGCTTCAGGCTCAGAGATGAAGGTAGTGATGTTCCTCAAAAGCAGTAAAAGTAATAAGGCGTCAGTGTCTGTCTATCCTGTCACTGCATGTAAAAAAAAAAAATTATTGGATATGAGGATTCAGCTAGCAGTTCAATTATAATCCTCAAACTTAGCAGCAAAAGAGGTTGCTCAGAAGAGAGTGAAGAGGAAGCCAGTGTGTAAATTGACTGTTCATTTGTTTGGAGTCTATTTCCATACACATCTGATGAGAAAATGTTCCAGATTACTAGGTCACCTGCCTTAGGTAACATTTACACCTTCAGTCACAGATCACGACACTAGCCTTATTTAGTGCTTAACCATCCTCCAGACTGGAGTGGATTTGCTGGTAAGACTTGTGACCCCATGGGACACCCACGCAAGAGCAGCCTGTTCCTGAAGCACGGCGCCCCATGGAAGGGACTGTCTCTGAAGCAGTTCATGAAGAACTGTAGCCCCTGGGAAAGACTCATGCTGGAGAAGTTATAAAGGATGGAGTGGAGGATTGTCTCCCATGGGAAGAAACGCATGCTGGAAGAGGGGGAGAGTGTGAAGAGTCCTCACCCTGAGGAGGAAGGAGGAGCAGAGACAACATGTGATGAATTTACTGCAACTCCTCTTCTCCATCCCCCTGTGCTGTTTGAGGGGAAGAAGTAGAGATAATTGAGAGCAAAGTTGCGCCTGAAAGAAGAGAAGTGTGGGATGAAGGTGTTTTAAGATTTAAGCTTAATTCTTGTTTTCCTTCTCTGATTTGATTGGTAAGAAATTTAATTTCCCCCAAGTCAAATCTGTTTTGCCCGTGAAAGCAATTGTTCAGCGACCTCTCTCTGTTCTTATCTTGACCCACAATACATTTCATATGTATTTTCTTCCTCAGCCAGCTAAGGAGGGGAGTGACATAGGCATGGATAAAAGTATCTTATTAAGAATGAACAGTGCACACATGCTTTTCTCATGCTGACATAGGTTGGCTTATAGATCAGATCCACTCACATCATTTAATCTTGACTTTACAGAATTATTTAAAATTAGGCATGTGGTCTAACTGTGAACAGGCTTTAAGTACTTCACATTATAATCTGTTCTTTTGTTATCTACTAATTAAATTCACTCATACCTAACAAATTAAATTAAGTTAATCCAAGACTTGTTATCATAATTAATTTTCACCTTGTAAAGATAATTTCATATAATTTGAAAAGTCATAATTATTCAGAAGCTCGATACAAAAAGTTTTATCCTAATT
This sequence comes from Coccyzus lansbergi, assembly GCA_033558105.1. Lineage (NCBI taxonomy): Eukaryota > Metazoa > Chordata > Aves > Cuculiformes > Coccyzidae > Coccyzus > Coccyzus lansbergi. The sequence goes on along the minus strand of JAUMJK010000305.1, from coordinate 4,111,565 downwards.
AATCAATTAACTTACAACGTGAAATTTTGTATTAAATTATAACTCATCTTTAAAAAAAAGTTTAAAATCAGCTTAGAAATTTAGAATTGTGTCTAAACATAGAAACACTTGGGCATGGCAGTTTAAAACTGAAAATGTACTTTAAATGTGCAAGTGGAAAAGTTAGAATTTATAGTTCCTAGTTTACCAAAAAGAAAGAAAGAAGTTTGTGAATATTGTTATATATTGATATTGTCTGAAGAAACATCTAGATCACAATAGGATGTATTTGAAGTCTTGGTTAATAACAATGTTTATAGAGTTGGAAAAAATTGAATGTATTATAAAAATCTTATGTATTGGAAAAAAAACATTCTGTATTATAGTATCACTGGTTCTTCTATGCTCCCCTTCAAACCTTACAAATATCTTTGTAGGTTTACACACATATAAGGAATAAGAAAGATTTCCAACTGCACATCACACACATACAAAAAAGACTGCCTTGCTCTTCAGTGTTGTTTACCTTTCTTCTATAAAAGATTTATATTAAATGAAATCTAAATATATTTCTTTTGAAAAAGAAGTTGAGCAACTAAACTGTTTAATCAAAACTTCATAATGATTTTTTCCCCTTTAAAAGTCACATGTCTATTTAAAAGATGAACAAAATATAAATTTCAGAGAAACATGAGTAGGAAATTTGATGTGAACAATGTCAAACAAAGAAAAACATCCATCACACAAAAGTGAGAACACCACAAAGTAGTCTGATTCCATAATAGCAATATAAAGCGAGGGGACAGACAGAAAAAAAATCTAAAGTTGATCCTAATTGACATTGTAGAAGGCTTTCCTACAAAGTTACTATAATGAATAAAGACTGTTCAACTGAAAATGAATAACTGTTGAATTGGGAATGAAAATTTGAAATAAATGTTTTGCCTTTCAAATTGTTGATTAAAAGGTTAATGTAGAGTTATGTGTTGGTTGTGTTTCAATTATGGTAAATCGTTACTTTATGTTTTGTGTATACATGAAACATATTTTTATCAAGCCAGTTCCAAAACCTGAGCCTACAATTCCAATTCAGAATAGGTTATTGTTAGCTAATTCAGCATACCAAGAATGAAGGAATTAAATCAACAAATGTTGGCAATGCATGAATTATTAAAGGACATATTTTATTCTCCTGCTGTTCTAAGGTACTGAAAGATAATTAAGGTGGTAAACACAAATTTGCAGCATTACAGGAGTATAGCAGAATATGTGTATATGAATAGCTCAATTGACTTGAAAAATACCATTTTTATACAGTCACAGTTTGGGAGTGTATTTCTTACTTTTTTGAATAAAAGTGTTTCTTATGATAACTATTTCCAAGCATACATTTCAGTGGAGTTGGAAACAAGAATCATGATTTGTATTTGTATTCCTTTGCTATTTATTGGTATTTATTGTAAGCATAAGAACTCTTCTGTTTGAAAAATAAACCATCCTCTCCATTTCAAATATGTTTGGACATCTTTACTAGCATATTTCTGATATATACACCTTTAATTTCTCATTGTTTGGATTCAGAATAGTCCACACTTGAAATTAATACATGATGATCAATAATCATATATGGAAGAGTTTAGGAGCTCTGAAACAGTTCTTAAGCTATAGGTAATGACACTTAGGTTGGAGTTTATATTTCAGTTTCCTACCATGGGCTAAGAGACAAACTTCTATCACATGGAAACAAGGAATCTATTCAAACTGTACATTTCTTCTCAATATTCTCTAAGTTATCAGAGGAGATCCTAGACTTGTGTCAACCTAGCCAAGAGAGCCATATATACCAATTTCATCTAACTCTGTCTGTGAGGGATACAGCTGCCTCACATAAAATGAGACCATTTAGACTGAGAAGACAGCTAAAGTAAAACAGAGTTTACCTTTTCTTGACCATTAGCTAAATGCGTAGCAGATTCTTAAACTGGTCAGCAGGGATCATAACACACTCTACAAATTGACGGTTATCAAAGACATACAAAGCTACACTTTAATGTGAGGAAATTGTTCCAGGTGTACACAAAAGTTATTTACTGGGCAGAGACTAGAGAGTGTAGCATCAGAGGGGTGTTATTTGAGATTATTGAAATGATTAATGTGAGCAGAGTTCCTAATAGCTAACTTGCTGGGGACTTCTTAGTGGATCTGGTGGATAAGATACATATTACAAAATCACAGAATCTTTTTATGCACAAATTATAAAGGAAACATTAGACTAATTTAAGGCCAATGAAAATTCCATTTTTGAAAACTTGGCATAAGCTATAATATGAAAAAATATTAATCTGTTTACAGTAGCAAGAAGACTATACACTTCTAAGGAGAAAATGAACCTTGCACAGAATGCTGTAAGAAAGCTGAAAGACAAAAAAAAAAAAAAAAAAAGACTTTCTGCAAAAACTTGCTTGGTTCAAAAGGTGCTACTTTGTGCCTGAACCCCCACAATACAAATACCTTTCTTCAGTTCTCCAGCCTTCTTTTCCCTTGTGCTATAGTGCACAAGTGACCAGCAAGTATAGCCTTTCTTTTAGAATGGTGCTGATTTCAATATCAATTTGCATGAGGGCACTGCCTTGCAGGAATATAGATATAGCGTTCTAAAAACTTATATAATGATGTTACCATATATTCATACAATTAAGAATCTTGGGAGACTTTCTATTTACAGAAGCACTTGGCAATGACTGTAACAGTGTTAGAGTTGCTAGTGTTGCCTAGTTAACAATGTAGCAGAACAAGGAAAGGACAGGGATTTGTTCTGATGCTAAAAGCTAGTTATTCATAGTGAAGAGCTAATAGCATAAAGATAATAATATTAAATTCATGTATTAGGTTTGTGGGGTGTGTCTTCTATGCGAGGATTGTAAAGTTAATCTTAATTTAGACAATGACAAATACACAAAACGAATCATAGAATTGTTCGGGTTGGAATGAACTAATTCCACACCCCCGGAAATCACTAGATCAAGCTGCCCAAGGCAGCAACCTGGTCTTGAACATTTCCAGGGATGGGACATCCACAACTTCCTTAATGGTTGGACTCAATGATCCGGTGGATCTCTTCCAACTCGGTTGTTCTATGATTCCCTGGGCAACCAATTCCAGTGCCTCACCACCCTCATCATGAAGAATTTCCTCCTAATGTCTAGTCCAAGTCTTATCCTCTCCAATTTATAGCCATTCCCCTTAGTCTTATTACTACAAGCCTTTGTAAAAGGTCCCTCCCCAGATGTTTTGTAGATCTCCTTCAGGTACTGGAAGGATGCTATAAGGTCTGAACAACCCCAATTCTTTCAGCCTGTCCTCATAGCAAAGGTATTCCATCCCTCAGATCTTCTTTGTAGCCCTCCTCTGGACCCTTCCAACAGTTCCGTATCTTTCTTATGTTGAGGATTCCAGAACTAGATGCATTACTCCCAACGGGGTCTCAGAAGAGCAGAGAAGAGGGGCAAAATTCTCTCCCCTGACCTGCTGACCATGCATCTTTTGATGCAGCTCATGATACAGTCAGCCTTCTTGGCTGCAAGCAAGCATTGCTGTCTCATCTTGATCTCATCAATGAGCATCACAAAGTCCTTCTCTACAGTGCTGCTCTCAATCACATCATCCTCCATCCTGTACTGAAACCTGATATAGAGTACCAACTACAGGTCTTCAATCAAATGTTTCAAGAATAGATCTAATCTTCAATTGGTCTGACATCTTCTGAATTTTCTTCAGTAATTTCCAGGTGAAGTAGCATTTGCAACACAAATCTTTAGACATCAATTTAGGCACTAAAATCAGACATTCATTTCAACTCATGAGTGCTCTGTGGAGCCAGTGGAAAGAGACTGGGTGCTCCAGATAGCACCTCAGAGCAGACATCTGACTGTGGTGCACATTTGCCCTCTGGAGGAAAATATCTCTCTCTCTCCATTTCCCTTGTTGTCATAGAATCATAGAATAATAGAATGACCAGGTTAGAAGAGACCCATCGGATCATCAAGTCCAACCATTCCCATCAAGCACTAAACCATGTCCCTCAGGACCTCATCTACCCATACCTTAAACACCTCCAGGGAAGGTGACTCAACCACCTCCCTGGGCAGCCTATTCCAATGCCCAATGACCCCTTCTGTGAAAAACTTCCTCCTAATAGCAGTATGTCATGCTGTCCAAAGTAGTTTAAGACAGGCAATGCGAGTTACTCACAAAATAAATTATTTTAAATCACTATCCATCATATTTGAGAAGTCATGGCAGTCTAATGAAGTTCCCACTGACAGGAAAGGGGGGAAATATAACCCCCATTTTTGAAAAAAGGGAAAAGCAAAGTCCCAGTGAGCTACAGATACAAATTCAGGCTGGGTGGACAATGGATTGAGAGTAGCTCTGAAGAGGAGGACTTAGGGGTGTTGATGAGTGCAAAGATCAACATTAGCCAGTGAAGTGTGCTTGCAGCCCAGAAAGCCAACTGTACCCTGGACTGCATCAAAAGAAATATGACCAGAAGGTCAAGGGAGATAATTGTCTTCCTCTACTCTATTCTCATAAGACATCACCTGGAGTACTGTGTTCAGCTCTGGAGGACATGGATCTGTTAGAGTGAGTCAAGAGGAGGACCACAGAGATGTTCAGAGGACTGGATAACATCCAATATCATGACAGGGTAAGAAAATTTGGTTTGTTTAGTCTGGAGAAGAAAAGACTCCAGGGAGACCTCACAGCAATCATCCAGTACTTAAAGGGGGCCTATAGGAAAAGCTGGGGATGGGCTCTTTATGAAAAAGTGCAGTGGGGTAATGGGTTTAAGATGAAAGAGAGTAGATATAGATTACATATGGGTAAGAAATTTTTTACTGTGTGAGTGGTGAGGCACTGACACAGGTTGCCCAGAGAAGTCACTGATACTGCATCTGTGGAGTTGTTCAAGGCCAGATTGGATGAGGCTTTGAGCAACCTTATTTAGTGGAAGGTATTTCTGCCCATAGCAGGAGGTGGATCTAGATGGTTGCTAAGGTCTCTACCAGTCCAAATCGTTCCATGATTCTACGAGGAAAAAAAATCGCAGCTGTATGTAGGTATTAGACTTTTTAATGTCACTTGCTTGTACTAAATTACCCAATTATTTGTATGCTCCTCAAATCCCTACAAGTAATTTCCAACCTCCTGGTTCCTAATTAGAAGCATGTTATACAATTTCTGTGTCTAAAACACAAATGTATTAGATGTTTCTAAGGAAAAAAAATGAGAGGGAAAGAAAGAAGATGAGAGGGAGAAAAAGAGGGAGAGGGAGGAAGAAGGAGAGAGGTGGGAAAAGCACAGAGAAAGAGAGAGGGATACAGCTGGTGATGTGATGAAGCTGAGCAATAGATATTAGAGACTATTTGATGAAATGCAGAACATTAGACATACATTCTGGAACCATTCCAGTTGCCCAGAGGCCGCAGATCCTAATTTCAACACTTAGGCATCAGCATGTTCACCTCATTTCTGTCATGGTCTGACTACTTAGCTGGAAAACATTATAGTGTTGATGACATTTCTTCAGTTGATACACTTTAAAATTTGCATGCTGCAATTGTAGTGTCTGGCAAGGAAAACTTATATCATGTTATGTGACAATCTTGTTTGATATTTTCATCCATGATTATTTCTGACCTAGCAACAATATATCTGTTGGGCAGAAATGTACTGGGTAAAGGAGAAAGCTTTAAAAATTGGTGGGGTTTGAATTTTCACATGTAAGCTAAACGTTTTAATTGCCTGAATCTTCAGCAGGCAAACTGAGTTTATCTCAGATTTTTTTTCTAATTATTTTTAATATAAAAAAGTATAAATGTGTCCCAAGTAAGACATTTCAAAACTAAGACTCAAAATAATTATTTAAGAAAAATGCAGCTCAGGATGTATGAGGAATAGTCATTTGAAAGGAGAATTACTCTCACTTTTTCTGTTATCAATGATTAAGCATATAAATTAGATATATATAAAAAGAATAAGAGAAAAAGAATTAAGAAGTGTCTGAAACAAACCAGAATGGTTAAGAGTCCAAAGTTTTAGTTCATGGAACTTGCTAGGCAGAATGAAAACACCATCAGAAGGGAAAAATTTTTAATATTAGGGAAGTGCAAATAACTGCTGTGCTCTCATTTTGATCAAAATTGATCCAAATATTGCCTGAGAAGGTGTATTTTCACCCTAGATTTATACAGACTGTGGTCACTTGGACAACCTCCACTGAAAATCTAGGGTCCCTTTTCTCTTGAGGGTGATGTAATCTTAACACATAAACCCAAATGTAGAAAAAGTGATATGTGCAACATATAAACATATATAATTCCAATTCTGTGTCAGCGGAGTTTAACAAAAATAATGAATATGCTGAATTGAATTTTTATAAAAATTTCAAAGGGGAAATGGAACCTTTTCACTTTAAAGAGATCATTATCACATTTGAGCACAATTACAATTTTGAACGAGACCTTTATTTACAAACCTATAGGAACTTCTTAGTTATATGCAACCTCTCAGAGAATATGAGGATGAGTGGTTTGATGTCAAGATAAAAAAGCTTTACAAAACAACAGACTTCAAAACCTTCATGTTTACTAAAACACTTGTGGTCCTACTGCTTAATCAATAAAGATAATTGGTTAGAAAATCTGCACTCCTAGTGATCTTACCAACTTTTTCTTCAAACTTTTATTGATGAAACTCTTAGAGACTGTGAATTTTGTGTTCACTTGCTTTCCAAACTTTGTGATCAACATGAAGCCTTGCTTGCGATCTGCATCTCATTTTTCATAGAATCATAGAATTATAGAATCACCAGGTTGGAAGAGACCCACCGGATCATCAAGTCCAACTATTCCTATCAAACACTAAACCATGTCCCTCAGCACCTCATCCACCAATGCCTTAAACACCTCCAGGGAAGGTGAATCAACCACCTCCCTGGGCAGCCTATTCCAGTGCCCAATGACCCTTTCCATGAAAAACTTCCTCCTGATGTCCAACCTAAATCTCCCCTGGTGGAGTTTGAGGCCATTCCCTCTTGTCCTGTCCTCTGTCACTTGGGAGAAGAGGTCAGCTCCCTCCTCTCTACAACCTCCTTTCAGGTAGTTGTAGAGAGCAATGAGGTCTCCTCTCAGCCTCATCTTCTCCAGGATAAACAACCTCAGCTCTCTCAGCCTCTCCTCATAGGATCCTGAAATATAATGAAAATATGTTTTGACTGATAAAAATCATCATGACCAGGGTTTCTCTTCCCCTTTTGAGTGCAGGTTTTATAGCTTAGTATGACTTAGAAGTAGCAGTGTTAAAGATTTTCAATTTATTATAGATGTGCTCTTATATCTTAAAGTTTATGTGCATATTGAAAAAAAAAGGAAGAAGAGAAGAAAAAATATTCCACTGTTATATAATACCTCAAGAGCAACAAAAGAAATGTGGGTGTTTTTAACCTACCCACAGTAATTTTAAACTTGATACAGGCAAAGTATAATTTTGCATTCCTATCCTCAATCAAATTTAATTTATGTTTCCAGTTAAGCCACTCATAATTTTTTAATATAATTTCTGAATAATATCACTAAATAATTTTGAAAAGAGAGTCTCCTCTCAATACATCTAATTGGTTATTTGAGGTGAAACTTTAATTAGTTTGTGGTATGGGCCCTTCAATTTTCCTTGTACATTTATGCAAATTCCTTTGTAGATATATTATATCCGGCGTTGAAAGCATGCTCTTGAAAATATTTTTAAAATATAAATGTTATTTTTAAGTGCAAGTTTATGAACAAAGCTGAGTATGTTAAGCCTGAAAAATTACTGGAAGAGTATGTAATGTCAAGGGTATAACAGATGAAAAGCTCTGATGTCGTCTTGGTAGGTAGCAATTAGTTGAACTGTAAAGATGGAGTGACAACCGTCATTCACCATCTTCTTTCTCATAGAATCATGGAATCATAGAATCACCAGGTTGGAAGAGACCCATCGGATCATTGAGTCCAACCATTCCTATTGAATATTAGTGGAGCTACATACCTTAGTAATGTATTGTTAGGTATCAGCAGCAAAGGAAGCAACCTACCAAAAAAAAAAAAAAAAAAAAAAAGCATCACAAGCAGGCAATTACAGGACTTACAATAAATTGGCCTGTTTGTGAGACAGTGTATGTCAGCAAGGTGCATGTAAGGTCAAAGGAGTGATAGCCACATATGCTGCTGGGAGATAATGAGAAACACAATCACTGCTGTGGCACTAGGGAAAGAAAATGAACAATACTGAAACATTTTCTGTTCTGGGATTGTTCTTTTTATTTTTTTTTTCTAGTTGTACAATACCTACCATGACAGCTACTGAAATATGAATAAGAAAACACTCCAGCTTATGCTAAGAAGCTGGAATCACATGGTGAGCAGCAATTGTCTCCCCAGGTCAGATAAGAGAGCAGATCATGCAATTGAATAGGCAGAAACCTTAAGAACAATTTCATACCTGAGACTCTTGGTTTACATAAAACAAAACAAATACTCAATACACTCAAAGCCTAGTTTTAGAGAAAATTTTGCAAATATGAATCAATTTGCAATGAAGATTGAAGAGCAAGAAGGCAAATATAACCAAATTATATAAAAAAAAAATTACTCTCATTTTGTTAACTCATTCCTGTGTCCCTTATGGGCTCCGGCTCAGAAATGTAGAATACATGGGATATGTCAGCCAGGCTTTTGAATATATATTGAAAATTATGTTTCCTTACCTATGAAAGTGTTTTATAGAATAATAGATTCATAGAATCATAGAATAGTTTGGGTTAGAAGAACCTGAAAGATTATCTAGTTCCAACCCCCTTGCCATGAGCAGGGACATCCCACTAGACCAGGCAACCCAAGGCCCCCTCCAACCTGTCCTTAAACACCTCCAGGGATGGGGCATCCACGACTTCCCTTGGTAACCTGTTCCGGTATCTCACCACTCTCATGGTGAAGAATTTTTTCCTGAAGTCTAGCCTAAATCTGCCCCTTTCCAGTCTATATACATTCCTTCTCATTGTATCCCACTCTACGGTGTCATTTCAGGACCAACTTCTCCTTAAAAGAAGTTGCACAGGGTTGCTTCTCTCCCGTCAATGGCAGCATTTCTATACTCTTCTTGCTCCAAATCCTTCCTTTGCAGGACTTTGTTTTATATAGATAGATAGAGATAGATATATATATATATATATATATATATATATATATATACACACACACACATACATATACAAATTTTAAAATAATGAATTAAGTAACAATTCTTATCCAACTTGCAGTGGTAAAGTATGAGACTGTGTTAGATAAGAAAAGCAGTGAAGTAGTTTAAGCAATAACTTTTAGCTAGCTTCCAGTGAGAAATTATGCAACTCTTTGTACTTAACTAAGCAGATAACAGGCAGAGAATTGGATTTAAAAAAAAAAGTAAAAAAGCAGTTGGAACTGCTTAGTATTTACAAGACCTTGAAGAAGAACCCAGGGAGCATAAGCAGCCAAGAAAGGTGTTGTGGGAATAGGGTATAATGTTGAGATCACTGTTTGTGCAGTATAAACATGTTGGCACTCAGCCTACTCATGCACCGGCCATGCAAGGGGCAGGTGGTGTTGGTAGCATTTTCCAGTCCCTAAGAGGAAGATAAAAGGAGTTGGGCAGGATGAGTAGGAGTGGAGATGGACTACATGAATACTTTTTACCTGGGGACACCCTGAAAGTGAAGTACTTATCTACTCTAACTGTCTGAGCACCATGCTCCATCTCCTTCTGCTCGGTGAGATGACACCAGTTCACAGGCCAGTAAGCTGATAAGTTTTCATGTAGCCAGGTGTAATACATTATTTGAACAATAAAATGTATTTGATTTAACCTTAATTTAGTTGTCTTGTCTTTGCACTGGTATCTACAGATGAACCTGGTACACTTGGGCTGTGAAACTTCAGGGCACATGAGCGAGGAAGAAGCCCACAGCTGTGTCTGTGAGCTGCAGGCTGCTAATCCATCTCCATGTCTCCATTACATAACTCCTGCTTCCCCACCAACATGTGCTATGAATCTGGTATCTCTTAATCCCCATTTGTGACTTCGCAGGCATAACTTCTACCATCCAACTCTAAGAGAGAAAGAAAAATCATCTTTTCAAGGAAAAATAGCAAATACAATCTGGTTGGCCCACGTGTTTTAAACCAGAAGTTCTGAGTCTTGTTTGCAGTTGGTGTTAAGAGTCTACAGCTACGTTATTGTGATGATCTTATCTGTAAATGAAGACTTTTGTGTTTGTGAAATACAAGCTAAATAAAAATAGTTAAAATAGTTTTTACTGCTTTTATTTATTACTTTATTTTCCTTATCTTCTACCACATCTCCATGGTTTAATGGCATCTTCATAAGACCAACTTGACAAGCTGTCCTCTCACCTTAATGCCTAAGTCCCCCATCACTTCCAGCTACTATCTACCAAAGAAGAAATACCAGTAACAGTATAATATGAGCAAATGGGAACAATACAAAACCACCAAAACAAGGCAAGTGAAAAGGTCTATGAAATTTAATGTAAGAGGCAAAGATTTCTTGCACAAGAAACTCAGACAATATTAGAGCCTATATTCCAAATAATTAATCAAATTTTTCTGACTTATGTCTCAAAATTATCAGGTTTATGGATGTATGATTATATATTCTATCTTCAAATCCTACAACTTATGGTAAAAGTCGGTTGTTTTTCTAACATTTTGATGCTTTTCCTCCATCAGGCTGAGCTAATACAGTTCTTCCTTAATGAAGCTTTCAGTCCACTTAAGCAGTCCCAAATTGTACAGCGTACCTTGAAGGAGCCTTCATTTTCCAGCAAGAAGGTTTTAATCAATGCATCAGTTAGTACAATGATTTCACAGTTGCTCAGAAAGTCTCAGAAAGGAGTAGAGTAGACCAAACAAAGCAAGTAAAAAAAAAAAAAAATTACATAAGAAAAATGAAAAGGGACACTGTAATAAGTGTCGACTGCCGACTGAACATGAACCAGCAGTGTGCCCAGGTGGCCAAGAAGACCAATGTCATCCTGGCTTGTATCAGAAACGGTGTGACCAGCAGGTCCAGGGAGGTGATTCTCCCTCTGTATTCAGCACTGGTGAGGCCACTCCTTGAATATTGTGTCCAGTTCTGGGCCCCTTACGACAAGAAGGATGTCAAGGCTCTGGAGCAAGTCCAGAGAAGAGCAACGAGGCTGGTGAAGGGTCTGGAGAACAGACCCTATGAGGAGCATCTGAGAGAGCTGGGGTTGTTAAGCCTGGAGAAGAGGAGGCTGAGAGGAGACCTCATTACTCTCTACAAGTACCTGAAAAGAGGTTGCAGAGAGGAGGGAGCTGGCCTCTTCTCCCAAGTGACAGGGGACAGGACGAGAGGGAATGGTCTCAAGCTCCGCCAGGGGAGATTTAGGCTAGAGATTAGGAGGAAGTTTTTCATGGAAAGGGCCATTGGGCATTGGAATAGGCTGCCCAGGGAGGTGGTTGATTCCCCTTCCCTGGAGGTGTTTAAGACACGGGTGGATGAGGTCTTGAGGGACTTGGTTTAGTGTTAGATAGGAATGGTTGGACTTGATGATCCGATGGGTCCCTTCCAACCTGGTTGTTCTGTGATTCTGTGAAGTAATGATAGCAAAAGGAAAAAAAAATTAAAAGCTACTTTCATATATTATTGTCAAATTAAAGTTATATATTTATTTATTAATTTACTTTTAGAAAAGCAGAAGGAAAATAAGAACCCATTTCTTTCTCTTTTCAAAAGCAGTAATGAACCAGAGAATCAGAAAATCAGAGATTCATAGAGTGGCTGGGGTTGGAAGGGACCTCTGGATATTATGTAGTCCAACCCACTGCTAAATTAGGGTCACCTAAAGCAGGTTGCACAGGAATGTATTTAAGAAGGGTTTTAATATCTCCAGAGAAAGAGAATTCCACAACATCTCTAAGCATCAGGGTAATGAATCCCCAATAAAACAGAGCCTTTTTCACCTATACAATATTAATGTAACTAAATGGGATCTCAAGAAGAGGTAGTCAGAATCCATCTACATATTCATGTTATTAATGTGCAGTTAAATGCAAGAGATATGATTGCTCCTCACTTAAATACTTTGTGCAATTTCTTAAATTGACTGTGCAGAAGGTTTCAAGGAGCACTACACAGTACACAGATGATTGAAATTAGAAAAATAAAAGTTTAAGTGGGCAGAAGAGTTACCCAGGAAACAGTGTCAAAAAAACCCCAAACAAAACAAAAAGCCCCAACTTTCAGTTCAACAAATGGAAATAAATATGTAGTACTGGTGCCCTCACAAGAAACATTTCCAGTTGTGACATACAGTTTCAATATTTACAGCAACACCCAAAGTAATCTTTCCACATTTCTCCAAGAGCCTGAAAACACAACGTATCCAAAGATAGTTTGACAAATGATGATGATAGTGTCTGCACACTCCCAGGGCAAGAGCTGTCACTACAGCATTTTGTGATAAAAATGGTTTTGAAACTACCTGCACAAATACTTATGGCATCAGAAGATGCTAAGATTGCTTCAGGTTTGGTGATGATGATGAATCATAGAGTAAGATACAGCAGGTTCACACAGGGGTCTGCATCTCAGATCTGCCATTCAGGGCTGGCCCTCACCACAGATTTATGTTTTCCTCATCTGCAGGACTGTTGTACTGCTGAAAGATGAAGAAAATGAGATGATGCCAGTGAGAAATTATATGGGCATTTCAGGAGAACTTAGTGACTATCCACCCTTTACACAATATATATACCGATTAATATAGTCAGTTGAGAAATATTAACAAAGATCCTTTAATAAGGTTCCCAATGTCTGCACAGATCTAGGGATATATTAGTCATAAAAATTAGAATGACCTATTTATCTTACAGCTCTTCCAATTCAAGGTTGCTACTAACTTTGAGCTGAGAATGGTTTCTCTGCAGTTATTTTATCATGCAGTTGTTGGCCTATGATGCCTACTACGATTAATACAGCACAGAGATACTTGCTTCTTTTGGAGTTTGTCAATAAGTAGTGAGAAAGCTTTCTGCAGTGCATCCTTTGTTCTCAAATTATCTCTTCCCATCTGTGTTCATTTGCAATGTTTTTAGTTTAGTTCTACATTCGGTAAAATAAAGTGAATCTACCTTTCTGCAGCTGACAGAGTTCATAATAGTTGAAGTTATTTCTTATATGACGGCTTCCTAAAGGTATCTCTTTCATAAAAAGGAAATCATGATATTGTAAATTAGAGGATGCACAATCATTAAACCTCAGTCCTTACAGTGCCAGACATGGCTAGGTGAATTTTTTTTATTTCTTTCATGGAGACCATTCTTCAGGAAGTATCTTTTAGGTCTGTTAGGGCAGTGAAGATGTATATAACAACTTCAGGACTGAAAACCCCAGGGAGGAAAAAAAAAATCAGTATCTCCATTAGATAATGCAGAAACTTTGAGAAATGTGGGAGACACAGTTTTTCTGTTACTTTCCTATGTCTGGACAGAGTTTCCTAGTTACCAAGATTTGTGGTGATGTGCAATACTATCCAGGGTTGTCATGATGTAAGCTGGTGAGTCTTATTTCTGACTCAAGTTCTCTCAGCCTACTTCAAAGCAAGCACATTTGGTTCACTTGTCAAAAGACAAGGCAGAAAGGCAACTGAAATGCTGGTTTATGGACAATGTCTTTGGTCCAGCTAAGTTCTAATCAGCCCTTTGTCTAGCGTTGCTGTACAATGGGGCTTTTGCGTGGGAAAGGGATCCAATGCAGGCTGTGCTGGCAGCAGAGCACTGCTGTAACATCCCAGTTGCACAGAGGAGGTATGATCAAAGAGTGGGAAAGTTGAGGTGAGGTAGGACAGCACTGACTACTGGAAGAGAGCAGGGAAGAGAGATTGATGGTCACTAAAGCTCACTGGTCCCCACCAGGATGGTCCTCTGCAAGATATCCCCAATGAAGTAGTTGGTTGCACATGTGTTACCAGATTTTAGCCCTTTCAGTCACTTGAGACTGAGGATACAATAAACTAGCTTGAAAATCAAACATTGTCTATTTAAAGGAACACATTATTTATTTTACCTAGGTCTAGTATATGTTATAGATCATGGTATTATAAATAAAAAAAGAAAGAAAAAAATAGGAAAGATAAAAAGAGGAAATTCTTGCATAGGCACTTGTCTTGTATGTACTCTTTTCTTCCTATAGAACATGCCATTTAAGCTTTTTTATGGAGATCTGGAGATCACAAGAACTTTTTCCATCATACAATATTATATGTATGATATCACATTGTAAAAATCAAAATCAGTGAAGCATTTCTAGCAGCTGGAAAATTACCTGGGTTTTTTTTTTTTTTTGCTTTGGTATAAATAAATAAATAAAATCACAGGTTGTCACATTCCAGTGGAAAGTGTACTGGGAAAAAAATAATACTGGCTGCAATTTCCCTGTTCTGTGCTTTTTGGAATTCAACATGCTGCAATAGCTAAAGCTTAGCTGAACCGTATGAACTTCAGGGGTACAAAGTTTTCCCAAGAATTGACAGCGGTAATTGTCGTTAACGTTACCTGACTGAATTGCAGGCAGTGTTTTAAACTCTGCAAAACAATAATGACAAGAAGAAAGCAAGTTTAAATTCCGCTTTTTGTGCCAGTAGCGTTACATAATGAGATAAACATTGGTAATTGTGTTTAGTTCAATAACACTTTTAATTATAGTTGAGATCTCCTTTAAAGTGTATGGATTTTACTGATGCAAAGTAAACAGCTGAAAGCCAATTGAAGGCAGTCTCATAGATTTCTACTGTCTAATTAAAGTACAGAAACATTGCTTATCCAATTCAGGCATTTAGAGGGAAAGGTAAAGAAAAAAAGCTGTTTGCATATTTGATACACATTACAATTACTCCTAGATCTCAGGTGATAAAGTTTGGTTTACATCAAAACAAAATACCTGGAGTCTTGGAATTTAACCTCTCTTGTTAAGCAGGGCAAACTAGCAACGAAAAGTCTACTATATCTGTGCATGTAATGACAGATAAGTGAGGAAGTTTCCTTGCATCCACTGTGGCCCTGGTTCAGCAATATACTAAAGTGCATTCCTAAACTTTGATCATATCAGCCGCTCTATCCACTAAATTGTAAAAAAAATCTACCTGCACACATTTTTTGTTGTTGTTGTTGAATTAAGGTTTAATTTCTGTAAACAAATTGCTGAAAGGAGGCAGAATTCTCATATTATTCTGAGTGTGAAATTTCACGTCTTCTTTGCTATGGTGAAGACATTCTGCAGCAAAGTGCATGTTTGGCACTAAACACAATTTATGTACCCAATAGGGTTTCAAAATGACAAATTGCTTATAAAAACATTACAATCTTTCTACAGAAAGAGGAAGAGCAATATTCAAGGTATTCATTAACATTATGAATATTCACAAAAATACATTTTAAATTCAAAATAACAAGTAGGTTTTGTTTTTTAACAGGCAGAAAGACATTTAATCCATGATACCAAATTGTTTGTCTCACCAGCTGCTGTCAGGTGCCAGTAAAAAAAGAGTACCAAGTATTCATAGAGAATTACACATAGAATCATAGAACAACCAGGTTGGAAGAGACCCATCGGATCATTGAGTCCAACCATTCCTATCAAACACTAAACCATGTCCCTCAGCACCTCATCTACCCGTCCCTTAAACACCTCCAGGGAAGGTGAATCAAACACCTCCTTGGGCAACCTGTTCCAATGCCCAATAATCAACCTCCTCTGGTTCTTTCTAAACTAGTGAATAAAACAGGGTCCAATTCCTGGTTATTAGAAAGACAATTGCCTATAAATTTAAATGATTAAAATAATCTCTATCCCAAGTTCAATTCAACTGAATGTTCCAAAACAACTCCCAACCATATTCCAAAGCATATGTACGTTCAGCAGTTTAGCTAATGCTGTACGTTTTTGCATACCTCTTCCAGTCCAGCTTGCCACCACTAATCCAGCAGTCACCTGACCATCTCATCTCTTTGTCACTTTCCAGGCTATGATGCACTAACTGATGCCATGATAAGAAAAAGGGCATTACTAGGAGCACCAGATGCCTTTTGATTTGACAAGCTGAGGTATAGCACATTTGCACCAAGAATCAACCAAGAGTTCTTCCTCATAACCTGAAAGAGACTTGACTGGGAGCTACAGAGTTTTAAAGGATCATATGTCCAGCCTAATGATAAAGGCAGAGTATTTAGAGATTACAAAATGGGAAAATTTATAAAAAGACTCTTTACATTGATGTTGTTCTAAACAGCCACACCAATCAGTTTTCACCATCCCCAATCTTGAAGGCTGTAGCTTTTTCTGGTTTGGTCAGTGTCTCCCTAAGTCTTTTACATTATTCTTAGTGTGCTAGTCTGTTATGGGTGCCTTCAGGGCAGTTGCTTTCAGCTACAAGTCTTTCTGAAAGGGTTTTGTATTGCTCTTTGTCTATCACTGCCTTCAGTGGATATAGCCTGAATCTGTCTGCTTGAATCAATATTTGTCCTAGCTCTGTCTAAATTTCATCACTGTGCTCTTTTCAGTGAAGCTGCCATGTGTTTGGTTGGAAATCCTTGCTGTTGGTAACGATGGCCACAATATTGCTGGAGCTTTAAAAATATATTCTTTTTTCCTCTTACTGCTTTGTACATAATTTCACATGGTCTGCAGTGCTTGTAGATATGGTCAAGGATAGACAGGTATGCCACAAGATCAAACTGCATTACAGTTTATAAATTTACAGACTACAGAAGAATGAATTCCATATTTTCATTATTGCTGGTTATAACGTCAAATACAGACAGTGATTTTTAAGATTAGGATTTTTTCAAGGTGGAGTTATAAAGAGAGGCTGGTTACATGCTGCATTTACAAGGGAACTCATAGTCAGCAGTACCATACTGAGAATTGTAAAAAGAAGCTGGTGAATGGAAAATGAATGAACAGTGAGAATGGAATAAATCTCAGTGAAAGCAAATGTATGCTAGAAGAAACTGGTACACCCAGTGAAATGGGAGATATCTATGATTCATTGGGCCAGACACTGAGTGGCTTATCCAAACATGGAACTGGTTTTGGAAGTGCTCTGTGTACATCCATGAACAGAAAAAATCCTTACCTCAGGAAAGAGAAGTAGCTGAATTTAGGCATCCAAAGACTATCAAATTCAGAAGTAATCAGGGTCCTAAGATCTGGGTCAGTTTTGCTGTAAGTAACTGTTGCAATAAAGCTGGTCCCCTGACCAGCTTTTCAAGTGGTCTTTTTACTTTTCTGGTTCCAACAATCACTCTGCTCTCGAAAAGATAGAGTTAAAGGTGAAGCCAATGTTCATGACTGTCAAGCACTTTTTAAAAAAAAAAAAAAAAAGAAAAAAAAAAAGGTTAAGGTCCTTAGGCTTAAATCTGAGGACTAATTAAGAAACTGTTAAAAATTCTTGGAAGGAAAACCAACCTCTTTATTTAATGGTGGTAAAAATGTATGGGTATTTTGTAAAACCTCTGTTACTCATCTCAGAATTCAGCGGCAATACAGTTAGAAGAATTATGGAACATATATAGAAAATCTCTTTAGGGAGCTTCTGTATTAGAAATGCATTTTAGGGTTTTTTTGTCCTTGTCTTTGACAGAAGGGGAAAAAAGCATAATTTTAAATTCTAGTGATAAACAGGAAACCTTGAAATACTATGAAAGCTATTCTGATGCAGGAGAGAAAATCCTAGAGGAATCCTGCTGTGCTGAGATAATTAAGACATTAATCAACTCCCTGGATAGGGTGAAACTAACATTCATAAATCTGTAATGCGGGTTCTTACTTCTTTTTGCTTTAGTGATAATAAAGCCTTATCATGGTCATGCTCATACCTCCTTCCCCCACTCAGCTGCCATCTACAGCATTAATGTACCTACAGCACAAAGACTGGTGAGTGTCAAATGTTAAGCAACTGCAAGCAGTTGGAATGACACATTGAGGATTGGAGCCTGAAGAATGCCTGAGTGCACAGCTCCACTCCAGTAGACTATGCCAGTATTCATGATTTATTGTTGTTTGTTGCTCTGTTAGTGCTCTATGCCTAACCTAGCAGCTTCGTCTGGAACTATCTCAATTGAAATCCCTCTGCCATCCTCAGCTGCCCCATAGTGTTTCAGGTCTTGGCCTTGGCAGAGGAGAAATGATCTCATTCCAGACAGCAGTGAAGCAGGTGTCCTGTTCTCACTGTGCTCACTCTCTAATGGGGACACGCTGTGCTCAACCCACAGGCAGCTCCTTTCAGGAAGAGTAATTAAGGACCATTTCCCTCCACCTTTTCCTATTAGTCCAAACAGATTATTTATCTTACAGACCATTCTGCCTGCAATACCTTTATTCTTTGTGTAGTCTGTGCTGGTTTCACCTTGTATATCATCCTGAGTGTAGGAGGCTGCAGTCTTAAAATTCAAGTATTTTTGTGTTGTGAACATATTCATATCCACAACTGGATGACTTAAGACATATTTTTGCTACTTTTTCCCAGTGTCTGCTTAGAACTGCAGGTTAATATGCAGGTAAATGCAGTTAAGAAAAACAGGGAAATGCACTGATTTTCTCAGCAAAACTGTCAATATATGTATTGACAGAGTCACAAGTGTTCAAAGAATAAGATCATGTGCCACTTACTCCACTTCCAAGTGAAAAAGAAGATAAAGGGTCCTGACTAATATAGTTCCATAGAACAATGTTCTGGCATGGAGGGTGTTCTATTGGCAGCATACTGAAATAAAGGCAGTTGTGTAGGGAAGGTATGCCCTGAAAGCTGGGAAGAAGAAAATGAAAGGAAAGAAGAAAGTCAGTGTCTGAATAAGAGGAAAAATCTCCCAAGATACAGTGTGACATAGGAAATGTTATGATGCAGGGAGGTGGCTCTTGAAAGCTGTGAAGGGAGTAAGCAGAGGTAAAGTGTTAGTGACTTTGAGAAAAAGGGACCTTGACATTCTTTTGGGGAAAGTGAAGAAGTAGAAGAGGAAGAGACAGAATTCCTGAATTTAAGAGAACAACTTTTTAAACTGATTTTATCTTTCTTATAGTTCAGGAATTCTAATCTGACATAATTTAATATAGCCATCACTAGTTTATTTTAGTAAAGAAAATGTGGATTCACATGCTACACTTCGCAGGTTCTCATCCAGTTACGGCAGTCACTGACTAAGGGTGTGACAAACTGGGTGTGTAATTGCTGCAGATTTCATAATTCAATATTCTAGTGTGGCTGGTAAGTCTTGTCTTTGAAAATACTGCAAGAAATGTTGTAGTTATTTTGCTTGGGTTGAGAACACATGCACTCAAGCCTTTTGCATAATCTGTCTTACTTTCCATGATGACTAATTGTATATTCCAAGTCTGCCCTACAGAGAGAAAAGATACAGTTTTGCCATTCATGGGTTGTAAGCCCCAATGCAGGAGGTAAGCAGCATCTCCCATTTGCTGACCTTAACTCTAAAAATTAACCTATATTTCCTGATAAGAAGGTGCTTATCTCCCCTACAATAGAACTTTGAACTCTGAAAACCGTTTCAAGACTGCCCAGAGTGTTACTTAATGGTCTATAAGGACACCAGACTAACAATCCTGGGAGGTGAAAGAACAGTAGTGGTAATGGGATAGGTGCTAGATCAGGTAGCAAGGATTCTCTGTCCTTTACTTGTCATGATATGATGACAGAGAAGAGCATCAAGTTCCAGAAGAGGACTTGGAGGTGATCCTTCTCATCTGAAAGATGAGAAGCCAACTGAACATGAGCCAACAGTGTGCCCAGATGGCCAAGAAGGCCAATGGCATCCTGGCTTGTATCAGAAATGGTGTGACCAGCAGGTCCAGGGAGGTTATTCTCCCTCTGTCTCTCAAGTGACAGGGGACAGGATGAGAGGGAATGGCCTCAAGCTCCACTAGGGCAGGTTTAGGCTGGGTATTAGGAAGAAATTTCTCACAGAAAGGGTCATTGGACACTGGAACAGGCTGCCCAGGGAGGTGGTTGATTCACCTTCCCTGGAGGTGTTTAAGGCACGGGTGGACGAGGTCTTGAGGGGCATGGTTTAGCGTTTGATAGGAATGGTTGGACTCGATGTTCTGGTGGATCCGTTCCAACCTGGTTATTCTATGATTCAGCATAGGGGCGGTTTTTTTTGGTTTGTTTTTTTTGGGGGGCTTTTTTTAAATATATTCCTATTAAGAGAGCAGTTGTTATACTTTCTGGTGCTCAGATAGTAAAAGTTTTCTCATTTTCCTCTCTTTGTCTAGGACAAAATGCTTGTGAGGAGCCCCATGACTGTGAAATTGTCACAATGTCATGACGCTCTTTCTAACCCTTACCTTTATTCTCTGGAAAGATCATGAGTCAGAGCATCTGGGTCATCCCTGCTTATTGTGTTCTGATATACTGATGTTGACCTGACCATGCTGCACATGAGCCAGGTCCCCAGCCCTACTCACAGACTGGATATGGCAGGTATCTCATATATCTCAGGGAGTGACACACGCTCATGTAGAAATGTGAAGTCATCTGAAGTGGCCTGAGAAATCTAAGTGGTGATGGTGAGAAAGGTAGGTAAAAAAAAGAGGTTTACACTTTTTCCAAAGGAAATCTAAAAGCCAGGGTGTTTCTCAAATCATTTAGCACTGCAATCTATTCTCAATACAATGTATCAAATGCCTACAGTTTTCTCAACTGTTTCAATATAATCACCTGAGTTCATAATAGATCAGTTCTTGAACAGGAGAGAGAAAGCCCAATATTAGATTCTGTCTCTCCTGAAGAAAATGAGATATCATTAGCAGGTAAATGTATCTAGCTGTTCCCTGGATAAAATAAATATCTACAGACACCATTTAATATTTTTCTCATTCTCCACTCCTGAGAAAAAAAGATCTACTGAAGATTTAGGGAAGAGATCTGCTGTTCACTGATGCTACCTAACAGTTGGCAAGTCCCCTCGAGTTCTTTTAAAGCCCACATTTTGAGAAACATTGATCTATGGGACCTAACCAGAAGCTGCCATGTAGCAGTTAATGACAGGGGAAGAGAGAACATTTAAGTGCACTTAATTTAACTCAGCTGAAGGCTCAACTGCAATGAATAATCACATAATACCTAGTTTGAATAGCAGCACTTATTGCAAACTCTAGTCAAAATAGGATTTCCAAAGAATTTGTTTCTAATGATGGATGAAAGTTTTGAATAATACAGAGAGAAATGGTGACTATTAAACAGTCTTGGAGTTTTCAATTTTCTTTGCATAAGACATAGAAACTAAATTGGTACCTTCTCAGCTCCTATTTTAGTGACTAATGCTATGCTATTTCCCAGTTGTCAGATCACAGTCAAAAGGAATACAAGCAATGACATACAAACAAAAATCATTTTACATGTCTTTCCCTCCCTAGAACACTGAAAATTTAATTCCATCATCACAGTGATGCAGAAGTATCATGACTATCAAATAAGAGATTGTGATTCCTTCTGTATTTATGATGGAGATCTACTTCTTAAAAACTACCGGGAAATTTTCTCATTACTAATAGGTACTTCAATTTTCAAAGGTCTGCCAACCTTAAGATATCTAGTTTATCTTATTCCCATAACTACATTACTTTTGTTGAGAAAATGGGCTTATTGATACAAACTATCAGTTACTAAAGTAAAATATGCAGTAAAGTACATGGTGAGAATATGTGAAACTTATCCACAATCACTTTCTCTGAGGCATTAATGGGACTTTACAATAGGATTGCTAAGGAGGAGTCTGATAAAACTAATTATTTTAATATGTATTTTTATTTGCAGAAGGGCCACCTAAGAGCTGGGATACAGGCATGCCTTTTAACGCTGATGTCAAAGTGCCTGATTACAAACTTGTTAGTTGATAAGGCATTGTTTGTATTTGTGACACCAATATACATGGTTGACACTCATTTCTGGATCATACAAGTTTTATGGAGTCTCTGTACTCCACAGGATGGAAAAAAAAATGGTTATTTACATCTTAACTGGTTTCTTACTGCAGTATTCTGTACAGCAGCAGCCAAGACCCTCAGAAGGATCCATATTAGCCCAAAACCAGTTCCATCTGTTCCCCTTTACAAATGTAAGAGATCAAGGGAACCAGCATGATACAGTATAAATAGTACAGATTACAAGTTCCCAGATGCTGAAACAATTTCAGCTTGCAAATCCTCTCCTTTTATAATTCTAAAAGGCAGCCATCCACTGAGGTAGTAGTTGCAGCTGACACTGTGTCTTTCCTCTTCATTTGGATAAACTAGCAGATAAAGGCAAAGTAGTAAGTAATGACAACAAGGGGAGAAACTTAATGTACTGGATTGCAGGAATCTGTCCTAGTTGGCCTGGCACCATCACAGTTATAGGTATCTGAAACCATACTAGTGGAAGAAAGTCGATAGCACAGTAGATCAAGGATTAGGATATAAGCATAATACCACCTCAACAAGTTTTCCTGTCTTCTTTTTAGAAAAGAGAAGAGCTCAAATAGCCTGTAAGTGGTAAAGTGATCCTAAATCCTCAGTTGTGAATGAGGACCTGGACATCATATAAATTCATGCAAAAGGGGAAGGATACTGCTTCTTTACTTGGGGCTGCTATCTCTACCACAGGAAACAGGAGGTCGTCAGCCCAGCTTTAAGCAGCTCTGGGTAAAAATGCACAAGAAGAGTTAGTCACTGCTGTTGTGTTGCTAATTTATCATGGTGAGTGCCTAATTAGCACATGCTTATTTCAAACAGTTGGCTTGAAATGGGAATAACAGGTCAGATACGAATGTGCAATGGGTCAGCAAAAGATGTTTGGTACTCTCTCAGATACGCGGGGAGAAAATGCCAAGTGCATTTTTAACAAAATGTGTAGCTGCAGCCTGAGTCATACTGAGAGGAAGGATCCCAGGAATATTATTATACCACTGTTAGGGACCTATTTGACTAATAGTACTGCCTACATTTCTCTAGAAGGGAAATGCATCAGGAGCTTATGGCATCCTGGGTGTTGTGGCTGCTAACAGAATAAGGAGAGAGGACAAATTGCTGCTTAAGTAATTGTTCTTAATGGTAGAAAGATCACTTACTCATGAAAATGCAGAATGAAATTGCCTTGATAGCATTGGATTTGATGGCACATAATTTCATTCACAATTCCTGATTGTGCAATGAGATGACCTGATGCATATTCCCCCTCCATCCATCTTTCAGCAGGTAATAGTGGGCTGAACCACTCACACAACCTGAGGTGTCCAAGGCTTATCCCTCCAGCCTGGGGGAGAGAGAATTTCTCAGGGACTCAGACCTGTTAAGAGATCTGCTTCCTATGGGAAGATGTAGTTGTTCGTCCTCATGTTGTCAAGTTTCCAGACAACATAGGTGCCACGACATCAGCTGATAAGGCTAGCAATGGAACTAGTAAATGTCTCTTAAATGTCCATGAGGCCTCGTGTGACAACTGAGCAGGAGCACTTTTAGTAAATGTAGTGAAAACTCAGAGGATGGGAATGTAAATGCTGCATATGTCTCCAGGCTGTGGGTGTCAGGATGGATATTGGCTTGACTCAGCACTTTCCAGGCATTCTTTTTGGAAGAGAGAGAAGTGACTTGACAGTCTCGGCAGCTTCAATTACCAGCTTGCCAGCAGGCGATTTCTGCACCCCAAAGTGATTAGCTAATGATTGGGGAAGTCAGTGTAGCAAGAACATCATTATCACAGTCCTCATGACATACTTAGGTGCCTGGAACACAATGAGGAGATGGCAATGGGAGACTATCAGCTCTTGGCAGAGAGCTCTGAATGTCAATCTTCCACTTCAGAAAAAATTGTGCTCACAGCTGTTTAGAGGTGGAACATATGACCACATATATGCTATCTCTGAAGCACAGAACAGTACATTTCCTGATGTTTTATTTAATCTCAGCACATCTGGAGAAGGTGAGAACTTCCAGAGGTTGAAATTCTGTTGAACAGAACTCTCTCTGCATACTTCAATATTTCTTTAACCTGCATGATCTCCACTGATTGATAGTATTTAAAACTGGATTTACAGGTTGTATTCAGTAAAGAAATTCAGAAACAAGCAGCTTGGTTCAACTGGAAAAAAACCCCAAACATTCACAATGAAGATCCTAATTTCTCTCTGTAAATATCTTTGCTTGTGACTTATTCATCTATTTTTTTTTAAATACTCTAAGAGGCATGAGGAGGTTGTTCATTTATACTGTTTTAACTTTTATGTTAAACCGGTATTTTATTATTTTTACAATCACACTTCTCAAAAGTACAACCCACCTAATCAAAGAAGCACTTTCATCAGTTCCCCAACACCACTTAATGAACAACACATGGTTAAAGGCAAAGGAATACTTCACATGATGAAAGGGTTATGAGTACGACAGAACCCCTACAAGCTAAATTTGTGATCTGAATGTCACGTGTACATGCGTGTACAAACATCTGGTTTTGCAGTAAGTGATCATTACACACTCACTATATCAAACCTGTCAAACAAACAAAGTTTAGGTTGTAAGTCAATGAGTAGCGTGGTTTTATTCTAGCAGCCAACACATCTAATATCCCCATTATGTGGCTGTCCATCAGACAGCTGTGATAATGGCAGAATTTTAGAAGTGGTTTTTTTTTTTTCTACCACTGTCATAAAATGAAATTTATTTATTTTCTCAGGTAAATATAACTCTTATTTGAACTTAGGGGTTTTGTCTTAACACCAGTCCTGTTAATTGGAGAAGTACATTTACTGGGAGATTCCCAGACTGAGTATGCAGCTAGCTGTACAGCTACTATGTGTCTCTGCCCTCAGGAGTATAAACTTCTTCCAGACAAAAGAAGGTAATTGCTGAGAACTGTACACAGGTGCCAAGATGAGCAGTTTAACTAGTCTTACTGTTTGCGAAAAGTAATATAAATAGTGATTTTTGGTCTTTAAACAAGAGGCAAGTAATGTGTTTTCTGCAAGGCAATTGCACCTTACATTTTCATGCAAGACTTCCAGCACAAAGCATTGCAGAACAAAGATCATTTAGTCTCTAATGAGACAACCAATTCCAAGTGTTTCCAAGAGCTTTATTCCTTGCAAAAAATAAAGCCTACAGATGTAGCAAACAACATTTGTTAATTATGCACAAACGTATTTGGCCAGATAAACACTGTCTTGTATCTTGCCAGTTCTCAAACACAGATCTTAAAAGCTGTTGCTGAAAGACTCGCTCTGTCAAGGGATACTAACTTCTTATTAAACAGTGAGCTAGCTAATTCTAAAGCCCAGAGAAACCAAGAGAAGGATTACTTTTTTGCTTATTACACTTCTTACTATCTCTCCAGTAAGACGGGGTTTATGTAAAAGATGAGAACAAAAAAACATTCATCCTTGAGTGGTATTTTTCAGAACCCTAGCTGAGCCAATTTAGATGAAGACACTTTTCACACTGTTACTTTGTCCTGGGTGCCAGGGACGATGCTTTTATGAAGATTTTCTAAAAGTTATATGAAGACATCTTTAGAAAGGTGGTGTCTACATGC
This sequence comes from Coccyzus lansbergi, assembly GCA_033558105.1. Classification (NCBI taxonomy): domain Eukaryota; kingdom Metazoa; phylum Chordata; class Aves; order Cuculiformes; family Coccyzidae; genus Coccyzus; species Coccyzus lansbergi. Next base: position 4,085,890 of record JAUMJK010000305.1, on the reverse strand, counting down.
TGTCCCCAAATGCACCTGTAATCCACTTCCTTGCAATTTAAGTAAAACAAATAGGTGTAAAAACTGTATTTCCTCCATTCTCTAGTTTGCATTTCCTGCCTGGGGTTAATAAATCAAAGCAGAGCACAAGAAATGAAATTATATGCAAAACCATGAAAAAGTAGGAAAAATGAGACCACATACTGCACAGAAAGGGAAGCAAGCTTGTCTGAGTCAAGTCCTTAAGAAGACCTCACCCCTGCTATTATTAGTGGAGCATCAGGACGCATACTCTGACTCTGTATGATCACACAACTTGTCATGAATGACAGTAGAGTGAACATGTGAGAAAAGAAAATCAGATGAGCCATGAAAAGCAACTCCTTGTTTCCCAAACAAAGTGTACTCCCCTTGCACAAAAGTACCTTACCTTTGAAACTGTTTAACCTTCAAAAAAATGATGGTCAATGAGACCATCTGAAAGGACCTCAGTGCTGGGAAATGAAGATACTGAACAAATTCCGTTATGAAAAATCTGGCATTATTTGGAAAGGGAATTACTACCTGGTTCTCCTGAATTTATGACTATTGCTTAGGTTAGGGTTCCGATGGGAATAAAATCTCTGGATCCCCAACCGTTAGTGGGGAATTCAATGGTTTGCAGGAGGTATCATGAGTATGGCATGTTTTCAGGTGTGCCACCACATAAGCTTATTGGACAACACTGATAGCAAACCAAAAGAAAGACCTAGAAGGAATTCAAGTGGGCAGAGATCAAAACAATATTAGAGAAATGCAGACAGACATATGACGGCGCATATAGTATAGTTGTATTTTTAAAGTCTTTATCAGATCTTCTACCTTAGCAGGGGTATGCTAATGCAGATATAAACCAGCCCAGGTAGCAGTGACAGTGTGTCTGCACTGCAAAAAAAAATGTTCTCCTTTTTTCCTGAGTAAAGTATATTTAACTTGATCCTCAGATAAACTGTATTTTCATCAAGATACTTGCAAATAATTCTACCTCTTAACAACCAAAATGTAACAAAATTAGCAAAAATACATAAGATAACCACGTGGTTTATCTCATCAAGTAAATCAACAAACCCAGCTTCTGAGATATTTCTGTTCTAAAATGGTTGTCAGTTACCGTTGTGTGGTTACTTTGCCACATAAAAACTATGACTTCCCCTGCTCTAGAAATGTCAGTGTGTAGTAGCACTATGTGTCACTACAAATAAACTTAAGAGACAGCGATAAACACACTAGAATTTAATCCCTATTCAGGCAACTTTGTGTTAGGTCTGTCATATTATTTTATTGGCTTGGACAACAATTTTCTTCTAATTCATAGCATCAGATGAAACACAAAATATGGTTATTCATATCAGTTTTCTTCTGTCACAATAATGTAAGCAAAGCTTCCCAAATTAAGGTTTATGACGTTGTTCACATTTAATATTGAAGAAGTGGAACTCATTTCTTTCAACGATCATTTTGCATGATCTGTTCAATGAGTATGCCCATACATGTATTACAACAAAGTGCATAATATGAATGTAAACACAAAATGAAGCTATTTTTGATCTTTGATGTGGAAATACTGCACTTGGAGAAATGCAAAAAAACTTTGAGAATTGAGGTTTCTTATTAATTTTACACTTTTAGCCTGATTTTTTGCTTATTTGGCAAGATATAATTGCGGGGTTCTGAAATAATCAATGTAATTCAAAAAAGGCAAAAATGTAGAACTCTTTATTCATGTTTGGTAAGAGAAAATATATTTACCTCACAGTGCCACACACACTACAATATAAACTGTGTATTTGGTATTCTTCAATTCCAGTACATGTCATAAAACATAAAAGCAAATATTGCAGATTATATTGACAGTTTTGAAAATAATGAAAACCTGATGTGAGAAAGTCCGACTGAAATTAATAAGAGTTCTAGATATTTGTTATGTATGGTTCTAACAGCAGCATGTGAAAAGACAGAGATTAAGGGAAAAAAATACTGCAAACTGAATAAAGACTAAGGAGAAAACAGCAATTGAAAAATCATGTTCTATATATTCAAAATAAAAATCCAAAGCAGACGGTTTTGAAGAAAAAGTTCCCATTGTAGGAAGTTTGAAGTAAAAGCGTTCCCCATTTCAATGGGAAACAAACACTTTTCCAACCTTCAAAACTAAAAGAAAAGGAAAAAGGTCACTTTACTTTCTCTTTTTAAGGAAACATGCAGTAAAATGAAGCAACAATATTTATCACTGAGATTAGCTACTAATTATCAGTTTGATCCAACAACAGGTAACAGCTGCTGGTCCATTTATTAGCATCCTGAAGCAAAATGAGTTCAGACTGATTTTAATCCAGGAAGAGCAATAGCAGCAAAAAAAAAGAATTTCTGTATAATGCTGGAAATAATTAACATGAATCTCCAAACAACTCTTTTTCAACATTGTATCAGCAGATGCACAGTACTTGAGGGAATTTTCCCAGCTTACCTAAAAAATGCTTTGGTTTTTATTTTCAGCTTTAGTAAAAGCAGCTATTTCCTCTGGAATTGTAAATTGTATATACTTCCTGCCATCCCAGTTTTATCATAGAAAAAAAAACAAATTATAAAACTACAAAGTCATATGCATGTAGAATGATATGTCTCATCTATTCTACTAAATAAAACGTGAAAATTACCTTGTAGCCATTTGGAAAGTTAACAGCCAACAGGTAAGCTCAGAATAAGTACACAGGTAACTTTGTGTAAGAGAATGGTAGCTGTAATTGGAAGGGTATCCATTGTTTATGCTCCAAAAGAAACCTCTGACCTCTTATGCTTCTCAGATTTTTTAGGATATTCTCTTTTCCTCTGAAAAAGATTGCACTTCTCTGTTTTTTATACAGGTGATACATGATTAAACATGCAATTACATAAGATTACACTCAGTGTCACTTCATGTGCCATAGATGCTTAAAGCAGATCTACAGCAGAGCAGGAGTGACCGTCTAATGTCTAATTCCAGTACAAGAAAGTATCATGAAAATAAAAAATTAAATACTACCCTACATGTACTACAGATAGCATCCTCACTTAATGACATTTATGTCTTTTTTAATCACAAATATGACAGAAGCCAGGAAGCTCATGGTCCTGTTGTCTGACTCAGAAGTGCACAGATGTTTTCAGAGTGGAAAGCTAAAATTAGGAACACTTACTTCATTAGACTCTATCATCGTGTAATGAGTAGAGGATCTCTTTATTCTTGAAAAAAATAAGGGATCCCACTGCCCAGCTTCCTTGCTTTAACCTACAACATTACTTTAGGAAACTTTGAATAGACATAACAGGATTAAATCAATATTAAAAAACCCCCAAACAACCTTATCCTATGTCCTCAACTCATCTGTTTATATGAGAAAGGCAATAAATGCTCTTAGCATTTTGATATGAAAGGGGCTATTAGGAAGTCCAGTCTTTCCTGTCTGGTTATTCTTTAAAAAGCATTAGAGGAAACATTGCTCTCCTTTGTCTAAAAAAGGCACAGGCATATATTCAGAGAAATAATTTTTTATCTTGCTCTGTTGTTTTCACCAGGTGCAGAGTTACACAAAATATATCCCCCCAAAACCCCTGTCAAATTCAATCTAATCTTTTTCCAAATTAATAGCCCATAGACTTTTACTCCATTGTCCCCTGGTTTTTTTTCCTGATATTATTTGATATTTACAGTACGTTTACCATACAATTTTCTAATTACATTAATCAGCACTTTTATTGAATACTCTTCTTTTGCAACCTAAAATTTTTCTCATTTCTATTGTTTTGTATGCTGTTGATTTGTTAGTATAGCCACACAGCAGCATGGGTAATCTAAATGCATATCATAACCGATACTGTAACACTACATCAGTAATTTGAACTGAAGCTAGCAAATATATGCATTGCACTGCTTCCCTTTTTGAGGTGAAGTTTTCTGTTTTCCTAGAGGGGAAACTAAAATTGCAGTAGCAATTTGGATGAGACTGAAGCTAGTTTTCTCACTGAAGTATCTGTCTTCAAAAATCCAGTACCTACCTTAGCTGACCCGTATCTCTGGTTTCAATGGACACAAGCTGAGTTTCTTTCAGAGGAACATGATGGGGAATTTCAGAGGCCTTTCAGTTCCAACACCAATGCCACACATCTGTGTATGGGCCACATCACTAGAAGGCACGCAGTGACAGCAATGCTTCAAAATGAACATGAAAAAGAGGTTCAGTGATAGGGAGACCAGTACCAGCTAGTAGCTAGGTGGCTGGACCAGGCTACCAATCATCATGTTTTGGACTTCATGATCTGATTCTGGTAAACAGGAGTGCAATCATTGCTACCCCTAACTCTAACTGGATAATGATATGCAAACAAATCCATGAGACACAAGGTGGAGCTTTGCATACTATCTCCTAAATTCTTCTCTCATTATTGGTGTCATCCTGAGGGACCTGGACAGATTGGACGAGTAGGCCTGTGAGAACCTCATGAGATTTAAGAAGGCCAAGTGCAAGGTCCTGCACCTCCATCGGGGAAATCCCCCTTTCCAGGACACTATGGAGGATGATATAATTGAGAGCTGCCCTGCGGAGAAGGACTTTGAGGTGCTGGTCAATGAGAAGCTTGACATGAGCCCTCAATGTGCTTTTGCAGCCCAGAAGGCAAACTGTATCCTGGGCTGCATCAAAAGCAGCATGGTGAAGAAGGGGTGAGGGAGGTGATACTGGCCCGCTATTCCTCTCTTGTGAGACAACATCTGGAGTATTGTGTCTTCTGGAGTACTCAGTGTAAGAAGGATGTGGAGCTGTTGGAACAGGTCCAGAGGACGGCTACAAAGATGATCAGAGGATTGGAGCATCTTCCATACAAAAACAGACTGAAAGAGTTGGGCTTTTTCAGCCTGGAGAAGAGAAGGTTCAGAGGTCATCTTATAGCCACCTTCCAGTACCTGAAAGGGGCCTACAAGAAAGCTGGAGAAGGGGCTATTCATAAAGGCTTGTGGTGCTAGGATGAGGTAGAACAGGTATAAACTGGAGAGGGGAAGATTTAGACTAGACATTAGGAAGAATTTCTTCATCATGAGAGTGGTGAGACACTGGAACAGGTTGCCAGGGGAAGTTGTGGATGCCCCATCCCTGGAAGTGTTCAAGGCCAGGTTGGATAGGGACTTGGGCAGCCTGATCTAGTGGGAGGTGTCCCTACCCGTGGCAGGGGTGTTGGAACTAGATGATCTTTAGTATCCCTTCCAACCCAAAGTATTCCATAATTCTATGATTGACGAATCTTATCCACATTCACATGCAAAGCAAAATCAGAAGGACCTCTTGCAACTCAATACAGTGTATCTGTACTTGTAGAGATACAGAGAATAGGAAGGTGTTAGTCTTGCATTCAGTAAAATTAGTTTTATCATCTAGCCTCTTCACTGAGTGATCAGACTATGCAGCTTTATCAGTTCCACAGCCTGAACATAGGTCGCAAAATCCTGCATTATAAATAATAATAAAAAAAAAAAAGCAGCTTTACTACCTCCTGATAAAAAATACATGTATAGTACAATGTCTGCATCTGGTTCCACGTGTGACATGGAGGACACAAGACTGAAGGCTCTCTGGAGTAGTGGGAACGCCACAGTCCAAAAGTGATATAGCATTATCTATACTAGGTCTGGGAATTTTAGTGGAAAAGTATTAGCTTCACTGGTATAAGTTTTGCCAGAGAAACAACTTGATAGAATATTCATGTTCCAGGTCTATGAAATGTTCCTGGTCATGCTTAATTTACTAGAATGGGCATAGCCTCAGAGGATATTTTAATAATTAACTTGTTTCCTTCTATCTTTCCCTCCAGTACATTACTTTCCATGCTTTGTCTTCAGTACAAACCAACCTTGGACTGTGAGATGACAGTGGAAAGTATGATCTGAGTTACATAAATGCAACGGAAAGGAAGAGCTTTCATAGTAGTTGTGGTTATTGGTAAACAATACCATGCATGAGGTTTCAGCAAAAATAAGAAAGTGGTCTAAGCTTATGTGATTATACTTCTGTGGGAGTTTATTAGTACAATCAAGCTGGTAGCAATATGCTATGCAGAATAGGTGTGGTCCAGCAACATTCAAATCCAAAGCAGTACTATCCCAAAATTAACAGAGGCATAAAGAGCTTATCAGAAATGGCTTTCAGACTGTGTTTCAATTGCTGTCAGCATATTGCTAGGGCAGACAATTCAGTGTCCTATTACATCCTGTACATGGTTTCGTTCTGCAATGCTCACCACAACCCAGATCTAAAGTTAACTAAATTTATCTTCTGCAAATCTTCTGACACAGTGTGTTCTCTTTTATGTTTTCAAATCAGTGTGCAAAACGAGAGTCAACGATGTGTAGCAAATAAATTTAGTTACAGGAAAACCTCAAGAAGTCAGTGACTTTCATAATGCTGCATAGACATGTAGCAACATCAACAAAAGGCTCAGCTGTAGCAACATCAAGGAAACATTTAAGAAGGTAAACAGAGGAAACACATTTTCCTGAATTGTCCACAAACAAGAAAATAGGATTCAGAGTTCTAGTCCAGCTGCCATTTATAGGGGTCATGTTTTATTTCCAACTGAAAGACAATACTCTCCTCTGGCACACCCCTTTATTTATAGGAAAATAAACCCACTTTTCACCGAGGACAATTATTGACACTGAGACATTGCTTTCCATTTTCCTTGTAAACTACAATTTTCCATTTACAGGTACTCGATCACTTTACAAATCCTTGTTCTCTGACAGTAACTATGCAAATAATTCTATATCTGGACAGAAAAGTTTTATTAGTTGCATTGACAGAACTATGGTCTGTTCTAGAAGTCTCCTTTTATTCTTGTCAGTGATGGAAGAAATGATCTGGGTAATGAAAAGCGAATAATTCTAACAACTAGAGACTGACATAAATACTAGAATTTTAATAATTACTTTCACACGTAATTTCTGAACTGGTCAGAATGAATAAAGGAGGCAGAGCTATAGATTGTTTTACTATACTCAGTGGAGGATAGTAGAAAAAAAAGAAAAACAAAAAAACCAAACAAACATCTTTTCCTTCCAAGGTAAATCAAATAAAATTGTGTAACTGACTTTGGTTGCTCTTGTCACTTAACAGAAGAAAATTACTAGTTAACAGCTGGTTGCACTGACTGAAGTATTTGCAAGTGGTGATTATGACCTTATTTGAAGATAATAAGAAGGTTTTTTTCATTTTTACAGTCTCCACATCTGAAGAAAGTTTCAATAAGTATGTTATGAAGGTGTTGTGAAAACAGAGTATAAAATCCTGGCACAAGATGCCAAGTGTTTTCCTGAGTCAATTTGCAGATTTCATGATGTATAACATTTATAAAAGTCCTGGTTCATAAGCATAAACTTCACACTAAAATTGTTGACTAGAAATGAAAATTAGAAGTTTCAATCAAGTCTAGAATTAATTCAAATTTACAAGCAATTTTATATGGATGTCATCAAATGAGACTACTGCAGGCTCTTGTTTAGATCAAAGCATCCTTAAATGCTTACCCAGCTGCAAAACCAGTCTCTGCAGAAGCCATGTTAAGAATACAGCAAAAATATTTCACCTTGATTCTAATATTTCCATGAATATTAGTTTGATTGTAATTGTTGCAGGCAAATAAATGACTGACTTTTTTTTCAAGAGGACTAAATTGGCTACATTTTAAACTAGGACTATTTTTTTTTTGTCAAAAAGAGTGAGTCTGATTTTTTCATTACCTTGACAAGTTCCCTAGTTGAAAAGATGTTCCAGGTGGCAACAATTCCAGACAGTGAACATGAGTCAGTACTTAGAAGTAGTGTTTTACCCAAATTAAACGTCACATACATTTGAGATTTTTTTTTTAACTCCCCATGGGGTCTTCAAATTGAATATAAAATCAGCAGTATGTGATTTGTTACCAGAAAGGTAAGTAGCTTTTAGTATTACTCCCATAATACTGTTAAATGCCATGTTCAGAGTTCATTCATGTAATTTCGAATACACTGGTTGGGATTTTCTTCTTCAGTCTTCAAGTAAAATTCTTAATGCATTTCTGAGACCAGACAAGTTGCTGATAGTCCAAATGCTCTAACCTCCATGTCTGCTCCCTTACTCCACTGCCAAGTTTTCCAATTTATTTTGACAAAAAGTTACACCAACATTTTTGGAAATGTTACTGAGACAGTATGTGTAACATAACCACGCTTTCAGAATTTATACTTTAATCAGTGTCTCTCCAGAACATGGAAGAACTAAAACAGTATCCTGTGCCATTAACATACTCACTTTTCCTTCCCAGAAGGATCAATTTGTATATCTATATCAGCAGTGTGACTCCTTTGATATGAACCCGAATACCTCTAGGTGTCTCATACTACTTCAGGTCTTAGCAGCTTTACTTCATGCAGTCCAGTTCCTTCACAGGAAACCAAACCTGAAGAACCAATGCTAATACATTTCCACTAAGACAAAACTTTACTTGTAACTGCAGTATTGGAACATATGCATGATGCATTTGAAAGCTGTGGCAGCCCTAGAGCTAACCCTTCAGTTACAGGGAAACATATGTTTTGAGCAACTTTCCACTTGCTGTCCAGTACCAAACCTCTTCAAACTTGCTTCTTTGGCAATCCTGACCTTCCAGCTACTTATAGCTACTGATCTGTTTTGTTTTTAAATCATTTTCCTGTTTTACTGTGCATTCTCTGCACTCTATTCCCATGTAAGCTTTTATATTTTCCTATATTTTACATTTGTACTTCACCATTTCTTTTTCTGTTGTTAACTCAAGGAGCAAGATCCAACCAGGAAACCAGTACTTAACAGCTGTTGGCAGGATCCTAGGGAGATGCACAACAGGACCAAAACTTTGCTGTTCAGAAATATTTGCAGAAAGTTCTTTCTTTCCTCAGTAAACAGGCTGGGGGATGATTCAGGAAATAGTAAATTTCCTGCCTGCTGTTGAGTACCTTTTGAAATTTACAGTTTTATATTTTATTCTTGCATCCTCCAATGATTTTAATGATTAATATACATCAGTGATGACAGAAAAATGTAAACATCACCAAACATACATTTAGTGGTCTTTAATCCTAGGTGTATCTTCATTTTTGAAATTTAATGAATTTGAAGGTTTTATAGAATAGATTTGTAAAGAAATAGTAATAATTTTTTAAATTATTTAGGAAAGTCTGGTGTACAGATATACCTATGATTATATTTACCATGAAACTCTCAATCTTCAACTAGTTTTAAAAGTAGATACAGAAAACTATGTTATGACCTGTGAATAACTACGAATATAACTATGCGGATAACTACCATGTTTCCTTGTCTGTATTAATAAAATCCAGATCCAGATCCAGATCCAGGATCCAGCAAAACACCATTCTATCTACTCAGCAGCAACACAATCCTGAGCAACCTGGATTTGAATGTTAACTTCAATATCCCTGAATGCCATAATGCTGTCTATGTTTGTGAAGACTGATGTATTGAAATAGATTCTGAGCTGCTTAGTTTTCATTTCAGAGCAGTGCTGCAGAAAAGGCTTGATCAGACTGCTGTTTCCCAAAACATGTTCTGAGAAGGCAAATCTGTTTTAGAGAACAATCTGTCTACATCCTTCTATAGGAACTGATTTGCCTCAACGGTGATTTATACTAGTGGATAAAACAAACTCCACTCCTTCTCTTCTGAAAATGCTCTCCATATTCTTACATTATTAAAACCAGAGGAAGAATGGTATCCATATTTTCTTTCATTCAATTTACTTTTCTTTCTTACACATTGCTTATCATTTTCTGCTTTTAGTAAAGAATAGTAACCATCTATTCACTCGCACAAACCTTGAAGTCCTTCTTTTCCCTCTGTTTTGAGATTTTTACATTTGAATAACGCTTTCAGAAATGGAAGAGGCCAGAAATTTTGCCTGGAGGCAAAATTTTGCCTTGTCAATATATATTCATATTCATGTGCATATCCAAGTTTTCACTGTGGTAGTTTAAAAACAATTCTTAAATAACTCATTGCTTAGAATAATAACATATTGATTCCAATAGCTATTCCTTGTAATTTTTAAAGCTTTTTTTTTCACCTGCTGGTGCTGCCAATTCACAGATCTTAGAGATCAATTTGCAGTTTCGCATTATCTTTCTTCTTTTAAAAGCAGTTTTAACTTTAAAAAAAAAATCTCTTGTGTAAGTTAAAGATCTTCATTCTTTATCCCAAATTTTAATGATAATCATAACATTATAAAGTAAAATTATGATCTGAAGCAGTGATATAGACACCAGAGGATGGGGGACGGAAGTATTCGTATAACAAAGTATTGGTAGACAGATTACAGACTACACTGTTTGACAATGACAAAGGTAAAACCAAAACCCCTTAATAATGTAGACTAGTAACATGCAAAAGAGGGAAAATACCACCCTAAATAAACAAGCTAGTAGCTGGAGTATGAGGATGTGTGTAAATATGGAGAAACTAACTAGTTACCTGAGATAAATTATACAGATTAAAGATGCCAGTCAGAAAAAAAACCCAAAAAACAAAAAACCCCACTATTTTTTTAAATAAAATATATATGTGTAAACACATAAATAGAAAAGTATATATATAAACACATATATATAAGTATATCTAGAAAATAGACAAGTGACTTAAACTGAAGATGAGTTAGAGTGCATGACATCTTCAGTTTTGCTTTAAACATTAATAGATAACACATTAATTTATTTAGATAAAATAAAAATGTATTGTGTTCTATGTGTTTCAAACTTTCTTCGTTGTTGTATTTCTCCAGCCAGACAGCAAAGGAAAGAACTAAATTAAACAAAGATGATCAAAGCTAACACTTTGAGTTATCCAGCTGTCAAGTCCAAAATTGTCCTTGCAGTTGTCACTGAAGTTACCAGACTTTCTAAAAATATGAACTAACCGACTCAGAAAGCTCAAAAAAGAGAGCGATCTCTGTCTATGATTGGGCACCTAAATATGCAAGGTAGATAGTCTGCTCAGCTAATGCAGTGGCAGAGAGCTTTATAGTCTAAAGAAGTTGCATCAATGTATGTTTCTTTTGTGATCCACATCTATTACCCAGATGATTCTGGATACTTTTTGTTTAATTCCACTTAAGCATATAGTTTTCTGGAAATTTTCTGTATCTAAACTGAAAACTGTTGGAAATAAGGAATGAATATTGGAGAAGAAGTCATAGTAGAAAAAAATGTTTGGAAGAATGCCTAGATCTTATTAAGCATATCCCCAAGAATATGGAAATGATCAAAAGTTATTTATATGAATTGTTCATAACGCCCAAATTTTTTAGTCTGTGCATTAATTCATTGTGGTTTGCATTTGCAGTTACTAAATGTTGGTTGTATATCCTGGTTTATGTTTTCATTTAAATTAAAGTGGAAGATCCTTGCTTAGAAGTATTAATCTAAAATGGTTTTGTACGTGTCTATTAATGTAACTTTATCCTGTCGGTTATTTATATAGGACATTACAAATTTGTAATGGGTTAAAGATAAAGCAATACACATGTTTAATCAAATTATGTCAATATTGCATTTTTATTGAGGGCAAAGAACAGCTTTGGGATATTTCTCTCAGATGAAAAGAAGTAAGATGGATCTGTCAACATGAATCTGCCATATCTGCATGAAATTTATATTTTGAAGTACTCTAAACAGGAAAAGGTTCATCATGAAAAATAATAAATAGGGAAATAATAGAGAACAATCTGGTGTTGGTCTGCGGGTAGAGATGATCAATGAGATTTTAGTTCTATGCAAACCCTTGTTAACACTTCATAGTAGAGTATAATTGCCCATCTGCATTGTGTGGCAGCATCTCAGCTGTAATAATTTCTAATTAGGATCATATCTGAATTTTTATTTCTCACTGATGGTGTTGCATTTAGGGTTAGGGTACAATATTCTTACCTTTCTGCTTTCCCATAGACCTCAACTTTGTGCAAATATAAGTGAGGGTGTGCAAAACTGGTTCAATAAAATAACTGTAAACAATCTTGAACTCTGTATATTAAAAAAAAAAAAATTGAAAATACAGCATTCACGTTAGATGATCAAAGAACCACATGCCAACTTTTTTGAAGTTTCTTATTGCATTTGGGAATATATTTCTGAATAAACAGGCAATTCCATGTATTCTAAGAATGAAGACTTATCTATATATATCAAAATGGTATCAATATAACAAGTTTACTCATAATTCTAAAGTAAGATGTGGTCACCAGCAATATGTATGGAGGAAACAGACTTCACAGGATCTGACTATGGACTGTATAATGTAAACCAAAGACTTTTACAGACATTTAAAACTGCTGGTATCAGGGGAAGAATTTTTTTTTTTTAAATATCTTTCCTTCTCCTACAGATGTTAGAATAGTTTGTGTGCGTCCAATTAAATAACAGGAGAAAAACCATATTCCACTGCATTCATTCTTCCTTATGGGAAAGAGGTTGAAAAAACAAACATATGGCACATATTAATTACATTCCTTCAGAATTTATTTAGGAAGCACTTTAATGAGATGAACATGACACAAAATCTTATGGAACAGAAAATACATAATAGCAGTATTAATATGCAGGAAACAATTTGTGTGTTAAATGTTTTAAAAAATCCTTATTAAAAGAGGAGGAAGACTGACATATGTATACAAAAAAATTCAAGCCCAGATGATGAGTTGAGTTGAAGACACTAAAATATGAAACAATTCATGAGAGTAAATGTTTTTCCATTAATTCTAAGTTTCTGTAACGATCACTTACTCTTCCTTACCGCAAAGATCTTTGCTTGCTGTCAAAACAATCAAAATATGGATAATGGAATGAAAGTAAACTATTTTAAAACACTAGTTTGCATGCACGCAGCAGATTATAATTTCAGTTAAGTGAGAGAGAGCTTCAAGGATATCATCCCAAGTGGGCATAAAAATTTGGAATTAGAGGTTCACTTACATGCTGCTTGGGAAAGGTGATATTATGCCACTCTAGCCTGTTGGACTCCTAAACTGATACCGAACAAAACAATCGGTATAGGTTTAACTTAATCCAGTGCTGCTAGAAGGTGTAATTATTTGTAATACTATATTGCTGTACTGGGGCCTTGAGCAGCCTGTTCTAGCTGGATGTGTCTCTGCTCATGGCAGGGGGGTGGTGAAACTGGATGATCTTTAAGGTCTCTTCCAATCCAAACCATTCTATGATCCTAAGTTTGCTGTAGTGTCAAATCCCCTGTATTACATCTATGTTCTACACACATTGCAACTTTGTTCTTTTAGAATCCCAGTAGCTTAACACAACTATCTAAGGTCAAATCAGAGTCCTAATAAAAAAAAAATAATTAAAAAAAAAAGAAGTAACAATATTTCCATAAAATAAACCAATCAAGCTTAATATTACATCCCACATCTTTGATTACAGTGATTTTGAAAGTCCCCTTATAGTACCTCAAAAAGTGTGTTATTTTAAAAACAATAAAGCTAACAAACATAAATTTAAATGGTAATTGTGTTTAAGTATCATTATGTTGCCATTAATCTCTTTCAACTATCTGCTCCAATCTTGTGCATGTGTGGAGACCTTCCCACAAGCTGCAATATTTCATGAACTACTCCAATTACAGTTGTCACTAAGGTGCTAGACATTAATACCTCCTCAGGTTTGGAAATGATTGGCAAGGCGGTTAAATAAACAAGCAAGCAAACAATGTGTGTTGGAGAAGAAAACCTTCCTTGGGTTCATAAAAAAAAAAAACACTAGGAAAAGGTTATTATCTGAACTAAGCTATTAAGTCACTTTTTGTTAACTTCTTTTTTCCCCTCTTCAGCAAATACTAATGAGGCAAAGAAAAAATAGCACTGAATTGTCTTGGAAGTAATCAAGAGATATCAATATCTGTTCACTACATTGCAAGTAAAAATCAGGCTCATCATTGTTGAAAACAAGGAATCTAAAAATACCAGCTTTGCAAACTACAGAACTACAGCATTATTCATATGGAAGAGACAATAGGAGTTTGCAGAGCAAACAGCTTGTAGACAGTCACACAATGCACCTCTTACTTGCTTTGAATTGTAGACTATATCACACTGAAGCCCTTATTAAGTGTCTGAGACCCAGTCTGTACACTCACTAAACAAATGTACAGACTCAGATGAAATCGCTTGAGGCAGAAGAACTGTCCTCGCTGACATCCACAGGATGTGGGTCACATCCAGATGCAATATTTCTTATACGAGCAACGTCAATGTCTAAAGATAATCTTCTGCTCACTATCAATAAGTCTGTCAGACATCCCCCTAGATGCCCAGCATAAAGCTAGCTACTCTGTATCACAGAGCATAAAACATGTCTAAACATCAGTGTTTCCTGATTTGTATTGCTCCTTCTAGGAAGCAATACTATTAATACTTCATTGGAGGCCTGGAGATCTGCCTCTCCAATGGTATTGAGTCATTCTAGATTTGACATAAAATACTTTGGATACTCAAGTGTCCTGTTAGAAGACTGCTAAAAGCATCACAACAGGACGTCTAGCTGCACTACCTGTTGCTGTGCATTAGATTTCTGATAGATGTTATTGATGAATATCCTCCCAGATACTGTCCATAAGCTATTGAAGTACCACAATCAGGAACAAGAGCTATAGATTTATAGAGAAGACATATTTGGGACTAGCATTATGAATAAATATATGAGATATTTGATGCTAGCTACATCTAACAAGTTAAGAAAAACTTTTCCCCAACATGCTCCTAGAAGCAATGAAAAAAACAGGTTCAAATATTCTGCATATTTTAGCTTAGTGTTGCAAAATCAATCACAGTGACAAATAAAATCACTCTTCTACACTGGAGAGAAAAAGAACTCAATAGAGAAACTTTGGGTTATTTTTTGAAAATTCTGTCCCTCGTTTTTCACACAGAGGGTCATTGGGCATTGGAATAGGCTGCCAAGGGAGGTGGTTGATTCACCTTCCCTGGAGGTGTTTAAGGGACGAGTAGATGAGGTCCTGAGGGACTTGGTTTGGTGTTTGGTAGGAATGGTTGGACTCGATGATCCGATGGGTCTCTTTCAACCTGGTTGTTCTATGATTCTATGATTCTATGATTCTGTTACAGAGGCTTTATTTAAATGTACTACATTTAAATCATAGAGCCATAGAATCATATGATGTGTATGTATGTGCTCTGGTCATTTTCTCTGGTCTTCTTTTTTCTATGAGCATCTTTCATAGAATCATAGAATCACCAGTTAGGAAAAAAGCCACTGGATCATCAAGTCCAACCATTCCTATCAAAACACTAAACCGTGCCCCTCAGCGCCTCGTCCACCCTTGCCTTAAACACCTCCAGGGAAGGGGAATCAACCACCTCCCTGGGCAGCCTCTGCCCGTGCCCAATGACCTTTTCTGTGAAAAATTTCTTCCTAACGTCCAGCCTAAACCTTCCCTGGTGGAGCTTAAGGCCATTCCGTCTCACCCTGACCCCTGTCACTTGGGAGAAGAGGCCAGCACCCTCCTCTTCACAACTTCCTTTCAGGTAGTTATAGAGAGCAATGAGTTCTCTCAGCCTCCTCTTCTCCAGGCTGAACAACCCCAACTCTCTAAGATGTTCCTCAAAAGGCTTGAAACCTGATGCAACTTCTCTCAGGAAAGCCAACGAATCCATTGCTTCCAAGATGCACTTACATAGCAGCAATCACTTCATTACCTTAATAAACCAAGACCATGAAGCCTTTATCTTTCCTTCTAGGTGTACAGAGCAGTCTTAGCAAAATATCTATTAAAAAACAGATACAATTTTGTGCTCTGCACTGAACACAACTACTTCTGCCCGTGGAGACAAAAATGCTCTGCACTAAACATTATTCCCCATCCAGCCAGAAGTTGGTCTTAATCAGTAAAACGCAGATGAGGGAACATGTTCAATCTATAGTATAAAGAATTTCATCAAAAGACGTACTACAAAAAGGTCCTGAAACAGCATGGGCATACTCGAGTGGAGAGAGACATTTACAAGTTGAAATCAAACATATTCGTCAACAGAAAAATAAATCAAATATTAGGATGGATTTTAATTAAGATAGGTTATTGAGTTCTTTTCACTGCATCAGAAGTATCAAGCTACTCAATTCACATGCTTTTCATGTGAAGATTCCTCTTGGACAGTATTTCTTAAGCAAAACATGTCTTATTCTTAACTGAATAACAATTACATCTTTATGCAGTCTTTAGCTAATTAAAAAAATGCTAACTAAACTAATATAATAAGGAAAAAAATCTTTTAACTGCAAACCATTCAGCAACATTCCAATAACTCTCTGTGGAACCTTTAGTAAGGCGACTCCTATTGTTTGAATTCCTTCATATAAATAGAACAAGTTTAAAATCTGAAGCAATTCTAAAATCTATTCTTTAAAAGTAGGTCTTAAAAAGCCAACATTATACAGACTTCTAAAATGCAGTCAAAGCCCTCATGATTTCCAGTGTATTTTAGTTTTAATTGCCACATGGCAAACCTCCTTCTGAAGTGACCAAGCATACTCTCCTCATTACTGGAAGAACAAAGATCAAAAATACAACTAGCAGGCAAACTGTTGCTAAAATCACACCTAAGAAAAGTAAGAAAGGAGTAGACCTTCTAATTACAGAGAGAGCAGATCAAGAATTGAATTTTAAATAATGGAGAGAAATCTCAAGACTTTACAGATGAGAGCTCTTCAGGACAGTCACAGAAAAAAGGTGGAAATGGGCAATTCACCCATAAGTACTGACTCAAAACAAGTAACCCTGAAAAGCAAGGTGTATAAATATCACAATGCTTTTATGGCATAAAATGCAAGAGGTAGACTATGGTTATATTTAATGTCTCACTTATTAGCTCTTTGATTTTTTTGTCTGAATTTCCCCGCTTTTGATGCCTATTGTGTTCTAAAAAATATTGTTTGTAACAGTTCATATTTTCTTTTGCATTGTCATCTAATGAAGACATAAACCTTCCAGACTCTTAACACCTAATAGGTTTCAAACACATCAGTTTATTTTTGGTATGCAACACCTTATGCAGTATCATCTAAAACAATACAGTTCAGAACAACTGTAGCTCTATCAAAAAAATGAAGAAAGGAAGCTTTTCTTCTTCAACACAATCACATAATGGTTCAGGTGGAAAGGACCATCTCCCTCCTCAAGCTTGAACCAAAGGTTGTGAAAGCTGAGTCCTTGGGAGGGAACTGCTTGGATGCTGCTGCACCACTGTTGGCATCATCGCAAGCAGAGGAATCTGCATGGCTGGAGCACTGCCAGGTCATCACTGTGGCAGTGGACCCAACACTGTGGATGATTCTTATTGAGGTGCATCAACTTCCATTGACTCCTTACTGTTGTTGGGTGGGTCCACTTCCATTGGTTCTACAGTGTCATCAGGTGGATCCACCTCCATGGGCTCCACATTGTCCTTTGTTGTGTGGTCATGCCTGGGCCTCACACCACGCCTCAACAGAAAGGCACGAGCACAGGCAACTTGTCTTGTCCATCTTCTCTGACTGTTCCTTAACGTGGAGACTTGCTTGGACTCCACCCTCTTCCCTTCTCTAACTAAAGCAGATAATTTCCGCTTTGAAGGTGAGCAGCCATCCATCTGAGAACCACTGAAAAGAGCCTGGCTCCATCTTCTTTGCACCTTTCCTTTGGGTATTTCCATATCATAGAATCACAGAATCATAGAATCACCAGGTTGGAAGAGACCCATCGGATCATCGAGTCCAACCATTCCTATCAAACACTAAACCATGTCCCTCAGGACCTCGTCTACACATGCTTAAACACCTCCTGGGAAGGTGAATCAACCACCTCCCTGGGCAGCCTATTCCAATGCCCAATGGACCTTTCCATTAAAAACTTCCTCCTAATCTCTAGCCTTAATCTCCCCTGGCGGAGCTTGGGGCCATTCCCTCTTGTCCTGTCCCCTGTCACTTGGGAGAAGAGGTCAGCTCCCTCCTCTCCACAACCTCCTTTCAGGTAGTTATAGAGAGCAATGAGGTCTCCTCTCAGCCTCCTCTTCTCCAGGCTAAATAACCCCAGCTCTCTCAGCCATTTATCATAAGGCCTGTTCTCCAGACCCCTCACTAGCCTCGTTGCTCTTCTCTGGACCCACTCTAGAGCCTCAACATCCTTCTTGTGGTGCCGGGCCCAGAACTGCACACAGTATTCATATGTTGAGGAGATGTCCCGTGAGCCTCCTTTTCTCCTGATTGAACACTCCCAGCTCTCTCAGCCATTTCTCATAGGAGAGATACTCAAGGGCCTTCATCTTCATCACCATTCACTGCACTCTCTCCAGTACAGCCATAACTCTCTTCTATTGGGGACCCCAAAACAGGACACAGCACTCAAGTATTTCAGTTAAAACAAGGAGGTTTGATTGTGTTTTTACCATAATTTATGCAGACCAGCCTGAGTTTCTCTTTTTTCTTACTTTCTCTGTGTCTTAGTGCATGTGAAGAAGTTTGCCCTGCAATCAAACTGGAAAGACTGGAGAAAAAGAATATTTAGCTAAGTCAATAACAATTCTCTCTGAACTCTTTTCCCTCCATGAAATTACTTTAACTATAGCCTAGTCTGAGAGACTCAGACTGAGAAAATTGTTCTTACCCACTGCTTTGTACAACCAGGAAAACTTTTACAGTTGGTTGTTCTGTGTTTGTATAGGCTTTGCTGTCTTCCATTTAGTTTAGATTAATAATTTCTTCTGCATTGTAGTAGGATTGAAGCCATGCAGCAAGAAAGACAAAATCTCATAAAAGAGCAAAATGTAAGGAGAGGTTCTGATGAAGAATTTTAGACCATAAATCTTGGCTTACTATTTGTTTATTCAGGCTATAAGGCCATTCTTCAGCTGTCAGATTCACTGATGGATAAGTACAGTGGTTTATGATATATTATCAATACAGAAAGAATGAAAAGTTCATGATTTTGCTTTCACTTTCAGAAAATATTTTGCATTGTTTGGAGGTGCCAGAATTGTTGCTAAGCATAATGAGATTAACCAGCATTTTGAGAAAAGAGGCAGTGTCTCTTAAAAAGAGCTTTCATCTTGTACAGTAGTCTTTATCACTAATTTGAACTTTTAATGATATATGTTAAATAATAAGAATAAGAATAAGAATAACAGTTTTCCCAATTATGTTTGTGTCATCAATATTGACACTGAGAAGGTTCTTGTCTTTCCTCCTTCCTCCCAAAAAATTGCTTCATCCTCAAACTCTTCCATCAGAGTCAGAGGGACTGTACCCCTGAAAAAAAAGAAGTGTTTTTTCAGTGGTGCCAAGAGACAGGACAAGGGGCAACAGGCACAAACTGGAACACTGTAAGTTCTACCTCAACATGAAGAAAAACTTCTTTAATCTGAGGATGACAGAGCACTGAAACAGGGTGCCCCAGATAGGTTGTGGATTTTCCTTCCCTGGTGGGAAGAAAGGAGAAAAAAAGTTAGATGCAAATAGGAATACCAGAGCAGGTGGAGGGAGAGGAATACCACATAACATGGCATGCTAAGTTCAGTTTATGAAGTGGACCACATGAAGGATGCCAGGTAAAACTGCTCATCCACTCACAGTCATGCTCACATGTGTATACACAACATCATCTGTGCCATCAAATGACCCCTGCTCCCTTGAGATGGTAGAGTAGGAGTAGAGCTGGGGGTGGGGGACACAATGTTGCTCTGAATCTGGGGCAATTGTCCAGATCAGCAGGTGAAGGTCCTACCTCAGGCACTCTGTGTCCATATCATGGCAGACAGTCCTGCATAAATACTCTGATCTCTGCTGTGAGGGAGATGCTACAGGCAGACTTGTCCATCAGATTCATCCTTGATGAAATCATAACCCACTATTTCAGGTATTATTCTTCTACAACTTTTTGTTCTCTGGCTAGTGTCAAGGCTCATTACACTCAATTTGTGCTTGTGAACTTGAAGTAGGGAAATTATTTCCAAGAACTTATCTCTATAAACCACTTGTAGAATTTAAGTCTCT
The DNA here is from genome assembly GCA_033558105.1 of Coccyzus lansbergi. Lineage (NCBI taxonomy): Eukaryota > Metazoa > Chordata > Aves > Cuculiformes > Coccyzidae > Coccyzus > Coccyzus lansbergi. Next base: position 4,065,768 of record JAUMJK010000305.1, on the reverse strand, counting down.
TACTATTATAAGTGGGACCTAAAACAATGAGCAAAACTGATGAAATACGGCAAACTAGAAATCAACAGTCAGATCAGAATCCAGACATGTGAAAGAAAATTGAAAAGCTTATGAGGCATCAGGGCAGTTTCTTTGGGAATGATAGCCACATTTGTCATAAATCTAGTTATTTATTGATATTATTTAACCTATTTTTAACAGTTCATGCTGTTCTCAAAATGAGGAACCAAGTATGAAAAGTCATGTCATAGCTACTGCCACTGAAAGTAGGAAGAGCTTTTGAAAAGAGTGGAGGACATCTCACTGAGGCTGAAGGGTAATTAATCTGAAAAAAACCACATTTCCTCTTCAGGCCAATAAAGCACGTGGCAATCAACAAAAATAAGAAGAAGTACATGCAATTCACTTCTTACCTAAATAATCTAAGGAATTTGGAAATAAAGTAATAAACTCACTTCTGAAATTTAAGTTCAAATGCACCATAATTGTTGGTATTATACAGGTTTCCTATTTGTAGATAGAATTTAGGGCAGAATTTTAGACTGAAAGATAACAAAGGGTAACAGTCTGTTTTGTATTACACTGATCTACTCTCATTGTAAATTTATGCTGGTCTTTCTGAACTGAGCATATACTGTACTCATTTTAGGATAATAACAATATGAAAACCTAGTCTCTGATAACTAGAATAGCAAGAGGAAATAAAAGCAGGAAAACCACAGAAGAACCTCCAATTAATTCTAAATTGAATGAAAGAGTGTGTGCATGTGTGTGTGTTTATGGTTTTCTGCTGGAAGTAAGGTATATTTAAGGTATTTATGATTAAAGCATGGTTAGATGATAATATGTATTCCTGATATAGTTTTTGAAATTATTTTCAACTGACCATCACAAAATTACTTCAGAAAGTTTTCCATTTGCATTGATTCAGACATCTAACGGCAAATAAACAAAGAAGTACTTTGTTCACATCAGATATGACTATATAGTACATTTTAAGTGCTGATGTGACTAGGGCTTGAAAAGTCTCATCAGTGTTTTCCATGTGGGGAACATCTGTAACAATATGACCACAGGAACCTTTACTCTAGGTTAAATAATATACAGATTTTGAAGGAAAATCATATTCCAAAAAGAGTGGAATTTCAGCCACAAATTCTTATATTTTTCAGTTTGATACTGATTGGCAGGGTTTGTTAACTGTGTCTTTGTTTTTCAACCTTGATAATATGTTGTGTCAGTGGATTTTTTTTCTTTGTGAGAAGTTAAATTCTCCGAAATGCAAACTCTTCTTTTTTCCTTCCCGGATGAATTTGAGTGATTTCTTTGCTTGGTGAACACTACACAAAACACTGAAAGTACCATAATTTTTCTTTTTCTTTAGGAGTTAGCTGTATTTTTGTAAGATGTGAAAGAGAGTAATTGATAGTAAAGGTTATTGGAGGAAAGAAAACAATTTCAGCTTTTCAATTAATCTATTAGATTGATAACTTGTGACTTTTTTTCTTCTGCTCTGGATCTAGTGTATTGTCCCAAAGCATTTACATTTGAAGTTGCTAGATGGAACCTCCTTTCTCTGGTGACTGTCTTGTCAAAGTTTCCTAATTTATAACATACGATCAAAACATCACAGCAACTCTGCTCTTATCTTCTAAATGCTGCTAACAACCTTGATTAAAAATATAATAATTATTAGCTAATCTCTCTTCCATTATTTTGTGTGATTTGTCAGTAATGACTGTCACATTTATTCTACCCGGATGTTTGTACTACCATATCTTTTTTGGTTTTAGGGATGTTTGATGCAGGAGTGTATATACATATATATGGAAAAAGTAGTGGAAGAACTAAGATAAGAAACAGTGTCGCTGACTGGTTCATTAGTCTAATACAGGCAATGTGGTCCATGTGGCCAGCCCTTGCTCTTCATCAACAGGATTGTCCTTTCCTCTTGTGTACGCAAAGGATTAGAGATGGATGCAACGTCCTTATTGATGCCAGATGCTCTGTGACACTGCAGGGAGCCCATGTGCCCTGTAATTCCCAGTCTGGCTGGGATTAACAAGAATCCTCTTTGCATTTAGCACAGAGCCTAATGTGATCAGCCATATTTTTCCCTTGATGATCCTGCTCACCTACTGCCAAGCTGTCTCATTAAGCCATTCACTGGCAACTTTTCCTTTCTCTCCTTTCTCTCCAGCTCTACAAGCTGCTATGTTATGCTATGAGCTTTGTAAATGAATCATATGAAGAAAAAGAAGTTGCTTAAGGTAAGGTGGAGGACAGCGTCTATGATGACTCTGGAGTTTAGCACTTATTTTTCTCTAGGAAGTTGAGGTATGTTTCTGAAGGTGCTAGATAGAAAACCCTTAAGTAAGTAGAAATGGTCATTGTTTCCTTCACTGATGAGGTCATATGTCTTAATTTAGAACTATTTGTATAGCTTTTTTTCTCAGTATGCAAAAGTTGTACTCAACATTAAAAAAATATTGGGCAATTTGTGTGATTCAGGGTGAGAAAGGTTTAGATGCAGCCTACTTCAGACTCGACTGCTTAGGTGAATGGAGAACTGTCTCAAAAGTCTTTTTAGTTTTACCTAGGGTGGGGACACAAGTGTTTATTTTTAGATTCACACTTAAAGACAGCATGATGTGAATACAAATATGAGGGGAAGACCTATTGTGCTTTTTGCTCACATAGTGTCATATCTGACTTTGGATACCAAGTAACGTGAAATACACCATGTACCCTTAGGTTTTCTTTTTAGCATTACAATCAATCAACTGAACAATTTATTTTAAGGCTTTGGTGTTAAAAAAACCCTACCAAACAAAAAAAATAATAATAATAAAAAAAAACAAACCAAAATCAACCAAATAAAAAAATCCCTCCAAAAAACTATCAAAAGCCCCAAACAAACCCCAAACTTCACCTGAACTCAGGACAGCAATTCAACACAAAACCCAGTTTATATACCAGTGTTCAATGTGACTGTGGTTTTCATTCACCAGAGGAGTAAAGGATGCACTGGAATTGATATAGGTTTTTACAGTTTGTTAACTTAGCTACATGGAATTCTGTAATCACTTTGGGAACACTAGTTATCTGTAGTTATGTGTATGTACTAGTTATATACCAACACAAATGTTGGTATAAGCAATATTTGTAGTGATCTTCCACTCATAATCACACAGTCATCAATTTTCTTGCTATAGACCACCATAGAATCTGAATTGCCTACCTTGATTTGTGTACTATCACATCTAACTTCTGGTACTGGGAGACCTGAAGTGAAAGTGTGAAATTTTGCACGTCCCAGATGCTACACTGAATTTCAAGAATCTCTTTCTGTTATATAGAATTGTAGTATTGCTTTGGAAAAATATTAAATGGTTTGTTTCTAGTAACATAAGTATCTTGTTATGTTATCGAAACCAAATTAAAGTCCTGAGGTTAGTGGCCTGTATGATATGATCACAGTCTGGAGGAAACTAACCAGTAATTTTCAGGAACTCAGAGAATGTAACTACAAGATTAGTTTTAACGCAATACTTTATCTTGTGCTTCAAGACCAGTGCAGTAAGGAAAATGCAAATAAATCTTCATTTTGGGGTTTCACACACACCATGGTCCCTGCTGCATGACAACAATCAGTCACTTGCATCAACAGAATTTTTAGTTGTGAGTAGTTAGTAGAGCAAGCATTGTGGTCAGTTGTGGACTATCTAAAACAAGCATAGGAGCTGTTACTGAATGAAGTTTTGGGCAAAATGTGTAATTCTACTAGCTTGTCAAGCCTGAGAAGAGATACAAGTAAAGGCATAAGCTTTTTTGCCTTTCTTCTTTTAGAAAGTGGTCTCTCCTTTGCTTCATTATCATGTATTTTCATAGAATCATACCCAGATTCTCCAGATCGGGGTGCTGCGTTACTGTACCCAAAGCATGTGTTCTACTATAACCTTTTCAGAATGAACTACTAACGCTTACAGCTATGAAAGTTAAAAAAATAACTAAATAAAAAAAACAATCAAAACAAGAATATCTGAATAATAGTCTACCATCCTGACAATGTTACTGTTCTACTAAAGACTGATTTCCAGGCTCTCAGCCTATTTTGCCTGAGTACTCATAACTTCTCTGGAACACAGTCTCTCCAGGTGCTATGGGAGGGACTTCAGTACTGTCAGTACTGAAAGTGTTACTGTATGCCCCAAGCTATTTAACCACCAAGAAAGTGTAACTTTTTCTTTAGTAGCAACATTCACAATCTGACACTTTTTGTAAGTCTAGGCTGACTCAGCAGTTGTAGTTGCCAAAGTGTAGCATCTGAGATCATGGAGTCACCAAAGTGATTGTGGGAAGTCTAATGGTACTATTCTTGTAGTCAAGTTGAGATCTGCATTGAGAAAGTCCATTTTGAGAGAGATTCAAGATTCCAGCAGCAATTCCCCTTTGTTCCTCTTTCAGCTTTATGTAGCCAGTTTGTCTGTTGGTTTATAATTGGTAAATTCATCTTCTGTCACTCCTATAGCTCTAAGGACCACATAATGAGCATTTATCATCGTGTCTTTTCTAGTTGACATCAAATAGAGAACTTCCTACTCTTCTGCTGTCCAGGGAAGGATGGATGGGGTTGCAATGGCAACACTGTGATTCTGTTGTGTCTGTGCTGCTGCTGTTCAGATTGCAATGTGGCACTCTTAGTAACCTACTACTTGAATATACGCTAATAGACAATTAAATTGGGCATCTTCAATTTTCACTTGTTTAAGGTCCAGAGGATTATAAATGATCTATGGAGAAGTACACTGACTTTGCTAAAAGCAGTTTACCTCCACAAATAAATATTTTAGGACATAGTATGAAGTCCTAAGGGAGAGAGAAGCAGTCTGGTAGAACTGGTGCTACACAATTTTTCATGTAAGATCTCTATCACCTGCCATGTTTGGACTGGTTTATATGACCTGTTGTGGATGTTACTGAGAAATGCATTGACAGTGATATACCACTGCTGGCACTTACTATTGTAGACCTGGATGGTCACATAGCTTGCCTATTATGTGAATATAATTTCCATCTGTTTTATGATTCAAAATACTCATCAAAATATTACAGCTTCCTGTTTTCATCAAGTACATTGTATTTCCCACTCCCTCCTTGGAATAAAAATAGAAATATTTGTAGTGATGGGGACTTTCTTAGGTGCAAGAAATTCTTGGTAATATCTGAAGGACAGGAGTTGAATCCAGGAAAGAAATTTCCTTGACAGACATACTGAAAATCAGTAGAGTGAAGAAGGGAATGGCATATTGATGTTTTTTCAGAGCACTGTTGTCTGGAGTAAAGCAAGATTTTTCTTTTAAGAGGGCCAAGGATTTTGAGTCTTGCATTAAATCTATTTCCACTGCAAATTGCTCTCCTGTAGATGGTGAGTAATCCTGTGGAACTGGGAAAAAAAACCAAAACCCAAACCCCTCTATTTCCATTAATAACTGAGTAGAAACATTTTCTTTACAATCTCACTAATAGTGAGTGTTCTGGAGAGTCATAATTTTAATTAATTTATAACTGGGTTACTTGAACCTTAAGATAATCTTTACTGATTCAGCAGCACTTTGAAAATTCAGTCAATTTTCCAGAATTTGGTGAGGTTGAATGATGTCCATCATTAATTAAATAACCTCCACCAGCATATTTTTAGTGCAGGATCAAAATTCTCAGACTTTTTTTACTAACTCTGTACTTAATATAGCATAACATGCTTTTGATTGTGAACAGTTTCTAATTGGGAACATTATTATCACTGTTCATATTCAGAAGAATCAATGCCCTATCCTTTTGTTGCCTACTGGATTGGATTTCCTTCAAAATCCATTCTCAGCTGGCTAGTTTACTGCCTGTTGTTCCAGATATGTTCACTGTCTCCTTAAAATGATTTGAAAACCTTAAAACCAAAGCTCAAATTCAGTTCAACAAAAAAAGATAGTCTGAAAACTGGCTATTCATGAACAGGTCTGATTCCTCCTGCCCTGGGGGTGGTGGCAGCTGTCAGAAGCAGGAAGGAAAGCCAAGGGTTTGATACTGCTTCATCTATCTGTTTTTAATTTAACGAAAGTCTGTTAGAGACCAAAATCAAGTAAATGTTGCAACATGCCGCCTGCTCAAAACAGAAAGATTCTTCCATTTCTGTAGCCCAGCAATCCTGGGAGATTGTGAATTGCTAACAGAGAACATCAAGAGTAAATGACTCGTTTTTATACCTCTCTGAAGGAGGTCAGCTTAATAACAAAATTTGACTATTCCTCCTTACATTGTGTTTAGTCTAGAAAGGTCCTTTAAAGGTCTGCAACTGAAATAAAAGGTATTACATTCAGTTTTCTATTGATATTTACAGTGTTTGTTTTACCTTGTTGGCTAGGCTTTCTTGTTAGACATTTTCCTTTCTGTCTGAGGGAAAAGAAGCATACCTCCTCTACAAAAACATCAGTATTCTTCCTATTCTGAAAATGGCTTCCATTTTCACTGATGTTTTTTAAAAGCATAGAATACAGTCATAGAATAATTTGTGCTGGAAGAGACCTTAATGATCATCCAGTTCCAACCCCCCTGCCATCCTTCTAGATCAGACTGTCCAAGGCGTCATCTAGACTGGCCTTGAGCACCTCCAGGGCTGCAGCAGCCACAGCTTCCCTGAGCAACCTGTGCCAGTGTCTCATCACTCTCATGGTGAAAAATTCTTCCTAATCTCTAGTCTAAATCTTCCCCTCTCCAATTTATACCCATTACCTCTAGTCCTATCACTACAAACCTTTTGTTGTGCATGTAGGAATATAAAACCTAAACAGCCAGTCTGATTGTTAGTCTCCCTTATTTTAAACAGTATATAGCTGAGAAAACCTCAAAAGTGCTACCAAATTATAAAATAGCAAAACTCTTCATCTATCTGACCTTGGCAAGTGTTGTGCAGCGGAGTTTAGGAGCATTTGAGAAGAGTTTTTTGCATATTCTTGGCTTATCTGCTAAGGAAAGCTGCCTTTCTGTTTGTATATTAAGATTAGTTGCATTCATTGCCTGATGCAATATACCTTAAAGCATGAAATTTAAATAATACAACTTGGATACCAAAGGATGTCTGGTTACAGCAGCACTGAAATTTCTGTACTGTTTTAGTCTTCCCTTTGGCCAGTGTTTTCTAATGAAAAAAATCTTATGAATAATGACAAAGAAGCATCTCATTTCTCTTAGGGAAAAACAACTCTGAGTAAAGCAGGATTTGCATAGTAGTGCCCTGGGAAAAAAAATTGTCTTAAAAATAAAATCCGAATGAACATATACACATTCATAAACTGAGATATGTGAAACACATCTGCCAATGTTTCAGAATGGAATATGATTAGCTCTTTTTTAACAGCAGGATTAGCCAAGGAAATGAAGACTTTGTTGTTTGGGACTTCTGTTGTTTATGTGACCACAATGCTTATTGATGAAGAGTTCTATAGGTGGAGGAATCTTAAATAGCAGAAACATTTATTAGTCCTCTGGGATAATTTTTCACTTTCAGATTGGTCCTGTGGAATATACAAGAAATAGTGAGATGGACTAAAATCTTAGCATTATACAAAACTGTCATTGTAGAATCAAAGATCTTAATGAATATACACACACCTATAAATGGTGCAAAATTTCTAGAAATTATGTGATGTAAGTAAAACTTAGTTGCTTGTAAACTAATAAGCACTTGGCATGAAACAACAGAATGGATTGTTTAGTCTGTTTGATAGAACTATTAGAGAATTTAGGCTCAGTGTTTAAACTTTTTCCCTAAGTAAACTGAGCTTTAACCTAATTCCAGGCGTTCAATGGGAACTTCATGTCCACTTTTTTCAGGGTATATTTTTGAAATAAAATAAAGTTTACGTGATTTTGATTAAAATTCTTTTGACAGTTACTGTATGATGAGATTTCTAGTGATAATGCTTCATTTAAGAGCATTTTTCTTCCAATATGCCCCACTATATTCAGTAATACTTATAATCTCTCTTTACAAGAGTAGTCTTATCCAAAGACTGACAAACTCTTCTAGAATCCACTGCCTTCAAAAGACTGTTTAAATATGCTATGGAGACAATTGAAAGTAAAGGAACACATGGAAAACTACCTGATTTTTGCTAGCAGCTCTTCTTCATTTCTTGCAATAGGAATTTTCACAATATGGGTCTGTACAGTTAGGGACAACACAAAATATATTTATTTCTTACAGTAGCTCAGTACAACTGTAATGGTAACTTGGTTTTGTTTTACATCAGAAATACTGGACATGTGGAGAAAAATATTACCTGTTTATAAATTTAAACACTTACACAAGCTTCTCTTCATTTGAGGAAAAAAAAAAAAAAGGAATAACATTAGAGAAAATTAGCACAACATGCTACTTAAATGCTGTTGCAAAAAACCCTAAAGGTTTGTTGTTTTCATGTTAAACATAAGGAGAGAATGAAATACCTAGAAATGGATTTACAAGACTAATTTTTATAAAAATTAAAATATTTATAAAACAATTAGGAGGACAAATTTCTCTTAACTAGTCATAATGTTAGAATGCTATCTTTATCTCCTGGCTGCAGGTGGGAGAGTCAGCCTCTGTTCCATCAAGCAGGTTAAAGGAGTAACATTTTTGAAAGAATGCACCAACTGGCTGTAAAGTCTCACATCTTAATTGTTGCGGGTAAATGAAAAGACATGTATAAAATTTTAACTCTTTGGAAACAGCTGATTCTAGCCAATTGCAGTTGAGCTGTAAAATTGTTTTCTTTACCTGCACAGATGTCCAAAGGCTTTTCTTCTGAATCTGAAATTGTATCCAGATTTTGGGGTATCATATATACCCAACAGTACTTTTTTGTCAGTAAATTCCTATCAAAAGCACTGTATGCCATTTAGAACAATCAAGATACCACCAAATCTGGATTTTCTTTGGTAGCTTTTGCTGCATTTGAACAGTGATTCCTCTTGGGAAAATGTGATTTGAAACAGTGTTAGATTAAAAGACTATATGCGAAGGCAGCTTATAGCCGCCTGCTGTCACAGAGCATTATACTAACTACAAACTCTCATTTCCTGTCATGATCACTTGCATTTGTTTTCTTCCGATTTTGGAAACAGAGATTGCACTCCATGGTGAAATATGTGGTGGTCCTCTCTGCCCCACACTGTCCTGTTTATTACAACAAGCTGACAACAGAATGGGGAAGAGTAAAGTCTTATTTATATAATTTCTTTCTTAAAAAGACTTTCCTTTCATGATTTTCCATCTCATCTTCAGTTCCATTTTACGGTATTGAGGAGCATTTAAGTGCATTTGCAATCTTTGGCATGTGTTACTCCTTTACTGAGATTAAGAATATATTCTAACTTGAGAACCATTTTGGTGCTGCCATATGTGAAATTATGAATGCTAATACTTTTTATTAGGACAGTAAGACCTGGTTTCATCAGAAGGGTGAATAAGATTAATTCCAGTGGTTTATCCTATACTGCGTAATTCTATGATTAGGAAAAGACTGTATTTCCTTGTGGCTCCCACAAAAACTTATTCTTAATAGGGATAGATGTAAATGGATCCATTCTACTGCTTAAACACTGTTATATCTAAATAGCAACCAAGGCTCAAGTGCAGAATTCCCTTTCAAATGCGAGCAATAAATACATTTCCCATTAACATTAATATCAACTTACATATGTAGAATTGGTGTTGCAAGATGTCAGACTGAGTACCTTTGTGTTCCAGTTTCTGAAGTAATGTGCCAGGTCAAGGAGATTGTTTTCTTAGTGTGTATGATCTTACATACACAGTTGGATGACAATACAGGCATTTCTATCAGCTCTGGCCAATTTTAACCAGTTTGGGTTTTGAAGCTCTGTACATGGTATAATTATGTAACCTCTGCAATACTCCTAGGAAACGCTAAAATAGAAGATTTCCCTCTTTCCTTGTCTCTCAAGATCCATGGTTTCTTTGAACCGTTTATCTCTGTTGTTTTCCACACTGCTCAGGGTATTTCTGTGACTAATAGCTTCACCATCACAGCTGTTTCAAGAATACATCGTTGTTATTCCCTAAACCCAGTTTCTTTTGAGGTTGCATTTCAGGCTGATTAAGAAGTGGTCACACATTTTAAACATTTATGTATGCAAAAGTCATTGACTAGGCCAGAATCAAGCTTATTTTCTGGTCTTGTGCACAGGGCTTTCAGTGCTCCACAGCTATTCATTGTGTGTCCAGCCTTCTGTGTGTTCTTCATCACCTTATGGACACAGAGGTTTTCATGCAAACCAACTCCTGTTTTCTAGACCAAGGATATTTCAAGGCTTGTTTCATGTAGAGAGCGTGTTTAAGTGTTTGCCTTCAAATTTATATGTCTCCTAATTTTCATGATGAATCGCTGATCTTTCATTTCAGAGATATGAAGTACTGAGAGACTAAGCATCAGACTAGTATGGATGAAGTAGAATTCCATGTCATGGTCATGAAGATGATGGGTGTGCATAGCACTGGGAAAAACCTGCTGATTCTTTCTCTGTAGCAAAAGAACTGGTAGTGGAGCACTGATCCTACAGTGCTGGTTACACAGGTGCCTTTGCTATAGGTAACTACACCTGTTTGCCTTGTAAATATAGTGAAAAACCTTGTTTCTCTGGCCAATGAGAGTGATGTCTTCTGTATTGATTCTTTCCGTCCATTTACAGCTATGTGTGAATATGATCTGTGTATGCTCTTGTAAACAACTTACGTTGTTCCAACCTTGACTGACAGTGAAATTCTTAAAATTGTCTCACACTGTGACTGTGAATCCTTCTGACTTTCACAGGGATTTGTCAGTTACTAGATGTAATATTACAAGGAATTTAATCTACCGATATCTTTAAGATTTACTGCTGTTCTCAATGCAATGAGCTTAAAAGGGGAAACCTCATCAATATCCGGCATAGGCAGCCCTGTAGCAGGTGCAAACTTAATTTGTGCCAGCTTTCCTTAAAGTTAGTAGCTATTAAATCTTGAATAAAATGCTCTCTCTGACTTAGAGAGTATTCAGCTCTTCTCAATCTGTTTTGTTACCCTTTGCTCAAAGGGTAAGTTTCATGTCATGTCCCTTTGTTCCTGCATGTTAGGAAAGAATATAAAAAAATAGTGATATCTTTGAGCACTTATTTCTGTTTCTCCTTCTTGCTTTAGAAAATGCTAAAATAATACTTTAAAATATTGATTCTTTATTTTTATCTTCAGGGAAACATTTTAGTCTCAATTCTTCCTTCTTTCACAGCTATGTCTTAATTACTATTTCTTGATTTGTCTGTCCTTCCCCTCCTCACTCAAGCAATTTAATTTTATTGTGTTATAAATCTTATTTCCAGTCTTTAGTACATGCCAGTTTCCAGGTCAATCATTCTGCTCCCAGTTTCTTCAATGCCTGCCTGAATTTCATGGAACACATGGAACCCTAGAATGACACCTAGAACCCATGAATGATACCTAGAACGATACCTAGAACCTGAGACGGATACCTAGAACATTACATAGAATGGTAAAATATACCTAGAACAATAACTAGAACGTTACCTAGAACCCATAAAGAATACCTAGAACCCTAGCATGACACCTAGAACGTTACCTAGAACCCATTAATGATACCTAGAACGATACCTAGAACGATACTACCTAGATCCCATGAAGGATACCTAGATCCCATGAACGATACCAGGAACGTTACCTAGAACGTTACCTAGAACCCATTAATGATACCTAGAACGATACCTAGATCCCATGAAGGATACCTAGATCCCATGAACGATACCAGGAATGTTACCTAGAACGTTACCTAGAACCCATGAACGATACCTAGAACGATACCTGGAACCATAGAATGATACCTAGAACAATACCTAGAATGATACCTAGAACTCATTATCCATGAAGTCATTGTTCACTAGTCAACTGGCTAGATAGAGTACCTGCAATAATATAATTTTAATCTTAACAGATAATCTTTCTTCCTTATTCCATATCCCTTTCTGCCCCTCTAATAACTCAATATTAAAAAAATAAAAAGTAATCTTCAGTGATGCTTTCCTTTTGAAAGAGGTTCCTTAGTCTAACTTGTCAAAATATATGTTTGTTACATAGATAGGGATGTTTTCATAACACTATGAGACTGAAATCATATTCTTTTTTGTACCAGTAGTGTTCAGATCATTTTAATTGAGGAGTTCTCAGGCTAAGAGGTTGTAATCTCCCTTTTATCCCTATACTGCTTAGAAGGGCTTAGCGGGAGTCTTCGTCTTTGAATCATTGCCCTCAACTGCCATGAACATTAGAAAACATAAAACTGTCAGTCCATGTAATCCAAAACTCAGTGCACAAAATTCATACACAAGTCAACTAAACAGAAAATATTTCTAGACACAACTCTTTATTAAAGATATTACACATGTAGAACTAAAATAAATGGAAAAGTTTAAGGCTATCACCTTAATGGAAGTAAATAAACATTAAAAACCCAAACATATCAAACAAAAGAGACAAAAGGTAATGTTTAGGTGGCCAGTACTATAGGTAAACTGTAACTCCTTAAATATAAACACAGGGTTTCACAGATGTAACTGAAGCTAACAGCCATCATTTTTCAGAATATTTTCAGCCTGTGCATCTGTTTGGTTAAGAACTACTGTTTAAGTTCATATGAGCTCAGTCACAACAAAGTAAAATTATTGTTTGCAATTCCTGTGTCCTATCATGTTGTTCAGGAGGTGTTAAAGTTACAAAATCATACAACTTAAACATCTCTGTTTGTTAGACTTCGATGATGTCCAGCAAAAAGACTTTTGCTCAAAGAAATTTTTGTATAAATATCAAGGAATTAGCATGACAACATCATTTGTAGAAAATGGAAAAGTTTCTTTCACCCTATAAAATTGTATGTATGTCTTAGACAAAAGATACTACAAACATGAGCTAGAAAATATAACTTGTTGTAACTTTTTCTAACACAGAAATAATGTATAATTATCACTGTCAAATATTCACATAAATATCTAATAATTTTAGTAAGAGCTACACAATATAAAGACTCATTTATCTTTTGCCAATTTAATTATTTTCTACAAAATCTGAGCAGAAAATTAATTTTGAACGTTAGCACTTCAGATGAATTTCATGTGTGTGTTGTGGGGGATGCCTGCAGCAGAGCTTGAAGATAAAAGTGGAGGATAAACTGAGGAGATGTGAGAACAAAAATGGAACTGTACTACCAACTGTCTCAAAGAATACCTGTCAGTATCTGTGGGTGCTATTTGCAGTATTAAAGTCTATTCAATCCATTTCAAAGGTTGTGTCAGGTTAAAGCATGCAGTAGTATAGAGAAAAATATTTTAAATTCAATTGTTCTGACTATTTAGACTGAGAGGGTTTGTTTTTTTGTTTTTTTCAAAATCAAGGTCCTGGACTTCCAAAAGTAGAGTTCACCTGTAGGATGCCAGTAAGACATTTGATTCACCTTCCCTGGAGGTGTTTAAGGCACGTGTGGATGAGGTATTGAGGGACTTGGTTTAGTGTTAGATAGGAATGGTTGGACTAGAAGATCCGATGGGTCCCTTCCAACCTGGTTGTTCTGTGATTCTGTGATTCTTTTGCACTGGATCCCTGACTTCTGTTAGGCAGGTTTATGGTCTTCCCTGTGAGGCTGTCAAAGCTGGAACTACTGATTTTGTCATCATCTCCATGAATATGATATGACTAAATTTAAAATTGTCTCCTGCCATGCTGTTATTTGTTCATTAATAGCACAGGACATACAAACATTTCCATGAAGAAAACTCAAAATTTATATAAATGGGATGTCATTAGTCATCCAATAGTTTATCCATTTAAGAGCCACACAAATGAGACAAGTGTTATTGAGAATTACAGTGAAAGTGTCTACATCTGTAAATTGTATTACTTATTTGTCAAGAAATCTGCATTGATTTTTATTGCATTTTACAATTTTATCTGAAATAAAATTTTATGTTTAAAAGTTAATATGTACCTCCTAATTTGAAAGGTTTATCACACAGTGAAATATCGACACAAATATCTAGAGATGATGGCTGGGCAAATCTACACTGCTGATATTGAGAGGGGAATTATTTGACATATCCTGTCCTGAATGGTGTTTGTGATACTGGACTCAAATCCTTCAGAGATTTCACAGTGAAAAAAACCCCAGTCCCCCTTGTAAGAGGAACAATTATGTTTCCACAGTTACTTTCTCCAGGAATTAATTGATTCTTGACTTAAGAACTGAGATGCTTCTATATTTGGGATTTCATGATGGTTGGACAGAACTACTATTCTACCATCACAGGTGTTACAGATGATACCTACCCTGTATTAGGTAAAAAACTCTATAGAACCTTGCATATAAACCACAGGATATCTATATAGTCAAAAGATTTTAAAAACAAACAAACAAAAATGTGTTATTTACCTGATGCAGACAGAAATGTGAATTTGTAATATTATGTGACACATCTTAGTAGCTTCTCATGTTGTTTTATAATAATTGTTTTCATCCCATGATTCTTATTCAGAAGAGATTTCTGATTGTGTAACAGTAGTAAGAAATTAATGTCTAAATTACAACAGACTTGTTGCATATTTACCTATACACTGACAAAAGCAACAAAGCCTTGTAAGCATCACTTAAAATTTCTTTCTGTAAAGGTAAATCTGTGGGGTCCCAGATTCAGACTCCACCAGAGTTGTGAGGTATCTTCTTTTGTTGTTGCATTCATTTTGAAGAGGTCAGTTACTGATGTTCTCACTCTCTCCAATATGCAGCACAAGTTTAGATATCACTTTAAGACTAGAAATGACTTTTGTTTTTGTATAGACCATTCAGGAATTGCTTTATTTTTTTAATTATTCAAACATTTTTCATTCATATTTCATAAATCTTTGGGGTTTTCCCCTACTTATTCTAACATCTTTTCAGGCTTCATTTTTCTATAAATGATTCAAAAGCTAATGTGAAGATAATTGATTTAAAATTTAGGTCTGTTATCTGATGAATTCCACTTTAAACATTCAAAAATAACAACAAACTGCATTTTGTGGCTTGCTTTTATTTTTCTTACTTCTTTACATCAAAACTTCAGTTTTATCCTTTGTCTTTTTGCAATAAATGTTCTAATAAAATGAATATTTCTATATTTCAACTTCAAGTATACTCAACATTATTCCAAATGTTATTCCACATAAAACAGTTTCTAAAGATCATTATTCCTTGCTAGTGCTAATTCATTAATAATCCTAAGCATAAAAAAAGCCATATATTTACTCTTACCCTAAAATGTCTAAGAATATTACCTGAAATATAGGAAACAAACTTATCATAATAATACTGGTTTTAACAACACAAAGTTGCTTATAAATTAAATTAAATAGATATATTATATATATACATATCAACTCATTTAAATTCAAGTCTATTATGACTTTCTGAAGCCATGACAATAACTAGAATAGTCAAGGCTGTCATTATAGTAGAAAATTGCTTTCTAAAATTTGTAAGTTGTTACTCCATACGCCAAATTGAAGGAGATGTTGTTCAAAAGGAATACATTGTTCCCCATCAGTCTCCCTCTCTGACAGACTGATGTCACTCTACATCTATCATGTGTCTTTCACCTCCACCTTGTCCTGGAGGGGCAGATCAAATGTAGCACTGCAGAAAGTGTGTTTCCTCTGGTTGCTCATTTAGATTATTTGCAGACAACTGCCCTTTAGAGCTCGCTTTCCTCACCGATTTCCATACTTTTTCAGAAGTCTGTGCATGCTCCTAGGCCATTCATATCTCATTCGATCACTAATGAATACTTTTGTTAAGATTTTCTGTGGGGTAGATTGGATTTCTTTGATGCTTCTTAATTTATGACTTTCTTTAAAATATAGCTTGATTTCCTCAGATATCATAGAATCATAGACTCATAGAACAACCAGGTTGGAAGAGACCCACCAGATCATCGAGTCCAACCGTTCCTATCAAATGTTGTGTTCTGAAATATTTTCTTAATAGTTACGGAAAATTCTTAAATTCACCTAATTGTTTCTGTATATTTTTCTTTGTACTATCATAAATAAATGCCTCTGATCTGGCTGTTTAGAAGCAGTAAATCTTTGCTGAATATGATCAATGAACATCTCACTTTACTCTTTTATAATAAGTTATATATCTCTTAAACATGTGTGATAAATAAGTCCCTCTGAGGTCTGATAATTTTGTGACTCTATGAGTACCCTTCATGGCATGTATTTCCACCTTGTAAGAAAATATTTAGCATGGAAAGGTGTAAACTGTGTTCCCTTTGTCACCGACTTAGGGTCAAAGAGGAGACTATTACCTTTGCACTATAGAGCAATTCCTTTCACTTTTGCACATCAAAATTTTAATTGCTTTTGGTTGCGGCATTAGATTAATATTCCAGGATCCCAAATTAAACATATATTAAAAAAATAGTCTTATATCTCTCAGCACTTATCATAAATAATGAGATACATAAGTAGTTCTGTATCGCAGTGGTAGTAGTTGTTTCACTGTAGTAACAGTAATACTTGACAAGCAATAATTTTAGTAAGGCATAGAGAATCTTAACAGCTTCATTTAAGAAATTCTATCTCTCCTTCCCCCACTCGAAACCAAAATCTACTTCCCCCTCAACTTTACCCATGACTTTCAAATTTTTTTTCAGATCTCTTTGGATCATCATACTCTCATAAATGAGTAAATCATACAATGCATTAGCTGATAGTAAATAACAAAATTAGCATTTATCCTGTTAGCTCATTCTGTCACACCCTTTTGGAAACATTGTAAAAAAAAGTTGCAAACATTGGAAAGTCATAGTTTAACTATATGTTATGAATTAATGAAGACAACACTAATCAAACCTCCCTTCTTGTTAGAAGTTGTGAATATGGATATCTATCTGTAGTTAGTTTCACACAGTAATTTCAGTAATATTTCCGGAAGAGTGTTCAAATTGATCTTGTTGCTCATTTGGGTTAAATTTGTCCTTGCATATAGACAGTTATTTTTTTACAGATGGGATTTTGATCATGATCCTTATCTTGATCATGTAATGATTAAAATGAAAAATATGTCACAAGACTTTCCCATGTTGGAAAGCATGTCTTGTTTTAACCAGGAATTCAGTTGATTCTTCAGTAGAAAAAAATTGTTCAAGGCTACAGTCAGATTTCTTAATGAGGGTCCAGTCAAGATCTTTGCTGAAAGAGAACATAGTTCTGCTAGGCAAGGATGTTTATCTTAAACCTAGTGTTGTACACAGACTGAAAGAAGAGTATTTTGTCAAGATTTGGATTTGGTTTTTGTATGTAATTTTCTTTCTTTCTCAACCTTCTTTTTTCATTTTCACTTTGCTTTTTCTCCTCTGGTCTTTGGCCTGTCACACTCTTTTATGACCTCTTTTTCAGCTCAGGTACTGTCCTTTTCCTAAAAGATTTGAAATAAGAAGTATGTGCTCTATATTCACAATTCTAATACAATTACAGATCTCTCAAAGAAAACCAGTGATCTTGGATTGCAACATTTACTTCCTAGACACCATTCACTGTATGAATATTCTTTTAGATTTAAAGATAGGGATAAAATAAGTAAATTGCCATGTTGTTAACTTTCTTCTTCAGGTAAGAGACACAGGCTAAAGGTCCTCACTAGCACACTGTCCCTTTAACTTGTCATCCCTCAACTTGTCATAAGCAAGGCTGATCTTAATCTCACTCCCACTTCAGGTCTAGTTTAAAGCTCTATCAATCAGCCCCACAAGTTCATGGTCAAAGATCCTCTTCTGCCTTTGAGAAATTTTAATCTTGTCAGACACCAGCAAGCCTCATGCTGTGTAGGCCATCCCATCACTGGAAAAAAATAAATTGTGATGATGACACCAGCTGTGGAGCATGAGTTAATAGACCGTGCACATCTATATTTCTAGTGTCAATGTCTGTAACTGGAATGAGAGAGGAGAAAATTATCTGTGTTCCAGAGTCTCTTAACAGCTGTCCCAAGGTCCTGAAGTCTCTTTTAATTGCACTTGGACTACACATTGCAGTTTCATCACCTCCCACATGGAAAAGCAGTAATCCAGAGCCTGTTGTGATAGAAGTGGTAATGATTTTAAACTAAAAGAGGAAAAGAGGATTGTTTTAGACTAGAGATAAGAAGATTTTGTTTTGTTTACAATAAAGGTGGTGGAACAATGGAGCATTTTGTCCAGGTACGTCCTAGATATCCCATCCCTGGGAACATACAAAGGCAGGTTGGACAGGGCTTTCAGCAATCTGATCTAATTGAAGATGTCCCTGCTAATTGTAGGGGGTTGGACTAGATGACTTTTAAAGGTCCCTTCTAACCCAAATCATTCTACATTTCTATGATTCATTCCACCCAACTCCTTTCCTGTC
Organism: Coccyzus lansbergi; assembly: GCA_033558105.1. Lineage (NCBI taxonomy): Eukaryota > Metazoa > Chordata > Aves > Cuculiformes > Coccyzidae > Coccyzus > Coccyzus lansbergi. The sequence continues at coordinate 4,047,251 of JAUMJK010000305.1, read as the reverse complement.
TGGGTCACCTTGTACTGTGCAGGCAACTGACAGAGCAAGAATTTGATGATGACAAAGCAATGGAGTGCTCTGTGTTGCTATCCCTTCTCTCTGTCCCCTGTGCAGGTAGAACACCATGAGATTCTTAGTGCACTCTTGGCAAAAGGTCCCATTCAGTTTATCATAATAGGACCATAGACAACATATCCTGGTTCTCTATGGCATCTGAGTCCTGACAGACTACATTCATTTTGTTAATGGTCATACAATAGGAGAGACAAAGTTCTTTTTTCTCATTCTCACATCCCATACACCATAGAATCATAGAATAGTCTGAGTTGGAAGGGACCTTAAACCTCATCTAGTTCCAACCCCCCTGCCATGGACAGAGGCATCCCACTGGATTAGGTTACCCAAGGCTCCATCCAACTTGGCCTTCATTCACCATGAGTGAAACAGGCAGAATGCTCCTAGCCCTGTCCTGTTGTTCGTATAGCTAAAATTTTGGGGAATTGTCTGGAGAGTCTTTCCTTATAAAGTATAAAATAAAAAGAAGACCTCTCTGAGACTAGTGAGACTCGTTCTCCTTACTTGGTCATATGTTTGTTGCAACTGAAGTGTCACTTAACTGTCATTCTCTTGAACTGCTCTAAGCTTTCATTTCAGAGGAAGGTTTTTGGACTACTCGGAGATCAATATGAGAGTTTAACATTTACAGCCTGTGAGTATCCTGGAGATCTGCTCATGGAGCAAATCCTTGGTGCTCTTTTATTTAGCAAAGTTTGCAGCTATAAATCAAAATATTTTGCTTGCAGTAAATTTTTTTCACTTTGACTATCTCTTTTTACTAAGAAGTTGAATAGACTACTGTGTCTTTATTTATCAGATTCACTTCAGATTATGATTCTTGCAAAAGAGGGGTTTTTTCATACAGGATGTGCTCCACAGAGATGTGTAATTGATTCTGTCTCTCACCATCACATATTGATTTTAAAATTGCGTTTTGAGGACCACCAAAAACAGTCCAGAGTTTCTTTCTCCTACACTATGTACAATATCTCCCAGGATAATTTGTTTTAATTTGTTTACTATAGATGAGATTACTTGTTCTTTAAGTATTCGATCAGTTGCCGGTGTGAGGCTGCCATTTTTAGTTTTGGAATGAAGAACATAGTTGTGTGCATTTATAGTCATAAATCAAAGATTTTTTTCTATGATACTTTTTAAAGATACTTTTAATTTGTTCTGTAGATAGGATTTGTTTCTATTCTGCACATCTGCACTCTGTACAGTGATTTTAAAGGAAATTTCCATGATCTTTGTGTATATTGTGAAACTTTCTTAGGTCCAAATTTGTGAACTCATTTCATCAATTTGTCCTGATTCAGACAATTTTCTAGGGCAGGATAAGAGAGTGAGGAGTCCTACTCTTTAGAAGGAAGGAGCAGAAGAATCAATATGTGATGAAATGATGTAAAACCATTTCCTATCCCCCACCTGCCACTAACAAAATCCAAGAAGAAGCACAGGAAGAAGAGAGGTGATGGGATGAAGGTGTTTTAAGATTTATATTTCATTTCTTATATTCCTACCCTGATTTAATTGGTAATAAATTAAATCTGTTTCCCCCAGTCAAGTCTTTTTTGCCTGTGATGATAATTACTGAATGTTCTCTCTCTGTCTTTTATCTTGACCCACAGGACATTTTTTATATTTTCTCTCCCTTATGCAGTTGAGAATGGGGAGTGATGAAGCAGCTTTGATGGCCACCTAGCATCCAGCCAAGGTCAATGCACCACAGATTAACAAGGGTCTTTAATATCAACTGAATTATGAGTATATATTAAGAAGCTAGAGATGCTGAGAGTCACATTTTGAATTCCAATATACTTGATTATACTTTGCCAAGAGTCTCTAGTCCAGATCAAAATGTCAGCAAATGTAACAGTTGAGAGTTATCCAAATGGACTGCAGGAAAAATTACAGGTCAGACTGCACAACTGTAAATAGAGTCTCTATAGATAAATTAAATATGGAATTAATGGAGCAATAATCTGACTTTTATTCATCTCTATGAATGATGTTGCTTTAAGTATCTCTGGTGGTATCAGATACTTGCAGTTTGTTCTCCTGAGGAATGTGGTGATAAAACTGAACATGCAATTCTTCTGATTGAGAGTGGAGTTCAAGGAAGATTAATGGTTATTTGAAGGGGCAGGCAGATGGCATAAGACCATAGCAGTGTCTTGAGAAAAAAAAAAAAAAAAAAAAAAAACACAAAAAAAACCAACAAAACACCAAAATCAAACCAATGTGTTTCACTCAGGTTACAGTATCTTCCCCAACATGATGCATCTACTTTCAATTCACTTTAATTTATTCAAATTCAATTTATATGAGGAGCAGCTGAGGGAACTGGGTTTGTTTAGCCTGGAGAAGAGGAGGCTGAGGGGAGACCTTATTGCTCTCTACAACTACCTGAAAGGAGGTTGTGGAAAGGAGGGAGCTGGCCTCTTCTCCCAAGTGACGAAGGACAGGACAAGAAGGAATGGCCTCAAGCTCTGCCAGGGGAAATTCAGGCTTGACATCAGAAAAAAATAATAAATCACAGAAAGGGTCATTGGGCTCTGGAACAGGCTACCCAGGGAGGTAGTTGAGTCACCATTCCTGGAGGTGTTTAAGGCATGAGTGGACGAGGTGCTGAGGGGCATGGCTTAGTGATTGATAGGAATGGTTGGACTGGATAATCTTGTGGGTCTTTTCCAACCTAGTGATTCAGTGATTCTGTGAAATTCTCATCTTCATTTTCATTGCCTCTTTAAATTTTAATTCTTATCTGGAAACACTGTTGCTAAGTAAATGTTTCTAGACTTTATGTTCTTGCATAATCTTGGATTTCACATCTTTACTCTGTTCAGTGTAGTCAATGACATGAGCTACAGAATTTTTAATGTACTTACAAACTAGCTTAAAATTTCATTGGTAATGGCACTTCCAGATATGTAACTCACTAGGTTTTAGCTTTCATTTCATGAGGTCTTGTATATTATGCTGTATTCCAAACAGACAGAAACCAAGCCTAGTTCCCTCTACACCTTTGCTGCAAGATTGTCACTGGTTCTGACTTTATGTCTACTCGCTGCATGAGTGAAATCAACAAAGGAACATACATGATGCTCTATCTTACTACTTAGGGGAAAAGCTGAAGACCATAGTGAGATGTCCCAGGAGACCAAAAGGCAAACCAGAAGCTGAATTCCTGGTTACAGAGAAATGAAATGAAATGACCTGCTGATAAAGTGCATAACTGGTAAAATATGTCTTATCTAGAAAAATAAAATGAGGCCTTCATAGAAAGAAAAATATTTATGTACAGATGACAAGAGGAATTTTCTCTCTCTTAAAAGTAGCTGGTTTGTTGCACAGGATTTTAACTGAATATGTACCTAAACGGCATAATTGGTAGATGTGAGATTTGGTTCAAGAAACTTCCTTGTGTTGTCTACAAACTTGTTCAGAGAAGTCCCCAGAAATAAAAGTAATATCATAGCTAACCTTGTTTTTATTATACCTTGTTCAAACAGATGCTTAGTGTCACAAACTTTTATTTCTTAAAGTCTTTCTATTAGCATTACTTTAAATAGAATTCGTTGGTCATGTAGAAACACATTTTATTTAAGGTCATGACTCTTGAACTTGCTGGCATTACTACAACCTAGTGATAATCTGAACTTTTTCCCTCTGACTGTTTGAAGTTATGACAATAGACGTAATCCTATTTTGAATCTAATTGATGTCACAGTCCCTGCTGACAGGGGAAATTTTGCTGTTGGCTACTCAATATCCTTGCTCTTTTACAGTTTTTAGATGATTATGTCTTTTGTGTTGTGTTAGATGTATGTGGTTCTGATTGGGTAGTATATTTACCATTAATAGCCTTTTTATTGTTCCACTAAGCATTTGCAATTGTATTTCTTTCAAAATGGACGTTATTTCTATTTTTCTGAAATTCACATATTGTCTGACAATTTCCATGCAGATAATTCTGAAAGGCAATAACAATGGCAGTGCATTTTTAGTCAAAATGAAATCATCATGGTTGAGAAAAGTAATGAAATTAACTCCTTTCATGGTCATCTGTGAATACTTTCAATTTCCTTCTGAGGCTATAATGCTTCCTTTGAATTTTAATACCCAGCTCATCTCTGACATGCAATTTTGGATTCAAAACCTGAAATAACTTGTTAAGTCAGCTGAGAAAACCCTGTGAAGCTGATAATATCATAAGTAAGGTAGAGGAAGAAACATTATTTTACCACCTGTTTTTTTTTTCTGCATTGTTCAAAGTTTTGGAGAAAATAATCAATTTGTGTTCTTGAGCACCAGTCTCTGACCTTTCTGCATCTCTGTTCTCAGAGGTGCAGCACTGATGCTTCTCACAACATCCTACGAAGGAAGCAGTGCTGTGTCAATGAATTAACATGACTGTTTACAAGCTCCATAACTCTCCTACATGTTAAACGTAATGAAGATTTAGCAAATACCACAGGGAACACTTGATGGATTATTCTGCTAAGCAGTAAAGAGCTTTTGACATGCTTTCAGGCAAAAATGTAGATCTTTTTCTTTTGCCATTACAATTGCAAATTTGCCGTGGCAACCCTAATCACCTCCACAGATTAATGTTACTTTACCAGAGCTGTCCCCAGAGTCCATCTACTATTCAGGCAGATTATCTACCATGTCCAGAGATCCATTCTTTACACTATTTCTTATTGCTGATAGTGACATAGATGCATAGTACTGTTGCCATGCTTATAGTACTCAGAAGAGGAAGGCAATTCACACTGGTGGCCTTTTCTCATTGTGTTTTTGTAATTTTTTCACATAATTTTTTGATTCTTGGTGCTCCAAGGATTTACTACCCACTATACAGTTGCCACTCACTGTACTACCCACTGCTACCACCCACTGTACAGTAAAGAGTACACATGAGTATCTTCTGACCTTATACTTCTATTTTTCTCTGTTTTAGCAACTCTACAGCTGGTCTTGTCTGTGTTTTATTCCAGATTACTTTAATTGTCATTGCATGTTTATATTTATATCTCTATGGTTTTTTTTCCTGACTTATGTTTTCTGGTAGGAATGAATCTTCTAATTAAATAGAAAAGATTACCCCTGCTGGTTCTAGAGGGAAGTATTCGCACACCACACTTTTTTTTGAAGGACTATGCTGGAGACAGGTCTTTACTGCTCAGATGACTCCGTCATTTGGGCTTGCTGTCAGTGTAGCATGTCTATAGCTCAGCTGCACAGTGCTCAGCTTCAAGACCAACTTCCCTTCATCCTTCACCTCTGTTTTATTTACTTGGAAGACTCTGCTCCAAAAGTCATGCAGGAAGTTAAAAGGAGTAATCATTGCCATTTCCCTATCTTCTGATTAGCCTCCTCATTCAGTGATCCCTAGTTATGTTCTTCTACATCTAATTCCTTACAAGACGTGCTTTTCTATATTCAAAATGAATATTTTCCTGTTATTTTTAAAATTAATTAATTCCCATAGAGGAAAATTATCATGGCAGTAAAATTCCTTCTCAGTGTGAAATTTGTACTGGGGGATGGGTTAAGAGAAAGGCATTTATGCTTAAAAAGAACTAAAGAATCTGAGTTCACATGAAGCTACTGGAAAGTGTTGAAAGTTGCCAAATCTGCATGGTTTTATACTCAATGTTTTAGAACAGTGTTTTCAAATACAAAAGCTTTGTTCCATGTGGTCATCTTTTTTTCTCTTTCAGTGGGTATCTCAAAGTGCTTCGAATGTTTTTTCACAGTTTCAAGGTAGTCATTTTGTTTCCTTGTTTATTTTTGTAGTTATGCGGGTTTTTTTGATTCACAGAGACCATCTTGGAAGTCTGTTTCTTGAACTGTTAAGAATTCAAAGTGAAATTTCTGGCCATTATGTTAAGAGGAGATTCCTTTGCTTCCTAATCTCATGTTGTTTTAACTTTGCAATGGTACCCATTGAAAGTAAAATGTGAACTATCTTTCTTCTTTAAGTATGAAAAAAGGAAAAATATGGTAATGTAATATACATGTACACACACATACACGCATACACATATACATGTATGTGAATATAAAACCAACTGCCTTCTTTTACCAACTCATGAACTTTTGTTTTCCCTGGATATGATCTTTAGAATTCAAGTACATGACCAATTTTATTTTACCTGCACATTTTGCAGAATGTTCAGAAGTTTTGATTGGACGACTTTTAAAGAAAATGCTATAGTCTGATGACCCATTAAATATATGGTTTAGGTTATAAAACTTTCAAGGTATGACAAAATAGTGTTTTGAGGCTGGAGTATTATGAACTTGTCTCTGTTAGGTTTGTAACACTGCTAAGATCTAAGATGTTATACGTCAGTACTGGTGCATTTAGTTTTGTGGGTCTTATCTCACACAAGGTTGTCATGTGTAGTTAATTCTGCATCTCACCTCCATACAATCAGAATCAAAGTCACTTTTTGATGTCAGGCAGTCTTAAGTGTTTTTCACAAAACCACTTTTTTCCTTCTTTGCTCTGGCACAAACTAATGTGCATATTGCATAGTTGTCTATTCTTAAATATTATTAATAGCTGTTTATCAACTGCTAAAAAGCTGCATGCTGAGCCATAAATAAAGACCTGGCACATTATTATTGCTGTAAAGAAGCAAGGAGCTGGTATTCATAAGCTAAACATTTCTGCAGAAAAATAACTGCTTACTGATTTACTGTGCATTACTACAAAAAGCTTCGTGTAGATTTATTCATTTAAGGACAAGCACCCTACTCTAAGGAATGCTACAATTCTGTAGATATGATTGATCTCTCTATCTGGAAAGTTATTTTCATCTGCTGCTTCAAATTATATTCTAGCAAATGGTTTTCTGGCAGAAAGGGATAATTTGTCCTTGGGTATTCAGTGATATGGGGGTAAAAATCTCCCCTCACTACTTTGTTCAGCAGAATGAAGGCTGGTACTTCATAAAAGAGTGAGATTTCCTGTGACCAAAAGAGTAGAGTAATGAAAGAAATGGAAAGGGTATAAAGTTTCTCTCCTGTCTCTCTTTCTGGCTGAAAAAAAAAAGTAACATACTGTACATGCAGATGTAAGGTGAGAAGACATTTTCAACTGTGCATCATCCAGAAGAATGCAATAATCCACTTCCTTTTTCCAAGCAAATGGAGGGAAGATAGGGGTTCCTCAGAGTTAACAAACCCTCTGGTATCTCCTTGTAGCATGTGGAGAAGTATCGAATATTTATGCTTGGACTACCTACTAGAGAAGTCTAACTTAGAGTTAACTTAGTATGTCTTTCTCAAGTAGATATTTATTCTGGTTTTGTGACTGGATTACTAATGTCAGGATAAGAATGTAGGAGAAGGAAGGATTTTTTGCATTTCTCTTCTGTGACAACTTCTCTGACTGTGTTATCCAACAGACACAGATGTGTAGCATGAGACATGTTCCTCAGGGAAAGTGTGACTGCAATACTGAAAATAAAAGAAGATACACTTGCTTCCAGATATTCATAGGAGAGTAAATCTGCACTCTGATTAATTTAGGAGCTCCGTTTTTTTCCTAGTGGCATTTCCAGTACTTGGATTATTCAGCGTGTACTAATGGGAATGGTAGCCTTGCAGCACTGTGTTCAGTGTGGCTTGTGGTCTGAGCTCAATATACTGCTTCGCATTGAAACAAATTAACACTATTAGTGATGCCCAGAATAGACCAGAACATTAAATAAATAAGTTAAAGGAGAAGGAAAGAAAAAAGATGGAATAATTAAGAAAAAAAGGGAATGAAAACTTCCCTCTGGGCTCCACCCAGCCCACACAGGTTCCCTGAATGCCTACAGAAACTGTTGATTCTGAGATTCCCTCCTGGGTGTAAATTCAAGACAGCTGTATAGTAATAAAATTCAGATTTTTTAGTAATAAAAGTCAGATTAGACAACCTTGCTTAGGGAACTCAGGGGTGGTTTTTTGTTGTCAGTCTACAGATGTTGTTAATACTCACAGTCAGTAACACTAATAAAAATGCTTCTTAAAATTAAGAAGTCCAGTTTGGATGTACCTTGTTAACCTTTGTCACTTTTTTCCCAGGGAAATTAAGTACAGATGGTACAAGACACCTGATACAGTAAAAGACCATGCTGTTTATCTGTCTTTCTTTGTCTCTGGAACAGAAGTTTTGTGAAGTTTGGGGGTTTTTTTGGGTTTTTTTTGGTTTTTTTTTTTTGTTCGTTTTTATGCTAAAACCCTTCTACTATAATCTTAACCTTTTTTCTTTCTCCCTACTGAAATGAATAAATTAACTACCAAGTCAGCTGTATCTACTGATACTGGAGAGCAGTTCATAAGGAAATAAAATCATAAATGAAATAATCTATACTGTAAAAATCTTGATAACACCAGTAATAACAGTAATATTATGTTTCTCTCTTAAAACGAGGCAAATATCAGGTTAGAAGAGCCAGGTCACATCTAACCTTGTTAATAAAAAATAGTCTTCAAACTTTACAAAATATTAGTAAACTCATATTACTATAGTTAAGTATCTAAACTTACTTCCTCTTACTCCATTGAAGTTCTTTTTAACAACCTTTAAATGGCTACAACTACTTAGAACTCCAATGAAGAGTCTTTAAAATAAGACTAAACGTATAAAGCAGTTATTTTCCACCTTATGCACACATTTTATAGCCTAGTATTTAACTGGTTCCTACGGTAGTAAATAGCATTCTTACCCCTCTGTTAAGACTTTTTGTCTATTATCAGGACAACAACGGAGTCTTTGATAGCCAGGCAGGTATAAGCCAGGAAAAGAAGGTTTAGCCTCCACTGTTCCCAAAAGCAGACATGTAGCATCAAAAAATTGTCAGCATCTGCTGAGTCCAGCAGTATAAAGGAGCTCACACAGTCTTTCTTGTATTTTTTTTCCCTATTTCCTATTTTATAATTTTCTCCATTGGTGTTTTCCTTTCTTGAATCTTTGAATTACTAGTACTTCCAGTCTTCATGTTTCTATCTCTGCCTGTAACTCTAAGTCATAGAGTCATACTCTACTCTTCAGGCTTTCTTACAGCTCTTTCCCACTATCTATGAGTTTCTTGGGCATCCTGAAGCAATGGCAGGTATTTGTGCCACATCAGAGTTGTGTTGTTGATCCTTGGAGCATGAAGAGCTGAGCCCTATAGGGAGAGAGAAAGTTAGGGCGACAAGGGTGAGATCAACTCTACTTAACCCTAAATGCACAAAAATCATACATTAAAGTCTGAGATAACTGTCTTAGGTTGCCTTTATAGTCAGTAGACTGAAAGTCCTGTTCTAAGAAGGTGAGTCATTCACAAAAATAGGATTTAAAATAAATCAAATTACTCAGCTCCACATGTATCCATTTCTCTCAACTGACTGACAAGAAACATTGAGTGACTAGTTTAAATTTGGGTACTTACCTTTTAAATAAGTGAACTAAAGTAGCTATATTCCAGTTTTGTCTATATTGAAATGGACTAAAATAGCCCTCCCAAGCTGTGTGCAGGTTGTTATTCCAATTGCATAACCCAATGCCTCATTTGCAGTGCCTCAGTTCAGAAGTAGTCATTACTAGCTGTTTTTATTTTATGTTATGGTTCAAAGATAAAGACAACATTTTGTTTCAAGCTCATTTAGCTATTAAAAGACTAACAGAAAGCATAAAGGAAAATGCATTCTATGTGTCAGAAGCTGTTTCACCTGTCTATTTTTAAAATCACATCTAAGCTACATTTGCATGGAGAAAAAACCTAGGCATGAAAGCATCAGAGAACAAGAAATAATCATAACTTGACATTGAAATTCCAGGTTAGATTTCTACTGCTGGAATTAGAAAGAAAGTAAATAACAAAGATATCAGAAAAAGCTCATTTTTTCTAATCTTGTAACCACTTAGTAGTAGAAAATTTACTAGTATTTCACAGACAATGAAAAAGGAATAATAAAAAGCATTTAGCTATTTCATTTGTTTCTTAGCATGGCTATTTGACACTGTATCGATATAAAGATGAAAAATAACAAGAATTCAATAGAAATTAATGCAAGAAGCACTCTTAATCCATTAGTCTTTTTCTTTGGTGCTTGTGGATACTAATTTTTTGTCAAAGACTTTCTTGGAAATTCTTTTTCTTTCTGACTTAGTTTCAGTGTTTCATGAAAACATACCAGTCAGGCTAGCTTTACATTCCTCCACACTTAAAACTTCCATTACGTTATCTGTTTCAGGTTTGCTTGGAGAAATACAATAAGCTTTACCCTATCAACATACTGTGTCATCTTCTTTGTATCAGATTTACAAGTTTCTTTATGAAACCATTGATGGAATTACATTGAAACTGCTTGTGAAACTGAACATTTGGAAAGTGAAAATCTAATGTAGCAGGCTTGCATGAAACTAGAATAAAGAAGAAAAAATGTTGAGGTTTGTGTTTGCAATACATAGTGATACTACTGTACTATGAATATAGACTGATGCTTTGCAGTTTTCCTCTGCTGTGAAGCATAGATAAGAATTTCACAGAGACTGCTGACATTCTCTGTAACATATATTCATGTAGAAAGTAGCTAATGTAAGTCCTGTGTTTCTCTATGACTCCTGTCTTTTAGCATATAATCTGATAAATTTTTACACATATAAGCAGACATTGTTATTGACAGATATTTTTCATTTTTTTGTTTCCAGAATTGACTTTACACTGCATACTAGCATTGACTTCTGTAGTTTGATTATCTGTTCTATATGTACAAATAGAATATTTTTCTTATTTTTAATTCATAAAGATAGAACAAGCAAGATGAACAAGTATATGCAAGAGAACTGGGTGATCAAGCCCAGTCAACACAGGTTTAGAAAAGACGGGTCTTGCCAAACTAACCTGATTGCCTTCTATGACCAAGTGACTCAGCTACTGGATGAGGGAAAGGTTGTAGATGTATCTTCTTGGACTTCAGTAAAGCCTTTGATATAGTTTCTCACAGCATTCTGATACGGAAACTGTCAGCCTCTGGCCTGGACAGGCACACACTCTCCTGGGTTGAAAACTGGTTGGATGTCTTGACCCAGAGAGTGTTGGTAAATGGTGTTAAATCCATCTGGAGGCCAGTTACAAGTGGGGTTCCCCAGGGCTCAGTGCTGGATCCAGCCCTGCTCAATATCTTTATCAATGACCCTGGATGCAGGCATTGAGTGCTCCCTTAGCAAGTTTGCAGACGACACAAAGCTGTGTGCAAGTGTGGATCTGCTGGAGGGTAGGGAGGCTCTGCAAAGGGATCTGAACAGGCTGGACCACTGGGCAGAGTCCTGTGGCATGAGGCTTAGCAAGGCCAACTGCCGGGTCCTGCACTTGGGGCACAACAACCCTCTGCAGAGCTACAGACTAGGAGAAGTCTGTCTAGAAAGCTGCCTGGAGGAGAGGGACCTGGGGGTGTTCGTCGACAGCCGACTGAACATGAGCCAGCAGTGTGCCCAGGTGGCCAAGAAGGCCAATGGCATCCTGGCTTGTGTCAGAAACGGTGTGACCAGCAGGACCAGGGAAGTTATTCTCCCTCTGTACTCAGCACTGGTGAGAGTGCTCCTTGAATCCTGTGTTCAGTTCTGGGTCCCTCACCACATGAAGGCTCTTGAGCATGTTGAGGCTCTGGAGCATGTCCAGAGAAGAGCGACGAGGCTGGTGAAGGGGTTGGAGAACAGACCTTATAAGTGAACAGCTGAGAGCGCTGGGGTTGCTTATCCTGGAGAAGAGGAGGCTGAAGGGAGACCTCATTGCTCTCTATAACTACCTGAAAGGAGGTTGTAGAGAGGAGGGAGTTGACCTCTTCTCCCAAGTGACACAGGACAGGACAAGAGGAAATGGCCTCAAGTTCCAGCAGGGGAGGTTTAGGCTGGACATTAAGAAAAAATTTTCACAGAAAGGGTCATTGGGCATTGGAACAGGCTGCCCAGGGAGGTGGTTGATTCACCTTCCCTGGAGATGTTTAAGGCATGGGTGGACAAGATGTTGAGGGACATGATTTAGTGTTTCATAGGAATGGTTGGACTCGATGATCCGATGGGTCTCTTCCAAACTGATTATTCTATGATTCTATGTGCTTAATAATGATGTAGTAAATTTACTTACCACATTAACAGCAGAGTTTTGTGGCTTCATAATTGGAAGCATATGTGCACACAGTATGAATCATAGAATCACGGTATCACTAGATTGGAAAAGGCTTTTGGCATCACCAAGCCCAACTGTACCTGTCTAATAAGTAATATTTCTAAGCATTTGATCTACCTATCTTTTAGATACCTCCAGGGCTGGTGACTCAGCCGCCTCCCTAGGAAGCCTATTCCAGTACTTGATAACTCTTTCAGTGAAGAACTTTTTTCGAGTGTCCAATCTGAACTTTCCCTGATGCAGCTTGAGGTCTTTCCCTCTCATCCTACCACATATTGATTGGGTGAAGAGACTAACTATTACCTCTCTACAACCTCCTTTCAGGCAACTGTAGAAAGAAATAAGGTTTCCCCTCAGCCTTTATTTTTTTTCTCTATGCCGAACAGTTCCCTCAGCCACTCCTCATAACACTAGTTTTTCAGCAACTTTCCCAGCTTCATTGTCCTTCGTGGACACAGTTCAGGACCTCAATGTCTTTCATGTAGTGAGGGCCAAAAATTTAACAGTCTTCAAGGTGCATCTTCACCAATGCTGAGTACAGGGGCAAAACCACTTCCCTAGTCCTGCTGGCCACACTGTTTCTGATACAAGCCAAGATGCTGTTTGCCTTCTTGGCCACCTGGGCACACTGTTGGGTCATGTGCAGTCAGGTGTTGACAAACATCCCCAAGTCTCTCTCTGCCAGGCAACTTCCAAGCCACTCTTCCCTAAGCCTGGAATACTGCATGGGGATTTTGTGTCCCAAGTGCAGGACTTGGAACTTGACCTTGTTAAACCTCATCCCATTGGCCTCAGCCCATTGATCCAGCCAGCTCATATCCCTTTGGAGAGCCTCCCCACCCTCAATCAGATCAACATTTCTTCACAGCTTAGTGTCATCCGCAAACTTACTAATTGGGTACTCAATCCCTTCATCCAGATCATTGATAAAGATATTAAACAGGGCTGGACCCAGCACTGAGCCCTGGGGGACCCCACTTGCGACTGGCCTCCAGTTGTATTTAACTCCATTTACCACAACTATTTGGGTCCAGCCATCCATCTAGTTTTTAACCCAGCAGAGGGTGCACCTGCCCAGGACCTGCTTTCATAAATACATGCTGACTGGGCCTGATCACCTAGTTGTCTTCTGCATACTATGTGATAACCCTCAACATAACCTGTTCAATGACCTTCCATGGAACCGACAACGCTTCTTTTAAATGCATATAACATCAACCACCCTCTAGTCAAGTGGAACTTCCTGAGTCAGCCAGGACTGCTGGTAGATGATGGAAAGTTGTTCGCAGGCACCTCCATCAGTTCCCTTAATACCCTCAGAGATATCCTATCTGGCCCCATTGACTTGTAAATGACCAAACAGGTCTCTAACAATTTCCTCATGGATCTTGAGAGTTTTTTCTGCTCTCCTTCCCTGTCTTCTGGCTCAGGAGTTTTAGTATCCAAAGAACATCCAACCTTGCTATTAAAGACTGAGGCAAAGATGGTTTTCAATACCTCAGCCTTAACCACATCCTTTGTTGCTATTTTTCCTCCTGTGTCCAGTAAAGGATCAAATGTAAAGAAGGATGAAAAAATTGTAGGATATTATTATGAGATGTGTTTTGATTTACATTCATATTTCAGTATGGTTTTCTTAGTGTAATCCTATAACCTACTTAAATGTTAAATATTTCAATACTTACATATACTCCTTTGAGTATGAAAGCTCAAGTGTGTTTCATTTCTTTCTCCTTGGGGGAAGCTAAACTGTTTCACTATGTGAGCACATTTATTATGTTTAAATTTATTTCCATAATTTAAAATGTATCAGATTTTCCTAGTGTGTCATGGTGATCCTTCAGCTGCAACTGGATTTTAGAGTATTTAAGTTCTGTGTATGTGCATTTAGATTAGCAATATTTGTTCAAATATTTTGCTTCCAAATTTCTGTTCAGTAATGGTTAGAAATCTCTTGCCATAAGCTTTTATATATATATGTGTTCTTTTTATCCTTTGTATGCTTTTCATACATGTAGGATAATATAATTTCCTTAAATCCACATGGCATAAAAAGCTTTCAAATTGCAAAAGAGAATCAGAAAACTATAGCATGTGCATACAGAAGAGAGACCCCAAGCAGCACTGAAGTGAACTCACGGTTTTATGCTACCCTTCTGAACTACTGTGCTTTTACTATTACAAAGCTTATAGAAGAAGTTCACTGTAGAAATCCAGAATAGTAGATGTACATCAAAAGTTCATTCTAGTCCTAAAGATATTACCAGTGGAATTGGACTCATCTTTTTAAGCACAGAGGATTCTGCTGGAAAATATAGCTTTCAAAACAGAATGATATTTTCTTTAAGTTGTACCTTTATTATACTTTCAAAATGCATGACTGATTGATTCATAAATCAAAATGAGTTTGCTCAGGGGATGATGGAGAGAGAGGGAAGCAAGCAGATATATAAGAGACATTTTGATACTGAATCTTAATTTTTAACCTGTTAATTGAATAATTCTGCAGCCTGAAAAAAAGCTGCTGTAGTTTCCTTGTTCTGTATTCTCTCAAGAATTTGTATTGGGACAAAGAAGTAAACCCCTGGATCCTGAAAGTGTAGAGTTCACAAAACTTATTGTGAGATTGGAGTACTGGAAAGTTATTGCAATTGTCAGTGAGGTAACTGTTTCCCATACTGCTAGTGCTATCTATAAAGGAAAACCTTTGCCCTTACATACCAGTAACTACAGTAATTCTGTAAAAAGGAAACAGAGGGAGAAAAAATTCACCATGGTATCTGACAAGCTGTTCTTTCCTTTACTAACAGAGATAAATTCTCCGATACTACCACAGATGAACACGGAGTCCAGGCACTTGCAGAGCTCCAAAGAAGTCAATACAACACTGAGTTAATTCTGTAGGATCTCAGCTTTTTCGTTTAAATATTCAGCATTTTGATCCCACATAATCTCATAGAATTTGTAGCCAGTACTGGGTGCAAAAACGTTTGTAAAATTATTAATATACTTTGGATGTACAGTGTTTTCTTTAAGAGCAAATGGAAACAGTAGTGAGCATAGAAGTGGTAACAAATAAAAACATAATTCTAACATTTACCTAGTAATCATCACTGCTCAAGTACAAACCCAGAGAAGGCTTCTTCATTAAATTAAATTAAATTAAATTAAATTAAATTAAATTAAATTTAGGGGAAGATCTCCTTTATCATCTCATTATTGTACCTGATGCTGTCATACTTGTTTGTATAAAACAAATATATACATAGTTAAATGTACATGCGTATCACACTTACACATAGTGGTCTCCAAGGTCCACTTGATATGTAAATATTGAGACTGATATGAATCAGTTACACAGAAACTTATTTTAAGTTTTCAGATTGCTTTTTCATGTGGTGCTATTTCTTCATCACACGGAAGAAATTCCACCAGAAAGAAAAGAGTGTAGGTGCACCAATACAATGATTGTTCTCTTTGCAAAGTGGTAATTGTCAGAAATGCTGTAAATTCATTTCCAAACGAACCTGGTTCAATTAATACTACTACCTCCATTAAAATAAGAGGCAGAAGACCTGAGTGCATTAAATACTAGAAATCTGATTCAGGGGCTCCGGATCTTCCTTGCAATTGCTTAGACTCAACTCATTAGATTCTGTCAAAAAGTCATAAGGTGGCTATTGTTGTATCTTAAATTTAAACCTTTCAAACATTTTTATGAACATAAGATCTTTCAGAATGGGACAAAAGAGAGATTTAAAACAATCTGTATGTCAGAGAGATAATACAATTGAAATAGACCTGAACAATTTATTACAAGTGCTGTCTATAAGTAACTCATATTCCACTTTGACAAAATGTAATGCAAATGAAACAGTGGCTCCTGAATTCCAATCTCCAAGGAAATTAACTGAATTCCTCTGTAACTCCTGTTTATTACGTAAATATCCTGTGAAAAGGTCTGCTTAGAAAATACTCATCATTGCCAGAATCTTTTAATCTAGTTTGTACATAACATTCTTATTAGGTCATCGTAGAATGTAGGAAATAAATTAAAAAAGAAAGAGATTTGAGGACTATTGTGTGCTACTCTTCAAAATCCCATAGTTTTGAAAGACTTCCATGTCACTAAAAATGTATTCTATGCTAAAATACGTAGCTGAAGGTGATCAGAATGTTTACTTTCTGACCTAGTCTTATTACTGCCAACACTCTGTGTGGCTATTGCAATACATACTTAAGTCCTGTTAATCACTAAGAGTTGCCTTCAGGTACACCAAATCAACAGACTAATCTTTTTCTATAACACTACACTAAGTACTCTAGGAAATATTATTATTTGTATGGAACTCTTTACAAATCCCAGTCCCTATTAATAAGACTCTGTATCAACTTTTAGGTATCAAAATAGAGTCTGTCTGTGTTTAATCAGTTTCTTCTGTAACGTCACTAGTTAAGAGCCATTCAGACTTTTAACTGCAGCTGTAGATGCCATATTTCCAAAATGGGGTTTGGCACCAGTGTTTTAAATCTATCCACCTAAAACCAGTTTTCTCTGTTTACTGTGCAACGACTATGGGTAGGCAAATGAATGAAGCAGTCATCTAGCCCAATTCAGGAGTTTAAAACAGGAAGTGGGAAATTCAAACTTACTAGGCTGCACATTCAATTAACCAGATAGCAGATGAGTCAGAGGTACCAAAGGAATTAAAGCCTCAGGACATCAGGCATCTTCATGGCAAAATGCAATCAGATAGATATTCGTTCTCAAAGCAGACACAAAGATCTGATGTTTGAGCGACTTGCAGAGAACCAGCATCAGGACCACTGCAAAAGTGAAAGCAAATCCTTGCCTCTATAAATGCATATAGACCCTGATGACTAAGAATGCCTAGCCCAGACAAATGACTGGCTTGGCTCATCTCTACAGCTCTGCTTTAAAAACAATGAGTTTGGACAGCAACTTCACAGTACAAGATCAATAGTTCCTGTGCAGGGAGATGGTATCTTTCTGGTACATTACCATGAAATATTTCAGTCATGTCAAAGATTGAAACTCAGAGATTCTTTTTCTTTATTTATTAAAGCAAATTAAATGTAGTAATAGCTTCACATTTGGACGTCTTTATAAGGACTTGAGTGAAAAATGTTTCCTACAAAAATCCACATGCAAAAGAAAAATTAAAACCAAATAACAAACTGTGAATCAGTCTTTTGTTTGCATCCCATTAGGTTTTTAGTAGTCAAGTTTTATTTCTAATTTTAACTTTCTGTGTTCAAGTTCTCATAGCAGAGGTGACACATTACATGACTGTTAGGTGTTTTGTGTTCAAGAGAGATAATTTCTCCTCTGTCACCCACAAAGCAAAACCAAACTAAACCAAACCAAATAACAAACCAGGAACAAATTGTAAGAATTTACTCATGTCTTTTCACGGGCAATTGAGTATTTCAAACAGGAAAGTATTTGATTGACCCATATTTAGCATTTCTTGACTGATACATGTAAAAGTTTAATATCAACAGTGAACACAGCAAATAAAATTTGAAATAATCTTCCTTTGCTTTACTCTAGCAAAGGCAGTGTAATGAAGGAACATTTGTAACAGTCTATGCTTATTCCATTCCATTTTCTGAAGTCTCTACCTCAACTGTTATTTTCTCAGGAAAGATTCTCTGTCTCCATTTATATTTTAATAATTTCTTTGCATTATCAAATGAAGTTCACTTACTCACTCAAAGGACAGAAACTGAACACAGAATTATCTGAATAGATATTGAATTTTAAATATCCAGCATGAAATATGGATATTTAATGAGTAAATAAATATTAAAGAAGCTCACGAGAGTGGTATGCAGTGAATTTAACCAGTACATTACAGAAAATTGTGATGTATCTGTGGGAAAAATAATACAGGCTGAATTAACTAAATCATTCACTGTAGAATATCGTGAGTTTTGTCTTAAAACACACAGAGGTTTGTTCTTTTTAGAAATACTGAATTATATCCTCCATTAAAGTTCTTTGCTAAGTGTGGAAATTTTTCAGTTCTCAAGCATTTAGAAAATGGAAAATCAGCTACATAAGCACCCTATTAGATAAAGTGACAAATATTGTATAAGTTTGCGTTCAGTCTTAGGTATTCATATTCTAGCAACTTTTGAAATTTCTAGAGGTATATTGGGCTTGGAAGTGTGTATTTCCCGTAAATACTAAAGTGATTGTCACTTAGTGGTTGCTTACTAATGAGTAAGGGTAATCCCTCAAGGGTTTTCTTTAAAGAGTCACATATTCAGTCTTACAGCTTGTTAATCATTCAACTAACTGCAAGACTATGAATCAGAAATTCTGTGCAGCAGTCTATCAATCCATTTTTATGTCCTTATGTCTTTATTCTGAAGAGAGAAAATGGTCAATGTGACATTGACATTCAGGCTAACACAATCTCCAGTTTTGTTTAGAATTAATTACTTACAATTAAATTGATATAGCAGAAAATCAGTCAATTTAGCATTGGAATTAGTCCATTGTATATATAAAAATATTTTTCTACATTTAAAATAATTTTATGTTCGTAGTTCTTATAATCTCACACGACATCAAAAACACATCCAGTTGCAGTTGAGAGAGGAGTGAGGAGCTGTGGGAGAACCAAGGTCAGTGAAGAAGGAGGGGGAGGAGCTGCTTCAGGTGCCAGAGCAGAGATTTCCTTGCAATTCATGGTGAAGACCATGGTAAGGCAGGACTGTCCACTGTAGCCCATGGCGGTCCATGGTGCAGCAGATATCCATCTGCAGTCCATGGATAACTAGAGAAGGTGGATGCCTGAAACAGGTTGTGTCTCTGTGAGAAGCCCATGCTGGATTATGCTCTTTACAGGATTTGTGAACCTATGGAAAGAGGAGCCCATATTGGAGCAAGTCTGTTCCTGAAGAACTGCACCCTGTGGAGAGGACCCATGCTGGAGCAGTTCATGAAGAACTACAGACCATGGGAAAGACTTATATTAGAGAAGTTTACAGAGTACTGTCTCCCATGGGAGAGACTCCACACTGGAGTAGAGGAGTCCTCCCTCTGGGGAGGAAGGTTTAACAGAGAAAATGTACAGCACACTGATCACAACACCTGTTCCGCAGCCCCCTACACCACAGATGGAAGAGACAGGAAAAATTAGGAGTAAATTTAAGACCAGTGAGAAGGGAGGGGTAGGAGGAAGATGTTTTCAGATTTAGTTTTATTTCTTACTAACTTACTCTGATTTGATTGGTAATAAACAAATTTCACTGAGTTGAGTCTGTTTTGCCTTTGACACTAACTATTTAATAATCTCTCCCTGTCCTTATATCAACCCATGAGCCTTTCATTATATCTTCTCCTCTCCTCTCCTCTCCTCTCCTCTCCTCTCCTCTCCTCTCTCCTCTCATCTCCTCTCCTCTCCTCTCCTCTCCTCTCCTCTCTCCTCTCATCTCCTCTCCTCTCTCCTCTCATCTCCTCTCCTCTCTCCTCTCTCCTCTCTCCTCTCTCCTCTCTTTCCAGATGAAGAGGGTGAGAGACAGAGTAGTTTCCATGGGCACCAGGTATCCAGCCAGGATCAAACCACCACAAGCATCCAAGAGTATATTAAGAACAACAAAAGTAGTGCAACTGGTGACTTTAAAGCCTTGCTTGCTTATCATATTATATCTATGTGAATTTTTACTACAGTGAAAATGAAAAGTGGGAACAAGGAAAAGGTCAAGTCATGTTAAACACTTGAAGTTCAGAACCACAGAAAGTTTTCCAAAAAGCCCTATGGAAGAGGGCCTTACAGTGCACAGACCTTCATTGTGTTGTATAGCTGTTGTGCAGCTGTACAGTCTGCACCCACAGTTGTATTTTTTATTTACAGTTAACAGCTTTTCTCCATGTTGATTTTATAAATCCATGTCAAAGTAAGATTGATCTAGTACAGTTACATGGTTAAATTACGTGAAAACTAAGAGAGAGGAAGTTGAGATATTTTTCTTCTGCTATTGATAAATATTTTAAATCTCTCTGGAGTATCATAAAATCATTAACAGTATTAAGAAGTTAATTACCAATAAACTGTTAACAATAACCTTCTAACATTGAGCTAGTGGGAAAATTCCTGACAGCATATGTAACTAATTTTCACCGTTCCTCAGGATTTAGAGATAAAAAGCACGTTATGTATTTGGAAGACAGAATCTTGAGAGTTTTAAGGAATGTTCCTTCACAGAGCAGTTTAGATTGTTGCTGTGTTTTTTCCCTAGGGAAATTGTTCTGTCAAATGCTGGCAAAAAGTTATGTAACTAGTCTATTAATCTAATGACCTAACAAAGCTCTTTTTATTGAAACATAAGAGGAAGTCCCACCTCTAGTCTTTCTATAATTTTTCACTTGAAATAATGCTGACTTTATAACAGCAGAAGCCCTATTAATTTGTCTAGAAAACATATTAATGGCTAAAGACAGAAGCAATATTAAGCGGTATTGAAGTAAAACAAAGTAATTCCCAAATGACAGAAATAAGAGCATGAAGAAAGACATTCTGTGCCCTTAAAATAAATTTAAATGTTTAAAGACATCAGTGTGCTTAGATTTATTTTTCAAACAGCATCATTACACTGAAGAGAGGAAAATGTCAAATGAGATGAGAATGTAGCAAAGAAATTCTTAAAAGGGAAATAATGGGTCTATAGGAGGTGACTTAGGACATGGATGTTTCTGTGTGTTTGTTGAAGAGAGAAGAGGTAGTTTACATGAATTAGGACATGCAACATTGAGAACACCTACAAGAGATTTATTTCTGGAAAAGATAAAAGGAGTCTTTCCAGTAAGAAAGTGGAAATAGTAAAATGAAAGTAATGTACTGTTACCTTTGTCCCCCCAGATCATTTTTGAGCTACTTGAGAGGGGTTTTGACCATTGAACCAGCAAGATACTCAGTCATCTGTAGGAACAGTAGAAACAATAAACCATCTGTGAGAGGTACAACTATTTCAATATGATTTTAATTGCTCTGATGATATTTTGCATGAAATGTATTTCCAAACTATTAAGAAATTAGAGACTCATTCAGATTTCAAGAATAATTTTAGGAAGTGAATTGTAAAAATGGCATTTACATACATACATATATATGTACCCACAGCCATAATCAGTATATTAAAAATGGCATCAATGTGGCACTTAGGAAAGACTTTCAAATTGCCAGTTAAACTATTTTCATGGTTGTCATACTTATTTTTATGCTCCTGTCCTATGTAGATGCAACTATTTTTATATGTGTATATATATATACATATAGACACATATTCATACACAAATGAGACTATTTTTAGTACAGATTTTCTATAAACAATGTGCTTACAGATGTATGTTCATATGTATTTTTATTTATACATATGTATTAAAATCTGTATTAAGTTGATAAAATTATGTTATTGTTTTAAGAAGGTATTTTTAACAAATACCACTATTTGGAACACTAAAACACTTGCAATTGCCCCAAAGTCTGAGTAAGTGACGTTAGAGACTTCAGTGATGTGTACATAGCTATTTACTCTGTATTATGAAAACATCTGCTTTATCTGTAACCCGAAGGTATCATTTTATAGAAGGTAGGAAGACAAAGAGTGTCTTTTCATCCTTTTTGTGCCTAATAAATCTTGGAAAATTTCTATTACAACTCGGTGTTATAATGTCAGAAAGATGATATGCTTTTAGAAAGACCTGCTAAAAACCTGTGCTGTTCCTGTTATCTCTAGTATAGGTTAATATTAATATTAAGACTTGAACACAAAAAAAGCTAAGTTGTTTACTTTAAGGAAAAAAAAAATTGCAGAAAATTTGATCGGATCAACTCCTACTGAAGAGTGTGTAAAAAGTATCTACTATAGCTATACTGAATTTGAACAACCAGAGGAAAATCCAAAGTACTGATTAAATCACTATTTTTTTTTCCTAGGAGGAATGCAGTATCCAGTGTACTTTGCTATGTTGCTACCATTTAGAATCATAGAATCATAGAACAACCAGGTTGGAAGGGACCCATCGGATCTTCTAGTCCAACCATTCCAATCAAACACTAGACCAAGTCCCTCAAGACCTCATCCACCTGTGCCTTAAAGACCTCCAGGGAAGGTGAATCAACCTTCAATTTGACATTCTGTCCTGGATAAATTATGCTTTTCCCTATTCACTGTGTTAGCCAAAGTATTGAAAAAATTGTCTTTGCCTCCAATTTCAAGAACAATTATACAAATCTACAAGTAAAATGTTGTTAGAGGTCTCATAGAGATGACTTGACAAATCATTTTGTGACCTTTAACTAAAAATATTTAGAGGTTTATATAGTCATAAAGTATGCTAGGATTAATGGGCTACAAGATTACTCTGTCTTCAGATTTGCCACAGATTTGATTCAGAGGATGGCAGAGGCAAGCATGATGATTCCCTTGTCTTGCTTTGATAGGTTTGGTCACCCAGACCTGCTCTGGTGCTCTACACTAATTCCACCTTTATTTGAAGTTTGATTTGTCCTACAGTTCATTTGTCTGAGCACTTTCACTGCCTCAAAGGGTTGGACAGTGTGCTGCCTTCACAATATCTGCTATAATGTTAGACTGACACAGTTAACCAGAAAGAGATCAAGTGATATGCAGATAGTCTCTCAAACCATTTTCTGCCGTGTAGGACATTTTTGCAGGCAGCACAAATTGATGTTATAGTCCTCAATCTGGGTTCATTCATTTTAGTTTTTGCACTGATTTTCCTCCATATGGTCTCTCTTCTAAGCATAGTGGAAAATATGGAATGCTCCACATGGTTCATTAACTGGGTACCATAAAGTCAGGTTTCTTACTGAATCTATTACCATTACCAATATTATATTTTTGTGTTCCATAGCAGTTTATTGCTGTAGTGGAATTTTTTTCACATAGGTTTTTATCCAGGAGGAGAATTAGAATTCTAAATATTTGTTTATTCACAGAATCACAGAATCACAGAACAACCAGGTTGGAATGGACCCATAGGATCTTCTAGTCCAACCATTCCTATCTAACACTAAACCAAGTCCCTCAAGACCTCATCCACCCGTGCCTTAAACAGTTCCAGGGAAGGTGAATCAACCACCTCCCTGGGCAACCCATTCCAATGCCCAATGACCCTCTGCGTGAAAAACCTCCTCCTAATCTCCAGCCTAAACCTACCCTGGCGGAGCTTGAGGCCATTCCCTCTCGTCCTGTCCCCTGGCACTTGGGAGAAGAGGCCAGCTCCCTCCTCTCCACAACCACCTTTCAGGTACTTGTAGAGAGTAATGAGGTCTCCTCTCAGCCTCCTCTTCTCCAGGCTAAACAACCCCAGCTCTCTCAGTCGCTCCTCATAGGGTCTGTTCTCCAGCCCCTTCACCAGCCTCGTTGCTCTTCTCTGGACTTGCTCCAGAGCCTCAACATCCTTCTTGTGGTAAGGGGCCCAGAACTGGACACAGTATTCAAGGAGCGGCCTCACCAGTGCTGAAAACAGAGGGAGGATCACCTCCCTGGACCTGCTGGTCACACCGTTTCTGATACAAGCCAAGATGCCGTTGGCCTTCTTGGCCACCTGGGCACACTGCTGCCTCATGTTCAGTCGGCTGTCGACCAACAGCCCCAGGTCCCTCTCCTCCTGGCAGTTTTCCAGCCAGGCTTCTCCCAGTCTGTAGCTCTGCATAGGGTTGTTGTGCCCCAAGTGCAGGACCCGGCATTTGGCCATGTTAAACCTCATGCCGTTGGACACTGCCCAGCGGTCCAGCCTGTTTATGCCCCTTTGCAGAACCTCCCTACCCTCCAGCAGATCGACACTTGCACACAGCTTTGTGTCATCTGCAAACTTGCTAAGGGTACACTCAATGCCCTCATCCAGGTCATTGATGAAGACATTGAACAGGACTGGACCTAGCACTGAGCCCTGGGGAACACCACTTGTCACTGGCCTCCAACTGGACTTGACACCATTTACCACCACTCTCTGGGCCCGGCCATCCAGCCAGTTTTCTACCCAGGAGAGTGTGCGCCTGTCCAGGCCAGAGGCTGACAGTTTCCGTATCAGAATGCTGTGAGAAACTGTGTCAAAGGCTTTACTGAAGTCCAGAAAGACGACATCCACAACCTTTCCCTCATCCAGCAGCAGACTGACTTTGTCATAGAAGGTGATCAGGTTGGTTTGGCAGGACCTGCCTCTGGTAAACCCATGTTGACTGGGCCTGATCACCCGGTTCTCTTGTAAGTGCTTGTAAGTGAATTCATGGGCATTCTTTCCAAAATAAGGCAGCTGCAGGATTTCACCTTCCATAAACATCTCTGTGATAATCTTTGGGTCAAATTGTGACAAATGCACATCCTTAAAGAAACATTTCTCTTTACTGGATTTTCTGTTTACAACAAGAAGAGATGCAAGAGTTTCTCAGTTTGAAAGCTGGTTCCATTTTTCATTTTGTAATTTCAAAATTTAGATATCAGCTGAAAGTTAAAAATTCTGTTCAGCAAAATATATGATTCTTCAGATTATTTTATTTGTTAAAACTTTACAATGTGTTATGATTTAATCCCAGCCAACAACTAAACAACACACAGCTGCTTGCTCACTTCCTCTTGTTGGGATGGGGGAGAGAATTGAAAAGCAAAAGTGAGAAAACTTGTCAGTTCAAGTAAAGACATTTGAACTGGGAAAGCAAAAGCTACACACACAAGTAAAGCAAACCAAGGAATTAATTCAATACTTCCCATTGGCCGGCAGGTGATCAGGAGTCCACCATGCATAATAGTTAATCCAGAAGACAAATGCTCTCACTTCAAACATGCTCTTCTTCCTTCTTTTCCCCATAGATTTATACACTGAGCATGACGTCATATGATATGGAATATTTCTTTGGTCAGCTGGGGTCAGCTATTCCAGCTGTGTCCCCTCCCAGCTTCTTGTGCATCTCAGGCTACTCACAGGTGGGGTGGTATAAGAAGCAGAAAAGGACTCGGCTCTGTTTGCATTGCTCAGCAACAGTGGAAAAGTATTATCAACAGCATTTCTGGTAAAAAATCCCAAACACAGCCCCATATAACTATCTGTAAAAAAAAAAATTAACCTTATCCCAGAAAAAACCTGCACAACATAGCTTCTTACTATAATTTTGAAGATTACCTCAGTTTTCTTTGATCCCATCCTCTTTTCTGATACATTGTAGAATCACTGCAAAGCCATTGCAATAGTAGTCATAAAAAATCTGGTGACAGACTGCTATGACAAAAACCAAATAGGTTTGACTGAAAGTTTTTTATTGACTTTCTTTGTAAAAAAAGAAAAGTATATGTATAAAATATCAAACTGTATGATTTAAAAATCTCTCCGTTCTCAAATGAACAGAAAATTAAACACAGAATAAGATTAATAATAAAGATAGTGTTTAGGCCTATGACTGTGAACCCTTCCTGTCCCCCACCCCTGACCTTACTTTTTGTAGTAAATCTGCACAAATGATCACCACTAGCGGTGGTCCTGATCAATATGTGTGGTCAAAGTGACTTTAGGGGAGACAAATAACAACATAATAGCCATAGGCTAATATATGGTAATGTGCTCACCTAATCACAGTGCTGGCCAGTGTTCCACTCAAGCCAAATTTGGAAGAAACTAACATCTGCAGTCAGTACACTAACGTAACTATGAGTCAATCAACTTACCCCATAAATAATGAGAAACCCAAGAGCCTTTTGAGTTCCCTTACATGTCAGTGGGCTGCATGCCACAATCTCCCCTTGAACAGAGATACCTCTCAGGGTTAGTCTTCAAACTTGAAAGAGTCCTTGTGGCATTAGATAGTCAGTAATCAAATTGTGAATAAGTGCACTGAAACCTTGTAAACTTAGCTAAGTGATAGAAAAGATTGATTGAGCATATAGAATCCTTTAGACATCAACTGTTGACCAAGTCTGAGACGAAGTTTGGATCCAGCTGCACCTGGACTCTAACAGTCTTCTCGAGTAAATATTTGACAGAAACATTTGGAAATTAGGGGTCATTGAATCAGACATTGCAAGGATTTCTTGTTGTTAGAGAATTTCTTGTCTGCACAGGAAAAATGAGGACAATAGAACACCAGATGAAGAAAAAGTATTTCCAGATGTTATTCAAAGTCACATGTGTCAGTTTGCTAAGATGTAATGAAAAATAAGTGGAAAAATGTCAGATATTTTTTCAGCAAATGATCTGGCTTGTTGGAAACTAGAAAATAAATACTGAGCTCCTGATAGTTTAGGCAGAAAGCTTTACAAGCCAGAAAGGATATACATAGTTTATGGTGATGTGAGGATACCTGAAAAAGGATTTAAATTTTACGTTTTATACAAACAATTTTTAATAATATATTTTCTGTGTGAAAGTCGTGTTGCAAAAATTTACACTTATGTGCACATGCAACCTCCACTCGAATCCTGAAGGTACACTTAAGAGGACATTGGAGACTTTCTAGGCTGTTAATACTTCTTTTTCACATTGAATAGGAATAACTATCAAGAGCTCAAGGAAAATTAAAATTGACACAAAGCTTTACCTGCCTGCAAGAAAAAATAATTTTAAATTAATATGGAGGTCAGTAGAAAATTATTAATTTTATGCTCCAGTTACTTTTATTATTCAAATATAGTACCCATGCCACTATAGCTACATACAAAGGTAAAAAAAAAAAAAATCAATTTTTCTTCCAAAGCTGTTTGACTGGTTTTAACCTCAATCTTTGTTTTACACAGAAATTAAAATTCAGTGTTCTTGTTATCCACAGTTTAGATTTTTTCACTTATACATTACTATGCACAGTGATTTTAACTGCAAGGCTTCAATAGACAATTGAGAGATTTACATTTTTTATCACTCATTGCTCACATGCACATCGCATGCTTAAGTCTAAGTGGTTTACACAAAAGAGCTAAAATAACACATTACCCAAAAGGCAAAGAAGACCATTTCCTTCGGAGTGAATATATGAGTGGCTGGTCTAGGACGGGATGATCTTTGAGTACCTACAGTTTGCACTGGCTTTGTGCTGTGACACATGTGTGATGATGATATACAGCCCCTCAAGTGATGATGTTAAGAGGGTTTCCTTTGATTCATTACTGTCATAGAAGGTGTTCAGAAAAGAGGAGAACATGCTTGGACAAAGGTACTATGGGAGAAGATCTGCACTCAGGATATATAGCCTGCAAATTAAGAGACAGTAATTAACCCAGGAGAGAAACACAGAAGGGGCTTGTGTTAAAATGAATAAAATTAAACAGAATATTTTATTATATTATCCCTCAGCATTCATTACTATGATATGATCATCCAGATTCTAGAGATGTTTTGATTCATTACCAAAAGGAATAAAAAACCTCGCTACAGATAATCTTATTAAAATCATAAGTGGCAAAAATATATCACCTGGTAATATATATCCAATGTGCAACTCTCTTTATTTTTGAAAACCCTGCAGTTTGTGGACTGAGAAAGTCATCTGCAAACTAAATATATTTAAAATATTAAAAATTATTCTGCTGTAATAACCACACTCAGCACAAGATAAAATGTTATAGGCTATTATTTTATCTACTTTTTCTTTGGCAGAAAATTATTGCCATTGCCAATGCACAGTAAATATTCAAAACAGCTCAGCATTAGAATACAATAATATTACATGATAATCCTCAAAGAATTGTGAAACAACATCAAATTGCAGAATGTTAAACCCATTAAGTGATAGATTTGGTAAATACAAAAAAGCTTTTTATCATAATATTTCTGATAATCATAGTTTCTGGCAAAATAAGTGCAAATTTGACCTTTAAAAATACACACTGATTACTGGGTTTCTTAGTTTATTTTGGTGATATTCAGAAGCCACAGGTTGTTTAGCCTGGAGAAGAGGAGGCTGAGAGGAGACCTCATTGGCCTCTACAACTGCCTGAAAGGAGGTTGTAAAGAGGAGGGAGCTGGCCTCTTCTCCCAAGTGACAAAGGACAGGACAAGAGAGAAAAGCCTCAAGCTCCGCCAGGGGAGATTTAGGCTAGACATTAGGAGGAAGTTTTTCACACAGAGGGTCATTGGGCATTGGAACAGGCTGCCCAGGGAGGTGGTTGATTCACCTTCCCTGGAGGTGTTTAAGGCACGGGTAGACGAGGTCCTGAGGGACATGGTTTAGTGTTTGATAGGAATGGTTGGACTCGATGATCTGATGGGTCTCTTCCAACCTGGTGATTCTATGATTCTATATTATTATTGCTCTTCACTTCCTTGACGATTTAGTTCAGTAAGCCAGCACACTTATTGCTGTGACAATCTGCCACTGCTTTAAAACATGTAGCAACATGATGCAGTATAATTAATAGATCTCTTAAACAGGCAACTGCAGTAAAATATCAGTTGGGAAAAAATCAGTTGCACAAATATTTCTTGAACCACACTTACAAGGCTTAAGCTATCTTGAACTGACAAGAAGAGCAGCTTCCAAATACCAGAATAGCCCGTGCTGTCTGCCAGTCATGGAAAGGTCAACCCCAATGGGCAAAGGCAAGTCTTTAGCTATTTTTACTGCACTGACGGACTGCAGAGGCAGAGAAATCCTTCAGCTACCAAGATCTTGGTTTTATTAGGATGTTCTCATGCTTTCTAAGCTGTTACTCAGAGATTAGACACTGAATCTGGAGCAAGAATCATCAAAGTGAAGTCCAAAAATATCCCTTGTTGCCTGACAATATTCTGTAAAGATTAAAAAGGTCACTCATTTGTTCTGTATTTCATGTGATTGTTACTGCTTTTATCTCTTCCTGATAGTCAGATTTGTAAAGGACATGCACTGCTTCTCCTTTGGTTTTGCTGTGATCAGTGTGTTGCTTTTCTAGCTTGCATTATTGCATATGTTGCATTTCATATATTCCCTTCTAGGGAACAGAGTCATTTCACACTGGATAATACAGACACAAAAATATAAGGAAGAATTTGCAAGCACAACTTTGATTTCACTATTTCTCTTACAAATCTAACTCTTCCACAAGGGAAACAGAGTTATAAAATATGAAGGTTTCAAGTAGAACATGATATATAAATGACAAAAGCAAGACAAAGAAAAGCAACTAAAGAAATGGGATGCACAAAAGTAAGAGAATGATACTATTGGAAAGCAAAGAGTTTTCCACTTGCTCAATTTATCCCAGATCTACCTTTCTGGTAGCATGTCTCAATTTTTTAACAAAGAATGAGGAAGAAAATTTCTGTACACTCAAGAAATCTCCTCCACACTATGAAAAATCAAACCATCTCAAGGGTTTTGCCTTTCTTTTTAAGTTTAGTAGATCACGCTGTGAAATTGTTCTGTTAGAATCAAAACCAGATTTTGCTCTGTAACCTGTACAAAGTTGAATCACACCCCTGGAAACGTGCCAAACTACCTGAAAATAATTTGAACAATCAGTGATCCATGTTGCGTGACCTTTACCTCCTCCTGCTTCTTTTGTTCATGGCTTGCATTTTTTTATTTGATTGGATGGTTGCTGCTTGAATGAGGAAGGATGACTAATTGTTTAAAAGTATTTTGAACATCTTTTGAAGCGCTCTGTTGTGGTAAGTTATATCAATGTTGCAGTGCTTCACTTTATCTATTCTTCTATTATGCTAGTGACAGGTGATCTGAATGGGCTATGTGTTCAGTGTAGTGTGAAGGGTATTTGATGCACAGCTTCTGTTAATAATAAAACATAAGCATAGTTAATTTCCTGTACTTTGATAATGTTCATATTCTGCAATTTTCTTACTTTGCAAATATTGGCTCTTAATACATGCAAGAGCCATGGGAGGAAGTTTTGCCATTCTGTATCACTGAAACCCTGTAAATTCAGATTTCCATTTCTAATAAATCTGGCCTGATTTTGAAAGATTTTCAACCAAAGTTTGAGTATAAATATATGAATTCCCTCCATATTTGGATTCTACACAGCCCTCTGAGCTCCACATATTTCAAACTTAATACTTTCTACATGAAGGATAACTGAGGGCGAAATAAATAATTGCTCTCTTTTTCCTGATATTGGTCTGCTTGTAGAGTGGGCAAGTGTTCATAACCCCAAAAACACATCTCTCTTTTTCAGAAATGGCTACAGATTGCTATTGCTTTGAAAGATTTTTTTTTTTTAATCTTAACAGGAGAGTGTCAGGAGAGGAGTAGTGGTAAACAAAAAAAAAGAAAAAGAATTGGAAATCTTTATGTAAGACATGAAACGTTTGCTTGTAAAACCCAGGCTGGTGAATCACAGCAGATCACTAAAAATTGTAATCATGTACCACCCCCCACTGTATTGTCAGTACACATTCATAGCATGAATATTCTTAAAGGAAACAAAATTCCAAAGCTATTCTCAAAAGTAAGCAATTCTTTTTGAGTAAAATTAGGCATTTATAAAGGATCCCTCATAAACTGATGAGCACCACAAGTATCCAGTTGGATGTAAAGTATGAAAGCATAATTCTGCAACAGATTGTAAGAAGAGGCATATGGGATCATGTCAAAGATATAGGATTAGTAGTTTCTTAAAATCTTAGCCTAATTGGTACTTTAATAGTATTCATAGTAATATCAATAAATATTAAATGTTGGGGGTTTTCTGCTGAATGTTATAAAACACATGCAAAATTTACAATTCAATGGTTGGTATGCTTGATCATTTTTGAATTGGCATGTGAAAGTATTGGCTATAGACACATTTTCAGCTCCTTATTAATTGAAGTGGTAAAGAAAGGACATAGTTTACAAACTGCAGATTGCCCAGTTGAAGAATTAGTCAGAGCACCTCCCAGCTGATCAAATGGTTCTAGAGTAGTACAATGGAGAACTGAGCTCCTCTTTTTTTCATTTGTTTTAAGCATTTGTTACTTCAGTTCTCCACTGAGTTTCTGAAAACCTGCAGTCCCTACTCTAGTGGATAAGATACACTAACTTTGCTTTTAGCTCACTGATTGAATCATTACTTGTACCTTATCTACAGAGTGAAGGAAGGGATAGGTCTGAAACCTGTCCTGCAGAACGTTAGTGGGTGTTTGTGGGTGGGTGGTTTCTATATTTCTGATTCCATATTTGCCTACCTTTTGTCAAACCTAAACTGTAAATTACACAGAGACAAGGTCCAGTTTATGACAGTGAATATAAAACCTCTAATTAAATGGAGTTTTTTTCCAAGTAGCAGCCACCATTCCAATGTCATCTGCCAAATGTATGAAAGTGAATTGAATTAATCTGGAAGTCTTTTAAGGATGTGTATTGAACACCACTTAGGAGAGGACTTTTCTATTTGACTGTAAGTGTAGGTTCTTCACTGTTAT
Source organism: Coccyzus lansbergi (assembly GCA_033558105.1). Taxonomy (NCBI): domain Eukaryota; kingdom Metazoa; phylum Chordata; class Aves; order Cuculiformes; family Coccyzidae; genus Coccyzus; species Coccyzus lansbergi. The sequence continues at coordinate 4,015,640 of JAUMJK010000305.1, read as the reverse complement.
TGCATAATACACAACAAAATTTAAACCCATACCTCTGAAGTGTAACTTTTTGAGAGCTCTCTTTCTAGTTTCATCAGTCTGACCTACCCGGCCAGTTGGGTACAAAGGTTGAGGAATTTATACCTCAGAGACTTTCCTGGATGACAGGAAAACAGGGAAGGAAATTTCAAAGACAGACCACAAAACACTTCTGCTTTGATACAAGATCTCTCTAGGTACTACCACCAGTGTGAATGCAGCACGTGACAGGGTGGGACCATTTCAGTCCAGTAAAAGAGACGTGCAGAAATAAAATCAATTACAGAAAATGATGTGAGACTATGGTATTTGATCTGGCAAGTTGCTGGCAAAGACAAATACCGAGAAGCTTAGTCTCTCACTGCCTGGTTATATCTAAGAGGTATAAGCTAGTAAAAGAGTATGGACTCAGATGGTGTGGAGGAAAGTCATGGAATGAAAAAGTATATGGTCAATAAAAGTAGGTTCAAGGTTTTGCTTCATCAGGTTTAAAAAGGTGCCCTTCAAGGGGGATTTGCCTTTCTTGCCTCTTTCCTGTTGCCCTTTACACTCAGAAAAAGCACAGGTGATGATGTTTTTAGCAGAAGTAGTCCAGCAGATTCCTCCTAGCTGTCAAAATTCATACTGCCTCTTTGTGCGAGATACTTAAGTTGATACCAATTTTAGCAGCAGTATGTGGGTGTTAAAAAAATGAGGAGTGATTCTTGGTATGAGCAAGGTGGGGCTGTCAATGTCAGATGATTCGAATAATCACACTTGGTAGAGAGTGAATAGTAATCAGACAAATTATTTAGGAGAGAAATAATTACTGAGAGAACTGATTAAGGGAAAGGATGTCAGCACTCATGAGAAGTATTGTGAGAAGTAAGCTACTACAAGATGCCCGAACAGCTATAAAAATTGTGGGTCTCCTCTAACTTCAAAAAACACTGATAGGGCACAGTGCAGCACAAAGTAAATGTTTGGGAAGACTGCAAGTTGAGCAAGACTAAAAAGCAAAGGGGCAAATGATAACAGAGAGCTTTCTGAGGCAGAACAATAAGTGAGAAACAAGCAGCAAGTGAGGCTGGACATGGAGACAAACAGCAACACACAGGCAGATGGGAGCAAAGTGGGTAACGGAAGAAACAACCCATCTCAGTGCAGAAGAAATGAGATTGTCCTGCTGAAAGAGCTTGAGATTCTTCTTGAAGGATTAAGAGTTTGGAGAAAAGAAGGCATTTAGCTCAGGCAAGTTCAGGCTGTAGAGGTGGTGTTGCTAACTGCAAAGGTCTGTAGAGTCTCCATATTGCCTAATCAGTTGTTTCCAAGATGGCTTAAGGAAAAATAATACCTAATGTATGTGGCGAGAAATGAAAAAAATGACGCATTTTTAATTTATACATTTGACTTCAACTTTATTCCCTAGATAAATATTCAGGAATTCTGTTGTATCACTGCAGATCAGAGGAAAAAAAGTGCATTAATTTTTCTAATAATATATTTTTGGAGTATAATCCCATCATAAAGGGGATGGTAGAACTTTATTGTCATAAAAGTCCTTTGAAAATTGATGTCACTTTGCTAACTGTTACTTTACCATTTTTTTACCTCTCTTGTGCATAGCATGTCTCAGTAATTCTATTCCCCCTTTAGACCTCCCTATATAGAATCAAGTATGCTTGTCTCCCTTGTGCACTATTATTATACTGTTGGGGACTGTTATCATATTTAGCTTATAGCTAAATTGCAACAAATATCAATAGGATTTCATGTTATATTGTCTTAAAGGCCAAATGAGTTTATCATGATTAATACATTCATATGGAAATCTGAAGAAATTGGTAGTAATTTGTCATTTATTAAAAAATCTTGTCAAATTTTACTTTGTGCTTTCTTTCTTATTGTTTTTGTTATGTGGTGTGCTTTTTTTTTAATAGGAAAATTTTGGTTTTAGTGTTGGTGGTTTACATTATTATAGCCAACTCAGTTTTGAGGAATATTGTTCAAAACTTATTGCCCTGTTGTACAGGAATGGGTTGAGGAAGACCAAGGCACAGCTGCAGTAAAACTTGACAAGGGATGCAAAGAATAAGAATGAGTTTCTACAGGTATGTCAGCCAGAAAATGAAGGTCATAAAAACATACCCCCCGCAGTGAACACAACTGGTGTTTCGGTACCAGTAGAAGGCTGATGTAGTCAATAATTTTTTGCCTCAACCTTCTCTGGCAACCTCAATTCTCATATATCTCAAATGGATTGCTTACAAGGCAGGGACAGGGGAAGGAAATTCCATCCTCAAAATATGTAAGTCTATGGGACCTGATGAGGGGCATCCCAGAGTCCTGAAGGACATTTAAAAAGTCATGCCAGTCAGGGGAAATCCCTGGTGACTGGAACATTGTACCCACTTTTAAAAAGGGTAGAAAGATTTGTCAGCCTCATCTCTGTGCCTGAGAAGATCGTGTAGCAGATCCTCCTAAAAGTTATAATAAGGCACATGGAGGACAGGGGGGTGATCCAAGACAGCCAGCGTAGCTTCACTAAGGGCAAGACCTGCCTAACCAAACTAGAGGTCTTCTAGATGGAATGACAACATCAGTGGGCAAGGGAAGAGCTGTGGATGTCATCTATCTGTACTTCTGTAAAGCCTCTGACACGGTGTCCCACAAGATCCTTCTCTCTAAATTGGAGAGATATGTATTTTATGGGTGGGCTGTTGTGGTATAATGGAGTGACTAGGCCTTGTGGATGGCAAATACTGTACTTTGTGAAAGGGATTGGTTTGCAAAAGTGCACAGTTCTACTTGAACCATGAACAACCTTTGCTTGCAAAACTGACAAATCAGGTTGTGTTCTCTTAAATCAGTTGAGTGACACCTAGGATGAGACGGAGGCCTGATATTGCTTCAGCCAACAGAAACAGGGTGTATCCTTGGGCTGCATCAAAAGGAGCATGGCCAGCAGGCCAAGGGAATTTATTCAGCCTGGAGTACTGTGCCCAGCTCTTTTCTCTTAAATGCAAGAAAGACATGAAACTGTTGGAATACATTCAGAGGAGGGATACAAGAACAGTCAAAAAGGTGGAACACCTTTAATGAGGAAAGGCTGAGAGAGTTGATTTTCATCCTGGAGAAGAGGAGGCTTGGTGGAGACCTTATTGCAGCCTTTCAACTCATAAAGGAGGCCTATAAGAGAGCCGGACACAAACTTTATAGCAGAGCCTGTTGAGATAGGATAATGGGTAGTGGTTTTAAAATAAAGAAGGGCATACTTAGAGTAGATATAAAGAGGAAACTTTTTCCAATGAGAGTGGTAAAACACTGGAACTTATTGCCCAGAGAGGTGGTAGATGCCTCATCCTTGGAAACATTCAAGTTTAGGTTGTGTGAGGCTCTCAGCAACCTCATCTAGTTGAAGATGACCCTGCTCACTGTGGGGTATTCAGGCCAAATGATCTTTAAAGGTCTCTTCCAACCCAAACCATTCTGTGATTCTGTGATTCTATGAAAGTAATGAAGATGGAGCATTTCAAAATGAACAATACTGAAATCAAGCAAGCATTCAACAGTATTTTTTTTCAGAATTGGTACTCCAATTAAAAAACTATGTTCGTGTTCCTCTTCCATTGATATAAGTCAGGAATAGCTTATTTAAAGTCTTTATATATATATCTATATAAATATATAGAGAGATATATATTATATATATACACAATGACCATTTATTACAACCTCTATGAAGGTTTTAATTTTACTCTCCATTAATTAGTTCTGAATACTGATGTGTTAATATTTTTCTAAAATGTACTGCTTTTATAATAGCTTATAGTGAAAAATACCGTACAAATTTTGAAACATCTCAGCTTTATTTGTATGAATGAGAATTTTTCATTTTATTTTTGACAATTCAGGTAAGCACTTTCGTTATTTTCTCTATGATTTTTGTAGTACATGCTATGCAAGAAAATCACATCAAATCTCCAATTCGGAGGAGGAAAAAAAGATTAAAAAAAAAGGTCTTTTCTTGGGGTGTATAACTATAAAGGGAGAGATTTCCCTTCCCTGCTCAGGTCTGTGTCTTTTATGCCATACCTCCTATCTGAGCTAATCAATCCCCTCCCATCCTTCCTGCCAAACCTCTTCACTCTGTGGAACATAGATTCACATGATAGTGTTTTGCACTGGACTCTAAATAGTACTTGTTTATTTGACTTGCAGTGGACTCTTGTTTATGTTGGATCTATTCTGTTATAGTACACTCACTGGTACTAGAAGAAAAGAGATAGTTGTTTCTGTCAAAGCTGAAAATTAGTTTCCATAGCAAAGTTTTAATTGTGTCTTAGAAAAATGTTGTCATGTGATTAGTCCCCTGACAATTACCAGGATTATCCAAATGCTTTGCAAGTCTTGGGACTCATCACAAGAAAATAATTAGTCCTTAATTAACCTTTATGTATAATAGTCAATATACATACATGTACCAGTAGTATAATTTTTTGTAAATAATGTGCTATGTTATCTGTATTTTGGGATCACAAAGATATCTAGCCTCCTGATCTACTGTTGTGTAAGTGTGAGCCACTATGCCCTCATCTAATGGAACAGAGAGTGGCAAAGTAAATATTACATTTAGATTGCTTGTATTGAGTAAAGAACAATGTATTTGGATGTAAAAGGGTGAGAAGGAAAAAGGTAGTGGAGAAGCAACAGATGAGAATAATTAAGGAAAATAAGAATTGGGGACTGGCAGAGAGAGACATTTTTATTTATTTTTAAACTTGCTACCAAGAAGCAACTTGAGGATGGAATAATTAAGCAGTGTATTAATGAAGAAGAAAAAACAGCTAAAGGAACAGAGCAAACAAGATGAAAAAGAAGTTATGTTTAGAAATTTGAGGAGGTAGTTATTCTAACAAAGACTGTAATAGAAATTCTAGTATAGTGAGTAACAAAATAAACAACTGTGTGTAATGTATGGACATATTTTCCAAAGCACTTTGTATCCTTGAGATCTGATTTCTAAAGGAGTTAAAACTGCTTATTACATTACTCATTGAATACAAGGCAAGATCTTGGTTGAACTTTCTGTTTCACACACTACTTCAAGCAGAATACATAGTTGCTCTTCAACTTCTGTCTCACCTTTGCACCATCACAGCTACATCTGATGGAAGACCCATCCTTTCAGGTGTTCAAGGCCAGGTTAGATGGGGTTTTGAACAACATGATCTAGTGTAGAGTATCCCTGCCCATGGCAGGGGGGGTTGGAACTAGATGATCTTTAAGATCCCTTCCAATCCAAACTGTCCTATGATTCTATGGTTCTAAGATTCTGTGTAACCAAGCTGGATCCCTATAAAGGACATCTAGTGCAAAACCCTAGAAAGCCTGGACCATGCTTCTAAATATACCTGTGAAAGTAAGAGTTTTTTTGAAATGGAGCTCTTTTGGAAACCTAATATATTTTTATTTACTATTCAAAAACATTTAATATAGAGACTATACCTATCAGGTTTGCATCTGTTTGAAACATCACACCAAAGCATGTTTTATGAGGGAGATGATTGATGTAGTAAAAATTGAAATTGAGAAACAGCCTGTCTAAATCCTTGGTCCAAAAAGATTAACAATTATAAATGAGTTTTAAAATAGCACCAATAGTATCCAGCTTACTTGAAGAGTTCTGTCTTTCTTTCTGGATTGAAGAAAGACTAATTGTGTATCACATACAAGAGATTGCCCTGTACAAGACAAATGGAAGGCACTGCTAATTTTGAGACTAAACTGATATATCAGATTAACATGTTATATTGTAATGTATTCTTTGCCTACAAAATTCTCTTCTTTGAAAAAAACCACAGATTGAGACAGACTTATTTCCAACTTAAACAAAAATATATAAATAAGGGTGTTGCATAGACAACTGTTTGTTCTAGTCTATGAAAGGAAAAATTTATTGTAAAAGATGGTAGAATATATTTATTTCATGAAATAAAAATAAGAAAATTTTTCTCAGAATTTATTCTTTGCTATTGCATATAGACAGTACCTTTGGCTAAACAGGATGCTCATTATGTAAGTTTTGGCCAAGTGAAATTCCCCAATGTATGTACTTAATTTCTCTTTCAGATAGAAGAAAACATGCTTATTAATTGTAATAACTTTGTAGTTCCTAAAGGCTGTCATGTCAGTTTGGATGGACAGTTGGCTGTAGACACTGCAGCTTTGATGCACTTCTTACCTTGCCAAGCATGAAAACTGCATGTAATGAGTTCTACAAAATGAAATATTGCCTGACAGAAACCTGCCTTATATGCTACAGAAACCTAGTATAAAGCCACCTTGAAAAAAAAAAAACTGTATCATTCTTAGGACCCTTCAAATTAGTGGAGTGATGCAGCTTTATTATCAGACATTGTTCAGTTCATCATAAATGTCTCACTGTCACTGAGCCTCATGTGTGAAAGGGACTATTTGTAAGCATACTATATTCCAATATAATTCACACAAAAACTTTCTTGGTAGTTAAGATTCAAGTACTGTTACATCTCTAGGGATTTTTGTATTACTATGTAATGTTTGAGCCAAATGATTTTAAATGGCTAGTTTAAAATGGTGACATGGCTTAAGAAGAGGAGAGGAAAGGAACCTTTAAAAAGGAAGAAATAAGATCAATTTAGAGACTCAATTTATTGCTGAGTGACCACCTCAAATTGATCTGAAAAAAAAATAGAAAGAGGATCTTCATAACTTTTCAGCCGATGGCAGTATGTCTTTTAAAGTTAACATTAAAAACCTGTTCGGTGGCCACAAATATAAGCCAGGAGAATGTAGTTTGCAATAAAATAGTGTTGTTGCACAGAGACTTGAATTTGACAATGCCAAATTTTTTTGTGATGCTTTCAATTTTTGGAGGGAACTATTCACTCTGTTCCTTACAGCATCTTCTGTACCCAAGAACATTCATGGACATTTCTACACAGAGGACCTAAACAGAAGATATTCATAGCAGTGAGTTGGAGTCCAAAAGTCCACCCCCTCCACACCAGCTGTACTACCTAGCTGCATAACTTCCTCACAGAGATCAAAAAAACTCTTTGCATGACATCCTGGGAGAAGGAAGGAGAAGACTTTGCTCCTACCTCTGACAGCCTTTAGGACATGAAGGTATACAGTATGGATGACTCACATGCAGCAAAGCTTTCATTTGGGGTGTCTGAAGTCTGTAATATTATTCAGAAATTAATTTACTGGTATCCCATTTCAGCAGTACTCCCTTCTCCTTCTATTTAGCTAGGATGAATAATTGATAATGAGATAGCATAGTCACCACTAGAGAGAGCTCTGATACTAAAATTGTTGTCAAGCCCTGTCAAGATATTGCAGAGTTCAGAGGTTGTTGCTTGAATGGATGGAGTGTCAAAAAGGGAAGAACAATACAAAAAAGAAGGAACTGTAGTGTGTTAGGGAGGATTTTAAATTTAATGTTCTCAGACTGCAATTGGTCTACAGAAAGGGGAAAGAGTATTTTTCTAGCTTGGACTCTTTCCACTTTAATTCAGCAGGTTTTTGACACTCCACTTGCGATACTTATTGCTGCTCAACTGCTCTACTTCATGGTTTATGACTTGATATTGCCTTCAGGAGAATATAGGATGAAAATAGAATACTGGAATTTAGGAGAATAAGTGATTTATGAATCATGCCATTTACTGGTGGTTCATACTTCAGTAAAAGTTTATGCAATTTTCAGAAGTAACTTGATATATCAATGTATTTTTGGCTATTTAAATGAGAAGTATCTATGAATAGGGAAAGTATCTGTATTCGCTTTTCATGGACAGTATAAAATAAACATACCAGAGATACCTACACTGTCCAGAAATGTTTATGCCTTTATTATCGTAGCTCAATGCATCTTTACTGAATGGGAGATACGAATCATGTCAAGACAGAGCCAGGAAATGCTCGAATAGTTAAGGCTAAGTAGGTAGTTTCATTGTTTTTATAAATATTGCAGGAAAGGTACCAAAACAGCAAACAGTATTTCAAAGCCATACTCAGTGTCCATTCAGTCCATGTACTTCTGAAGAATGTCGTCCCTCAACTTGGGATCAATACCATAACAACTAGGAACATGATTATAGTTTTAGAATAAAACTCAACTTTTATTCATTCTTATTTAGTTGAGACGTTTTTATATGAAAGACCACTGATCTTCTTCATGAACTTCCTTCTCTGGTATTCTGAGAACTGACAGTACCCTTCTACTTCCATCAAAAGTGGACAGACACATCAGTATCCTTACCACACAGCTAGATGTTTTTCCGTCCTCTTATCTAGCAGTTATCTATAAATACAGGCACGCTACCCATCACCGATTTCAACCTCAGTCAAATGTAATGTTTGTTGAACAAAAATTTAGTTGTCTCTGTACCAGAACTTTTAACAGATCATAAATTTGGGCTGTTTCTGAATATTTCTGTTTTCACCTTTTATGTGATTGTGTGAGGACTGAATTTGTCTTTCTTTTCAACCTTAGAACTACTACCTTTATCGATTGTCTCTCTTTTTATGTGGAGACTTAGGTACTACAGGTTTTTACTTATGTGCAAATATCACATTAACTTCAGACTCCAACAAATCTGGAGGATAAAGTTTTAATGAATGTTATAGAACTTGTCCTTTTCAATAAATTCCACCAGAGATATCAAAAGTATTTCTACTGGCAAAACAAGTAGTGGATGTTACAAGTGGCTATCATGATTCTTAGTGGAAAATGTAAACTCATTTTGGATTTTAGACATTGCCTACTTGTGTAAATAAGGGGTGGCAGAGTTCAGGAAAATATGAAGTAATTCAAAGTGAGACTTGTTGGTGTGGTTTCTTTTTTGCTATAATTATTTAAGACCTCAGAAAATATACCATGGAAAACATGGTTTATGAACACTTAAGAAAGGCAGGACCTAATGAAACTTATCATAAAATGTTTAAAGAAAAAGCTGAAGTAAGTTCTGAAAGGTTATCTTTAATATATGAAGAAATATTAGGGTGCTTTCACAGTGCTGAAGAAAATAAAATTAGTAGCTCTCTTTAAAAACATAAAGCAGAGAAAAGAAAATAAAGACTGATCAGAATTTAAAATGTATCACTGGAGAGTAAATTATTAATCAATGCAAGCACCTAGAATATAACAGGATAATGAGAAGTAACCAAAGTGGCTTTTTCAGCAATGAATTGCACCAAACCAATCTCTGCCTCACTGAGCTGACAAAAGAATCACAGAATCACAGAACAACCAGGTTGGAAGGGACCCATCAGATCTTCTAGTCCAACCATTCCTATCTAACACTAAACCAAGTCCCTCAATACCTCATCCACCCGTGCCTTAAACACCTCCAGGGAAGGTGACTCAACCACCTCCCTGGGCAGCCTATTCCAAGAAGGTGGAGAACAGCCTGCAGGAAGATGTAACAGACGAGACCATCATGAGGTAAATGCACAAATGATTAGTAGGATGATGTCTAGCTTTGCAAACAGCTCAGAAATATCATTGTAAAGAAAATATGGAAAACAGTGGAGAAGGCATCAGCAGTATATGTAAATTTGCCTTTCAGTCTCAAATATCCCCTCATTTTACCCACTGACATAGGGGAAACTTGAAATAAATATTTCTATTTGCTCCCTAAAGAAGAATACAGAATATTCATGTGTATGGGAAGAGAGAAGAGATGACATATGGCAGTTCTCCATTTGATCAAAGACTGGTACAAAGCGGACAGTGGGTTGACCAGCAGGTAGGAGGGGCAGGGGTCTTTCTTTCCCAAGCTGCTGGGACTCTCCCTGATGGTGACTTGAGTGCAATGATAGCTACTGTTTTGTGTATGTCTTCCTGTCTAAAACTTTCCATGAAGCCTATTCTTAGAAGGAAGTGTACAGGACAGAGGGAGAAAAATGTGTAGTGCCTTGACAATGAAAAATGTAAGCAATAAGTTTTAAAAGTTAATATGGTGTATCTGACTAGAAAGCACCAGCTTCACAGCTGGAACCATTACCTCATTACAGTATCTTCTATAAACAAGTTCTTAAAATACTCATGGTCTTCTCTTTGGTAAAAAATGCAAAACAAAACAGAGGTTTGAATATGCCCACTTGAAGTCAATAATGCTGATTTACCCCAACTGAACATCTGTACCACAGTTGTATATATAGGAATGTAACACAATTCAGTAAAATAAAACACAAAACACAGCTAAGCTACTCTAAGCAAGAAATTCACTTATTTATAGAGGTTTTAGCATTGTCTAGTGAATGGCACTGGTTTGAAATATAGCTATAACCATGCATTTTATCTGCTCCAGACTGCTTATTTGCGTAGAATTCCTTTCATATGAAAAATGCCCAGAACTAATATTTGGAAGTAAAGACTAAAGTGTTCAGTTTTCACACTGGCATTTTCATCAGATCAATGAATCAATAATGCTGTCTTGATTTACAAGCAGACAATAAGGACACCGAAGGAAAAAAACAGAACAAAACAAAACAAAAAAAAAACCTGAAAACCTCCCAAAAAGCCCTTATAATTAAATTGAATTGTACTTACAGAAAATATGGAAAACTAAGAAGCAAATTATGGTATCAAAAATGCATTTTCAAGGGAGGTTTGGGAGATGACCACCAGTGAAACAAAGGAGTACCAGAAGGAGTCTGTGTGTTGTAGAATCTGAATATCATCAAATCAATAAAGCTATATCTGAATATAGTAAGAATTTATATCCACACATTAAAAAAAATAGCAGTTGATGTTCTGAAGGTGTTGAATGCACAGTGATACTTCCAGTACACACAATGAAACTTGGAGGAGACTTATGAAAAGGCAGATGCTGAATCCTGCAGGGAACAAGGAAACCAGAGCCCTTTTTGCCTTTGGAAGAGATTCACACTCTTAGTCTAGACTAGAATAGTAGAGAAAAGGCTATTTCAGTTGGAAATCACCTACACAGATCATCCAGTCCAACCACCAGACAAATTCAAGCCTTAATAGAGTTAAAGCATGTTATTAAAGGAATTGTACAAATGCATTTTGAACAGTAAGAGTCTTGGGATATCAACCACCTCTCTAGGAAGCCTGTTCGTTTGATTTGGGTTCCTAGGAGAGGTGTATAGATTTTGCTGGTCAAACACTGAGAAGTGAGAAATTAACAGAGACCACAGTGAAAGGAGCACATACAATGTAAAGCTAGTAGCTCTTTTTTTCTGCAATGCAAGCATTGACTTCAAAATAAACAGAGTCAGGGATGTTAGGATAGTGATAGACACATGAAAGCACCAGTTTCACAGCTTTAACCATTACCTCTTCATAGCATGTTTTATTAACAAGTGCTTAAGATACTCATGGGTTTCTCTTTGGTAAAAAATACAAAACAAAACTGAGATTTGAATAAGCTCACTTGACACAGGGGAAGAAAAGCAAGAGAAACATGCAGATCTGAAGGGTTATGGCAATTCTGATAAGGCAAAAATTCTTAGTAGGGACTAATGGGAAAGTTCTGGAAATATTCTGGAGTCTAACACGAAGGTTAGCTACTTTTTCAATCAGACATATGAGGGGGAAACTTATGATGATTTGAACTTGCAGGACAGGTTGTAAAGATGGAATACTTATTTGTGTGTGAATTTCCTAACCTAGATACAAACTTATAAGTTTATAAACATTGATATAAAGTCAGTATTTTGCGTATATTTGAGCAAGTGTTATTGGCAGTCCTAGACTTTACTTTTAGTTTTAAAGTAAATTACCATCTTTACCAGCATTGAACCAAATGTGTTATCATGAAGATCTTCATTTGTCTAACTGCACATGCAATAGATTGTCATTTTCCCAGTCAGAAGTGGACACAAAGGAATACTATTAAACAGAACCAGAAATTAATTTTACAGTATTTTTTACAATTTGTGTATTATCTTAGTACTGGGCACCTTTTAGAGGTATATTTAACAGAATGATAATATTGTTTTTTCAAGTTCGAGTAGCAACCAATTCTAACTAATAGAGTAAATTTACAAAAAACCCCTTAAAATCTAAGAACCAAATGGCAAAGAACAGAAAATGCATTACACCTAATGTACATGATTTCTAAACCAATCTTAAAACATAAGAAAAAGTGGTTTTTTAATATTTGAGTCTAATAAGTCTACTGAGTGCTAAATATTTAATACTGGCTTATAGCCAAGCTAGATATGAAATTTTTTTTAAATGACAAAAAGTAGAATATTTCATCTGCATACTATTTATTTAGAATGTAAAATTCAGTTATTTCCCGTAGTTCTTTCTGTCTCAATCCTGTTGGATTTCTTTTTTCAAAATCAACAGTCAAAAATCTGAAATTAAGTACATACTGTAGTGATATTTTACTTTTCGAAACTATTTCAAGGTACATCAATTGGATTCCTAACCAGCTCAAATGGTTTTGCCAGCACTCACTGTATTTCACTTTTTAAAACCATTCCATTGATAGTTTTTACTTAAATTTAGGGAAGGGGAATGGTAAGGTACATTGAATACATTATTTAAGTCTGATTTCTAATCAATCTGCTTTTCTGATCTATGTTAAGGTTTGTGATCAATAGACTTTTATGATCTTTATTATTCTATTACTATAGAACCTGATTGTATTTAGTATATTTGTTGTCTCAACAGAATGGAGGTGTAATTATTACATTGAATTCATAAAACGTACTGAACCTTGATAATGCTTTGCCCACAATATTAACTTATTCCAGTCACTTCTTCCTCTGTGGTCTCTGTCTGGGACAGCAGTTTTCTCTGTCACATAATTGTGAAATAAAAAGGGGTCAGGAGGGAAGAACAGATTTATTTTATCTCTTCAGGTTCACAAGTTTCTCTTCTTCAGCAGTAGTGACAGGAAGTTGTAAACAGATATAAGGCCTTTCAGTTTAAGTACAGTCTCTTAATTAAAAGTATTCTCTCTCTTAAATATAGCTCTTTCAATTTAAATCTGGTAACATTTTGCCCTTGTGGCAGGTATCCAAATCCGTCGTTACAGCACAAGATGATTCAGTGGCTTTCTAGCCCCACCAGAGTCTTTACTTTATCAAAAGCATGGCAGAGTAGTAGACAGAAAGTAAAATGATGAGGGAATAATTGAAACACAGGAACTAAACATACAAAAAACAAGAAAGCTGACTCAATTAGTAAGTCAGGACTGCTGACTGAGGGAAACCTCAATACCAAATAGCTTGGTATTACCTAAGGGAGCTGTGCAGAAATGGCTAACTGACAGAGAGGCAGAAAAAAGAAAAATTGATTTTACCTTGAAGAGAGGCCATGAAAGACACAAATTTTCCCTAAAGATTTTACCAAGTATTGCTTGTTGTAGTCTTAGGAGGCACCATTTTTTTTCTGTTTACTTACGTTGTACTATTAGTCATTAAAACCAAATTAACTAAACACAATAGTAATAACTGGGTGAAATTTTGCTAGAATGAATATTAATAGATACTTCTTTTTTCCCTTTTTTATTATTTTTTTTTCAACAATAGTAATATTGTGAAAACGATAATCCTGTTGATACTTGCAAATATGTTTTTCTTTTGAACTGCATGTTAAATTTTCTTGAACTACCTCAGATTGATAATATTTCATGCAGTCTGTCACTTTTCAGTTTTTGGACCAGATGTGTATTTCTGAAACCAGTCCGACCTTTAAAGTGCTAAATTACTGAATTGAGATCTGCCCTTGATAAAGAATAACTGTATCACAACTCACATTATTGACAAGCTGCTAAGGCTGAAACTGAGTCAAAGAGAGAATGAGCTTTGGGAACTCTGTAGAAGTTCCTACCTAGTCCCTCCTATCCGGAATTATCTCTGAGGGTTGTGCAAAAAAACCTTACAAAAACACTTCTGTGCTTCCTGCACACATCAAGTCTTCTGTAAGGATATGCAGAGGAATTCTGATTCTCTCATTACCAACCTACTATTTCTCCTGAAAGATGAACCCCTTTCTATTAAAATATATTTCTAATAAGTAAAAGTTGCTAATCTTCTAAAATAATATAAAGTCTAGAGAAAAATATATCAGTGCATTTGTTTCTGAGGCAAAGTAGATAATGTCAATCTGAATTAATTACTCCTGAATACATATAAAACATAAGGAGAAACTTTGGAAACATGAAGGAATAGAACAATAAAAGATTTGCACACCAGAATATATGAGAATATTTTCAATTCACGCACTTTTATAAAGCATCCAAGCTATTAATGTTCTTGTTAGTGATTTGGTACTGATATCATCAGAGTCTAGAAGAGATAAGGGACAAGATATGTTTTATTCCATAATTTAAACTGTTGTTGGATCCAAATTTGCCAAGGAATTAAGCAACAGCAGTGGTAACAAAAGAAACACATAAAAAAAAGATTACAAAACAGAATGAGAAAGAAAAATCCAGTCATGCTGGACACCCTTGGCTATTAGCTTGGTTTCACCCTGAGCTGATTTCAGAAACAGTAAGTCTCCAATTTCCAAATTACAACATTTGATTATACTTTAAAAGCATGCTTCTGCCACCTGTTCTCACACTGATGAGCACCTGTATGATTTCCATTTTACCAAGGGAGCTATCAGTATTGCAAAGCATATCGCAATGTGAACAGTGGTGGCATTAATGAATATCAATAGTGGGTGGACTGATGATCTATCACTAGTGTGCCTGCAGCTTTCAGCACTTAGGATTCAATTCCTTGCTCTGCCACTAGATTCTACAGCATTAGCAATGTTATATAAGTTAAATCTCTTTGGAGGATGTAGATAAATGTGAGTTCAGTGTCACAAAGTTTAAACTGAGTGCTCTGGAAGCTCTTGAGCAGCAGCAGTTAAGTGCTGCTAAACTAATATCCATTACCTTTCAAGAATCGTGTACCGTGCCACATTAGAGCAGCCATTTGGCTTCTGTTCCGGAACTGGTTCATATCCTACCATATGATGTTACAGCAATCTCACATTGTAGGCTCCCAGTAATCTCATTCTATTCCAATTTTTAAGGTAGGATATTTTGAGAAGTTATTTCTCTTCATTTGAAATGTGGTAACTCACCATAACTCACCATCTGTGTGCTTCTGCTCTTGGCAAAGTAAAATGGTAGGAGTCGGATGAAATTTCCCTTAAGTCATTCTGTAGTATTTATCATTGTGTTAGCTAATAAACCACACTGAATGACTGAATTACACAAGTAAATTCTGTCAGTCAGCTGAAACCCTCCATTATCCTTTGGAAACACCAAAGCCAACACCAATTTGGCTGGTCAAACTGACACCATTGGGAATTCTTCTCTGAGCAAGTCAGTTGTCGTTTTCTTTCCTTCCTCTGATATGTAGTGTCAAGCCATGGATGATGTTATAGAGATCTGGGTGTGTAAAGCACTGCTAAATCTTTTGGGACAGCAGAACCTTGTATGGGAAGGACAGCTGCAACCTAGTTATAAGGTAGGTAGGCTGCTAAAAGCAGGAGAAAACCATCGGGGGCAAAGACTAATGCAATTTATAAAGCAGTTACAGTTAATATTCAGTGGATAGAAATCATATTATAAATAAATAAAGAAGGAAAATTGGAACACCCATAGTGCCTATTCAGCTGCGTGTCCAGAGGGAGGACAAAAGCTTGGAAGAATTTCTGGATTTGATCTTGACCTTGCACTATGCCTAGTTTACATGGTTTTACTAGGAAAGTCACTGTAATATCAGATACAGTTCAATAAGGTTTACAACTGTGGTAGAAAAGTATAGGTTAAACAAATCCACATTGTACATATGCAACTGGAAGAAAGAGAAAAATGACAACGCTAATAAAAATGAATCAAAGTAAGAAGCTGAAAGGATAAACTGAAAAATTAAGAAATCAGGAGTTAAAAAATATTGTATTAGTAGACTAAGTAAAATCAATACAAAAATAAGAGAGCAAAACTGTCTGGAAAAAAAACCTTCTTTGTTCAATAAAAAAGTTAAGGGGGCTGTCATACAAAAGACCCTAGAATTTGAAAACTGGAAAACTTTCTTAAATGAGGAGAACAGAAAAATCCATAATACATGGCAGGTCAAATAGAAGAAGGAGACTAAAGGAGCTACTACATAGGAGTCTGAAGAGCGTCTTACAAAGGGTGCTCAAACTGATAATGAAAGTTACTAAGATGCACCAAAATTAACCAGCTAGGAAATCGGTGAGGCTGATGGCAAGAGGTGTAAAAGGGAAATTTGTGAATGATAGGACCATAGCGGAGAAGTTCAGTGAAATGTTGCTTTCATTTTTACTGCATGTACAGGATTCCAGGGATTTTCTCACACCTTGTAAATTGTTTGTAGCAAATGGATTAGAGGAAATAGAAGAACTTGAAATAAATACACAGAAAGTGTTGTACCAAATAGCTCTAATAGTTAATGGAGCTCCGGAAGAAGATATAATTGACTTACAAGTTCTGAAGCAACCCATATGTGAAACTATGGAACTGATGGCTGATGTTCAAAATGTACCCCTGCAATATGCTCCCAGTGCTAGAAGACTGGTATATCTACAAAAAAAAGATTCTAAAGGCCATCAAGTAAAGCAAAGATCATTTAGTCTAACTTCCATCCCTGGAAAGATGGTAGTGGCTGTATTAAAAATGCTAAGTATTTGGATAAGTCACAGTATTTTGGAAAAGAGTCAAGAGGCCTTTGTGAAAGGGTATCCTTCTCCATTAACCTGCACAGAATTTGGGAAGACAGCCACCAGCATATGGATAAAAAGAATCCACTGGACATAATTTCTTTGGCTTTTCAAATTATTTTTATATATTTTCACAAAAAAATGTTATTATAGATTGGAAGACAAAAAGTTTGTTGAGGTAGGCCTTCTGAGTGACAGAAAGTCATCAGCATCATTCCTTAGGGATACTTGGGCCTAGGAACCATAATGTAGTACAATTCATGTGTGTATGTGCAGAGAGGGACCCAGGAAACACTCTGCGAACACTTCTGTGCCACAAAGCATTTTCCAACAGAAATCCCTAGTGGGTAACAGGAATCAGCTCGGAGTTAAGCTGACTCATTGGGGCTCCTCACTCTGCTGTCCATAAGACATCGTAGTACTCCGTGTCTGAAAACAGAGCGTAGTGTGAGCTTGTAAGAAGGTGTCTGTTGTATGAGTTAAATGTGGATGGGCTAGATAGAATAGCATCCACTGGAAATGCTGGATGCAGAGCACTGGGGAGGCTTTCAGGACTGTCCGTGAAAGAGTTCCCCAAGTCTAGGGGTGAGAAAGGGTTAGGATCTATCTTCCGGCAATGTTTGCTTAAAGTGGAGGAGTACAGAAGATTCAAGGCATCCTCTTGGGGCAAACAGTGTGGAAAATGTCATACAGGCCACCTCCTGTGTGTGTTCTCCACACAGAATATTTTCTGTTGGTACTATCAGAGACGGATTGTGGAATGGGTTGTTGGTCTCTCCCAATAAGGAATTCCTTATGCTTTTATATACACAACAGAAATAAAAATAAAACAGAGTTCTTTCCTTGAAATACTTTAAAGATTCAGCGTCCAGTTATTTCTAGAGAAGAACACAAAAAAGGTATAATAAAAAATATCTGTTTCTGGCTATGGCTTTTATATATCTCTTTCAAGATTTCAGGAGCCCCAAGTGAATTGTTGTTTAGAACGCCTAACTCCTTCTGAAACTGTATCCCTGGAGCCTTGTCTGTCATTTCTGTGCTCTAGTCCTGCAGAAGTGAAAGTTATATTTTAATTTATTTTTGAATATAAGATAAACCAGCCTGAAATATTCATGCTTAGAATAAATAATAGGTAGATGTATTTCATAGAGCAGTTCTATACAGATTCTCTTTCTGTTGTTAACTATGAAGGGAGGTGATGGTAAAATGCTCACTTTAGTATGCAGGCTGAGACTATGAGCAAACGGAGTCCATGCAGTGGAAACACCTTGTGTTGCTGATGAGCTGAGTTGGGATCCTTTGGGCTGGAAAAGGTTGCATGGACAGGGAATGAATTGTGGACGTTTGAACTGTGTTGGAGAAACAGCACTCCTTATGAGCATTGCTGTCAATTCTCCATTCCCTTCCACTCAGGGAAACCCAAAAGTACTGAAAGTAAAAGACTTCACAGCGAATTGTTTCTATGCTCACTGGCTCTGCAGAGAATGAAACAACCCACTGCTGTCCGTTGCCCTGATGTGCACTATAGTACTTGGACTTGAGAGAACTGTGTTTGAACACTGAATCATTAACCGTTGACTGAAAACAAATCTGTTTCATGGAGTATATAGTCTGTCCTTCCTCAGCGGCCTCCTAAGTTAACCTTCCTTACATACCTTACCCCTGAATTCTTCATATTTCTCCTGGAACAGGTGCATCAACTAGGAGAGAAGCAGGCTTTCTTGACCTCTTCCTAGAAAGGGCAGCTTTATTTTCATCACCTCTTTTCCTACTTCACTCTGAAGGGAGATCAGTTTTTCCTGTGGATGGCAGTATGGGTATGAAAACTTTTCTGGGGGTTTGGTTTGGGTTTTTGGTTTTTTTTTTTTGTTTGCTTGTTTTCATCCTTAAGTTTCCCTTCTTTTTGCAGTAAGAGTAAAAGCATTAGCTCCTGAAGATTGTACAGAATATCTGAGCAGGGCAAATCAAGTCCCTTAGTGTCATAACAATGCTTAGATGTCAAATACATAGTCTCTCAGCTAAAGATAGATAAATAAATAGATAAATAAATAAATAAATAAAAACAAGTAGACCTTACTAATGAGAACTGATTCAAGGCCATAGGATGCTATCTCTGTTTACTTCTTTCTTTCCCCCTAATCTAGCACAGCATCAAAAGCACAGCTTCTTATGTAAAAAATGATTTTTGAACACATAGACCAGCCTTAGCTTCTAAATTAACTAAAATCAGGGCTAGGATTGTTATTCTGTCTGAAGAGCTGGACAAAGTAAGGTTAGATATTTTTTTTCCATGTTTTAAGAATCACTGGACAAGTTTATAAGAACCACTGCAGCAGAAAGAAAACTAAAGTAATAAATAAAGTGGCTACTATGAGATAGGAATCTACAGGTCAATTTGTTTCATGTGCAGTCTAAGAGAGTGATCTGCAGTACTTTTTCACATATATATCTTACAGATATGTAAAAAATTATATTATAATTTTATTTCTTTAAGAATAATGATCTGAGAATTCGCCAGGCAGTAACTCATGAACTCCATCTCACATTTTATGGAAAGACTGGCCTATCATTGCTAGATTTAAAAGACAGAATAATTATGATTGAAAAAGTCTTTTTCATGATTTACTTGTCATCAACAAAACAGACTTGTGATTGAAGCACTGGACAAGAATTCAACTGATGTACATTAAGTTCCTGGGTTTGTCATAATCTTTCTAGATTGTTATGGGCTAGTACTTCATCTGAGACTCAGGTCACTTTTTTTTTCCCCATCTGTAATATAGTTATCAAAGCTTTATCTATTACAACTGGAAATAAAAATACAGGACAATGTTTCCTTTCCGAACATGCCTAGTTTCTGGCCGGCTAATATTAAAGATTTGTTATTCAGATCTATATTTTTTAAAGGGAAGAGAAATGTGGAACAATGGTAAAAGTTGTGTAGTCTGGAATATTTTACACATAAGTGATTATTCAATATCTGGTTTTAACCTGGACAGAGAGACTTCCTGCAGATTGGCTTCAAGACAGTGGAGGGAAAAAATTGCTTAAAGATACACTCACACACTCTTTCTATAAATACTAACAACAAAAGGAGGACCAGACAGAATATTCAGTCCCTGTTGGATGCAAATGGAACAACTGTGACAAAGGATGAGGACAAGGCTGAGGTACTTAATGCCTTCTTTGCCTCAGTCTTTAATTGTAAGGAAAATTGTTCCCTCTGTGTAAAAACCCTGGACCAAGAGGAGCAAAATGAGACTCCCATGGTCCAAGAGGAGGTGGTCAGAACCTTGCTTGCCTGACTAGACACTCACAAGTGTATTGGGCCAGATGGGATTCACCCAAGAGTATTGAAGGAGCTGGCAGATGTACTGACCAAACCCCTTTCCATCATCTTCCAACAGTCCTGGAAGACTGGGGAAGTTCCATGGGACTGGAGGCTGATGTTGTGCCCATCTACAAGAAGGGTTACAGGGAGGATCCAGGGAACTTACAGGACAGTCAGTCTGACCTCAGTGCCAGAGAAAGTCATGGAGCAGGTGATCTTGAGTGCTATTATAAGGCACATACAAGAGAACCGGGTGATCAGGCCCAGTCAATACAGGTTTGCAAAAGGTAGGTCCTGCCAAACTAGCCTGATTACCTTCTATGACAAAGTCACTTGGCTGCTGGATGAGGGAAAGGCTGTGGATGTGGTCTTTCTGGACTTCAGTAAAGCCTTTGATACAGTTTCTCACAGCATTCTCCTACAGAAACTGTCAGCCTCTAGCCTGGACAGACGCACACTCTCCTGGGTGGAAAACTGGTTGGCTGGTCGGGCCCAGAGAGTGGTGGGAAATGGTGTTAAATATAGCTGGAGGCCAGTTATAAGTGGGGTTCCCCAGGGCTCAGTACTGGGTCCAGCCCTGTTCAATGTCTTTATCAATGACCTGGATGAAGGCATTGAGTGTACCCTTAGCAAGTTTGCAGACGACACTAAACTGGGTGGAAGTGTGGACGTGGTGGAGGGCATGGAGGTTGCAAAGGGATCTGAACAGGCTGGACCACTGCGCTGAGACGTATGGCAATGTGATTCTGTGATTTTCTGCTGTGGGTATCTTTGGACTCATTTAGACTACCAGCCCCATCTCTTATGCTTTATACTAGTTAGGATGGTAATGATTTTCTTTCAAAATACTGACTTCCTTCCACTACCAAAGAACAGTCGCATCTAGCTGTCCATTTTCCCAGCTAGTCTTATCCTGACTAATTGGATGAAGTTTCCTGCTTTTTCTCAGATAAGGTATGTAATTATTTGGTAAAACTGAAATAAGATTTGTTTAATTTAATTTATGGTTCTAGGTTTTCCATAAGTACAGAAATTTGACACCTCACATATAATGAAGTCTATATCCTTACAACCCTTATGAAATATCCCGTATTATGAGTATACTGTGAAGCAATAAAGATTTAGTCTAGAGGTCATATTCTAGAGGCATAAACCTGACTTTCCCATACAAAAAATTGACTAAAGTCAAGCCTATTGCATGGAGGTGCTAATGAGTCAAACTCCATAAATCTTTTTGAGAGAAAAAGTGTATCATTTTACCTCATCATTACAGTAATGCAGACTTAAGGTTTTCAGTCAGTTCAGAATGCTCAGGGGTAAAATTGCACCTCTATCTTAGGTAGATTAATAAGATTAGAACATAATTCAGGTTGGAAGGGTCTTTGGGAAGCCTTTTGCCAACTTATCTGTTGAAAATAGTGGAGTGAACTATGAGACGAGAGGAGGTTGCTCAGAACCTTATCCCGCTGGGTCTTTAAAACCTTAAAGGTTGATTTCTGATGTCTTTTCTGAGTGATGTGTTCTGGTGCCTGACACTACTCATGTTAAAGATGATTTTCTTCATATCAAGACAAAACTTCTCTTTTCCCAGTTTTTGTCCATTGTCTTTTGTCCTCCTGCCACTCACTGCCATGAAGAGCTTGGCTCAGGCTTCTAGATAACTTCCTTGTAGGTATTTCCATTTCAGTTTAAAATTAATGTGCAAAATTATCAATATATATTGCAAATTATGTAAAAATGCAGAAGTGCTGGCACAATTTGAAATATTACTGATGCACCTGTACAAATATATTGGTCAAAATAATGTATCTAGTGTCTGAAAAATAGAAACGGAAACAGTATGTCTTGATTCTCAGTCGTGTGCCATAGTCATTAACCAATTTTAAAACATTGGCAAGAAGTTGTATTTCAGTACTGTATACAGTTCACTGTTGTTGTTCTTAGACTACTGCAAGACAGAACGTCCATTAGGAGAGTGTTTTTCCATTTGTATACTTTTCTTTCTCCCTCCATTTCCTCTTTTCTGATTAAAGAAGATCTCTATTTTTGTTTCCTTCTTAAACAGATTTTCAGAAACATTTCATACTACTCACTCTCTTTTTATATTATTTGATTTCTTTGTTCCCTGCCTCAGGGTACCATTTTAAAATTTAACCCAGTATGTCTGATCCTTCATTCTGACCACCTTTAAAAAAAACAAAATAATCTTCCTTGATTTGTGCTATAATATCCATCTCTTTTCATCTCTTCTCTCAGTATTTTAGTGATTATTGGTTAAAGCATGACTCAATTTATTTTTTCTGCTTTCCACATGAAAGTGAGAGACATATTTTGGTTTCTTATCTTTAAAAATGAATTCTTCTCAGTGGTAACATTTTAACTTTGATCTAGTTTAAAACACAGTGTTGGTGTGACAATGTAGATCTTATACAATTTCCCTGTTATTGATTAAAATTTAACTGACAGATTTATACAAACATTTTTAAGAATGTTTATGATTTAAAGAATTAAATAAAAGTCTTTTTTTTTTCTTGTATAGAAATAGCTTGTTTTTACCTTCAGAAGAGAAGGCTCAAGGAGTGTCTTACCAATTTATACAAACACCTGAAGAGAAAGTGCAAAGAAGACAGAGCTAGAGTTTTTTCAGTGGTGCCTAGTGAAAGGACTAGAGAAAATGTGCACAAACTGAAATACAGGATGTTTCCTTTGAGTGTAAGAGGAAAACACCCTTTGTTGTGAGGGTATTTGAGCACTTCCACAAGTTGCCTAGGGAGATTGTGGAGTCTCCATCCTTGGAAATATTCTAACGCCATCTGGACATGGTCCTGGGCAACCTGTTTTAGATGGCCCTGCTTGAGCAAGGTGGTTTAACTGGGTGACCTCCAAAGGTTCCTTCCAATCTCAGCCATTTGCAAAGGAGAAGTTCGGGGAGAATCTAATGACAAGTAGTCTAAGAATAGATGGTAGTGTCTATAAGTCACATATCGGTCCTTTTTTAAACATATATTTCTTCAGATTTCAGACAGTACTTTCATGTTTTGAGGTTTCTAACTGTCAAAACACAAATCTATTGAATAAAAGTGCTAATGAAGTTAGATAATGTTTTACCTGTGATTTTGGGGAATTTCTAAACTGTGAAATTACTTCACTTACCATTCCCCAGTGGAATTACCAGATGTGAAGTATGTAGCCTTAAAAATTTTTGGTATAGAAGACCTGCAATTTGCAGCATTTGGAGTTACAGCTATATGTGGAGAACACACATTGAAAAGGAAGGCTATGAAACATTATCCTCTCTGACACAGATTTTTAACATGAGTTCTGTCCCTTCTAGTTTATTGGAATACCTATTTTCTAAGAATGATATTTTTAATATGATACAGAGAGGAATTGTCTGAAACTGGGATATACATTAAGAACTAGTACTAGTCGTTGATTCCTAACACTTTGCTAGCTGCTTTCTTGCCTATGAGCTTATTACAGTCACATCAACTTTGTTTTTCTTTGTGTGATCAAAGGACACTTGGGCACTTGATTTTTCTGTATACTATATGCACATAAAAGTGTTACCGTGCTATTCTGCTAAGTCAAACTTAGTACATCAGTCACAGCTGCCACTGTAACCCTTTCCAATTCCTGTTTATCTCTAGACGGCAGGTAATCACTCATATATTTGGTCATCTATACACTTTCAGATAAAGAGTTATGAAAAGATACTTTTGTAAACCATATGCATTGTGAATTTTGGAATGCAGTATCATTTTTATTGCAGGTATTATTGTAATAAAAACAGTCTATAAATAACAGGAATTATAAATCCTTTTCCTATTAAAAACATACTTATTTTTAGATTTATAAAATCCTGTGTTATTCCCTATACTCCTGTATGGATCTACTTAAAAATAAATACCAACCAACCAAAAAAAAAAAACAAAAACAGTTAATCAAGAATATCATACTGCCAAAACCAGATAACATTAAAGAACAAAAATTTCAGTTATGAATCTCATAATGTGACTATAAAAATTAAAATCTCAAAGAAAATATGTCTCACTAGTTGTTTGTAAAATCATTAAAAATATGGTATTCCCAGGCAAGTTGTAATCATCTATACAGATACACATCTATTTGATATATTTATTTTCAGTATTAGCAGTATACAATGTAATGGGATTATAAAGACTGATAGAATTATAATTTTGAGCAAATTTTCTTCAGAAAGATTTTGTCAATGAACAAAGATCCCTGCCATCGGAAATTTACATGATGTTTCTTATGTGAATATCATTACATAATATGCAAGCACTAAACAATCTGTGATGATTTTCATCATCACAATATTCCTTTCTAGAGAAGGAAGATTATCTCCTTGTTACTTTTAAGAAACTGAGACCTTAACTAAGGGTGAAATTCAGTGTTCTAACCATGGTATCTTTGTTGGATTCACAGTGTCCCAGGGTATCTGGGCCTGATAACCCGGTTCTCTTGCATGTGCCTCATGATAGCACTCAAGATCACCTGTTCCATGACTTTCCCTGGCACTGAGGTCAGACTGACTGGCCTGTAGTTCCCTGGATCCTCCCTGCTACCCTTCTTGTAGATGGGGACAACATCAGCCTCCAGGCCAGTGGAACTTCCCCAGTCTTCCAGGACTGTTGGAAGATGATGGAAAGGGGTTTGACCACAACATCCACCAGCTCCTTCAATACCCTTGGGTGAATCCCTTCTGGCCCCATTGATTTGTGGGTGTCTAGTTGGACAAGCAAGGCTCTGACCACCTCCTCTTAGACCATGGGAGCCTCATTTTGCTCCTCTTGGTCCGGGGTTTTTACACAGAGGGAACAACTTTCTTTACAATTAAAGACTGAGGCAAAGAAGGCATTAAGTACCTCAGCCTTTTCCTCATACCCTGTCACTGTTGTTCCTTCCGTGTCCAAAAGGGACTGTATGGTCTCCCTAGTTCTCCTTTTGTTATTTATGTATTTATAGAAAGATTTTTTTATTACCTTTCAGGGACTTTGCCAACCTGATTTCCAGTTGAGCCTTAGCCCCTTTGATTTTTTCCCTATACAACCTCACTTCCCTCCTGTAGTCCACCCAAGAGGCCTGTCCCCTCTTCCAGAGCCTATAAACATTCCTCTTCTTCCTAATGTCACTTGAGATCTCTCTACCCAACCAAGCTGGTTTTTTCTCCTGCCGGCTTTTTTCCGGGACACGGGGATGGTTTTCTTCAGAAAGTACAGATTAAGAACAGAATTCTTCTTGCTGTTCGCAAGGAATATGATAAGGATATACTTCTCAAGAATGGGATATATGTCTCAGGAATGGGTTATATGCCCCAAGAATGAGACAAATTAGAGTCAGTCAATGAAACTCAGATGCTTTACTCCTCAAGGAATCTAAACACTACAGAAAGTATGATCCAAAGTGATCTTCCACATATCTCCTTAATTTCTGTATTCATGTTTGCAGCTTGCACCTCTTGTCAGGTAATGAACCTTTTATGCAGCTCTAACTTTGATCTGTACAGCATGCATTTTTTTCTCCAGAGTAGTCATTTCTCCTTACATTTTGATCAAAAAGACTGGAAATATTAAAATGCAAGCAAATGCTAGCTCGGTAGGGTTTGGGGATTTTTTTCTCTCCTGTGTTTTGTTTTCAAAAGAAAAGCCTTGATTTCCTTAAATTTCCCATTAAAATTCTGCCTATTCTAGTGTATATATATTTCTGAAATATCAGCTTTCACTTCTGGTGTAAATCTGATATGTTCATGGACATCTCAAAAATAAATCTATAACAAGCAGGGAGACCCCTACGACTTGTTGAATACATGCACTCCAAGAGATGTACAAAATATTCTCTTATAGAAAGTACTTTACCTGGAGGCTTCTGGGGTAATTTTCTCTGCTTTGTGTTGTACCAGATAGGGTGTGATAACATTGATTCAGAATCTAAAACTGTTTCTTCTCTAATCTTTGCAGAACAGTCCAGGGAAACATTAAATACTAAATGTCACTGAAGTGTTTCCTGAAGTGACATTTCATCAGTACTGTGATTTTAAAGTCCTGTGGCAATGATATATAAGATGACTTGACTAAGAATTCCCAAATGCACTTCAGACTTGCATGAATGATCACAAGCCCTTAAAGATATTTTCATTCGACTTATGATCTATATTTGGCAGGTTTAAAAATAACGCTAATAGCTGTGAGAATAAGCTTTCTCTAATTACACTTTCAGAACAATCCAACATATTCCACTGTCAATCAGCTTCTCATTTAAACCTGGTGGTAAACCCTTTTGTAATATTGCCTATAATAATTAGCTTATTTCCGTGGAAAGACATTTTTACTCTTTTCAGCACAGCTTTGCTATACATACATATAAAATCTAGAAAAATGTTGCATACATTTCATTGGGGTTTTACAATCCAAAGTTAAAAAGACAGTGAAGATGCTTGACAAAGGACCCATTAAACAAGTCAAGCACATACCTGTCAGAGATGCTGAGTGTCCTAAGTGAGTATATGTATTCATATATATTCCTGCTAGGGATGTAATAGAAGAAATGTATTCACTGTGACTCAATTATCCGCCTCTAAAGTGGCTGGAACAAAAATTTATTCTTTTAGTATCAGTTATTTTGGATTGGCTTTTTATGTATAATATTGAAACTCAGGCCAGCGCCCTACACCTTTGTGGACTGTTTCATTAAGCCATCCAGACTGTTTTATTAAGAGCCAATGCCTAACAACTAGGACTGCAGCAGGCTTGTCTACCCCAGTAAATACCATCCAAATGAGAGACACAACAGCCCTTTTTCTCAGAGGAGCCATAATTAGCAGACTGGATATTCTCCAGGCCTTGCCTGGTACTGTCAAGTGGTGGGTTTGATGTCCGATTCAGCAGAGGTGGAGAAGCATGCAGTAAGCAGCATGAGAGAAGATCTTAAGGGTTAGGGAGCATTGGCAATCAGGTTGATTTGATTGCTTGTTCCATCAGGATGAGAGATATTTATTTTTTCTTGTCATTCCTTTTCAGTGAAGACAGAAACTTGTTATCAGGACTATGGGCTGAACACTTGGAGTAGAATAATTTTATAAGCTATAAAATAAGCATCTTAATATAAAATAAATAGTTTGATAGAGGACAAGATATCTAAAGGTAGTTAGATTTCAGAATGGGTAAAGATGGCCCAAGGAAGACATTGACGAAAAGTTAACAAATGATTGAAAGAAAAATATACATGTAAATTAATCTGGGACACATGTAAAGTAATTTGGGAATAAGGAAATATTTGAATACTACAAAAGAAGGGCATGGACAGAGCAGATAGATAAACGAATGAAGGCAAAGGGGACAAACTGGTGTAGGAGAGGAATGAAAAAATCTGAGGAATTGCTTGTTTTGCTCCTGATAAAACACTAATACACTGCAAGTAGAGATATGCACGTGACAGTGACTTTGACTTGGTTGGTTCGGTGTTTTCATTTTTTTATTAGTCATTATTCAGAATGACAACTGTGAAAGGTCTATGATTGATGCTAACTTTTTCCTCGAAACTGACCTTGCAAATGTACGAATAAAGTCAGCTAATGCACTGACAAAAAAGGAGACATGTGACACAATCATTGTAACATTGCTCTCAGGGTAATTATCTTTGAATCCTCTGCTTAATCTTTTCATTGCATGGTGAAAAATTATACTGTAAAACACTAATGTTAGTTTGGGTATTTTTAATGAAAGAGAAACTTAGACAAACAAGAGACTATGAATCACCACAGATGCTTCCCTGTTCTTTTCATGACAGTGCTCTGTAGTGTGGTTCCAAAATCTTTTCAGTTTAAGGAGTCTTTGCTTTGGAAACACACCAGGCAAGCCTATTATTTGAAGTATTGGTTTTGAGCAAGTACAAGTCCAGGTTTAAGAAATAAAGAAATAATTATTCCAGGTGAACTCAAAGCAAGCCTATATACTCTATGAATATATTCCTGATATAGGTGGTCACTTTTTTCCTAATCACAATAAACATTCACAGTTTTTTTCCGATTTATACTTTTTTTCTTTTGATATTGTGGGATTTGGTATTTAACTTATCTAGCTTGTTCTTCAAAGCAAAGAGAAGAATATATTATATCATAATTCTATTCTAAATGAAAAATTTTGTGTTTTGACGCCCGAGGAGTTTGTTAAAATACTAAGCCCACCAGGGTCTGTACAGCTGGAATCAGAGAAAACCAGCTATTGAATTTTTCATTAAGACAGTAAGAGAGAAATCTGAGAAACTATACCGTCAATAAATCCATGATAGTGAAACTATTCTGTCACTTTTGTCCTTGACAATAGACTTAATGGAAAGAGACAGATTGCTGTATGTGTAGAGTGGAATTCATCTTCTCTAACATTGATGTGGTTGCTGCACCACTACCAAGTGAAAGGTAGTCTTCCCTGGCTCCCTTTGAGGTTTGAGAAGCAAGATCTCCACATGATGCATTATTATAGAAATCTGCCCTGTGTTAAGATGACCTGTCCTTCACATCCACTGACTGCATAACACACCTAAACCTAATCTCACACTTAGGTGTCTAATGTAAGTTCACATAAGCTTCTCACAGATACTACTTCGAGAGCAAAGGTAGAGAAAGCAATGGAAAATGACAAAAATATGAGGTAAGGCTTGGGCTATTTTGAAATTCATCTCTAAGGCAGAGATATACAAACTGAATTTCCACTGGTCAAACTCATTAAGTGTTATAGAAGACTACTTGGTTGGATAAATGTAAAATAAATGTAAAATGTAAATAAATGTAAAACTTAAACACTGTTTGGGAGATAATAATATAGCCAGATATGTAAGAGATGTTAAGGAGAATTTTTAAACCAGAATTATTCTCTGGGAGATATGAGTGTGCATGCTAATCATGGTAGCTCTTGATCATAGAATCATAGAATCACAGAACAACCAGGTTGGAAGGGACCCACTGGATCTTCTAGTCCAATCATTCCTATCAAACACTAAACCAAGTCCCTCAAGACCTCATCCACCCAGGCCTTAAATACCTCCGGGGAAGGTGACTCAACCACCTCCCTGGGCAGCCTATTCCAATGCCCAATAACCCTCTGTGTGAAATGGAAAAGGGTTTCGTGAGCTGAAGAAAGGGAAAAAGTTGACCTACATCAGACTTTGGTCTTTTAGTACAGTCTTACTGCATATATGCTGGTACATGCAATGAGTGTGTCTGTATCAACATCTAAGAATTTATGCACACTTGCAAACTTGCACTAACACATACTGAAGGTAGGCATGCAAAATACACACAGCCTTTATCCTCACTCTGAGGCAAAACAAAGAGCACAGAAGAAGTAAAGCTAACAATGACAATCATCTTAATTCCTGTGCTTAATTTACTTTTGATTTAAACCTTTTTCTAAGTAACAGTATTTTCTTCAATTGTTCATGGCTCGGCCTAATTGCATTTTTATTTCTACATGGTAAGCAACCATTTAAATCTTTTCAAGAACATCGTCTTTGACCTACTTAAATGTGCTTAACTATTATGAAAGAAAAACAATTCTGATTTTTAAAGGACACAAGCAAGCTTCCTTTTATCCCTATTAAATAAATGCAGACTACCTAGAGACATATCTAAGAGTTGTAAGCAATACCTAGTGTCTATCCTCCTCAAATAGACAATGAAGAATTTGTATTGAAACACAGTGATTGTGTTTGAGCCATTCACATGTGCTAATTTACAAGTAAGAGGCATAATGGTAATTTTAAATTTCACTTGATGTCATCTGCCTAGAATCCTGACTTTTAAGTATAAATTTTGTACTGTCAATGTACCTTTAGAAGTCATATTTGCTGAATGGAGCTGCACTTTGTTTTGGAGAGGCTGGAATAAATGAAGAGGGAAAGATTAGCACCTGCTAGCTGGCTGGTCTGGATAAAAGCGAAATGATAATTCAATGAGAAGATTGATTTAAAAGGACAGGAATTAGCAACCTCTAGTTCCTATATTTCAAATGACCTCAAACATTGCCTCAAATGACATCAAACATTGACAGAGCCACAGACTGAAGTAGGGCTGCTGACAGTAGTAAAGGTTTGCATCTATGCTAATGGCTACAGAATTGGTAGTGTAGATCAAAAAACATTCTTTTCTGAAAATGAGGAATTATTTAAGGAAAAAAGTGGAATCCATAAAGTAGCCTCTATCAAGGTTTAATTTAATTTTTCTTCCAGAGGACATCTCCAAAAGTTACCTAATATTTCTCGTAGAGTCAGCTCATTTTGTCTCTTTGCAGTCTGTGATCTCCTGTTAAAAAGTATTTTATTTGCAGACCACCTTGTTTCCATTCCTAGTTGAATACCATCACAGGCAAATATTTTCACAATAAATATATTTGTACTTGAAGCTGCAGAAAACTTCCACTTACATTTTTTTCATGAAAGCCTCACCTAATATTCTTACAGTCTGTGTCTGATATAAGGTCCTTAAGTTAAAATCAACCCATATTTTTTTTAACTTGGCCTTTGATAAATAGACTGCCAATGCCAAATAAAGAATGATACCTTCCATTACTTTCTCCTATTCATATTTTACAATATAACTAGGGTGAAATTGCATTTCGACAATTTTTATGAGATGACATTTTCATACACTCTATTGTAATTTCTTTGTCTTACAAAAGCAGTAATAAAACTGAAACTCAGTAATCATGAAGTAGGCTTAGAAGCTCCAGAAAGAATAGTTCTTTTCCTCTTTTTTTTTTTTTTCAGTCAGCAAAAGTGATTGTATGGCAAACGACACAGATGCTTTTAGTGGCTAGCTGGGCATGGCTTCACTACAAATATTGTAAAATTAATGTTTCTTCAACTGCCACCTACTTCTTGGCAGACATACAGAATATGGAAATGTATTAAACAGGGCTTCTCAAATCCTTCATAGTATTGTTGTCTCATTCCCAGAAGAACTAGCTCCAGGAAATTCTACAAAGGAAATAAATCGTCAAGGGACACAGTGTGGCTCTTATGGTGGATGTGCTACGGCTACCATCTTTTTAATTGAATGCCCATTCCTATTTTGAAAAGTTGTGTATAGGCATTAAAATCATATCCAAAATAAATACATATTTGATAAGGATCAAGAATTGCTATCTGTGACACATGGTCTGTATCCCTGTTCCCATTTTGTTACAGATGCCCTCACAACTAAAGTTTTACTTCTGCCCACAACACATAGATCACCATCACCTACAGAAAAATCAGTAAGTCCTGGTTCTGCAGATTTGGTCTAGGCAATCTGGATCTGTAGCTGGTGAGCTGCTAAGCTGTCAAGAAGGTGTTTCGTGTATTGCCTGGAGTGAGTGGGTGTGGCATAATTTGCTGATCCTGCTATGTATTTGTTCTCAAGGACCAAGTACTATAAAAGGACATAGGTTTGAAGTTCTTCTGTAAGGAAGCCATGAAGTACAACTATTAACATTTACCACACCCTAAACTCTTAATTCTGCAAGATATTAAATCTTTATACCGTTGTCACACAGAGAGTATTATTCAGTGGTGAATATGCCGGTTCTTGTTAGGATGTGGCAACTCTGAGTTAAATTAAAATGAACAGTTGCATTAGTTTCATCTCTAAGGTCCTTCCTATAGACCTTTAGCCCTGTCTTAAAAAAAACCCCAAAAAGTGTCTCTTTTTTTCTGTTTTTTTCCCCCCCACAGGATCATCTCTGGTTACATTGCTATATTTGATGCAGAGTTAGTTTTGGAAAGTGATAACTCGCTTTGGAAAAGAATTCTTCTGATGAAACCTTATTTGGCAGATGAGAAGCCTTCCACTTTCTTCACCCGGCCCAGGTTAGTTACAGACAAAGTGCCAGAATAATACACATATCCATTTTTCCCACAGCATTTAAGAGGAAGTAGTTCTTTTGTACAAATCTTACTCAAATAGTGATTCTTACACTAGGTGAGGAACTTACATAGGCACTGGCAGTAAAGGTAGTGACCAGTCCATGCTATCACCACATATAGATATATATTGTAGAGAAATGCTGATGTCTTAATTTGTGATAAGAACAAGTCCATTTACTGACAGTCCTGAATAAGATCAGTATTTCAAATTACACACAGTAGAGCTAGGTCATGAGGCAAGCCACCTCTACCTAAGAAGTAATAGTTATCACTTAAAATATCTCTGGCTTCAGGCCTTCTAACTAATTTTTGTACAGTTTTACTAGTTCATGTTGAATTGGTATATATGAACTTTTCAACTGTTTTATACAGGAGACTTACACCATATTCGCCACACTTTTTTTCCTAGATTGTTACTTTGAATGATAAACCATACTGGCAAAGGTGAACAAAAATATAGCTGCTGTACTGGCATCTCTTCAACTGTCAGGAGCCATGATGTAGAACTATGTTTTTTTCAGAAGGGTAGGAAGATGTCAACTCACCTTCTAGTTGCAAGGGAAATTTAATATGTGGTGTCTGGCTTTTTTTGGTTTTTTTTCTACTAATATAATGTTGTCTTGGGTTAATTAAGACTTTTTGCATATTCAGTAACTGACAAAGGTGAAACTACCATTCGGAAGAAACTAATTTTCATCAGAGAGATGCAGTAAGTGCTTACTGACCTACGTGATTTCCAGCATTGCTGAGAAAGTGTGATTCAAACTTCTCTGCTTATAATTCCCAAATCAATCATGTTACTGAATAAATTTCCTTCTTTTCTTCTCTTTAACCCTCTCTTCTTTTTAGTTTATTTCTTTTCCTTTACTTCCTTTTCTTTATTTCCAGTCTTCCTAAATAGTAGATAAATGGCAAATCTTGAAGATTTTTATAAATCTGCAGCACAATTTGCAGGATTTGATTTTTCTTTTTTGCTTTGCTTTTTCAATGACTGTTTTTATTTCACTTCTACTCAGTTCTACATTAGTGCCTTTTAGTTAAACAATTATATTACCTTTTAGCTAAACAATGCTATCCATATTTAACAAGTACAAGAGGCTTTGAGAGCAGGTACATTAATTTTCCATCTGAGTACCCAACCTGACTAAAGTTTCAGTGGGGCTCTTTATTCTCTTTTTTCTATGTATAACCAATTAGCTGAAAGAATTATTCATACTTGTATCATTTAATGAAAATTAATAACTAATAAGAAAGCTCTAGGAGGCTATTAATACAGGAGAGTTTAACAATGTGCTGGTTCCTGCCTTTCCTCCTTCCTTTCTTTTCTTGTTTTTAATTAACTATGATCAATATCACCTCGAGACTAATAGGTAAAGAAAACAAAACCAACCTTTGGAATGACAATTTTTCACTTCCTCCTCAAAAAATACATATTATTCCCTGCATCATGAAAGTATGTAGTAGATTTTGAAGGATCACAGCAACATATTAAGAAAAGTAGAGACAGACTTTTAAGCACTTTCTTTGCTGTCTGTTTGCCTCCACTAAGCTTCCTGGATGAAAATAAGTAGGCTTCCCTACCTATCTGTGGGTACTAAACAGCTAAAAATCTATTTGAAAATTGTTAATGCTAATTTTATATTTATTTCTCATTTTTTTCCTGTTTGAATTCCACTTATATGGAATTCCAAAAGAAAACAAATTTTCATTTACAATACTCTCATCTATATGAACTTCACATTTTAAGTAGTAAATGATTAAGCAAAACAAAACAAAGCAAAACGAATGAATGGATTCTTTAGATGTTTTAAAATTACTAGGAAGAATGTACATAACTGCTTTTCTTTTTGATCACTGACTCTATCTTGTCTACTCAGTTCTGTGAGGGATATCTTTACAAATGTCACACTGCAACAACATTATTCTAGATGCCTTATATTTATTTTGAGCTATTTCTGCCTCAGGTTTTCTTTGAGGTGAAGGATGTTTGACATTTTAGGCAAACTGAAGCCAGACCCTGTCATAGAAAAAGAGAGTCCAAGATTAAGAAGTATTTTTTGTCCACAATTCAATATTTATTATGGGCTTCTACATGGGTAATTATACTGGGAGAGCTGTTTGTAGTTATTCTGTGTTACAAAATGAAAAAGGACATGAGGTGAACACTTGGAAGCAAGATAGCCTTGTGCCTTGACATGGTTAGGGCAGCAGGTCAGGAAAACACTGGAGAAGAGCAAGAGGGTACTCATCCCTTGTGAACCCCTGTGCGTATACATCTAGAGAAAATCCCTAGAGTGCCCATGGGACCATTCAGAAAGAACAGGCTTGGCAAGCAGGGAATCATCCCTTGACTGGAGGATTTGAGAGTCACAGAGAGCTGGTGTGCATCCAGGTTTCACAAGTGAGGTAAAGAAAGTTATTCTGTCTTGTAGAAGGAGCCTCTACATCCCTGTCAAAAGCTGAAACTTGCTCAATTGAGTGCAAGGTCAAAGGGAAAAGTATAGGTGATTGATAGAAGAAAAACTGGTCCTATCGGACCTATTGGTCCTATTCATTTCCAATTCTCCTCAAAATGAGTTATCAAAAGAGAATGGCCAGGGTATCTATATAATTTGCATTGGGAAAAAAAAATGCTAAGGAAACCTACAGGTTTCTAGAGAGAAAGCTAACTATGAGTCTTCTGACAAGATGCTTTTCTTCTTGATTATGCCTGAGAGATGATATATGTTAGAGGAAAATTCCAGAAATGCTGAATTGAAGATGTACAGTTGTTAACATTTCTGACAGCATGCTCTCAGATCTTAGAAAATATAAGCACACTGAGCATGGCAGTAGCATGATCTGTGTCCTGAGTGTTTTGTATCACTTGAAAAAATAAGGTTATGTAAAATAAATTTAAACATAGAAACCATGGAATAGAAATCAGATTCTGCAAGGCCTAGCTTTTAATAGGGTGTTTAATTTTGACTCAAAGTGAATTACTAGTCAAATGAAAAGAAATGAAAGATCATAGTCAATTATGTGAGTCCTTATAAAGTCTATTTTCCTTTTTTAGTAGGAGAGTAAAAATACTGATAAAATCTCTAGCACTGGTAGTAAAATCCTTGAACATAACAACAGTCTTACCTACTCAGACATTAGAGTAAGCAAAATACTGTGGCTTTACTGTGTCAAATGATGAAACTCCTGAATACCACAAGCAATTCTAAACTTCTCAATTTTGTTAGTACCACTGTGCATTCACAAAGGATCCAAACTCCTCAGAACTACTGTGTTTCTTGCAAATATGTAGTATACTTTCCTCTGATAAACATAGGGTTTAATCACTGGAGAGATTATCCATTTCTACATACAGAAGTAAATAAATACAAAGACTCTAGTAGAATAGACATTAAAAAGTATCCCTCATAAAATAAGCTCAGTTAATCAGGGAAGTACTGTATTGATTCATCCTTTCCAAACTGTTAGTCACCACTGTAGTTCTTGCACAGCTGCATTTAAACAGTGAAGATGAACATGCATAATTTTTCACTGAGAGAAAAATTAGCTTTTTGATGCAAAAGCCCCTATAGCTCCTGTTAGTAGCAGTTTTCTGCTAATAAAATTAAACATTAGCTTACAAAAGTATCAAATCTGTCTATTTTTACTTCTTTTTGTCAAAACAGCTGTTCTTAAGAACAAGAGAACTGACTGGTAAGACTGAATCACACACACCTCTCCCCACCCCCCCAATTCTTTGACCTGATATGAATTTGCATTGTGTTAATAATTATTATTTTCATTTTGACTTTCTAACCTATATGGCCAGGTTCAGCTGTTATGTTACTGTGAGAGTACATCAATCATTTAAACCAATTTTCTTCTGTCATACTAATTGTTGACAAAGATAAAATGCCTTAAACAAGAATAATATTGGCAAGCTCAACCAGAAGTCATGTCTCTGCTTTTCCTCCCAAATCCACCTTCAGAGCTCATGTTCTGAGGTAATGAATGCTATGTGCATTTTTATGCTAAAAATCTGAAAACAGAAAAACATTTTTCATATTCATCTTGCATAAACAAATAACCACAATTCCCTGCAGTATGTTGAAACCTTGCAGCCAAGTTATGTTCTTTCTCTTGTTAAAAACCGTGGAATGGTCACATAATATATTATGGCTCAGAAAATAAATTACTGTAATGGACAATAACATCCCAGAAGGAATGAGTTTTCTATTCCCTCTGTTGGTGAACTGGAAAAACTCTGCTTGAAACAGCTTTATGTCTGCATAATATTTATCTATCATTCCTTTTACAATAGAGAAGAATTCTCTTAAAAAATTGTGCTTGGATTTTGTGGGTAGCAAAGGTTTCTATCTAAGCAGCTAAATTTTTTTTCTTGAAGTTCTTATATTCCCTGTTTCATTGGTGGTTTCACCAGAGAGACACTAAGAAAGTCTAGGAAGGTACCTGTGAAGAAGTCATGCAGTACTTTATCAGAGAGAAGCATTGACTAGTAAGTACGTACTTATCCAACTTCTTGAAGATCTGAATCCTTAACCTGGATTATTTAATGGAACCTTCAGACAGAAATGGGAAATTTTCCCTGGGACAGTCTATGCATTTGCAAGCTTGATGACTCTATCTCAGTGCTGTAAGCAGCCTGGTAATTGGGAGAAATGGTGTGGCACAGGGTAAGTTAACTGAAGGAGTGTCACTGCTTGCAAGTTGGTGAGGGTCTTCAGAGGACTAAGAGAGAGCAGGCGGAGTAGAAAATCTTAAACCTCTGTGAGGCTTTCAGACCTTTTAGAGAACTCACTTGGAATCCAAGGAACTCCTCTGACACCTTCAGGTGAGTTCACATGTAATTTCAAGCAGATCCTCATTCCCTGTGAGTAGTACCCAGAGGTCACATAGTTGAGGTCAAGTTGAAGGAACTGTAGCTAAAAAGGTCAGTGTCATTTCATACATTCTCTGAGTAAAATACTCTGCATTCAGAATTCACACTCTTTTTTCTTTTGTTTTGGTGGAGGGTTGAAAAGAAATTCCGACTTATGAAAAACATCCAAAGAGTTTCCTTAAGGATAATTTATGATTTTATTTTAATAAAGAGATAAAAATGAACAGGAAAACAGCAGTAGATATTAAAACTTTGTGTCACAGAGAGATCTGGAGCCAGACAAGGAAGATGCAGCAATTCCAGCAATACCCACAGTATTTGACTTCATTGAAAATCATTCAAACAATGTCTTTATTAATTAGGTGCATTAAGATGGACATTACCATAAAGCAAGGTTATTTAACTTCGGCGTCTTCCTTTTACACCTTGCTTTCATAGAATCATAGAATCATTTAGATTGGAAAAGACTTTTAAGATTTTCAAGTCCACCCATCAAACCAACACCAACCATTTCCTGAAGTTAAGCATCTACAGGTTTTTTGAACACCCCGAGGAATGGTGTCTCAACAACTTGCCCACCAATGCTTTACCACTCTTTCAGTAAATAATATATTTTTTTATCCAATTTAAATCTCACATAACACAATTTGAGGACATTTCCTCTTGTGTTCTTACTAGACACTTGAGAGAAGAGACCACCCTCCAGATAGAAGTAGAGAGCAATACATTTTTCCCTCAGCCTCTTCTTCTTCAGACTACACAGCCTCAATTCCCTCAGCTGCTTCTGATAAGACTTGTCCTTCAGAACCTTCACTAAATTTTTGTCCTTCTTTACACAGGCTACAGCATCTCAATGTCTTTCTTGTAGTGGGGGATCCAAAACTGAACACAGTATTAGAGGTACAGCCTCAGCAGGGTCAAATACAAAGGTACAATCACTTCATTGGCCCTGTTGACCACATTGTTTCTGATAAAGGCCAAGATGCCATTGACCTTGGCCACTTGGGCACACTGCTGGCTCATATTCAGCTGCTAACACTCCCAGGTCCTTTTCTACTGGGAAGCTTTCCAGACACTCTTCCCCAAACCTGTAGAACTGCATGGAGTTGTTGTGACCAAATTGCAGGAACCAGTACTTGTTCTACTTATACTTCATGCAATTACCTTTGCCTGTTGACCCAGCCTGTCCAGATCCCTCTTTAGAGCCTTCCTATGATCAAGCAGATACTCCTGCTCATTTTGGTGTTATCTGCAAAATTACTGAGTGAACACTCAATCCCCTCAAACAGATCATTGTTAAAGATATGAAACAAAATTAGCTCCAAAACTGAGCCCTGTGGAACACTGCTTGTGACTGCCACCAACTGGATTTAGTTTTCGTTCACTACAGTTCTCTGGACTTGGTCATCCAGATAGTATTTTACCCAGCAAAGAACACACCTGTCTGAGCCATGAGACACCAGCTTCTCTGGGAAAATTCTGTAGGAGACAGTATCAAAGACTTTACTAAAGTTTGGGTAAACTTTCCCTCATCTGCTTAAGTAGTTAGGTCACATGGTCATAGAAGGAGACCGGGCTGGTAAAGCAAGACCTGCTTCTCATGAGCCCATATTGGTTGGGCCGGATCCCCTGATGAACCCAACTAAATGACAGGTTGTGAGGTATTTTACTGTAATTAGAGGACTCACAGCCTATCAAGCCTGATGGATACCTCCTTGCCTCCAGTAGAGAGACAGGTGGTATTTGTTTAAAAGGTGGCACAGTTCCAAAATATGCCTATCGCAAAAACTGCTAAACTCTGGCAGGAGGGTGTGAAACTTAATTAACTATGGGCACCTCTTCCCAATATTTATTCCTTCAGTTGAGTTCTGTGATGAGTATTGTATTATTCATAAAGTTAAGTGAAAGCAGATATTCTTCCATATGGTATTATTTTAGAGCTAAAAGTGACAAATGAAAGCATTTTTCAAAATTTTCAAAAAGAAAAAATCCAAATAATTTTCAAAATGAGATGTCAGAATTTTGCCTTATAGCTTTACTCTTAGAAATAGCTTATATTGCAACAGTCAGAAGTATGGAAATATAGAAAAGTAAACTTAAATTAAAAAAAGGTGTTCAATTCCCTAAAATAATTCCAGTGGCATTGGTAAAACTCCACAATATATATTATGTCAACCATATCCACTGAAAAATTTTAACTGCATTTAAGTGTTTGTGAAAACTCAAACTACATGTGATATCTTACTCTGTAAACTTTTCCAGGATTGAATACTTCAAGGTTGTCCAACACAACAGTGTGAATACAGTGTGAAACATTCGTATTGCAACATAATATATACATTCTT
This sequence comes from Coccyzus lansbergi, assembly GCA_033558105.1. Classification (NCBI taxonomy): domain Eukaryota; kingdom Metazoa; phylum Chordata; class Aves; order Cuculiformes; family Coccyzidae; genus Coccyzus; species Coccyzus lansbergi. Next base: position 3,976,446 of record JAUMJK010000305.1, on the reverse strand, counting down.
TTTCAGATATATTTTGCTCTAATTTTAGTAGTGATTGTAATGATCTTCTGAAGAGGAAAATACGATTATTTTAAAGTGGTAAGTTGTCAATGCCATATTTCAGTGAAAAGAATGTCATGTTATAAACCTATGTGCTTCTATTGATGAAGTTGTTTTTCTGTTTAGAAAATGAATGAGTATGTGATAACATGAATAATACAATACACCCTGTATATCACTACAAACTTCTAGTAACTTCTGCTTTAGCAGGAAGCCATTTTTAAACTATTAAGTTAATTGGAGAGTTCAAAATGCAATTTATTTTTAGGATCTTAAACAGACAGGCATGTGTGACAAAATTATGCCCCAGTAGTGGTAGGAAAATTTGAATGTCAAAGAGTGAAATGTTTAAGTCTTATCTAGTCATAGAAATGAGAAGCCTAATACAAAAAAAAAAAAAAAAGCAACCAAACAACTATGCAGATGTTGATTTATATGACCTTTCTAGGGAGGAAACCTAATGTTGGTTTATATCACCTATCTAAGGTCTAAGCTAATCTAATACTTAATCTATAATAATTAGATCACTCCAATGTCTACTTCACAGAATCACAGAATCACAGAACAACCAGGTTGGAAGGGACCCATCGGATCTTCTAGTCCAACCATTCCTATCTAACACTAAACCAAGTCCCTCAAGACCTCATTCACCCGTGCCTTAACCACCTCTAGGGAAGGGGAATCAACCACCTCCCTGGGCAGCCTATTCCAATGCCCAATGACCCTCTGCGTGAAAAAACTCCTCCTAATCTCCAGCTTACTTCTCTCCCCTGTTCAAATAACAGTTCTAAAAACAATAGTTCAAGTTTAGATAGCTTTAAATTTTCTAGTAAGACTAAGTATGTTCCACGTACTGGTATATATTAAGAACATTTGTCTTCAAACAGCATATGTTTTAAATTATTAAATATTTTAATTTTTTTTCTTTAAATAGAAAATTTACCTTGTTACTCTTGATATATTTATATAGTTTTTAATTTATTTAAGGCAATAACTCAATATGAATTTTTTTTCCCTCTTGTACAATTAAGTTGATTTTGTATTAGTTATTGGTTTTTAAAAAATCCTAATTTCTGGACAAATGAGAATTACTTAAAGTATAACAGATGCAATTATATCTGTATTAAGGAAGTCAGATTCTAACTCTTACCTAGTTATATACAGTATTAAATATTATTTCTTAATTTATCTATTAAAAAAAGGAATTGGAAGGCAAGATTATAGGCATTGTTGATAAATAGAAGTGTTGAAATGTTGTATGTGAAATTATTTTTTAGCCCTCACATTAACTGGTTAACTGAAAGCTAATTTGATATATTTTTTTGAAAGATAGCTTTGCAGAAGTAAATATTTTTTTTAATTTATGTTTATCTTGGTAAGTTTTTGTTTTGATTTGGAAAGGAATGAATAAAATTAAGATAAATAAGATGAAAATAGGCTTCAGATATATTCACCAACTTTTTAATTGTTCATGAGCCACGCTTTCCACAGTTCTTATTGCACATGCATTTACAGAATGGAAGTTAAGCCTTTCCAAAGGCATGAATTTCTAAAAGTAGCTCATTGAAAAAAGACTATAAAAGCCTAGGAAAAATACCTAGATAATAAAAATTACTTTTAATTTCTACAAATCTCCTTAAGAAGCATAGCAAAAAGAGGGTTATAGAGACAGATATGTAGGATTTTTTTACCTGTGCTTCACAGAATGTCTAATTTTCACTTTTGTTATAAAATTGCTTTATATTTCAAGGCTTGAAAGTAGTTTTTAATTAAGAATGAGTTGCTGAAGGTAAGGAAATCATATTTCCCTAAAATGCCACATCAGTAACATTACAGCAGGACATTATCTAGTAGGGTTTTCTGAAGGCAACAGTAGGCCAAGAACGATGAACAAATAGTAAATTTAAAAAGTTTAATAATTTATCTTGCTTTTACTTAATCTTCCTAGTGGACCTAATAATATAAATAATTTCCTTTCAGACTGTGGCAGTAGGGTACTATAATTTTTAGAAAAAAAGGTTTGTGATCGCAGACTTCAAAAAAACAAGCTTGTGCAAGTGAAAACTCAATTGCACAACTACCTGCAACAAGTCTTAAAAAAACCCCAGCAGGTTAGAAAATGCTAGATAATTTCTCTAACATCTGAATCAAGAGAGTTTAGTTACCAGGTTCTAAAAAGATGTTCAGCTTTGACACAGCAGAAAATATACTCCAGAATTAGTTTTATGAACCTGGAAGCAGCAGCCATTCAGTAAGAACAGGCAAAAGGCTTGGCTGCCATAGACTTTGCGGCTATTGATATCTAAAGACTAGAAGGTATAGAACTGAATCTTGATGTCTAAGATTCCCATCAGAGGGGAGTGATGTAAAGGAAAAGTACATATGTAAATATACTTGTTCCCATATACTTGTAAACACAGTGTATATTTACATACATACGCATGTACACTCCTGTACATACTGTGTTCAACCAAAGAAGACAAATAGCAGATGCCAGAATATTTCTCTGATTCCTGTGCTGCACAATGCACAATAACCTGTGGCAAGCAGAGCATTTAATCAGCTGATGTCTTCCCACACATGCACAATTCATAAGCTTAGAAAACTGTGTAAAATAGGTAGAAGTTGTATTGCCACAGCTTGTATAAAGCATTCTGTTATAGAAAGGGGGTTTTGTTTTTGTTTTTGATTTTTTTTTTTTTATAATTGTCTTTTAAATAGTATTTCATTCTTTTTGTTATGATGAGTTACATTCTAGGGACAAATAGACTCACGGATAATGAAGTTTAATATTATAGCCCATTGAACTAACTGCTATGCAGTTCATAGATCCAGAGAGAACACTGGAGTCTCAGACCAACCTTTTGTAGAGCAGCACATGGAGTTCTGTATTTTGATACTGTGTTTCAGGATGACTGACGCGTCTGGTTTTTAACATATAACCACTGATGGTAATTTATTTTGCAATTATTTTTTAAGCAGTATTCTGGGATTTACAGTAAAACACATCTTTTTTAATCTAATATAAAAGTTCTGTGTAATATACATTCCTATTTACATTCTCATCTTCTTTGTTGTTTTGTCATTTTTGTTTTTGTTGTGTTTTCTTTTTAATTCTACTACCAGTTCATATTTTGTAAGAAATTATCACTATTATTCTTACAAAAAGAATGCTTCACTTGGCCTTACAGTATATTTATGGCATATTTTATTTTTCTTCTATTTATGTTTGTATGTATATTTGTACATATGAATATATGAAGATGTCAAGATTATGTAGCTGTAAATCACAATTTACGCATCTCATCACTCATTTAGTGATTATAAATATATTTCCTACATAGTCTATTAACAAGTGAGCTAGTGTTGGCTTTCTGATAAAGGTGTTGGATATCTTTCTTTTAAAATGATTTTGAGGAAACTTTTGAGAAGTTCTGACATTTCTAATGTTTGCCATCATTATTGGGTGTAGAAAAAAGCAAGGGGTTTGAGAAGTATCTTATCTCTTCCTCTGCCATAATGCTCCAGTGTGGTTAGGTTATAATCAGCTGAAAGTTAAGATCTCTTTTCATTAGCTTGTTTCCTCAGGAAGGAGATGTAGCAAACTGACCATGATGATAATTGAACGGGAACATCCTAATCTATAGGCTGGTCTGATGCCAGTCCCTTGGCAACAGTAGCAATGTAAAACAACGAACTAGAAATACAACTGTGGCTAAGAATGAGATGTAAAAAGAGGGAAAGCTGACAGGCTCTGATCAGGCTTCTGTTCTAACCCCTAAATATGGTACACAGGGAAGTACTAGGCCCAAATACAAGGAGGAAAATCAAAGTGGGGGAAAGTGGTCTGTTCCTAGTCCTAGTCCTCATTCAAGTCCAAAGTCCAGCGGTGTCTCTTCTTTATCCCACCCTTCACCTCCACCACACATTCTACCTTATACACTACCAATAAGAAAGTGAAGAAAATAACTTAAATTGCCTGGTGAGGTCAACCTCAATCATCCCACTCCTACCAGTTTTATGCCAGTGCTAACACAGATGCGCAGAGCCTCGAGAAGAACGCAGCTCAGTGGGAGAGCAAATGAAGAGAAAAACAGAGGATCACCAGCCAGTAATACAGCATAACTGGAGACCCAATTTATGGACTTCTCTGCAAACACACATGGTATGGGAAATAAAGAAATGGAATTAAAGATGTGCACATGCCTTCAGGGCTATGATCTCATTAACATCATAGAGACATGGTGCAATGGATCCTATGATTGGAGTGTTGAGATGAAGGGTTACATGCCCTTTGGAAAGGATAGGCAAGGGAGATCAGGAGGGGGTTGTTACCCTCTGTGCTAATGACCATCTGGAGTGCATGAACCTCTGCCTGGGATTGGGTGAGGAGCCAACTAAGAGTCTATAGATAAGAATTAAAGGGAAGACAAGACACTGTTTCTACCACTCATTCCTGATATAACTACATAAATACACATAAATATATTTGTTGTGTGCGCGTTTTTCTTGTTTGATCTAAAGCAAAATAAGTACTCTAATTTCAGCTACGTCTTATCTAAGTAATTTCATTTTCTGGACGTTAACTGCATGTTTTTGAGGCAGTGTTTTTCTCTAGAAGTGAAAACATGAGATACTGGTAGGCAGAAAGACCATTGCTTATTTTTATTTCTACAGTAACTAAAGTCACCTTTTAGCTAGTGGAATAACATAAGTCAGAGGTAAAAAAAAGGGCCAAACCTGCAGGAAGGGGCATACAGGGCAGATGACCCTGAACTGATCAACAGCGTGTTCTATCTCATCCACATTATACTCAGTATAAAACTGAGAGATCATGAGGATCTCTCTTCTTAGATGGCCAATGTTCAGTGAGACCCTCATCTCTCTGTTGGTCCCCAATGCCAGATCCATGCATTCCTGAATCCAGTTCCTGAGTCTAGCTTCCTTTTGCTGATGATCCTTTCCTCATGCTTACCTTGAAGCATTTGTGGTGATGTCTAGTCATTGAGGGTTAGGGGTGCAATTTCATATATTTGTATATATCTTCTTAATTTCATATTAGAAGCATTTTCTTCATTATTATTTTTATTATTATTTCATTAAAAATGTTTTAGTTTCCAACCCATAAATATTTTCCTTTTACTTTGCATTCCCTGATGAGGGGTAGGAAGGGAATTGGGAGCCCAGTTGCTTGGTTTTCACTGCCAAATTTGTCAAGGCCATGACATGTATATAATAAAGACAAATATCAAAATTATTTCATAAAAATAAAGAAAAATACTCAGTTAATACACATTAGATATGTCAGTAGAAGCTAATTCAGATGAAACTTGGAACACACAGTATCAAATCACTGTGGCATTAAGAATATTGTTTTAAATAGAACATACAGAAAAAGTCCTTTCCTACTTGGAAGAATAGCTGACAATAAGTCAAATATCAGTAGATTCTAGAAAAAACTAGAAACAGTTGTTTTGTTCTGTTTGCCTCTCCATTTTGTCTCAGGTGCATACTGGAGCTATTTTAAGCCAGAGCTTTGATTCCAAGAATAATACTCCTGTTTTTTCAACCAATAAAGCATTTTTAAAGCATTTTTTTTTTCTATTAGACTCTTGTCATTGCTGACCAATAATATTTCCTGTAATTTTTCTTCTCCTAGGCTATGGACCTTTTAGGATATTGTTCTTTACTACTGTATGTGTTTTTTTAGAGCTGCCCCATATCTGAGTCTCTGGAGTAGTTTTTCCTCAATGACAAGGACGGATTTTATTGTTACTGGTGATGTGAACCTATATCAAGATGTCATCTACTAAAAAGAATTATTTTTTCTTTCTTGAAAATAAGAAATTAATTTCAAAGCATCTCCTACCTAGCTGGCAATTACAGTGACAACTACCTTTAACTGTATTTAAATTCTGTAATCTGTGATATGTTCAATGGTTACAGAATAAAACAAAAATAAACTAAACCAACCAAGTATGAGTTCCAAAAATAACTCTGGATTTGAGAACACGAGCAATTTAAGTGGTGATAGATCCATTTGGGTGTCAAACATGTCAATTAAATGATTTAAGAGCTGTAAAACAAACTGTCAAAATCTAATAGAAATATTGTAATCCTTGCAAGTATCAGAAAGATACATAGCATATGACTTGTACTAGTGCTTATTAATCTATACTGTGCTCCAAATTGCTATCTTCACAATAATATGAGTATTTAAAAGTCTCCTAAATTATGAGAAAATAACTTAATGTCCTAAACTAGTTCTTTGTTTGCTCATATATTATATAAAACGGAGTAACTACCTTTATTTTATTTCTTCTTCCTGACCACATAACATTGTTGTCCAATAGAGTTAGCAGTTATTTTCTTTCCTTGGTAGTACTCTTTACTTCTGTTCAGCAGAAGCACATGAATTATTGGTGAATCACTCTTCAGGCTGTGAAATATATGTATCGATGTTAACAGTCTCCAAAGGAAGACCTCTATTTTTACAGAGAGGAAAGGTCCAGAGGAATTACTGGACCCTGTCTCACTGACAGTATGGTCAGGAAAACTTCAAAAGAGGCAGAGTCTTGATTTATCAGATGAGTGACATGGTTCCTATTCTATCTCTTCCCCTATATGTTCACTGCAGGCTGTTCTACATATCCCATGGTGCAAGAGGTGCTGAGCTATTCTTGCATTCCCACTGCATCCAGATCTATTGCATTCAGGAATTTTAAAACATTACCTGATCCTCTTTGCTAAAGCCAGGTGTGTTGTTTTCCTTTGGATACTAAGATCGTAAGAGCTCTATTTCCATATGACTGTCAGAGATCAGAAAGTGCTAAAGGCTTTTTTGGCTAAGGAAGAAAAGAATGCTGTACCATACCTTCAACAAATCAAATACTAGTTTTAAAATTATCTAGCTTCACAAGCAACAAGGTACTTTTGACTGTCTCATAGCTCTAGGGAATATCATTCACCCTATGCACCACACACTCCTAAGTATATGTGTGTAGTGAGTATTCATCCTGATATGTCCATATCCCACAGTAATGACATGTCAGTGTTACATTATCTTTATCATTCACAAGAACTATTAATTGGATGTGATCCTGGAGTAGTGTTTATGCAGAAGGTAGTCACCTACTCTGGTTTTAGTACCTAGGTGATAACTGTTAGGTAATAGGTCCATAAGTGGTACATAGTCTGACACGTGGCTTAATTTTTATGCTTGGAGTCTTGTTCTTTCATGGGCTGAGCAGTTTAAGAAACTCAGATTCATGTTGACACAAAAAATAGACACTCCTACACAACAGATATGTCAGCTGCTCCTGTTTTTACTATCTCTACCAGTGTTTCTGCTCACCACCCTTCCCACAAGTTGTTGTTCCTGATGACACAGTCAGCTATTTGCATGCTTAAACCATAAACCCCTGGGTGTCCACAGTCTCAAAGAAACAGATTCCTTCAAGGGAAAATCTTCAGTGCTTAACACCTCAGATCTCCCTTGAGATCTATACTTGTGAATGCTACATATTTTGCTGCATGATTTTACATTTCAAGGATGAACCAATATTCTCATTTCTCTGTTATGAGAGCTTGGAGGTGGTGAATGTAAAATACATAAAAACAATTTGATGATACCTGTATATATTAATATAAAAACTATGTACATTGCACAATCATGGAAAAGTATTTACATTTAACAAGCTGTTACCTGTTAGAGGCTAAACAACTTATTGAACTCATAAATACAAATTCATCTCAAGACTATTTAAATTAAATGGCAATAATTTCATCATAACTATCTAAATTGAAAAATTCTTACAAAAATAAAAAATGAATCTGTATCTATTTATTTAAATCTGAATTTCATCTTTTGTTAAACACCGGTGAAGATGAAAGTGTAGTAGACTTTAAACTTATTTTACAGATGTTCAGTGAAAATTGTAGCACAAAGAGAAAGAAATAAATACTCTCGGAGGTATTGTGTCATAGGTATTAATTAGACAAGAAATGAACAAATTAAAGTTTTACCTATAAAGTTACTGAGCCAATGAAAGAATACCAACAAATTAATATCAGGTGTAACCAAACGTGAGAGAGGTGTATTTTCACCTTGAAATTTCAGCAAAACGACAGTATAAAAATACACTGAATAAGGAAAACCATCTTCTCTTTCCTCTTCATATGACAGTCACCACAGTTCATACCTTCAGTTTGTTAAAAGCAGAGTAACTAGGACAATGCTTTTAAGAACTCCTCTCAAGCAACTGCATTTTTTCTTTGCATAGATGTACATCAGGTTTTTTTTTCCTGGAACTACTAAACAACAGATCATCATTAAAACTCATAATAAAGTTCTTTGCTTTTTATAAACCACTTGTCTGCAGTACATATTCAATACGTCTACATTTCAAGCCCAAACAACTTAAAAGTAAAATGTTTCTGAGAAGGTGAATGGATATCAGACCAGCTAGTCTGCACTTAGTTTTTCATCACTGCAGCAATTGCATGAACAAATCTATGAGGATAAAGCTGGCTTAACTCTGTATGCCTGAGTTGTTGTCATCTATGAGTTTTCCACTGGCATAAGAAAAGTCAGGATGCACCTCCATTTTGGAGAAAAAAAAAGGTTTGATTGTCTGACAAAATAGATTAGTACTTTGATAAAGCTCTGTATTTGTCATAATTTATAGGTTGTTTTCTTTTTAATAGCGTCGAGGTGTTTAAAATTATGGTATTTAAAATATGAATAGGTTAAAGAGCATAAGATGGAAAATCTTCACATGGATAAGTATTTATGGGTAAATAAAAGAGAAGAAACAGAAGCCAGGAGTAAATTGTCAGTTCTTGCAGTGGAAAGAAATCACAAGTGAAGCTTTTAAGAGACTTTCATGGGAGAGCATACTGTTCAGCATAATGATAAATAAACTGGAAAAGGAATCAAAAAATGTGGTGGCAAAGACTGTAGATTGATTGTAAAGAATTGAAGAATTGCAGAAGGACTTGTGAGACTGGAACAAAATTAATGGCAAAAGTCAACACAAATAAATGTAAAGTGATAAACATAGGAAAAAATAATTCTAGCAGCATGTATCAAATGATGGTTTAAGTTCACCGTTGCCCCGCAGGAGTGACGTTATCTCTCATAACCCTATTACCATCAGGGCTTGAGACCAATTTGGTAGCAACTTCCACTTGAATGTAATTTGAGTGCTTGATAGTTGTCAGAAAAGTGAACAAAATACCAGGAATTATTAGAAAAAAAGTAATAGAAAGCAAACCAGAAAGCATTACTATGCCACTGGTATAAATCCATTTTTATCTCACATCTTTAAATGTTGCATTCAATACCCATGCTCCCATTTCAAAAAGAGGTATGGAGAACTGGTAAGGTTCAGAAGAGGGCAGCCAGGAAGATCAAAGATACATTGTGGCTTCCGAGTAAAAAATGAGTATGTGGGCACACTGCAGTTTGGAGCAGTGATGCCTGAGAAGAATTACGATTATTATCCATAGGATTATATGTGTCATGGCAAAGCTGAAGAGAGAATAATAATTCACAACCTTGGGAGTACCACATGAAGGCAGGAGAAACCAAATTCGAAAGAAGCAGAACAAGGTTCTTCATGCAAAGATGAGCTGAGTTGTAGACCTGTCTGCGGAAGTGTATTGTAGGTGTTATGTTTTATATGGGTGGAGGAGTAAATGGGAAGAGTTCATGGCAGAAAATACTATTTCTTCTTACAAAGTCCCTGAGCTGAAAACAGATAAAATCAGGCAGAATATTCATTTGCCAGTTTTCATACTGACATCCAATTTTATCCTTGTTCAAAATAGTATTACTAGATTGTCTGACCAGATACAGAACATGCCTGTTTTAAGGCGTGGGAAAACAGTGTCTCTAAAGTAACTGCAAGGTTCTCAAAGACTAAGATCTGACTTATTGTTTCCATTTTCCCTCTAAATAATGAACACTTAGTTATTAATTTTTAAGTTAAGTTTGTTCAGCTTCAGCAGTTCAAAATATCTCTTTTATTTTACAAAAGTGCTACCTTGCAGTAAAACCCCATGTTTTTCCCAAGAATATTGGATGCCTCTGAACAATCTACTGTCTTCAGAAAGGATGTTGGTTTCCGCCTGCTACAGAGAATTGCTTTGTCAGATTTGGAATTTGCCCAGCTGGCCCTTTTCAGCATGTCAAGAGACATTCCCTAATTCCCCCCACTCCAAAAATATGTCTTGGGTAAGCTCTTTCTTCTTTGGCTTTGATAGTAAACTTACTCTTTTCACTCACATATATTTTTGTTCCTGGTATTTTATTTTCTGTAGAATAAGAGAACAGAAAAATGTGGGTAGGCTTATAACTCATTATTTGGAGCACTGTCTAGAGACAAAGGTTAACAATATCACATAGAGTCTTAGCTTCATCTTAACAACTTATTACCACTCTTATTGCTTAGCACCTCTCACCTTCAGTCCCAGTGTGAGCCACCAATTAAGGATGTAATGTTCACAATAAACCTTTTTCTCGCAGGATTATGCTCAGCGTTGGATGCAGTTGGTGACTCTATTTCCACAGGTTATATTTTCTTGCAGTTAGGTTTTGGGGTTAAAAATCTAAAAGCTTCTGAAAGCTCTCTCTGGAGCTAACTGTCTCAGGTGCTTAACAGTGATACTCTCTCTGCCAGGGAATTGAACTACAAAAAATGACATTGGAAATTACTACAGAGACTTGGGCACTTTGCATTGGCATTCAATTTGCTGAACTTTTCCTTGCCAAGGGACTGCTGAGGCACTTAGGTTTTCTACATGTTTACTTATACAGCCTCTTCAGCTCCTGATTCTGATGTGTTACTAGCCTTGTACAGATATCACCAAGTAGTACTGGATCACTACTACTAATGCTGAGCTTGATTAGCCTGGACGCATTTATGGAAAGAAACATAATCCCAAAACATTATTAAGAGGCAGTATAACAATGTATCATGCAAAGTCAGGGAATCCTTTATAATTCAAAATCTGATTGCTCTACTGTTTTGAAAACATACTTCTCTCCTGCCAGGAGGGAAGACAATACATATCACATATTTGCAAATTCTTTCTCCAGAGCAGAACAGAACCTCAAACTGGCCAAACCCAGGAGAGGGGCCTCTTTATTCTCTCCTTGAAGTGGTCAGTGGTTTCCCAGTGTCTTAAACACAGAACAAAAATCAATAAAATATATTGGTAAAACCCATTAAACGGCAAAACCCCTCCCACTCTGTTCTATTTTTTGAGGCAAATTAAAGGTAATGATAATTATATTCTTGCTATTTGAGATATTTCCTTCTGGCGCACTTTGTAGTTGAACAGCTTTAAGCAATTTCTGAAGCTGAATCTTTTGCACACAAAGAGCCCTGATTGGCTCTTCTTCTGCCTTACCCAGGGGTCAAGTACAGGATGCCAGGCTCTCTGAATCTATGCATTTTGTCTCTATGCTCTTCTAGGTTCTGCCTCAACCTAAAGACTGTCATATCTGGCACATCTGCACCTATCCAAGACAAAGCAAATTCCTCTTTCAAGAGGTTTTGAATGTGAAATAAACAGAAGGTCGTATGAAGGCAACTTCCCTTTCTGCTACTGTGCCACAGCCTTTATAAAAAATAGATAAATGAATACAGTGTGTTTATGGTGAAACATAAACACTGAGACAGTTTTAGTGTTTGTTACACTCAAATTGAGCCATAAATCAGAAAATTCAGGAAGGAAAAATTGATATAGATTTCAGAATTAATAGTAGGAGGCCTTTTTTGTCAAGGGCTGTCAAAGACTTTAAACTAATTTAATAGCAGCTGTCAAGATTTTATTCTGGTTTTTCTGTCTCTGGTTAGAAAAGTGTATATGGGTAAAATGAAAGGAACTAGAATTATGGATCATAGGCCAGTACAGCTACATCTATGGTAAAAAAAAAGTCAAAATATAAGTTAGAAGGACCATGACTACACCACCAACAGACTAGATGAACCTCATTCTCCCTCCCCTTGTGAGAAGCTTTATGCTTCGACAATGATGAATATATGTTAAATTTGCTTACTTAGTGTTGAGCTTATTGGCACAGTTCTACAAAGATTTTAAAACTACTGTTCTGTGTTACATCTACTATTCTCAGGTATTTCAGAACTGGTTTAAGGTTTATTATAAACTATAGATTTACAGCTTACTAGAGGTTACTTTAACCAGCAGATCTTTGACTCTCACTGCCTGTATTACTAACAGACTGGAGAGGTGTTGCAATCTGTCATAGATGTGTTGGCATTTTAACTGTGTTTATTTCTTGATAGGGACTCTTGTATAGGTTGTTTCCTGATCCACTTAGTAGGTACAATAATACAGGAGCTATCACAAAATATGCTAGAAACTTACTGGGTGCTCCCTGGCAGGGGGATAGGAGGCTCCTTCATTTAATATCTTTATCGTCCATCATATGAAACTTCTGTACTTCGTTGAGTCAGATACCTATCTCAGTTACACAGCTGAGTTTTAGGAGCAATCCCGCTGAATAGAGTCAAATTTCTAGGCACTCATTTCAATGGAATAAAACAGAATTTACTTCCTACTTTGCAGATCACTGACACTAAGGAACACAATGGTTTTTGCATTGCTGTAATATTCTGTCAAGCCAGTGAAATTACTATTTATGGTGCATTAGGAATAGTTTCCTTCCAGAATAAGGAGAGGAAAAAAGTAGTAGGCATAGAAAATAATTCAGTTTTCTAGATTAAACTGCTGATAATCTTGCATGTCTGAGAAGTAATTAACTATCTGGAGAGTTTAATAGAAACTTATCTTATATTTTTACATTTCTATTTTTAAATATTTTTCTTGTTCCTGAGGTATGAAAAAATTCTGGTTGCAATAGCCACAAAAGACTGTGACACAGACCAGTAATTGCTACTATTTCACTGTTCTTTTAATTTCCATTAACATTTTAGTCTGAATCATAGTAATGTCAGTTTTCCAGAACCTATTTTAGGGCTTATTTCCAGACTTTAAAAATACCTCAGCAGGTTCAACAAGGGTCTTGGAAACCTCAAAACCCATTTCTAAAAGGTCAAAACCAGAGGTTTTGTAAATGGTAGTTGTTTTTGAAAACTTTCTTTAAAAAAAAAATCTGTATTTCTTATGTTAGATTACACTGTTCCTGAGTAGTAGTAGAGACAGAGATTTGTAGTGAATTTATTGCATGCTATCCACTTTCTATCACTTCAAAATCCACCTCAATTTAAGATCATTAAAATTGTAATTACTTTATTCTAGTGCTTGAATTTTACTCAAGAAAAATACAACATCTACCATCATAGTCAAACTGTAGAAACTGTAAGTTAGTGGAAAGTTATGAGACTATGGCATAAAATTTATGATGAAATTAACTGCTCAGGTGGTATAAATCAGCCTGATTTCTGTTGTTTAAGTGGAAGTAGACAAACATACATCAGTTTAGAATCTGGCCTGTATCTTCTTGTGGGTCTGTTTTTATTTATTTTTCTCCCACTTTTTTATTTCTGTTCCCATATACACACCTTTTACTTTTATGACAATAACGTGAACTGAACTGTGACGAGCAATGCATAGTTCCTGTCCAAGCAATCTTTCCTTTTGATTTGTGGTCACGTTTTCTCCTGAACATTCATCCAAGATTTTTGACAGTGAGGTCAGGTCAAAAGTTGAGGAATGAATACTTGTATAGCTAAATGAATTGAGGTAAATTTTCTATATGGAATAACCTGCATAATAATAATTTTCTCTTTCAAGCATAGGTTTTCTCCCTTCTACTACATAAATACATAACTACTCTGTTTTAATCAATATAATATGCTTTTTCTGGTTGAAAAATGAGCTCAATAGTGTTGTAATTCTTTCAAAATTGAACTGATGTCCAGTTCCTTCACTATGCTAGACATACACAGAACATACCAAATGCATTCATAATCAGAGCCAAGAAAAAGAAGTCTCATATCAACTTTTGAGTTTCTTGTTACAGATTGACTTTGATTCATATAACTTATTTTCCCTAGAAGATATGTATAAATCAGTTTAAAAAGTATATGTCAGTGTTAGGATGTAAAAAAAAAAAATTCATAATGATAGGAAGCAATTGGTTGCAATTGTGATAAAATGTTCTACTGATCTAGTCAACAAGTATTCATGTCTAGTAGTTTTTTTGGTTTGACATGATCCTATTCCCAGAAATTTCTGTTTTATGGGAATACTGGGCAAGAGAGGGTTTTTCTTCATGGTAGGTGAAAGAGTCCTTTATGGGCTGAAAGAAGAGGAAAGAAAAAGCTTGTCATTATGTTCATGAAGGCAGGAAAAACTGTTGTCAGTAGCAGGGAAAAAAAAAACCCAAAACCAACTCTGTTCTGAGGCTGAGAAAATAAGTCTGCTTGGTTCAATTTCTCTGATATTAGCCTATAACTTATATCAATGCTCAGACATAACACTGAAGAAACAGTCTTGCACAAATGCAGTAGTCCAATTTTTTATAGAAACTAAAAGCAGCAGAAGTCACATTTAGGATTTTCTATGTATACAGCTTTCGTCTGGCATTTATTATAACTGCGCAGTAATAAGACAACTTTGCTATAAACTTTTGGCTACACTAGACTGGCCTTAGTTGTGGTCAACAAGCATGGAAGCTCAAAATGGAAGATGGGTCATGATTATGTTACGTCTCATTGCCTGTTTCACTGAGAATTTTCTTGGTTATAGTCATATTTTGTCAACAAATAAAGATCTTGTATGACAGGTCAGGAAAGAATTTTTTTTTAATTTGATTTCTTTCATCATATTAATGTAGCAGTTCTGGAATATGAAGAGCCACCTTCCATGACAGCATCTAGGAGGCTTCAATGTAAATTCTTGGCACGTGTCTATTTGAAATTTACACTGATAGTACATTAAAAAGTGCTTACCATGTAAATCCTTCAATTAAAAGCTAAAATTACTGATGGAAAGAAAACTGTCTTTATAAATTTCTTACCCGTTCCTGTTTTTAGCAGAATGTTCAAACATATTCTCAGATAAATTCTGTGTTGATTCATGTTTCTGTATTCACTAATGGCACCAGTTCATAACAATTACCAATCCTATGAATGAAGACAAACAAAAAGGAACCCGTCAGCATGAGCAGATTTGTAAGGTGAGGAAAACGGGATACACTGTATGACATGGAAACTCAATATGCCCTTTGAAAATCTAATTGCTTTGGAGACCATTTCTGATAAACCAGAGTATATATATATGTAGTTGAAGCTGAGGATCAAATGCAAGTTGTTTTGAAGTTAATTTCATTCTTCAGATTGAGTTGAATTTTGGTCACTTTATTGTGACCAAAATTGTGACCTCTCAGCATTATGGGAAATGGTTGAGAGAGCTGGGGTTATTTAGCCTGGAACAGGGCACCTCATTGCTCTCTATAACTACCTGAGGGGAGGTTGTAGAGAGGAGGGAGTGGGTCTGTTCTCCCAAGTGACAGGGGACAGAACAAGAGGTAATGGCCTCAAGCTCTGCCAGGGGAGATTTAGGCTAGACATCAGGAAAAAAAAATTCACAGAAAGGGTCATTGTGCAGTGGAACAGGCTGCCCAGGGAGGTGGCTGATTCACCTTCCCTGGAGGTGTTTAAGGTGTGGGTGGATGAGGCACTGAGGGGCATGGTTTAGTGTTTGATAGGAATGGTTGGACTTGATGATCCGGTGGGTCTCTTCCAACCTGGTTATTCTATGATTCTATGAAAATAAGGGAAATAGGATACAAAAAGATGTGCAAAATATAGATTATGTGCAAAGTAAAGATTATGTTCATGGTGGAAAATTCAGTGGGTATTCTGCTGTGCCTTTCAATGTACTTTGAAACAAGAAGCAAGTATTTAGCCAAGTTTAGGAGGTATTATTAAGATTTTTGGTAAAAATGTGAAATATATGTAGAAACATGATCTGATCAACACTTAATTTTGGTGAGCATAAATTCCACTTTCTGATATCAAATGGAACTGATATGATTTGCATACAAATGTTATTTTAATAAACTAATAGAATATCAATATGAAGTCTAATTATGATTAATCCAGAAGTGAAATGAATTTTGAATTTAAAACAAAAACTAAAATTCAAACTTCCTACTCCAGTCCTATCTTCACTCCCAGGAGCAAATTACACTCTGGATTGTGCTTTAGGCAGCAGAACAAAAGATGATATATATGGCATTTCAGAAGACCACATGAAGATAAATTTTAAAATTACAGATGTTCCAATATAAATTAGTCTTCTGGAAACAAGAGTGTCCTAAATGAAAGGAGTATACGGAGGAATGAGCTACAGTCCAACATATGACCTGTACTCTTGCTGTGGCACTGAATCAAGACAGTATACCTAAATTTCAAATAAAGAAGAAAAGAGGATACAAGATGTGTTTCAGCATATTTTGGAAGGGAAATGCTTGCTAGAAAGGGTTAATATACCTACAGAAAGAAACAGGCAAACCAAATTAAGATGACCTTTGTTCAAAACTTAGACACGTTTGTGGAATGTACATAGCATAATGAGGAATGCAATCATATTATTTTGTAGATCTGCTTTGTCAGTAGCGTCTGGAAATGACTTATACATAAAGGTTTCCTTCCCTGCCTCCTTCCTTACAATGCAAACCACAACCTTAGAGCAAGCTACCTCTGACAAAGAGATGTGAAATACGAGTCTGCAACCATTAGCAGTAATAGCTACTGAAGCGAGTCAATGCCAAAGTGTACAATTTTTATATACAAATATAAAATCGTTGCTCTACTCCCTCCTTTTTGCCTTCTGAGACTCAAGATATGGGCATATAATGGTACTTTTTACAGAGAATTTTCCTTGATACACTATCTTACTTTGCAGTAATTTACAACTCTTCACTACAAAGCAAACTGTTCTGCTCTGAGGTGCCACAGCTTGGGAATCAAAGCAGAAAAAAATACCTGTTTATAAATATGAGTTAGTACTTGTCTTTGTTAAGAAGAAGCAAAAGATCTGTACAGACCTGCATGTCTGTGTTTGTAAATGCCTAATTTATTTTCTTAGCTGTTTTAAAAATGTTCAATTCAAAACTGTTAATAGAACTTCAGATATCAAGGGCAAATATCTGAAAACGCATTTATCTTCCAAGATGCAAAGAGATAATCTATGCATTTGACAATTAATTTGACCTCTGTGTCAGGCATTTCACAGATTGAAAGGACAAGACTCAGAGTAGAAGAAAACAAATCAAACAAACAAAATAAAATTCCACAGAATTTATGCTTAAGGCTTTTTCCTTAAGAGTTCAAATGAACTTTAATCAAAGTATGAAAATTAAAAATAAAAATAAGAGATAAAACCTCAGTCTGCTCATCCTTACAACAAATAGTAACCCTAAGAAAGGGAATATTTTTCTTCTCTTTATGGCAGAAAAATACCATTATTTTTCTTATTTGGTAGTATGGATAGACAGCATACAGAAGACATTACATATTGTATTTAAAGTCATGATAACTATTAAATGAGTTTGGATTTTTCTGGTTGCATGTAAGTCAGGAAGGGAAGATTTATGATAACACATGTCTTAGTGCCTCTGTTCTATTTCTCTATAAAGTGCTAAGATGCAGAGAACATATTCAGAGGTCACTGTCTTCTAGTATTATATTAAGAAAATAATTGCAAAACATATGCCAGCTGTACTTCTTATGGAAATCTAAGGAATTCCTTACAAAAAAATATTTTCTCATATTGGTTTCCAAGTAAATGTGCATATAATATTACGTTATTTCTCCTAGTTATTATTACTAGGCTCCTGGTTATTTTAGATGCATGTCATTGTGACAGGTGACCAGAGACAAAAGATGACAAAGTCAATTGTCTTGATAGCTTACCTCAGAGTTGAGGTTTACCTTTAATAGTAACTCTGTGAAGTAACTTGTCTAATAGATTCAAACTCCTTCTACCAACAGCCTCTCCTTAAGTCCAGCTGACACAGTTTTTTATTTGTCCTGTCTCATATCAGTCTAGATCTTCTACTGTGATATCAGTCATGACAAAATGACAACAGGTGTTTTCTGTACATCATATCAGTCAGTCAAGATTCTATCATATCCTGAATGGATTTTTTTTCTGTGAAATGGGAATATTTAAGGCTCTTTAATTTGTGGGAGTTGTCCTGGTGTTTATCTCATCTTCTGTGCCTGCAACATTCAAGTAATTTGTGAATTAGTTCATCAGTCTGCATGCCAGACTACATATACCTGCCACTTGTAACTATTTCAGTTAGGCAATTCTGCAATGTGTTACATTTCACAGCTTTTCTTGTAGTTTGAGGACATGAGAATACAGTGACTAGCCTTGCCTTTCACAGAGAAAAAAAAAATAAAAAAGAATTCTCATAGGCAGCTAGTACTCTGCAGATACTTGTGTTTTCTTGTCTTTTCTTAGTGATCAAATGTTTGTGCCAAGGAACTTGGGAAAAGTCCAGCAAAAGTTTTCTCAAAGTGCATGAATCAGATAAACTTACAAAAACACTAATGGCATAATACAGTCTGGCCACCCTTCTGTGTTCCACATTTGCCCTTCTTCCTGCTGAACACCTCAACCAGGCAGTTCCACTGCATCTGGGATGGAGCAATGCACTCAACGGCTCCTCAGTTGGCACTTAGACAGTATAGAAGATATATCCTGGGGTTGACAGAAACTGATAAACTCACTGGGTAGCCGAAAAATCAGTTGGGAATTTTGCTATAGTGCTAACCCTCTGTGTAAGTGTGGATACTGCACTACCAGTAAAAGCAACATAAAAAGCAGGTTTGCAACATCTCATTGCTCGTATATCAACAAAAGTGCACTTAACACTAAATCTCAGATTTCCTTCCCAGGTCTTCAGTTCAAACACACCTAAGAATGGGATTTTCTTTCCCTTGAAATATTTCAAATACACTGGGACAGAATGCTGCTTAACCCTGAATACAGATGAAGTCTGAATCTGAAGTAAAGTAGCACTTTGTGGTTCTACAAATCAGTTTGCTCTCAAGGCAAATAATAACAGCAAAAAAGGCACAACTTACACAAATCTAAAGTATAATACTCCAAGAGACAGACAGCAGAACAAGGTAGGGTTGAAGGCCCTTGGTGTAGAGAAATACAATGTGCCAAAAAGGCTGTCTAGTATTATCTGTGAGTTAAAAACACAAAAATGTACAAAGTCTAGCACAAAACTACAGCTCAACAAGGCTTTGTTGGATGTTTTTTTCCTCAAACATCAGGTGATGATAGATAAGAAAAATGTGGTTTTTTAGTTCTTTTTTGTTTCATTTTAAAAGAAACTTAATTTTCTTTATCTAAAGGAATATTTGTAATTTATGAAAAGGATCAAAAATTCCACACTTTGTGTGGAAATTTTCATAAAATAAATTTCTAAATAATTAATAAAGGCTAGGGTTTTCTGATTTTCTAAACTACTTACTGTCATAGAATCACAGAATCATAGAACAACCAGGTTAGAAGAGACCCATCGGATCATTGAGTCCAACCATTCCTATCAAACACTAAACCATGTCCATCAGCACCTCGTCTACCCGTGCCTTAAACACCTCCAGGGAAGGTGAATCAACCACCTCCCTGGGCAGCCTATTCCAATGCTCAATGACCCTTTCCGTGAAAAACCTCCTCCTAATTTCTAGCTTAAATCTCCCTTGGCAGAGCTTGAGGCCATTCCCTCTTGTCCTGTCCCCTATCACTTGGGAGAAGAGGCCAGATCCCTCCTCTCTACAACCTCCTTTCAGGCAGTTGTAGAGAGTAATGAGGTCTCCTCTCAGCCTCCTCTTCTCTAGGCTAAACAATCCCAGCTCTCTCAGCCGCTCCTCATAGGGCCTGTTCTCCAACCATCAGGGGCCTGATCTCCAACCATCTCCTGTCATCAAACAGGAAATAAAAAATCCCAAACCCAAATATTTAGAGAAATTACAGATAGTGTATCCCAGAACTTGCTTTACTGTGGTGAGTGAAACATGCTATTACATAAAGCCATTTCAAAATAGAAACAAATTGGATGGTTTATCATTAATAAAGCACTTTTTGACATGCCTCTGTCACACTCAAACTTCAGCTTCAGAGGACCCTATTAATTTGTTTTGTTAAAACATGAAGCCTCGTACACTTTGTCAAGTGCATAGAGTGATGCATATTCTCAACAGTAACTCAGTGCCGAGACTATGACCCAATAAAACATGACGTCTATAGTTATTTAGTTATTAATGTCATTAGAGCAGGACGTTAACCATCAGTGTTCAGAAACTGTGGGGTTACCACCACCATTGGCACCAGCAGAGATATGGTCTACTGAAACAATAACACAAAACTATTTCTGTAATAAAGTTATACCACAGAATCTCAGTATGAAAACCTGTAAATACATACACAGTAAAAGCTTTGGAGTATGCTTATCATGCTCTTCCCCTTCTATGAAATGTTAACAAGCATTAATGTTTTCAATAGTAACATTACAATATTTCTACATGAGCATCAGGAAAAAAAAAATATTCAAATTGTTTCTTCTAATAAGATCTGTGTTACATAAGAGTTTTCCACCATTAAATATTTAATTAATTATGTTTTAAGAATGTGCTAGCAACAAAAGCACAGGTGGACAAGGTCCTGAGGGACATGGTTTAGTGTTTGATAGGAATGGTTGGACTCGATAATCCGGTGGGTCTCTTCCAACCTTGTGATTCTATATTTCTATGAAAAGAATGTTTTCATTTTGTTTAGGCACAATCTGTATGTTACCTTCTTATTCTTAATCCGCATTTACTTGACAGAAATCAAATGATATTGAGCTGCTTTTCTTGACTGTTAGAGATAAAGACCTTTAAAGTAACAGTTGAGTTGAATCATAGAATCATAGAATCATAGAATCATAGAATCACCAGGTTGGAAGAGACCCACTGGATCATCGAGTCCAACCATTCCTATCAAATATATAAATATTAAAGTTGAATCTATCACTGCTGTATAGTGTATATTGTAATACGAGGACATGCAAGCTAACAAAAGCAAGGGGGCGGTTAGAAGATAACATCTTTCATACAGGTTGCAACTTAATTCCAATAAGACGTTGCAGAGTTGATAAAAGAAAATTCTACATGTCACATGCAACTTTCTAGAAACTCAAATTTAAATTACCTGGCAAAAAAATGGATTGAGTATAATTATATGAGTTGTTAGATCCATCTTCACTGTTTATAAACAATGTTTTGGCTGGCAATATACTACTTAATGGCAAGGTGCAACATAAGATTATCGGAAGCACATTTGTACCTTTTGTCAAAGTTTATACCTTAAGACATACACATAGAAATACACTTTTTATCAGACCTAGATACATGAAAACATGCAACATTTCAATGTAACATTAGGCTAAAGTCAGGTCTCACAATACATTATAAAATATCTCAAATGACTGTTACTTTATGGCTTCCATGAGGAGGGATGCTTTTTCAAAAATCATGAGTGTTTTGTTCAAAGATCCTTAAGGAAAATGGTGCAGTAATTTATAATGTGGTAAAAGTGACTTTCATCTTAGATTCTGTCAGAGGAAACAAAGTGACTTTTCATAGAAGCTCAATTAGAGTACTGGTTTTATATACTGGGAAAATAATAATGATGCTCTAACCTGTATCAAGTGAGAAACAGAATAAAATATTTACTAAGACAGAAAAGTATCTTCCAGATAGCATTTATTATTGTAATGGAATGGACTTAAACTTTCTGATGTACCTGGTAGGTTTCTGAAAAATTCAAATAGCTTAAAGTCAGGAAGGCTGTGTGGAGACCTTATCGCTCTATACAAGCACCTGAAAGGAGGCTGTAATGAGGGGCATGGTCATCTCTTTTCCCAAGTAACTTGCAATATGATGAGAAAAATTGGCCTCAAGTTGTGCCAGGGGAGGCTTAGACTGGATATCAGTAAAAATTTCTTCACCAAAATATCAAACGTTGGAACGGGCTGACCAGGAAAGTGGTTGAGTATACATTCCCAGAGGTGTTTAAGAAGTATAGACATGGTGCTTAGGGACATGGTTTAGTGGTATCTTGACAGTGTTATGTAAAGGTTGGACCTGATGATCCTAAACAATTTTATAATTCTATGAAGTTAGTCTGTACTTACAGAAAACAATATTCCTGAGGGACACCAGTGACTGAGCCATAAAGCAGAGTATGTCTCACTGGGCTCTCTTGTTTTCTGTTTCTGTTTGCTTGTAGCTGCAGCCTTTTTGCAGTGATAGAGCTTTCTGTATCTTTAGGGAAAAATCAACTGGACTGCACTGGGAACAAACCCAGAGAGACAAAGGCTAGTTGCCCTAATTGTAAGTGAAAAGTCAGGTGGGAATATTTACAACCTGAAGCCAATCAGAACAGATATATAAAAATGTGAGTCTCTTCTCCTGGGAGAAGAAAATGTGTAGGGACAGATTTTTGATCTTTCAGTGTTTTGGATTGCTAGAAAAAGAGATTGGCAAGGTGGTTCCTCAAGGTGAGGAGAAATAATTGCTATTCAAGTGTCATTTCTAATGATTTGGAATTAGATTTTGATTATTTGCACCATAATCTTAGTGAGATTTTTTTGGTTTTAGTATTTTGAGCACACTTCTTAAGAAAACAGTTTTGAAGTGGTTTCTCTGTATTGTATACTCAATGTCTTTGTTATTCCTAATATCTCACTTCTTACTCCAGTGTTATAGCACTGTAACTGAGTACAGTGGAATTCCTTCAAAATCTGTTGTATTGGTCAAAATAAGTGTTTCTTTTCAGAGAGCTTGGATATATAGTGTCATATGAGTACCAAAACTGCCCTGATTTCATTAACACACTTTTCTTTCTTACTGGTTAGTTAGTCAGATATACAGTTGCTCTAGCTCTTTTAAGTATAAGATGTTCTGACTATGAGATTAATGGCTGTAGATGGATAACTATAGTACAATAAACTTCTTCTTGATTGGTAGGATTGGAAAAAATCCAAGCTTTCTATATTTCATTTTTAGTTTTGTTTGCTTGGGGTTTTTTTTAATTAAAAAAAAAATTAGAGGGACTGGGATAATATATGTCATAACTAAACTGAGGTAGGAATCTTCTTTTTCAAAATGGATCCAAGTCAAACAATTCTAACATCTGAATTGCAATGGAACATAAATATGCGAATTTTGGATCAGACAAATGAATCAGTAAGTCCTCCCTCCACTCCTGTTCTTCCCCAGATTTATTAACGTAACAACAATATTGGTGCAAAATAATTTCCTATGCACTTGTAACCTTCCTATGGCTTCAAAACAGCAGAGGTAGGAGACCGCTTCTAAACTACATCTGCAATCTGCAGGTATTTGCCCTCACAGCAAATTAGCTCTCATTTTCCCTTACCAAGGAAAATTCAAAGACATTATTTTTACCTCTGAGGTGCAGTAATTTTGCCTTATGTAGCTCTGGATGGCTGAGGTGCAAAAATACATCTCTACTTTCAGTCCCACCCAAGGACTTGGAACTCAATATCTCTTTCTTTTTGCCTCTTGATAAAAAAAAAAAAAAAAAGATAGTCACAGTACCAGATCTAATATGCTATTTACTATTGGTCTGGTAGAAACCTGCAATTCAATAAGAAGTAGCACTGATATCTGCTAGTCTTAAAGGCCTCTGTGTAGTTGAATATTTGCTTCATCCTGCCAGAACTGCCCTGGGGCCCAAGACAGGATGCTTTGGATTCATTGTAACAGGAATTTGCCTTACTTGGTGTAATGCAATTGTAATGAAGTCTGCCCATCTCTGCTTTGAAAGTGCTTGTCCTTGAGTGGAATATACTACTGGTAATTCTCAAGCTTGATAGTTCTACACACTGGATTTGTCAAAGCATAGTCATTGAACGAGGCTGTTAGCTAAAATGAGTCTCAGTAAGAAATATTATCCTTTATTTTCTTTTTTCTTTTTTTTTTTTCTTTTAACCTAAGTAGAGGTTTGTGTAAGATCTACTTTCCCCCTGACTTTTATATATTGCTATTTTAGCCAGGGTATCTGCACTTCTTTATACATCGCCAGCAATGAATACATTATAGATGAAAGGACTTCACAAACACTAAACAACATCTTCAACTTTTATTTCTGAAAATACTTTGTTCTTGCTGATGATAGCAATGTCGAAGACCTAATGTAAATTGGATGAGGATTTATCTATTTATTTATTTAAAGCTTGAACATGATCGGTTAATTTGGCAGGGTGCTATATATTTAGTTCAGTATATGTGAGTGCACAGGTCCAGAATGACTCAAAATATAACAATCACTGCAATAAAATATCACTGATCTCCATGGAAGATTATTTTTTTCCTCCAATAATAAGCAACTATAAACCAGTATATTCAGCGGCTGATACTTTTGCAGATTTCCAGTTAAAATTCATTGAAAATCTGCAGAAAGGCTCTTGGTTTTTGTTCCTGAGAGACCAGGTATTTAGTGTTTCTTTTTTAGATAATCTGATGTCTATCTTTCACATACTCTGTCAAAAACATCCTTTAAAAGCAATGCATCTATCATTTCCTATTGTTCATTTCAGCATTCAAAAGGCTGGATAAATGTTAGAGTTATAAAGGACATGTCATTTATTAGCATTTAATGTGAACAATCTCTATATTCGATGCAGTTTACAGCCAAATACCTTATGAGAAATGTAAAGTATTGCTCACCAAAGAAAAAGAACTAATTTGTACTAATTTGTATCAAATTGATAACATAACATGTCAGATAGATTTCTGCAGAAATGATACCTTGTGTCACCTACTGAATTGGATTTGTCAGGTCTTGAACTAAGTCAGGTATATCATCCACAACATCACATACATCATTCTTAGTGGCAAATAAATTACCAACTAGACTGAATATATCTCTAGTTTAAGACCACCCATAGTAAAGTGATTGATTGTATTTCCATTCATTTGTTTGGCTGGATATAGATTTGGCTACATTTGTTAAATGCTTGCTATGCATTTGACACAACATTTGCCGAAATATCCATGCTAAGAATGGGACTGACTTTTGTGAGTAGGTGATTTTCATGCATTGTCTTGCTATAGCAATCACTTCACATTTTAGAAGACACCAGTCATGTTTAGCACAGGGTTCAGGTATGTACAGAAAATTTGTGACCATAAGAAAAGAAGACGGTAGAGGAGAAGGTAGTATTTTTTTTTTTCTCATCTGTGATGAAGGTCTTGATTACTTTTGTCTTTATCTTTGGTAAAAGATTTCTTCAGTTCTGTTGCACATTTCTCTACCTTAAATTTTGCTTCCTCCTGTATGACTGTATCTCTTCCCTTTATTTCATGTAATGTCCAAGGTTTGGGAAAAAATATAAATATAGCATCCAACTTCTGCAG
Organism: Coccyzus lansbergi; assembly: GCA_033558105.1. NCBI lineage: Eukaryota > Metazoa > Chordata > Aves > Cuculiformes > Coccyzidae > Coccyzus > Coccyzus lansbergi. The sequence goes on along the minus strand of JAUMJK010000305.1, from coordinate 3,950,959 downwards.
TAATGAGCTGGACCGGGGAATGTTTCCAACCTTGTTACTTTGGTTGGCCATCTCATTTTAAGTAATTTGGGAAACTGACATGAATTTGAAATGACTGTATTTTATTTAAAGGAAACCATGCAGTACAGAAGGGGAAAAAAATCTGCTATAAGAAACAAGTGCTTCCTTAGGAAAAAAACTAACAAAGAGATTAATTATGTCTTTCCCTGAGGAGTTAGAATGGCATTTCCTCTGCTGCAGAACTGTTTGTGAGCTCCATCCAAAGCAGAATATTTTTGAAAAACAAGTTTGGTGGAGACATATGGGCAGAAAGGGATAGCAGTTTTCCAGATGAATACAATTAGGAAGCCAGTAGGCTTATGAATAAACACTGTGGTAAATAAAGAAGAAAAGCTAAGGTAATGGTCAGTATAGAGTGATATGCATGGGGTAGACTTTATAAGATGTCAGTAACCTGTTGCGTTCCAGGGCAAAATAGAAAATATTTAAGAAAGGGAAGTGTTAATATTTTCTCAAAGAAACAACAAACTTACTTGTTATCATCACCCAGCACAAGACACGGAGGATACAAGCTGCATGTGATATGTATACTGAATAAAAATAGTCTTACTTCCCACCCTGGACAGCAGTTCAGCTGTTACTGCAAATAGGAATGGCACACTGGAAGACCAATAACTCAGCTGCGCATGAATTGTATCAACTCACCTATCCCTCCTTTGATCCAAATTTTTCCCCAAATCCTACGAATGAGGTCTGACTAAGCATCACACAGAAGTGGGAGAAGATTGAGAAGGAGAAGCAAAATTTCAAAGTCAGTATTTATATACTATATCTTTAATTTCTATGCAAATCAGATGGATATAGATATGTTACCTTGCAAATGTGCACAGTGATTTTGTCTGTGCAGATAAACATTGTCATACATGCGTAGTATTAGGTATATAGGTTTATAGAAAAATGGACATGTACAAAGCTTTGGACATTTGATCTACTACATGTTCAGTTTTAGAATGTCATTAAAATTAAAAGTGTAAAATTCCAAGCTTTTCCTTTCATTTTTTTGCCTAAGTATACAGATTTAGATGTTTTGTAAATAATATATTTAAAGAATATTTATAAGCTATTTAGAGTCTTGTTTAATTTTATATTTTTATTTTTAATCTCTTATGTATTTTGCCTTTCAAAGTTACTAGTTTTTATTACTTCATTATCCAATGACTATCCAGGTAATCATCCACCAGAAAGAGGAAAAGTAAGACATTGTCAGTACAGATCTGTGTTGCACTGCTGACGTAACTGGAATATCAAATCAAAAACAGGGCAGGGACTTTTTGGCCTGCATTCTCTAAAAAAAAGATGTAAACTAAAATCAATATTGAAGGATTAACAGTATATTGATGAAACTGTCCAGATTAATCAGATGTTGAACAACTATATCAACTTTTTTGGGGGCTGAGTTCAGTCAGACAAAGGTATAGATTTATTGTCTTTATTTGAATTTTAAACCTAAAGCAAGAAGTGAGAGCTGAGCTCCTTCTGATGCTCTCATTACAGTTGAGAGGATACCTTGAAAGTGTGTGCCTGACAATTTATACTTTTTAATATTTATGGTATTTCCACACACAGGTGGGTATTCTCTCAAATATGCTTGCCATTCGCGGTTATCTTCTCTCTATTCAGGCATTTGATATTTAAAATCCAACATTTGGATGTTTTTGGCCAGAAAGGAATTTTTGTATGTATTATACTTCTTCCTAACTTTCATTGCTTTCCTTTTCCTTGTGGTCACAAGGATTATTTCCATGTCTTCTCATGGTTAAACAAGAAATTATTATAGTATATGGATAGGCTGCTTGTTCAAGAAGGACTCTGGATTTGGCTAGTGCAGTCCCATCCTGATGTCAATAGTCAAGAATAATAAGATACTGGGTGATGTTCAAATACTTTCTTTTTAATAAACTAAGTAAATGGCTTCATAGAATTCTCAAAGGAATAGTAATTCATTCCTGAGAGACTTTTATTCTGAATGGAATTAAGTTTTAATCAAAGCAAGCAATATACAAAATTCAATTTATCAGATTATAGGTGTTGTCAGTGCAGGTTGGGTGTCTTTTCCTTTTTCTAGGTGTCAGTGGTAGCAAAAAAAATTGATTAGTTGTGATATCTTTCTCCTTTACATGGTTAAGAATTCTCCTCTTCTTTTTGTCATTTCCTTTCAGAGGAAATATTTCTGTAACAATCAAATATGTTTGAAAATTTTCTAAGCAAAGGTTGGAAGTTGACATCCAAAATGAAAATAAAATAAGAACAAACACAAGTATACAGAACAATGCCTGCTATGAGTGAAAAGGAACTGAAATTACTGTCTTTATGAATACGGAAATTTAGATTTTTTTCCTTAAGTATTTACATATAATGCCTTTTTCATATTTAAAGATGTAGTGCTGTTGAAACAGCATTCCCTAAGATATCCAAATTCTATATGACTAACTCATAAATCCAGAGAATAGTAAGTACAGGATGGCTGCTAGATTTATTTGTGTTAAAGCCCTTAAAAATTAAAAAAATAAAAAAGTAAGAAGAGTTCAAGAATTACGAAACTTAGAAGGAATGGAAATTCTCTTCTAACATTAGAAGATGGACAAAAAATACCAGAATATGATGAACAGAAAATTAAAAGCTTGAAGAACAAATTTAAAAATTTGAGGACTCAATTGAAATAGAGTAAAAAAGAGAGATACTGTTACACTGCCATCTGGACAATTTATGAGATAGATGCTTAGCCTCCAGATGCATGTAGCCATTGGCTCAAGAATCATGATGAATTAATTTGGACAAAATGGTTTTCAGTTGATGAAATCTGTACTGATTTAAGAAATTTAAAAAGGTAAGAAGTCATCAAGGAAAAGTACAGTAATGAACAATGAAGATGATCTGAGGCAGAATACAACTAAGCCAAATAAGACTGCAAAGACTGAGTCAGCTTTTCAGGTAAAGGTGGGTAACATCATATACTATATAGAAACATAAGTCATGCCAAGAAAATTAAGCACAGATGCCTTTCTCTACTATAACTGAATAAAGGAACTTAGTAAAAGTACCCAGTGTCCCATGTATAATAACAAAAAAACCTAGCACTTTTTCAGCAATTAATTTTGAACTTATTTTTGGAGATGTGTCACTAAAACAGAAATAAGTTCAAAGAAGTACTAGGCAATCCACAGAACAGGCATAGGCTAACTACACATGAAAGTCAAAATACAACCTCTCAATTAGAACTCTACAAGATAGTTGGAGACTGGGAAAAAATAGCACTCAGTCGATATATATTACCATTCTATTCAGTGCATCTGTTAGTCTTTCCTAGAAACAGAATATTGGTTAGATGGCAGTTTGATAGGATTCAGATTATTTTAAGAAGTGTAACAAAGACTATTCTAATTAATTTTTCTTTACTTAATTTTCAACTGCTTAACATGTTTACATCTCATAACACAGTGTTATCCATGCGTCATTCATCATAAACACCCTCTTTGGGGTTTTTTTTCCCTCCATACTATATTCCTAGGGAAAAGAAAGAAAAAATGTTAACAGTTTCATATGAAGTCCTGCATGCACAGACAGTGGTGTCAGAAAAGTTACACTGTCTGCATATCCGAAGTGACATCCTATTTTGACCCAGTTTCAAAATACTGAATTTTGTCATAAGAAAGCCATGAAGGCGGAAACTTTTAGGAAAAAAATCCTGTAAAAATCAAAATGACCAGAAATTTATAGAATGAGACTTACAAAAATAATAAATTTAATGTAAATTTAGCCCTATTTGCCAAAGCACCATAAAATAGCTGGCCATTTCTACATGCTGAATAAAAAGACAAAATATTTTCACAAGCTAAAGTCTACTGCAATAATATATTTGACAATAAAAATGAAACTAAGCAGTGCATTCTTCTTCCCAAATTGCTATAAATAGTGATTTGCATTTTTTTAATATAGTAAGAAAACCTGTAAACATAAAAGTGTTTATTTCATTTTATGAGTGGACACATGTTACTGTAAGCAGTTCATAAACTTCAGCTTTTTACACAAATGTTTGTGAAACTCTAGTAACAAATCCAGCTGAATGGAGAGAAACTGTACTGCATTTATTTTCTCATCCAGTTTTATGAAGCACTAAAAAAGACTGAATATGACAAAACACTTTCTCTAATCAAGCAACCAAATAGCTACTGGAAGTTGCTTTACTCCTAAAAAGTAAAGCAAAAACATGTGTTCAGTATTATAATGAATTGTGGTAACCGTTATGATGTGGTGGAATGATATTTAATTAAAAAAGGTATTGGGCACAATTCCTCATTTAGATTTAATTACTTACACCAGGGAAAGTGTTGCTAAATACATGTGTATTTATACCTCTTTTGAGTGCATTTAAAGTGGTCCTCCTAGCTATAAAGTAATGTAAGCATGTTCATCTTCACAACTTGATTCAGTGGGAAACTTGTCACTGGATTTAACAGTGACACTGGCTTTAGCTGAATTGTAGAATTAGGTCCAAGACTCTGTATGTAGCCAGTGGCTTCTGCCTTGGTCTAGGCAGGGTCCAAACCAAAAGTATGGTAGATAGCTAAGTCCCATACTGACTAAATCCCCATAACCACTGAGTTGCTGACTTACCCTCTGCCTTTTCTGAACAGAATGTTTGTCTGTTTTGGCAAAAAAAATTTGGAAGTTAATGCTGATTGGAAGTACTGTATGGCCATTCTGCATTACAGATACAACTGCTTCCTCATAACAAGGGTGAAGACCAACATTCAGTACTGAGGAGATATTAAAATGAATTATTTGGACCAGCAGGCTGACCGTTTCCATCTGTGATTAGTCTTCTTGAGTTGCCATGAAACATACAGTCTCCCATACATGCTCTGCCTCTTCTTGAGGTTGATATTGTCCCTTCCTGGATAGACAGGTACATGCTTACCCTTGTGTTATTTGTGGAGGCAAAGCTGAATTGTTCCTGGTTTTATTTCATTAGAATTGACAATTGCAATAATAATTTTTCCCAAATGCTGCTGCTTAAAACAATTTACTAAGCAGGTTTATGATGAAGGTGAAAAAAAAAAATAGGATCCGTACACTATTTTCAAGCCTCTAATAATTCCAATAGTCATAATGTTTTCTTACTAAAAAGGAAACCCAAACCTGTATCCTATTGGTTTTATGAAGATAGTTTTGATTCTTGTTATGCTATGAAATCATTAAAGGAAACCTTCTAGAATTTGAGACATAACTTTTTGGCAAACTATAATTAGCTCTGCATTATTTACAAGATGTGATTAGATACCAGGAGATTTTTCAAAGATAGCATAAAAAGTTACAATGAAGATGACAATGATTCTTTTGGAGAGATATTCCTTTGTTCATTTTAACATCCTCATAAATGTTTAAAGAATATAAATTAGGCTTCCAAGCCAATTAATTTGCCTGTTTCTCATCTCCAGTGATGTATTTTAATTACACTTTCATGCCTCTAAGCTTCAGAATGGAAGACAGCATGCACTGACAACAAAAAACAAAACCTGTAAAAGTCCAAAAGGATAATCAAAAAAAAATCCACTTTTGTACCTTATACTCATTCCATATAAATTCTTTAATATGGAAAAAGTGATTTAAGTCTTGAGCAGTTGTAATTTGGTGAGGTATGAAAAGATCATATTCTAATTAGAATAAAAGATGTGTTTTGTTTCATCCTAAATTTTATACACCAAATTTACCTCATGAAGTAAAACCAATGTGTGATCCATTCTGCACCACAATACACAGGCTTAATTAATTTGTAACCTAGAACACATACTAAATATTAATAAAAAAAAATCCTGGTTTTCAAATCCATTTACTCACTCTTCAATTTTTTGCCTGTTTTTGATCTTAAAATATGCCTAATATTTAAGGTATACAACTATAGAATGTTTTTGAATTATCAAACATTGAATTGGAGCTTGGGTGCATGAGGGGCTTTATCTATTAAAAATGAACCCCTAAGCCTTGTTAGACCTTATTCCATTAGCCTCAGATCATTGATCCAGCCTTTTCAGATCCTTCTGTAGAGCCTCTCTACTCTCCAGCAGTTATAAATTTCTTCCCAATTTAGTGTCATCTGCAAACATGCTAAGGATGCACTCAACCCCCTCATTCAGGTCATTGATAAAGATATTGAACAGGACTGAAGCCAGCCCTGGGGGACGCCAGCCTCCAGCTGGATTTAATTATTCTTACCACTAGTCTTTGGGCCCAGCCATCCAGCCAGTTTTTTAACCCAACAGAGGTTGTGTCTGTCCAGGTCAGCGGTAGCCGGTTTCTTAAGTAGGATACTCTGAGAAAATGTGTCAAAGGCTTTACTGAAGTCCAAGAAGACTACCTCCACAGTCTTTCCCTCATCTATAAGCGCCCCCCTTTTTTTTTTCAGCCTCTGAGTGAAAGAATACCCTCTGGGTGAAGAACAGTTTCCCAATATCTGACCTCTTCTGGCACATCTTCCTAACATTACCTTGAGTCCTCTCATTGGCTGCCAGAGAGAAGAAATGAGTGCCTGCTCCTCTCTGTCTCCTGTGAGGAAGCTGTATACTACAGTCTCCACTTCTCAAGGCTGAACATAGTAAGTTACTTTAGAAGGGGTTTGGGCTTCTTCTTCCCACCAGTTTCCATCCAATGGTCATGCCTAAGACAGTGCTACTGAAAACGAACTTCTATTTGAGTCAGACCAAAGGGTTCAATCATTTTCCTTTAAAGAATGCTGCTGAAGAAATAGCTGATTTGGGTTTACTGACATGTATAACTTTTTATGACAGCTAAATAACACCTTTATTTAAAGATACGTTTTATTTAGGTTCCTCTCAGATGTTTTGATTTGTGACTAATATTTGCTTTGAAAACATAATTAAGGTGGTTTCACTTAGAACCCAGGAAAATGGAAGAGGCTTAAAATATGAATTATCATCTCCTTTTTTCTCCTTAAACATAAAATTTTATTTTTGAATATTTTCATAGCAGTCTATTAGGCCACTAGTTTATTATTCATACATATGTACTGACAAAATGCTAAGAATGGCAGAGGTGATTGAGAAACTTGTAGTGGTATTCATTGAGAGAATTTCCACCGGCACATATGGACTATGAATCAGGCAATTTCCTAGCCGAAAGAAAAAAGACAAAGATTAAGGGATTCAGTGTTTACAGTAGACTGGAGAAAGAAAAATAATAAGCACAAACCATGTTAATATTGAGAGAAATTACATATTGGGGCAAGTATATTTTCTCTTCCTGGAAATGTTTATGTTGAGAATGGATGGCTTTCTGGAGTCATGCCTTAGTTCCGCCACAAGCAATTGATTGTGTGCCAGCATGAAGGGTTAGAAGTACTACGGCTTGCATTTTATAGAAGACTATAACTATCTGCTATAAAAAGGGCTATTCTGTTAAGCAGAAATTATTATGTGATCTGTTGTGCAATATTCGTAATGGCTTTTTATTGTTTTTAGTAAATATAAAAATGAAATCGCTGTTAAATATGATGAGCCTTGCTTTTATCAGTTAAATGCAGTAGCTCACCTTTTATAGTCCATGAAGGACAGATAATTACAAATGCACTCAAAAAAAAAAATCTGTTTCTTCTTAAGCTCATCTGTATTGATTATGCATCTATCAACTTCAGGTAAAAAATTTATAATTCGAGTTGCTTCTTGGTTGTCTGATTGTCAGTTTATGTGATTTTCCATCTTTTCTTCTTTTTCTTTTTCTTTTTTTTAATTTGTAGACATGTGACAGACATGGAATAATTAAAAATGAGAGTGTCTGAATAGACAGTAAGGAAAAGCAGGAAGAATCAGATATCTTCTGTTCCCTCAGTCAAGGTTGAGATGCCAAGGATTAGACTCACACAGCTGCTTGGGGACAAGACACAGCAGCTTGGGTACCAACATAACAATGAAACTCAGGCTTCTCTACCATGTTGAGGATTGTTTATTTATATTCCATGACTGTTTTAGCCTCAAAAGTTGTGTACTTTGACCAAATTGTGTACATATTTTGGACCTGAGAAGAAAGCGGGATGGGTGGACGAGGCGCTGAGGGACATGGTTTAGTATTTGGTATGAATGTTTGGACTCCATGATCTGGTAGGCCATTTCCAACCTGGTGATTCTATGATATGTACCATTGTGGTCAGTGCTTGTAAGCTGCAAGCTCTGAGGAACACTTTTTTTTCCCCCTCTATTACCCTCTTGCAACGCAGGGAACCTTGGTGCTTTACTGGATTTTGGATTTAACCCCAGATATGAGGGAACTGCAAGTTTGTAAAAGACTGGTTTGAGAGTCCTAAGGTTCCATGATTGTCTCTCAGGTAAAAATAGAAGTTAGCAAAAATGACAATGGAGAACTGTATTCTATTTATCTTGAACACTGTAGCATATCTACAAAAGATCTTTATCTAAATGTTAGTTTTGTATGGTACCAGGCTCTATGTAGAAACAGTGCTAATCACAATATTGTAATATTAATGACTGCAGTGCATGTACAGGAAGTGAAATCCTGTCTTCATTGAAATTAATTATTAGGAACACAAGCTTTTTCATACTTTGTCACGCCTATGGTCACTTGCCATAAAAGCTGTTTGGTTTGCATATTGAAAATGTCATTGCTTCTTAGAAAGCAAAATTATTAGGTGGTGAAGGTCAAATTTTTATAGGAACATTAGCAGTAAGGTTAAGTTACACTTTGATATTGAGTTATCAAAGGAATTATTTTGCTAATAATGTCTGGTGAGTCTAATGCAGCTGAATCTTCAGTAGCCAAAATTATGTTTGTGAGTCAGTTTCTGGATTTAAGCTGAGATTCTATGACATCTCACTGCAGTTTCTTCTTTTTTCCAGTAAGAGTTGCATTGCTTTCTGGAGAAAAATAATAATTAGAAAACCCCCAACAAGCCATGCAAAGGAAATATTATTTTTCCTTTTAATATGGCTGAGGACCACTCTTTTTACTTTATTAATTCTACCATTAGTGTCTTGTACCTATTTACCCTGGTTGTAGACAATAAGGAAGAAGGGGGATGTTACAGCACAACAAAACAGTGCTTTGGCTGCTCAACCTCTCTGTTTTAAACATGTCCTCTTCTGTACTGGTGAGAGAAAATTGAAAAAAAATAAACATCCTCTGTGATACTTCATTAATCTGAAACAGAAAGTGAATGACAACCTGGTAGTGCATATGTACACTACAAAACTATTGTGAATCTCATTAACCTTTTAAACTTGCTGTTTAACTTATGACAATGAGTTCTACAGGTTAATTAAGCTGTATTAAAAAATAATAATTAATTTAAGTCAGTTAAGCCAGATTTACTTTTACCTTGAACAGGAGCTGCAGAAATTTCACAGTAAGTTAAATTCTCAGAGAACTCTTTTCCTCCCATTTCCACACCCTTCAGGAAGAATGTCAGTTTCAATTTAAAACAGTTGGGAAGCTAGTGCAACTGCATCATTTGCCTAGTCTCTTTAGCCTTGTCTATAACTATGTTTGACAATTTTCTCTGCTTGAACCAAACAATTGATATCTTGGCATGATAACTGTCATCTTTGTCTGCAACTTAATGCCATTAAAACAGAAAAATCTTCACAGTTACTTCATATTATAAATACAAAACAAGACATGGTTTTCCTCCTTGGCATTATTATTTCTCCTTTGTGGTCTGCTGCTGAAGCTCCCACATGGTATATTTGCAGCTATGATCCTTACAAAAATAATATTTCTAATAGTGCATTTATCCAAATGTTCCATGAAGCTTTACAGACTTGCAGTAAACTTAATTGCTGTGTAGAAGAGTCCTTAAGTGCTGCTGGTATCTCATTTTTAAGATCCGTTTACTTTGCAGGGCTATAGAAGTTCCTTACTAAAGATTTCATAATAACTTAACTGAGGTAACATGCAGAATTCACCTGGAGCTTTGTCACTCATTTCTGTGCCTGAGGTAATACATAAATAAAATTATATGACTAATTTGGTGAAATATGTTGTCTTTTGAAGACAGAAAAATTCCAAATCTTAGTCTTGTGTTTATAGCTATATAGACATGTAAATAAATAAATATAGCATGAATATAGGTCTATTAGTCTGCATCTGTGTGGATGTTACCACTGGATGTATTTTAAGGTTTTTAGAGCTTTTTATAAAAATTTATTTTATTGGAATAATCAAAATTATGGAAGTCAGATGGGAGCTTCTCTTTGTTGCATAATATATATTGTGTGATAAATGAAGCTCTGCTGTCTACAGAAATTTTGCAAGGACACTGTTGGTTTGGGGTTTTTTTCCAATTAGTGCCACAGTGTCACATCATAGAACCCTCATGTAACATGTATATGTTTTTTATTTTTCTTTTGTATGAAGATGTTGGTTGAGAACACTCTTACAGGATCTTCTTTATGGATGCATATAGCATTATTTGTTATTTTGTTTAAATTTTACAGGTTTTGTGATTAATTTCTGTGAAAAAAAATGGACTCCACTCGAATTTGAGGCAATACATAAAATCTTACTGACAATTAAATGCAATAATAATGTAATCAGAAAGGTAAAACTTGCATTGTTAACTGAAGATTAGAAAATTAATATTTTACATGGATCTTGTCTTGTATATAGGCAAGAAACAGACTCAGCAGAAAAGCCAAGTCCATTGATGAAGCAATAATGTATAGTCTGAACATGCCATTTGTCTTACTGTCAGTAGTATGTTAAATGGAATATATTGAATTTGGAAAATTAACATTTTAAATGACGTCACTTTTTCCAAGCTGCTTGTGATCTTTATTTTAAGTTCTAAAAGAGATATTGTTCATTTAGTGTTTCACTAGTGTTTATTTAAATACTCAAACTGGAGGTTGGAACAATTAAGTTTACACAGACACAAAGTCAGTTTTTTTCTGTCTCAAGAAGCATAAAGGTGAAAAGCTCACCCAAATAGCACTGCAAATATTGATACCAAATTGTAAGGGCAAAACTCCATCTTTATTTTAGTTGAAGGCAAAAAAATCTATTGTATTTAGTCAAACTAGAATTTCTTTCGAAATATCATTAGGTAAAAAAGTTTACAAAGTAAGTAAAGAGAAAAAGATAAGATAAAGGCAAGCAAGCTAGATGAGAAGAGAAAGATGCTATTGGTGCTTCGGGTCCTTTCCTGGAAGCTGTGCTATAACTAAGTAAGCCCAAAGTTCCCTGTACTTCTGAACATTTGAGAAAGTAAAAGAACAGAAAACATAAAGGCATTAAGGCTAAAGCACTTAGCAGCTTATTATATGAAACCAAAGCCCTGCTAGGATAGAGTACCTGCTGCAGTAAATAATAAACTTCATCTACCTGTACAAATACCATCAGTGATAAGATGAAAGTGGAAATGCAAATGCGTGAATCACTGATTATGGCCTGTACTGTAGACAAATAGATAATGTACTTTTAAGAGATCACTTTTTTGCTAAAGAATCACATGTAACAGAAATCGTATACTCTTGTTTCTTAGAATTTTTGGATGTGTTTCAAGTTTTTTTCAACAGAAAAAGGGATTCCAGCCATGCTCTCTGAATCTGTGACTGAAGACATAGCCTTAGGTAAGGATTTCTTCTTGTCTTTTTATTACAGTGATGCTTTAGGATGCACCAACATTCCCTACAAAACCCCTTTGTGGTTTTGCTTCTTTCCAGTCACCCTCATCCTACTCTGGGGCCCAGTCATCCCAAGAAATTAATGTGTTCATATCCCAGGAAGACAGGGATAATATGAATCTCCTCCATCTATATGATAAAGTACAGCCCTCACAGTCAGCTGCAGCAAGAAAAAACTGCATAAGTTGAAAGAAACGAAAACTCCAAGTATGGAAATTATTGTAATTTTGTTTGTTGGTTGCTTTTCTTTTTTTTTTTTTTTTTTTTTTTAAATCAGCTTATCAGTTACTAAACTTCACTTCGAGTAGGTAGATGGTCTAAGTATTGCATCTGTCAGTCTCAAATACCACTCTGTACCATTGCAAATGAATGCTGATCATCTGGAGCTTGCTTTAACACCAGGCTCAGTGACAGCTTACATTATTAAAGAGAATGCTCACCCATAAAGACAGGAAAGGCTGCTTTAAAGTGTCAAGCAATCTTTTTTTTCTGTGTGTTATCTGTCAGACTTGCAGCTTCTCCTGGAGCTAGGTCAAAGTTTGCATCTGAACACATATACTGATAACCCTGGGAGTTAAATATGGGTGCAGATCTTGCCAGATCTCCCTGATTTCAACTCTTATCTGTTAACAGTTCTGTTCATCTCCTTTGTTACTGTCTTCATTATATGCGCTCACTAGTAGTATCTAAAGATGCTAAGTGACATCCAGTAGAGAGGCTTTTCTATAAATGATCAAGCTTCTGTACTGCAGCATTGGGCATCAGTATATTTTAAAGCAAAAAGATTTATGTAAATTCATTGCATGAACATATAACAGAAAAATGCTCTTTTGAAAGACAGAAGATAATAGGTCCTCTGTTATTAAGAATACATCTGTCAGATGTGCATCACTAGTCACGTTAAATACCAGCTGCAGCTTCAAACTTATAAAGTAGGAATATCCTTGGGCCATGTTTTATTCGACAAAATATGTACGTGAAAAGTTACAGCTTAGATGCAAGATAAAATTTGCCCTCCACTTGGCTGCTTGAGCTCCCAGACTACCTAGAATCAAGTCACAGACAAGTTCCATAGTGTGAAGATTCGGCAATGGCCGATTGCTTTGAGGACAAGCAGCATAATGCATTGTAATATGTACATCAGGATTTTTGTGTTATATGGGTAAAAGACAAGATTGCAGATATGACACTCAGTCAAGTAGACACATTTGCACTCTGGACACTACATTCAAAACAACAGAGAGGCAGTGAAATTTGTTACTGTGACTACTAGATATGTCAAGATCTGACGGGGATATGATCTGTTATTTTTACTGCCTTGCCTTCTAGACCCTTGTGCCAGACAGGCCATCAAGATACAGTGGCTGTAGTGTGTATAATCTTCTCACAGCTGTAGTATTCTGAATAGCTGTGACTATATATTTTCCCTCTAGTCTGACACAGGTCACAGCTGTGAAAACATAATTTGAATTTCTAACAGATTTTATGTCATACATGCTGTCACAAATGAGAGAAATACCCTGAACGAGCAGTGTTTAGGGTATTCATTGATGACTCTGATGCATTGATTATCCTCATGGCATTCATTCCATGCAAACTCTGTTTTACCACCTGTTATTTGGATATAATATTAATCTGCCCTACAGTTCTCATCACCCCAGAAACTGTATTATCCCATTGTCTCCTTTCCTGCTGTGGGACATGAGTGTTTTCTTCAATGAGGAAACAAAAAAAGATGAAAGAACAAATTTATTCTTATTGCAGCTCCACTGGCATCAATTTTGAAAAGCCAGGCATGCATCTTGCTTGCCATTTCTTTAGTCTGGAATGTTCTAGAAGCCAAAAGGTCATAAATCTTGTGCTATAGATTCATAATAAAATATTTTGCTGCTGCTCTTAATACTTTTGATTGGGTTGGTCACTGCTGAATATGAAGCAAGTCAAACTGTTTGAATTTTAAAAGAAAAGGTTCTTCTAATTCATAGAACGCCTTCCACACTTCCAAAACACATTCTTTTTTTCATTATGTCTATGACAGTGTTCAGCATTAAGTTCAGTCTGAACTAGTTTCAGCAAAGAAGTGCTCTACAAGAAGCTTTCTTCTTCAAAACTTCCCACAGGCATGTTTGAGTTTGCAGTCATCCATAGTAGATGACAGCTTCTGCATTATGTTCCTTTCTCTTTGATTGAAAAATAGTAGAGCCCTTGGATTGCAAAGGACTTGGTAAGTAGAATCTTGTCAGAACGAATATTCTGTCTGGCAGTAGATATTTGGAGTAAATTCAGTATGAGATGAGAGTTCAATTTTCTGGTATTCTTGAGTACAACACCAGAAAATGAAATTCCTTTTTCTTCTCTGCAACTCATAAGTCTTACACACCATACTGCTTTATAAAGAAATACACTAGTGCAAAGTAATTTGATGTTTTTACTGCTCTAGAGCAGTTTTTTTGTGGAACTTGGTTTCTTCAGCATCCTTTCCACTCTAACAATGCTTATTTAGCACTATTTTAAAGAAACTAGTATAATAGCAAGGCACAGTCACAAGAATGAAATACTTCTCTAACCTATTGAAAGTATTCCCTACAGCTTTTATTTTACCTCTATTCGTAATCTCCCAGTGGAATAAAATACTAGATATTTAATGGTAGAAGGATATAAAGGTAGGTCACAAGTTTACTGTTGCAGGATTGCACTATAAAGAAGTGTGCCTTGCATTAATGAGTAGTGAATGCAGTCATGTTAATGTACAAATCAAAGAAGAAGGGGAAAATAAACGTTAACCCTTTTTTTTAATTCCCTCGCAAATGATGGAGTTGGTATTCCTTCAGGAGTGGTAATGTTTGGATGCTATAAGGAGGAAACATACATTAAATTTTATTTAGAGTATGATTCACAAAAGTCATCAATTTCAGTTATAAAATCTGCATCAAATAGCCATGAATAAACATTCTGAGCCTGGCTACAATGCTCCAGCAGAATTTTTTTTTGTCCTCATCTTCTCAGAACCTACTGAAATTGTAAATGCAAGTCTAGCTTTTGAACAATACAGTAGCTAAGTGAGCAAAACCTATCATTATTCAACTATACTTCATTTGTCTGTGGAAGACTCACGTGGCTACTATTTAGCTCTTTCTCATGCAACGACAGTGGTTCTAACCCATAGCTCATAAAATACCTTTAAATAGAAAGTTTTCCTGTTTTCCTTCACTTGACAATATTTCCTTTTTCATGTCTGCTGGACAGATTCTTTCTAAGATTTAGACATGAGAGCTGCTAAAGCTGTAAAGGCTATGGTATTCCCAAGTACAGACATGTATTTTTGCAGAGTACTCATAAATTAAGATTAATTATTTGTATCTTAGTTGAATGATTCTCTTTTGAGTAGTTTCCATGGACATCATATGTCTGAGTTAAGTTTCAACACCATGCTCTGCATTAGTTTTCCTGAGAGCCCTTGTTTATGATGCCAGCCTGGAAGCTCATGCTGGACTTTAACAATTAAGATGGTTTCTCTTCATCTGACACCTTGGCAGCAGTAATAAAGACTTTCTGGGCATATAATAACTTGACCTGCCTCTGTGCAACTTCACCTCCAAGTATACATCATTAACCTTGACAATGAGGTTTCACGGGCAAAGATGAAAGCCAGATATACCTTCTGGGCTTATCCTTCCCAGTGATGATGTAGGTGGATTGACCAGAGTCATGCCATTTTTGAGATGAGCTTTTAAGATGTTATTTGTGGTGCAATGTCTATAAAAACACCCAAGCGCCAACATGAGAAAAACCTTTCTGGTTTTAAGCAAAGTAGCTTATTTTCAGCACTTTGCCAACAGTATAGCGGGTTATCCCTGCTCTGTGAAAAAAACATTCCTGTGCTCTCAAATTGTACTTCCCATCTCTAAGGTAAGAGACAGGGCAGGGAGGTGTGGAATTAAGCATCTAGATAAGAGCTAGCCAGGCAAAACGGGGTGAAATAATGGCAGAATAATGATCAGTTGTTTGCAGGTGGGGGAATTTTCTCACCAAGTAGAAATCAAGGGTAATGCTGACCAAGACAGTAGGTAAGTAGAGACGCTTCTGCACCTATGGTTCTGGTCTTTGGCATCTCCACAAATCTTAGCTCTGAAGCTTTCCCAATTACATTCCTGATAAACTGATGTATACCCCTTGAGTTATATGAAGCTATACTTTTCTTGAAAAGTTAAGGTCAGATCCTGGCAGGCAGTTCAGACAACATCTGAGATTTTTTTTTTTTTTTCTGAAAAGCTGACTCCACTAACAATCCCCTGTGACTTTAGGGTTATCTCAAAAGCCCAAGGATTTCTGGAGTGGTCTTGGTATTCATCTTCTGCTACTGTGCCTCCTAAGCTCTGACTGCTGCTCATTACACCATTGTCCAGGGCATACGAGGGCACTGAGGTTGCCACATGGAGAGAGAGGTATGTGCAAGGAGGATGTCAGTAGATATCCTGCTTGACTTTAGAAGAGTAAATTAGTGAAAAATAGGATTAGAAAAAGACATCACTATTAAAATTAAATTCAGTCAAGTTGTGGGTTTTGAAATTGACCATTTAATTTTAAACCCATTATTAAAAGATAATAAAACAAGCTCCACATTTCACTTCGTTAGATAAAGAGAAAAAATGTAGTAAACCCTCTTTTTCTTACAACTGACTTTGATTTTACATGAAACCGTATACCTCAGTACTGTATGGTAATGATTTTTTTTAAAAAAAGTATTTTTAGTTGCTAATCAAAAATATCCATATGAATATTTTTCAATCTCTTTTTTTAGGGATAGAAAGAGAGGATCCATCGTAGAGGGTCAAATAAGAAGGAAGTGCTATGAAAATACAAGCAAATGGAAGCATGAAGAAAGGAGAAACAAAGACTACCTGGAAAAGAGTAACGTGAACAGATTCGTATGTGGTCATTATTGGTTACCATTCATGGTCATCACTGACAGCCAAGGTTACCTCAGCAGCTATTAGGATTTTCTGGTGAATGTCGATGACACTGAAGTAATGTTGCTTACTCAGAGTCTGTGAGTTTTCAAGGATAAACTACAAAGTGCTACTCATGAAGCCAAATGACAATGACACCACAATTTCCTTTTCTTTATTTTATTTTCTAATGCGTTGTGATCTGCAATGTAATATTGATGCTCCAGTAGTTCCTAAAATAGATGCTATTATGCTCATTACATATTTCACATCTGGATATCAAAACCAGCAACTGTTGTAAGAAGGGAGGAGGGAATATAATTTTAATCTTTTCAAGGTTTTCTTGATTAGATACCTCAGACTTCATAAGCATTTATTTAATTTATATTAACACTTAACAGTCAAATGCCCTCAGTGGTGAAAAATTACCCTAGAGGCAGCATAGAAATTAATGGTTATTCTGTCACAGATCTTCTCTCTGACAAGGACTTAAATATTGAAATCCTAATTTATTTATTATACAAGAAGATGACATTTTATCCCTCTAGCCATATGACAGGAAGACACTATAATTATGCCTTTCTCTAGGTTCCCATTTTCCCTCTGTACCTTTGTGTGAGATTATAAGAGTTCAGACTCCGGTTCACAAACAGGTTTATCCTTAGAGGAGCACATTTGTAGTAATCAATTCAAATGCATGGTCCTTTCTAGATAATTTCTTCAAACTGAAATTTCTTTGCCTTCACAGGTTGTTATGGGGATGATAGATGGCAATGTATTTGTCAGGTAAAGTAGAGGTGACTTTAATTCACTCTCTTTACATCTCTATGTTTGCTCTATTATTAAGCTCTGATTTGCTCTCAGACAGAGCACAAAAGGCAACCACTCTATCAGGACACTATCCTGCAAAACAGAAATTGTGGAAATATTGCATTTAGTTGTGGTTGTTTGAGTCATTGTTTCTAGGAAGACTATTATTAATATATTGCAGACAGAAAACGAGCACAAGGAAACACAACCAGAGCAAACTCCTGGCAATTACACTGTATATGCAGCCATTTGTTTTTGCCGTAGAAGAATATCATGAAGAATTTTGATAATGATGTTAGTGGCTTATAATGTGATCAGTGTATCACATGCTCAGAAAGGACTGTGCTGCTCTCTCAGTCCCTAAAGGTAGCTAACTGCGAACCACACCCTATATTCTGACATTAACTCACAGTGGCACTTTTATACATCATCTTGGTACACTTTGTGACTCAGCAGCATTCCTGAAAACAAAACTAAGAGACAAGTAAGAATTTGGAAGAAGGCTGGAAAGAGATGACCAGACTTTTAAAAATGTGAATTATGGAGTGGTCTGAGTAAGCACCAGGAAGGTGCAGCACAAGTTTGTTGTGGTCAAGTCAGCTTACCAGCTGCCTCCTGGCCCCCATGCACAACCTGCAAAGTGTGCTAAGGATGCTTATAGGGAGTGCAAAGGCTTTTTTAGCCTTTTGCTACCATAGAGGAGAGGGGGATGATGGTATCTCTTAGGATCTGCTGATTTCTCACAGTATTCCTGTAGCAGGAGTGGGCAAGAGAGGCCTCTTCCATAGCACACTTAACTGGGAAACAGCCACATTCACCAGCTGGGGCAGCTCTTTGCTAACACAGTTTCCCCAGTTGCAAACACAGGGCAATATGACAAGTGGTGACTTGAGTGAAAGGTTTACAGTCAGGGTAGTCCACAGTGTGACAGCCAGACCCTTTTCCTGGCATGCCTTGACATTTTGGTTAAAAGCATGAATAGTCACACACCCTTCTTTCTATCCTGACACGTGAACTTTAGGATATCTTACACTGTAGGGTGATAGGGCCTCTGAGATGAACCAGAAAGAACCTGTAGTCCTCTCTATCACACAGCCTAGCATGGCAGAAACCAAATTCTTCGGTTCTCCTGTCAGGGATTTGCACTTCAGGACTCTCTCAGGATCCTCTAGTGACCTGCATAGCTTCTGCTTGTTTTGCAGGGCCAGTAGTGCACGATGTATTGGCAAGCTTTGAACTAAAATTAGTTTTGGTTTATTTTCTTTTACAAGGAGACAGATGTTTGTGAAAGTGATGAGGGGGAAAGCTTCAGTAAAAAGTCTGTTTTATATGAGGGAAAGACAGAGATTGTAGTGAGAAAAAAAAGTACATTTTTCAAAAGACTCAATTCTATCTTCCTTACAAACTTGTGCTTTTTGATAAAGTTAATAGGGTTTTGAATATTTTAAGGATAGGGGTTCTGTAGCTACACATTTGCATCTACAAGCACTCAAATACTAAAAAATTGCTGCTGTGTAGCAAATAATAAAAAATAAAATATGCTGCTCTGATTTGAAAGATAATCTGCAATTAAAAGAGAATATCTCTTCATACTCAAAGAACCATGAAATACAAAGTTACTCGTTTACATGTGTGTGAGACAAATTACAGTTGTTATACTTTGACATTTTGAAATTGTAACATCGTAATTCTATTGTTTGCTCAACATGAAATTTTATGGTTTCTAAAAATTTTAGGATAAATTCTGATAAACTGCAGAAGCCTATTATTGATGCTCATACGTTCTGCGATTGTCTAGATTTTTGTTGTGTGTATCCATTTCCTATTTAATCTTTGTTACCTGGTAAAAAAAAACGTACATACTCTGGAACAACTCTTTAAGGTACTGTAGATCAACACATCTGAATAGTTTTCTTCAGGAGCCTTTGTTATCTGAAGAGCACTGATCACTTAAGGCAAGATGTGAATAGTTACATTCTGGCTGGAAGTTAATAACCTGATCCTGAGTCTTCTGAGTTTTTGGACTCTGCCCCCCATGGTAACGCAGAGTTTCTAGGTTGTTTTTATCTGTGTTGATTGAGCTTTTCTCAGTGTTAGTTATGCATAGACTTTTTTTCCTGTTAATGAAATAGAGTAGATTCATATAATTTTATATCGATATGCATTTACATTATGGGTAGTACCCACTAGAAAGTTCTAGAACTTTCTAAAATTTGTGACTGGATAGGAGAAATCGACATGTAGCTCTTCAACTAAAAACAGCAAAATTTTCTAAAAATTATGGCAAAAATTTAGCCAGTTTCCAGGGAAATTATTTTCCAGGTGTGTTTTTTTCCATAGTTCATGCTGTATTCAGCTTCTATACAGCTATTTTTGGATGCAGAGCTCAGCAAATAATGTGTAGTAAAAAATCATCAATGTTATTTGTATTTGCAGGCCAGAAAACCAAATCCATGTAAGTTGCCACTCTGTGTATGTGCATGTGTACCTGTGACTGTGTGTGACATTTACAGCATCTCATTTCTATGTGTTTCTGTCAGAGGTAGATTTCTTTCACAAGACTTCTGCCATGTTTGAAGGCTTGTCATGCTGCAGACCAGTCAAAATAAGAATAAGCATTGCTTTAAGCATAGTGGTTGGAGAGAGGGAGAAAACAAAATATTCTTGTTGTTCAAGTCAGCGCAGCTTTATTGCAGTGCACAAACATGTGCTCTCCAGGCTTCAGCTAAGTGTTCTTTGTGATTGTACATTTTTCAGATTTTTAATCCTGCAGATTCATTTAGTGGATATTACTACCATGAAGACCCTGAGTACAACATCATGCTCCCTCAGTAATTAAGTGAATCTGTTCTGTAAGGAATAAGGTCTATGCTAGAATTTTTACTTAATTTTTTATGCATTATCTGACGGGAACTCATTAGCACATGTTGATGTCCAACTGTTCTCAAGTAAATTCTGTACTATAGGAAGTATCACATATATATAGTTTAATAAAAATAGTTATAAGTTTCTGTATTTGGGTTACGTCTAACTTCCATATAAGAATGATGGGCTCCTGGTAATTACTTTTTGTACTAGGTATCAGTTCAAGGAAATCTGTAGGCAGTAAGCTATGTGGATCAGAAATTGCCATTTGGTTTGTTAGACAGTGTTGACTCAGATTCATTTCTGACTCTAGGCATTCAGCAAACTAATTTTTGCTCTTGAGGTTCTTTTCTCTCTGGTGTGAGGATATTGCTGTACTCCTCTCTGAGATACCTCAATTTAATTTGCCTAAGGTTAGAGAAAATAATCTGGTTTTGTGATAGTTTAAAGATACAAATAATCTTTGCTCTTCTTGTATTATGCACACATAGAGTTTTCTGGAATAACAGTAGCAACTTCATCCCTTCACTGCTCATATATGTCTTGAATATTTGGCATTAACTATAATTATTTCTGCAGTCCCTTCTTCATTCCCTTTAATTTCACACAATAGTATTCTCTAGTAGAATTGTTTTGGATCCCATTCCTCAAAGCATAGATCTTATGTTTATAGTCACTTATATGTTTTAGTCCACAAAGGGAATGCAACCACCTCTGCAGTGCAATGATAGATTCACTTAGCAGCTTAGAGCAGGAAATACAAATAGCACATTTTAATAGAAAATGTAATGAAAGCATGTGTAATGACACATGTATTATGAAACCATATACATGCACATAAAATAGAATAGTTGAAATAATTTCATTTTTATTTTCCTATACAGTTTGTTTGGGTTTGAGGGTTTTTTTTTTGTTTTTTTTTTTTTTTTGTTGTTTGTTTTTTTTAAAAATTTGATAATAGAAGAAGATGAACTGGTTTTGGTGAGGTTTTGGTAGCAGAGAGGCTACAGAAGCGGCTTCTGTGAGAACCGGCTAGAAGCTTCTCCTATACCCACTAGAGGCAATCTCAGTTGGCTGAGAGCAAGGCTGAGCTCATCAGCAATGGTGGTAGCACTTCTGTGATAACATCATTAAGAATAGAGAAAAAAACCTACTGCACAGCAATAGCAGTGGAGAGAGAGGAGTGAGAAGATGTGAGAGAAAAATCTCTGCAGATGCAAAGGTCAGTGAAGAAGGAGGGGAAGGTAGTGTTACAGATGCTGGAGCAGAGATTTGACTGCAGCCTGAGATGAAGACCATGGTGAGATAAGCTGCCCCCCCTGCAGTCCATGGAGGATCTTAGATAGGAATGGTTGGACTAGAAGATCCGATGGGTCCCTTCCAACCTGGTTGTTCTATGATTCTATGATTCTATGATCATGGTGGAGCAAAGAACCACCTACAGCCCATGGAGGACCCCATACTGGAGCGCATGGATGCCCAAAGAATACTGCGACCCTGTTTGCAGCCTGTGCTGGAGCAGGCTTCTGGCAGGACCTGTGGACCCATGGAACACATAGGTTTCCTGACAAGACTTATGATCTTGTGGAGGACCCATACTGGAGCAATCTGTTCCTGAAGGAATTCACTCTATGGAAAGGACCCATGCTGGAGCAACTCATGAAGAACTGCAGCCTTTGGGAAGGACTCACACTGGAGAAACTCATGGAGGACTATCTCCACTGGGAGGGATCTCATGCTGGAGCAGGGTAAGAAGGAGAAAATCCCTTCCCCTGAGGAGGAAGGAGTGACAGAGAGTGAACTGACTGTAACTCTCATTCCCTAACTCCCTATACTACTGAGGGAAGGAGGAAGACATATCATGAGAGAGGCTGAGTCCAGAAAGAAGGGATGGGTGTAGAAAAGGTGTTTTAAGATTTAGGTTCTATTCCTTGCTACCCTACTCTGACTGATTGATGATAAATTAATTTTCCCGAGTTGAATTTGCTTTGTCTCTGATGGCAGTTGATGAGAGATCTCCTTGTCTTGATCCATGAACCTTTTTTCATACTATCCAGTTGAGAAGAGAGAGTGATAGAGCCTCTACTTCATTCCCCTCCTCATCAAGACAGGATGGAGGAGAAAATAAGATGGAAAAGAACTCATGCATCAAGGTAAAGGCAATTTAATAAAGCAAAAGCTAAGGCTGTGCACAGAAGCAAAGAAAAACAGACAATTTAATCTCTACTTCCCATCAGCAGGAAATATCCAACCACTTTCTGGGAAGCATGGCTTTAGTACTGGTAGGAGTTGTTCTGGAAGACAAATATTGCTACAGTGAATTACACAACTCCTCTCCTTCCCTGTATTTTTTATTATTGAGTAGGCATCATATGGTATTTAATACTCCTTTTGTCAGTTTGGATTAGTTGTCCCGGCTATGTCACCTATGAATACCTTCCCCACCACCTCCAGGCTACTAGATAAGGGTAGGGGGTAGGAACTGATAGGGGGAATGTTGGATAGGCAGGTTTTAAGCCGTGTAAGCACTGCTCAGCAAAGCCAAAACACTGTTGTGTTATCAACACCTTTACAGCTACCAATACAAAACACAGCACTTTGGGGCTGCTACAGGGAAAATAAACTCCATTTCAACTCGACTTAATACAAGAGAAATGCAAGGAGTCCATTTATCATGCCTGAGTGAAAATATAATTTTTCATAGGTTCAACTGTGATGTCATGTGAAAGTTTTGCTAATTTTAACCTCTATTAAAGAAATTACTCAATTTTATTTTCTTTACTTCGTTTTTTACATTCTTCTTTCTCCTGATCGTTATTTGGACCAGACATGATAGATAAAGGATTCATTGCAAACTATACACATTAAGCTGAAGTAGATAAGATTATCCTGGACTGAAAAAATGCATTTTCCCTTAGGAAATAAGAAGATTAGAACTTTGTAAAACTAACAGAAAAGAAAAATGTACTTAACTGAAGTAAACAAAAGCTGTAGAAAGGAAAAATTGATATGTTTTTAAGTTATTCTTCTTTTGAAATTGTTGCTTATACTTGGCCTTCACATGGCAAATGATTTTGTCTTCATTTCTTGGTTTTGTTGTCATTTACAAGAGCAAGGATTCTCTGCCACAGATTTTTTTCTCATGTAAGAACACTTTTTTTTTTTCACTTATGCAGTGACTGTCTGCTATAAAAATAGCCAATTGAAAAGCTTTGTCTGATTGAAAAGCTTTCATGAGTGTCACTGTTGCTGTCAGAGGAATGCCAGCATACAAGCTCAGAGAAGTCCTGGAAGATGGATTACTTGGAAATTTACTCGACTTCGTGTTTTGAATATTTTTAAGTACACACTAGCTTTAAATTAATAATCTGATGCTTCTTTCAACAGACGCTCTTGGGATGGTTATAAGAATCTGTTATTGATCTCTAGGCATGATCTATTTAATTCTACTATAATACAGGAAGCAAGGAAGAGTGACTCCAGGGGGATGCTAATAGATTGGTAATACTGAATGAAAATACTGCTATTCTTAGTTATAGTCTTTAATTCCTGAATGTGATAGGTGATAGATAATGACTGGAAGAGCAAGAGATGCAACCTTTGGGTCACATTTAAAACACACAGGTAAATGTACAGCAGTAGAAAAGGAAGTTTGTGTTGAACAGCTGAGTTAATTCAGTTTACTCTCCCCTTTATGTTACAGGAAGTTTGGCACATGTAGTTCTTCATAACAGTAGGACAGTAGACTGAGTCAAAGAGAATATTTGGTGAAAGCAAACGAAGTGCAGAGTTGTGCCTCTTTGATGTAGAATTGGCTCTGCAATTCAAATTAGAGGAGTCCAAAGCTTTAGTATCCTTCTATCTAAACACACTAATCTGTAACTCATGGATGTAAATTGCTCCAGACCGTAAATCATAGAATCATAGAATGAACAGGTTGGAAGAGACCCACTGGATCATCGAGTCCAACCATTCCTACCAGTCTCTAAAACATGCCCCTCAGTACCTCAAAGAAGAGTAGTTACCTAAGCAATCTTTTTTATCAAGAGGGTAAAAAAGAAATTTCAGGGTGCAGTAGGTTCCATTCTTCAAGATCTGAAAACCTTCCAAGTATACTGATGATTTGCAGTTGCTTTTTCAGTCATCAGGGTGCATAACAACTTTTTAGATGCTTCTTCACTTGCCTGTGAAAACACGCTCTGGATTACATATATACAAGTTATATGTATTAAAACAGCATAGTTTTGAGATTGTTTCCTTTTTTTTCATCTGCTCCTTTAAAAAAATATAAAGACATAACTATAAACTTTAACTACTGTAGAATTTTGATGGGAGTGCTTATAGATTTGGTTTTTGTTGAACTTGATTTATTCAAGATTAACAGCAGTATTCCTTAAATACTCTGCTTTCCATGGTGTCAATTTTCAGTCCTTTTCTTGTTTTTTGTTGGCTTAGTTAAAAACCATTCTGAAATGCTGAGAAGAACTTGAACAAATATTTTCTTCTTAACTGTACTTTTAGCAAGAAATTATGTATTATGGAAGCGGAACAGTAAGAAATAGGACTTTCACAGACAGTGGTAGCAATGCTTGCTCCTAAAAGTATTGTCATTTTTTAGAGTTTAATCCTTTTCTCAGGGAGCTATTGAAAACCAGCTACCTGCCTTCAACACTCTAAATCAAATTGATGCTTCTAACAAGATGAACTCTGAATATGGGACTTTGCTGACTCAGTTAAAGCTCTGAAAGTAAGGATTTTCACTAATATGTTTGATTTTAGACTCACACACATGCAAAAGGCTATGAGCATCCTCCAACTATGTGATTGATGGAGAACGTATCTTCTCTAACTACAGATATCTAACCCCTGCCATGTTCAAAATCTGCGACTCTTCAGCATTCGGATAATCTTGGCAAAACAATAGTATTAAATTCAGAATTCAATTGAAATCAACTCAATAGCGTTCAATATAGAAGCAGTTAGGAAGGGATGTAGCTTGTAATCCAAAAATACATGGGAAGACTGGAGATTCTTTGCTACCAAACGTAGCATGTAAATTTTAGCACTGCCTTGCAACAATGCACCTCACCAGCCTCTGGTCAGATTCATCACCAGGCTGTTCACAGAACTAAAAGACAACTCCTGTGTGAGTCATAGAATCACCAGGTTGGAAAAGACCTCTTGGATCATCAAGTCCAACCATTATTATGTGCCACTAAATCATGTTCCTGAGCATGTCTTTTATTCATCTTTTAAGTATCTCCAAGGATGATGACTCAACCACCTCCTTGGGTAGCCTGTTCCAGTGCCCGATGATGTTTTCTGTGATTTTTTTTTCCTGGTATCCAGCCTAAACCTCCCCTGGTGGAGCCATTCCCTCTTGTCCTGTCCCCTGTCACTTGGGAGAATAGGCCAGCACCCTCCTCTCCACAACCTCCTTTAAGGTTGCTGTAGAGAGCAATGAGGTCTCCCCTCAGCCTCCTCTTCTCCAGGCTAAACAATCCCAGCTCTCCCAGTTGCTCCTGGTAAGACTTGTTCTCCAGCCCCTTCACCAACTTTGCTGCTCTTCTCTGCACACTCTCCAGAGTCTCAACAAGGTCTTATTATATTATTCTGATGCCACATCATGAGTTTTTGCTCCAACCTTACTGAAATATCTCCCATAGTTATAGATCATACAAAGGAGAAGTTAACGGTTCTGTCTTGCTTTGCTTCTAACGCTGTGATCCTGTTACATTCAAGAGGTTAGATGGACTCCCTCTGGTGGCTAATTGAACTTAATCATCTCAGAGCCTCTCCCAGACATTACCTATCATAGTGAATGAAGAAGTAACTTTGGTAGAGAAAGATAGGAAAACTTTAATTGAAGATGGTCTGAGCTTTTTTTTTTTTTGATCATAAGAAACAGCAAGAGGAAAAAAATTAACACAAAAAAAAGTATTCTAGTTATCCTTTCAAGTCTGAAGGTAGGGAGATTTTTTACTTTGTACTTGTAGATTTAATGTGATTGTTAATGTGGGGAAAAGTTTGCTGAAAAGCTGACAGGTTAACTTACTAAGGAAAATATCTGGATGAAGGATGTCAGCTGAGTAATCAGACTTGGTTATCTAGCAGAGCCCTATAATGTAATTCAACAGAAGCAGGATGTTTTAAAGCAGTTTAGTGTACAAAGATATTATCTCATTGAAATTAATGCTGTCGCCCCCATGATCAAAGGACTGGTTCAAGAAGTTGTATATATCCACAGATCCATCCAGATGCTCCGTTCCAGCCTTCCAGGTGCTGCAAAAGATGAGATGGATAACAGTAAAACACATGTAGTATAACACGAGATAGACAAAGGCCTAAAGACAGCGATGATATGCATCTGACTGCAGTACTTAACAATGTTTCTTCATCCTAGTCATTTTAAGTAATATGCAGTCAGAGTACTGTGACACAAACTTAGTCATTGCTTACTGTACAGTGCTGGCAAAGGGAAGTCCTTCTTGGTGGGCTAGAAATTACCTTGCAGTCCCATACACATATCATATCATGTCATATCATATTATATCATATCATAGGGAGACTCTGCAAAGGAACATAAACAGGCTGGACCGCTGGGCAGAGTCCAATGGGATGAGGTTTAACACTGCCAAATGCCGGGTCCTGCACTTGGGGCACAACAACCCTATGCAGAGCTACAGACTGGGAGAAGTCTGGCTGGAAAACTGCCAGGAGGAGAGGGACCTAGGGGTGTTGGTCGACAGCCGGCTGAACATGAGCCAGCAGTGTGCCCAGGTGGCCAAGAAGGCCAATGACATCCTGGCTTATATTAGAAACGGTGTGACCAGGAGGTCCAGGGAGGTGATTCTCCCTCTGTATTCAGCACTGGTGAGGCCACTCCTTGAATCCTGTGTTCAGTTGTGGGCCCCTCACCACAAGAAGGGTGTTGAGGCTCTGGAGTGAGTCCAGAGAACAACCACAAAACTGGTGAAGGGGCTGGAGAACAGGCCCTATGAGGAGCGGCTGAGAGAGTTGGGGTTGTTTAGCCTGGAGAAGAGGAGGCTGAGAGGAGACCTCATTACTCTCTACAACTACCTGAAAGGAGATTGTAGAGAGGAGGAAGCTGGCCTCTTCTCCCAAACGACAGGGGACAGGACAAGAGGGAATGACCTCAAACTCCTTCAGGGGAGATTTAGGCTGGAGATTAGGAGGAAGTTTTTCACGCAGAGGGTCATTGGGCATTGGAATAGACTGCCCAGGGACATGGTTGATTCACCTTCCCTGGAGGTGTTTAAGGCATGGGTGGATGAGGTCCTGAGGGACATGGTTTAGTGTTTGATAGGAATGGTTGGACTCGATGATCCGATGGGTCCCTTCCAACCTGGTTGTTCTATGATTCTATGATTCGATATCATGAAACAGTTTAGAAACTTATAAGATGATATTAAAGTCACATTTATCTCTTTTCCTTTCCCTGTAAGCCAAATTCTCTTAGTTACCTTGATGTGACCAGAAGAACAATTTGGCCCAAAAGAGAGCAAAAGGGACTAGATATGTGTAGAAATAGGCATACTAACACACACGTAAACATAATGGTCTAATATCTTAAATATTTGGGTGTGAAGCAAACACTGTGTAAATATCTTCAGTGCAGTTAAATACAAGAAAATAGAATTATAAGGATTAATTTTTTGTAGCATATTAACTGCTAATTTTTAACATGAATAAGAAAAAAATATTCCCGAATAAACACCAGGTTCAACTATTGCATAACTAGGACTTTTTTAGCTTCCTACTTATTTACTTATTTTACCACCACTATTAGATGTTTTACCCAGCTGACTTTTTCTTTCTCTGACTTAGCAGCTTCTTTTGGAAAGGCTTCCCTGGAGGTGTTTAAGGCACGGGTGGATGAGGTATTGAGGGACTTGGTTTAGTGTTAGATAGGAATGGTTGGACTAGAAGATCCGATGGGTCCCTTCCAACCTGGTTGTTCTGTGATTTCAACACAAAATTTTGGTGGCAGAGTCAGTAGGTGAGATGAAGTCCACAACCTTCAAAGTCAACTTGCAACACATGATGAACTGTGGAAATGCAAGAGGTCAGAATTCATAGTTGGAAAATCAGAGGCAAGGTAGCCAGAGGGTTTGTGATTTTTATCATGCTGAGCTTAAATCCTGATGCCTGTTAAGACTAAAGAAGCTTAAGAGCTGTTCTGACTTGAGTCAGACAGTGATAGTTTTCAGGGGCTCTTGGCAGCTGAAGATCAATAGATGGTAGTGCAGTGAGGGCACCCTGTATCTGGTCCTGCCATCTGCATGGGAGTATGAAGTTATGCAAATAAGGGCTTGGTGCCTTCTTGATGCTGGTTTAAAGCTTCTCTGTGCTGGACTTTAACAAGGCACAATGATATATTCCCTGCATTTGTACTGCCTGTTCTTAAAACAGGTAAGAGCTGTCATTCCCTTGTTTTGGCCAAAGTTTGTGTCTTTGGCTACTGCCTGGAAAGGATGCGCCATGTGTGGTTGGCTGTCTGGTGTGTTATCCCAGCTTCCAGCTGCTCAAGGATTTCTGGTCTGGGTTGCATCTTGGGGGGTTCTTCTCAGCTGCTAATGACCTAGTCTCTATGAATTTATCACTGCTCGTATTTTCAGTCTCCTGTTCTAGTTAGCCTTTGCCATATTCCATTGCAAAGAGTTCCACAGCTTAGTCGTGCCTTTACCAAACATACATTCTTTGGTTTAATTTTAAAATTATATATTAAAAAATCAAGGGAAACAGCTGTGATACTTGTTTAGAGTCAAATACATTTTTCTATGAATAAACCACCATATGAATCATAAATTTCAATCCACTCTTTCAGGTAAATGGTGCAGATTATTAAATGGTGATAACTTCATAACAGGTGAAGAACCAACCCTCTAGTACCAGTTTGCAATTTCTTAAATGAAAATATCCAGGTGCATTCTCTCTCTGAAACAATTCTATCAAAAACAATGCTATGAAATGGCACGTGAGAAAGAAAATATGCTTGCTTTCTGTGTTTTTCATTGCTCCGTGTCTCCATATCTTTTACTGTACTTTAAGAAATTTAGATCTCTTCTGTTGTGTTGGTTTCCCTGTATCTTTAGAAACCTGTGTTGGAAGCCAGGAAAATATATTATCAGAGATCATGCAGTTTTTTCCTATTTTACACTTCACTTTGAACCTCTTTACTTGTTGCATCACTGCGGAGGGAGGAAGGGCAAAAGAGAAGGACCAGTCCTTACTCTGTATATCCACACACTGGAATTATAACTATGTCAGGCAGCAAAATGAAAATGTTAAGGGGTTTGAGTGGCTGTTTTTTCCCCAAAAACCCAAAAGTCACACATTGCCATAGTTCTGGGAACTGAGTTTTTGTCTTCCAACTAAACATTATCTGCTTTAATAAGAAGAATTTCTGTTTCCTCTGGGAACTTAGTTTGTTAATATTAAATAATACATGAACATTCACATGAAATCTCAGTGGGACCACTGTTCTAATACTATAAAAAAATTGAGGAGTTTTCCATTTTTTGAGAAGTGAATCCAGAGAAGAGCAACGAAGCTGGTTGAGGGGTTGGAGAACAGACATTATGAGGAACGGCTGAGAGAGCTGGGGTTGTTTAGCCTGGAGAAGAGGAGGCTGAGAGGAGACCTCATAGCTCTCTACAACTACCTGAAAGGAGGTTGTGGAGAGGAAGGTGATGGCCTCTTCTCCCAAGTGACAGAGGAGAGGACAAGAGGGAATGGCCTCAAACTCTGCCAGGGGGATATAGGCTGGACATTAGGAAAAAAATTTTCACAGAAAGGGTCATTTGGCATTGGAATAGGCTGCCCACGGAGTGATTGATTCACCTTCCCTGGAGGTGTTTAAAGCACAGGTGGATGAGGTGATGAGGTTTAGTACTCGATAGGAATGGTTGGACTTGATGATCTGGTAGGCCTCTTCCAACCTGATTATTCTATGATTCTATGATTCTATATATCTTTCTAGTGAATATTTTGAAGACTAGTGTTTCACTGTAAGTGCCTGAATTGCCAGCAGAAATCCCATTCTTTTACCTGTCAGGTGAGCTGTTCACCTCTTTTATTTCAGTTCCAATATTTGATTTAAACTCCTAGACACCTGAGCATGATTAAAAGTCCAGGATTTGGACTGAATTGTTGTTGTAGTGCTACTTGCACTATCATTTGTCCATGTGGATTTTTCATAGCAAACATGATGGAAATGAATGTAAATGTCAAAACACAGGCTGACATTCGAGCAGTTTCAACTAAAAACACATTACAAAGTGTACCACAGTGTTTTATATCAGTTTATGTGTCTTTCACAAAATAAACTGATGAACAGGTGCTGTAAAAATCAGAAATTATTTGCTTTACTTTGAACAGCAGCTTGAATTGATTTCTGTATTTCTTTTTTTTCAACCACACCATGTAAAGGAAATTAGACCTGAACTAAATGAAAAGGTGAATACCTACTTATACATTTTTAAGATATCTAAATGGACATATGCAGAGTAGTCAGCATTTAAAGGAAGCTCTTGCTCTCTGTTATTGCATTCATACCTGAAATTCTAGATTTCCCCATATTCCCTTCTACTTTGCCATGAACGAGTTGGTACCAATGCAAGCCTTTTAACACCAGATGTGATGAAACTGTGAGATGTCATATTTTGTAGGTAGACTACTTCCTTTGATGCTTTCTCATTCAGAGCTTATCTGGATGTCAGGACTGTAAGACAGAGGATTTTAAAGCAAAATCCCACATAAAGAGGGATCCTTAGGCAAAATCTGTGTCTATCTGAGACAGAAGATATGAGTTTATGTTCGAATTTGAAACAAAATGACATAAAACTGCCTGAGTGAGACATTAAGACGTACCACTAGGATTGTCAATCAGTAGATAAATTAGCGGACAAGCTGGCCTAAGCTCTGCAACCTTTCTCTCACAATTTAACATGAACTCAGTGAATTTTAACTGCTAAAATCGAGCAGTTGGGCTTCCAATTCCAACCCCCTCCCATCTCCAGGGAAAAAGAAATGAGAATAATTCTTGTGGGTTGGAGAGTAAAAGCTTTAATGAAACAACAGTAATAACAACAATAATACTACTACATTAACAACAACTACTACTATGTTAAATCATGCCCCCATTCCTTGATGACTATTCATCACCACTAATACTGCAGAGCAGACATGAGGGAAAGGGTCTGACTCTTTCAGAAACTATTCAGGAATGCACAGGCCTGTGATCAGGGGCATCTGTCAGACAAGGTCCTCACTGGACATTGGCCATTGAAGAAGAGAGTGAGACCCTCATGACCTCTCAGTTTTATACCTATTATGGTATATATGGGATGGAATACTTTGTTGGTTAGTTTGGGGTCACCTGCCATGTCTCCTCCCCCGTAGGTGTGACCTCTTTCACTTCTTTGACTTACTGGCACTCCATCAGCTTGAGGATGGCCTTGGTTACTATAGGAATAAGTATAAGTATTGGCCTTTCTTCATACCAAAGCCCTGTGGTATCACTTGTAGAGAGAAACACTGTCTGAAAATTGTGCAGCTAACTTTCACAAAATGAAATTACTTAGACAAGACTTAGCTAAAGTCAAAAAACTGGTTCTTTTGCTCAAACCACAACACTCATGCTCAGATTATATTGGTGTAGTAGTGTCATCTGAGATCAACTGTAGCAAATAAACCAACACATAGCACAAACCCTGACACTTGGTCACAATTATCTCTAATTTTTGTTTTAATGTATTAAATCTTATTAACTTGATAACGTGTAAACAAATATGTCTCTCATTTTTCTCTAGTAAAAGGTAAGTTTTCTCTTCAAGTTGATATCTATAGGAATCAAGATTTGGGCATGTGAATCCCCTTTTGAACAGAAGACCATTACAGTACTCATAGATCCCTAGACTTAATATGCACAAAGAGATCAGAATATATTTCATATGTTGTTATTTTTGCCTTCCTGTCATTAACATGTAATTTTGTTCTTATCTTCTTTCTCACAGCTTTGAGTATATGAAATCACACTTTGAATACTTCTCTTACTTTTTTCAGAGATCAAAATTCATATTCACATTATTTTATGTTATTTGACATAAAATACATGGAAGTTTTCTCTAGGTTCATAGTTTTCAGATTTTTTTTTTTATTATATACTTACTAAATAGTCTGTTTTTTACTTTGACTTTCTGTCCCAGAGAGAAAATGATGATAATTACTTGCAATATATATTTTAACATGACCATTAGAAACTAGATTAGATAGAGTCTTGTGAATGAAGGCAGAGATTAGGAAGTGGTGGTCCTCTTTTCACATGTGTAGTAGGTGAGATGCATTGCTACCTAATTCAGAAAGTGATAAACTTTTTGCATTCTTCTGGCTTAAAACTGATGCTTGATTAAAACCGCTTTCATTTTCCTTTTATTTTGAGTGGGGGGGGAGTTAAAGACTGTGTCTGTTTTAAACAATGGAGAAAAAAGAATAATATAGTTTGAGGATTTGTCTGACAGCACCTAGCATATGACACTTACTGTAATCATCCCAGAAAGTTCTTGCTGGAAAGGGTACTGATCTGGAAAGTCTTTTTCTTTTAAGTGTCGAATTATCTAGATCCATAACAGTAGATATTCTCTTTTACATAAAAGTCAGAACAACACAAATTCTGAAGAAGGAATGATCTTGGTTAAGATCATTCAATCATTGCTTGAAACATCTTGTGTTTCAAGGGATAGACAAAGTTTGACAGACCAGCCTTCATCAATGATGGTGTGAAAAAAGTTCATAAAAGATTATGGAAACTTCTTCTCTTTGGTCTCTTTTGGTGGTGAAGAGTGACCACCTGTGATCTATCCATAGTAAATTTTATGATGGAAATCCCAGATGTGGGTGACTTTGTTTATATCTTCCTATCCAATAGGAACACAGATGAATGTCACAAGATATTATTTTACCTTCTTGGTTGTAAGGTTCAATCTTGGGAAAAGTATTTAAAAATAGATTTTGAAAACCAGAAACCGAGCAAAAAAGCCTTTGTGATTTCTTATCCTAAAACAGAGCCCCAAGAGGACAATCAGGCCCGAGTGGTATACTGACATTTGCTGATAGAGAGAAAGAAGAGTCCTACTCAAGCAGATTTATTTAGCATAATGTGGAAGGTCACTGATCAAGAAGAAAAAAAGAATGTTTATCTATTCCTTGACCATTTATTTAGTGAGTATTAGAAATGGGGTTTAATAGTTTTTAATTCTCTGCATGTTATGCACTCCCACACTGGTAAATGATGTGACATTTAGAACTGATGTCTAGTCCTTCATAATACAGCAGACCTTTGACTACTTGGGGCAGTGTTCTTCCAAGAGTCCCCTTGATTATCTTCCTATCACTAAGTTGACAGAGCTGCAAATGTTATTGCTTGTCATAAAATTATCCAACCACAATATCTGTCTACCTGACCTACAGTGGTTGTGAATGTCACAAATTGATTATGCACTGTGTAAAGGACTTATTCTTTCATTCCTTCTAACTTTATTGCCTTTAATTTAATTAACTGCTGCCACATGCTACAATCTACAAAGAGAGGCTAATATGTTCCTATTGTAGAGCTTCAAATTCAGAGCATTTCCAACAAGTGTCCTTTTGCTCCAAACTTTTCCAGGCAAAAAGGGTGCTGGCTATTTAATATCTTTCTGTATGTATTTAACCTTTTTTTTCCTGTTTCTGCATTGATTTTTCTTATACTCTCTTCTCGTTCCTGCTTACTTTTCTCACTTCCTGTGTATGCTGCTCTATCTATAGCCAGTTTTATCTCTGATACACACACGTATCAGCTATTTCCAATAAAAATTAGTTAGTTTGAAATATATCCTTAATGATACAAATTTCTTTTGATGATTTAATAGTGTTGTTCAGAGTTGTTAACATATAAGAATCATAGAATCATAGAATCACCAGGTTGGAAGAGACCCATCGGATCATAGAGTCCAACCATTCCTATCAAACATTAAACTATAAGGCTCAGTATCAATCCTTGAAATGTTTGTGTTAGTAATAATAGCATTTATGTGATCTATATTCTTAAGAACAAAAGATGCAATATGACTTTATGCCTGACTCAAGGCCACACTGAGGAATGATGTCAATATGGGATTTACTGCTGTCCTTGATCAATCTTAGAAGGAAGAAAACAATGAAACCCCATGATTGCAGTCATTGGTTAATCTGACACCATTCAGCCAGACTACTGAATATGTTTATTTCTACATGTGTATGTTTTTAAGATTAATAAGAAGCCATTTCTCCAATGTTAGCACATCAACTGACCTGTGGCTACGAGTATCATATCACCCTATGTATGGAAGGTGTCACTAAGGACAGGACTGAAAAACCCTGCTTAATAGTACAGGTATAAGATACTGCTACTAAGGCCTTTCTTCTGCCAAAGTATAACACTCACCTTCTCTATCTACTGTGCCAGACTGAAATAGTCTATGATATACCTCCTGAAGACCAGTACCTTCTGTCCTTGAGGTATACTTTTACTAGGAGGTGCTCTGTAAAAGATAAAATAGAGATTTTATGTAAAGAGATATTATTACCTCAGTATCTGCAGCACTCCCACAGTGTTTTCTATTCTCAGGACCAGTGCGGAGGTAATTTTATCCATTCATCATAGATATGCAAAATCTTGGAGAGATCTGCTCTACCTCAGTGTTTCTTAGCTTTAAAATATTGCAGCGGCATACTTACTAGCATTGCAATTTTTTTTCTGTATAAAGTGTGTTTTAGTAGTGAGTAGAATAGAGTGCATTAATATATACTTCACTACTTTTTCTCTGATCATATAGAAGTTAAGATTTTATTACTGTATATTGTTTATCAAGGATTTTTCCTGTTGTTAGAAACAAGTCACTCCTGACTCAGGGGAAAGAGTGCCACCTACTGCATCTCCAAAACCATTTCTTCTTAAGAAAGAGGTTTCTTAAAGAGCTCACAGAACTGACCTAGTCCAAATATGTAATTAGCCTCTAAAGTATACAAAGTCTGAGCACAGAGTGATATGCACATAAGTGGTTTAAAGCTAAAAGTAGGTTAAATGATCAGTTAAATGTGGTAGGATAAATGAAGTGGTCTTGGATAAATTTCTCACCAAGAAGAACAGAGGAATCTTTGTCATATGTCAGGAATATCGGGACTCATAAGATGTCACTAGATAATTGAAAGTGCTTTTTCATCCGAGTCTTAAAATCATGTTTCATTAAAACAGAATTAACAAGACCATACATATATATGTATGAGCAGTTAATAACATCTTTCTGGGAGGCATTAATTTGTGCAGCTAATGTTGAATCAGTACAGAATGATATTGAAATAAAGAAGTACGATGCAATATGAAACTCTCCTCATTGTCATAGCTGATGTGAACAAGAGTATATGCGGTTATGTACAGATATATGCACTGTGCTAATTCCATTGGGTTCACTGGCCATGGCAGATTACTTATTCTGTTACATGGAGCTATCTGTATTTAGACTCCAGAAGAATTGAGTTACATTAGCTGCCTATTTGTTCTGAAGGTGCAAATTTCAGATATGAATCCTGAACATGAATTAGCTGACCTCTAGGAAAGTCCTTTCAAAAACCTTCAGATAAGAGGTCTCTAAGATCCTTACTGAATCCAGGCACTCTGAGAATAACAAAAACAATGAACAATACATCTTTAGACTTCAGTTCCCTGGGCTGTCCATCTGGATGCTGGGCATGTAAAAAATTCCTTCCAGGTAAGGATTGCAATTACAGAGCTAACAAACCTCAGCATACATCCTGTTCAGGGAATGCTGCAAAATTTTAAGGAACAGAAGTTCAAAATTGAAGTTATTATCCCATCATTATCCACATTATAATGTTCCCTTGCCAACAATAAGCCAAGATATTTTAAAAGACTATGCCTAGAGTAATATAAACAGGACAATTTTTATGGATATATAAAAGCAAAGTGTACAGAAAAGAATTAAATAGCAACAGTATTATGCACTTGAATCACTCTCTGCCTTTCCTAATAATTTAAGAATTTTATTTCAAAGGTGGTTTGTGGAACAGAAACTGAGACATAGCAATGAGACTCCTTAGTGAAATTTAAGTTGAACACATCATAATTTTCACGTAAATTTTTAGTAATTCAAATCACATAATAACCTTCCTACTGACATACCAAACATGCAAATTATGGATTAGGGGCTTGCCAGGTTTTACTGGATGAGAATTTTACCCTATCCATCTTTTTACAGAATGGCAATACTTGCTAACCCTGTCCCCACTTCTCAGAGCTAATTTAGCTGTTGGACAATTAATATGGCACATCTGTATGCAAAGTAGATGTGTGAGCAATATCCGGAGGTACAAGGATATTCATTTTTTTATAAAACAAAGTATTTAGTTTAGTGGTGATATAGATTTTGACAGTTGCTAAGATAGAGGCAGTTCAAGTCAGCACAAGGAATGCATATTAGGATGGCTGGTAACAGATAACAAAGTATTGCTTAATTTTCAGGGAACTATTTAAATGACGGTTTTGGCCCTCAAGCCTAATAGATGCATGGTTCAGGGAGAAAAAAATCAAATATTAATAACAATCTCAATCATGCTAAGAGAAATACCAACAGAAATAGGACCTAAAAAGTACTGCATAGGAAGATAGGAAGCTGAAAGGAAGAATGTGATGTGTCTAGATACATGCAATTGCATCTCAAGTACACTGTGGAAGTAGCATGATGAATTGCGTTCATGATGTGTCATTGATTACTTCTCTTGTCCTTTGTTCACCAATTCATCTCAGACATAACCACTTTGAACACTTCAAAACCTAGATCAGCTTTCCAGGATAATGCAGAGAGGTAATATTAGCAATAAAATCAAACCCATCACCCCAAAGCTCAATTTTCTTTCAGTTAATAAGTCAAGAATTGTGGGGTCAGCCCTATTTCAAGCTCTCAGGAAAGTAACTAATGGACAACAGAAAGTTAGATGCCTTGACAGGAGTAAGGAAAGAGTGGTTCCCTGAATTTGGAAGAGAGGAAAACAAAGTTGCTTAGCTATATTTTAGGGAAATAAAGATTGTTTACCTTATTCTTCAGATAAGGGATGTACTGGACCAGAAATGCCTTCTGAGATTCTGTGTCTTTTAAGCTCTTTTGCTCTCAGAGTTGTCCAGCATAGCTATAGGACTCTGGTAACCACCATTCTCATTCATCCAACTTGCAATGCAAAAGCTAAACTGCACTTGACCTTACTCATTGTGGATTCAGAAAATGGGACTCCAGGTTGCACTTCATAGAGCTCACTTCCCAGTACCTGGGCTGACTTTGGTACCGTACATGGTTTGTCATACAGGAACCAGTTGCAGGTGTTTGGTGCTTGAACTTATAAATTATATCGTTAGAACCACTGAAGCACTGTTTACAGTACTTTGTATCAGAAGTACATCTGTGATCATAAACAGGGACAAACTCTTCCCATTGGTGTAAATCTGTCCCTTGGCCACTCCAATGCCTTCTCTGAGCCCAGTGTCTCAGGACAGAGGAGTCTACTGCATAAACAAACTTTTTGATGAAAGAAATATTTGCACCTATTTGCACTGCCCATAGGCAGGTAATGGAAAATGTCTCAGTTGGTCACGCCAGGGCAAGGATTATGGAGGGAGTTGGTGCCAACTCAGTACTTCAGTTTGTTATTTGAATTAAAAATGGTTCTAAATTAAACCAGTTTTCTGGATCTAGCTTCATGTATCAATGCTCTTCTCTTCCAAACATGTATCTTAGAATCATAGAATCACTTGGTTAGAAAAGACCTTTGAGATCATCAAGTCCAACTGTACCTGCCTACTACTAAACCATATCCCTGAGAACTGTAGTGTCCTGGATCCTCCCTCTGACCCTTTCTGTAAATGGGTGTAATATCTGCCAGCCTCCAGTGAAGTGGAACTTCTGCAATCAGCCAGGACTTCTGGTAGATGAAGGAAAGGGGTTTGGTGAGCACAGCCACCAGCTCCCTTAATACTCTTGTGTGAATCTTGTCTGGCCTGATACACTTCTGAAAGTCTAATTGGCCAAGTATGTTTCTAACCACTTCCTCATGGATCACGGGTGCTTTTTTTCTGCTCTCCCTCCTTTTCTTCTGACTCAGGAGGCTGAGTATCCAGAGAACATCTTACTTAAGTATTAAAGACTGAGGAAAAGAAGGCATTAAGTACCTCAGCCTTATCCTCATCCTTTGTCACTCTTTTTCCCTGTGGATCCTGTAGAGGGAGGAGGTTCCCCTTGGCCCTTCTTTTGTTGTTGATACATTTTTAGAAAGATTTTTTTTTTATCTTTCACAGAATTGACCAGTTTAAATTCTTGTTGGGCGTCAGCATTTCTGAATTTCTCTCTGCATGATGTTACTTCATCCTTGTAATCTTCCTGAGATGTCTCTCTCTCCTTCCAAAGCTCATATACTTTCTTCTTTTTTTTTTTCCTGAGATCCACCCAAAGGTCTCTGCTCAGTCAAGGTGGTGGTTTTGTCTGTTGGCTGATTTTTCAGCACATGGTGATGGTCTACTCTTAAGACACCAGGATTTCCTTCTTGAAGAACCTCCAGCCCTCTTGGGCTCCTTTGCCCTTTGGGACTTCCTCCCAAGGATCTTTATCAAACAGGCTTCTGAACAGCCCAAAGTCTGCCCTTTGGAAGTCCAAGGTGGCTGTTCTGCTGACCCCCCTCATTATTTAACCTAGAACTGAGAATTCTGTCATCTTCTGATTGCTGTGCCCCAGGTAAGCCCCAACCTCTTCTTCCTGGCTACGTGGTCTATAGACTTCCACCATGACATCTGCCTTATTGGGGTTTCCATTGATTTTTACTCATAGACACTAAACCTTATCATCGGCATCATTAGCCTCAAGAGAGTCGAAATACTCTCTAACATAGAGGACTACCCCACTACCTCTCCTTTCTTGCCTATTCTGCCTGAAGAGTTCATAGGCAACCATGGTAGCACTCCAGTGAGTCATCCCACCACATTTCTGTGGTGACAATTTTGCCATACTTTTCTTGCCATACAATGACTTCTAGTTCCTCCTGTTTGTTTGCCGTGCTGTGTACATTGGTGTAGATGCATTTCAGTTTTGCTATAGATCCCGTTACGCTCTTAATTCCTGAGTGAATACTCTCTGTAGTTTCTAACCCATCTATAACCTTTGCACCTTTGCTGCCGATTGAAGTGTTATCCCCGACTTCCTCTGAGGTGGTAGACCAAATGACCTCACTAGCACCATCCCTCAGACCCTCAGGTGCCATTCCCAGGCTTTTTTCATCCTGTCCCATCCTTCATATCTACTTTAAAGTTCTATTGATGAGCCCTGGTAGCTTCTTGGTAACCAGGGCTCATTTGTCCTATTTCTTTTGAACTTGTTATGCTTTCAAACATGATTCAACGGAATCAGTACAATGACTAGGGGACGCTGGGAAGAACCCCATGTCTCTAGCTGGTAGTAGGGAAAAGTCTTGTGCTTTGGCTGCATATTAAGGAATGACCTCTCCTGCTTTGTGCATTTCACCTGCAAATGGCCGAAGCAGCCAGCATGATTTCCCAGACCTCTAGAGTGACTGCAAGACAGTAAGGTTATTTTTCAGCTTCCTTAGCAGTCTCTTATCCAGGACAACTATCCATTTGCTTGTGTAAATAATCAGACTTTCTCTGTAATCTGCCTGTGATATGAACAGTCTGTCTTTGGCATGACAAAATATTTAAAATATGGAGATAGTATTTAATGTCTGAGTAGTGCTTTCCTGACATTAAGGGGCTAATGACATTGTTAAAGGTAAATATATAACCCTTAATATCCTACAAAATAATTTCAAAATAAAATTAAAAGAGATTTCATCAATACAAAATATGACTAAATACATGCTAATACCAAAAATGTACCCAGACCAATGTACTGTCTTTGAATAAATTTTAGATGTGGTTAAAAGGGTGAATAGAAATTAAACAGGAAAACACAGCAGTATTTACAAACCAGAAAAGTTTGCATTTCTGTAATTTGAAGCAGAAAGGCAGGTCAGCATAAACATAATTCAGGAGAGGTGTGTGAATTATAAATTTTAAGCACACAGATCAAATTCTCATCCATTTGAGAGCAACTCATGTAACAAGTTTGTAACTTCCAACCATTATTTATTCCATGATTGCAACTCCCGCTTATAACTATGTAATTCTTTTGGATATATGAAATAGGGGAAATACAGTTGCATTACAAAGGGACGACTATTAAATCTGCTTAAAACTATACACAATTTTTATTAGTAAAGGAGTAAATGTTGTTTCAAGTAATTTTAAACTATGAGGTTCTGATATTTGTGAGCATTAAACAGCGAACAACTCTAACCTGAAAATGATTTTTCTGTGGAACTGAACTTTGTTCCCTTTTGTATATGAGGCTACCACACATTAATCTGAGAAAAAGAACTGCATTTTTTATATTGTCACAGTTTTGCACTATTTTAATTGCAAAAAAAAATTATATTTTTGAACTTTAATCAACAGATAGGTGTCATGATTTAACCCAAGTTGGCAACTAAGCATCACAGAGCCACTAGCTCACTCATTCCTGGTTGAGCTGAGGGAGAGATTAGGAAGAGTAAAACTGAGACAAGTTATGGGTTGAGATGAAGACAGTTTAATAGAGAATGGCCACATGCAGAAACAAAGCAAAACAAGGAACTCATTCGCTGCTTCCATTGGCAAGTAGGTACTGAGCCATCTCCAGGAAAGCAAGAATCATAGAATCATAGAAACACCAGGTTGGAAGAGACCCATCGGATCATCAGGTCCAACCATTCCTATCAAAAACTAAACCATGTCTCTCAGCACCTCATCCACCCGTGCCTTAAACACCTCCAGGGAAGGTGAATCAACTACCTCCCTGGGCAGCCTGTTCCAATGCCCAATGACCCTATCTGTGAAAACCTTCCTCCTAATGTCTAGCCTAAATCTCCCCTGGCGGAGCTTGAGGCCATTCCCTCTTGTCCTGTCCCCTGTCACTTGGGAGAAGAGGTCAGCTCCCTCCTCTCTACGACCTCCTTTCAGGTAGCTGTAGAGAGCAAGGGTCCATCATGTGTAATGGTTACTTGGGAAGACAGATACCATCTCTCCAAACATTCCTCCTTCCTTCTTCATACCCCAGTCTTACATGCTGAGCATAATGTGATAAGGTATGGAATATCCCTTTGATTAACTGGGGTCAATTGTCCCATCTATGTTCCCTCCCAACTTCATGTACACCCCCAGCCTACTTTCTGGGGTGAAGTGGTGTGAGAAGCAGAAAAAGACCTTTTCTCTATATAAGCACTGCTTAGCAACAAGAAAAACATTCCTGTATTATCAACGTTTCCAGCAAAAATCCAAAACATAGCCCCACACTAGCTACTGTGAAAAAAAA
This sequence comes from Coccyzus lansbergi, assembly GCA_033558105.1. Lineage (NCBI taxonomy): Eukaryota > Metazoa > Chordata > Aves > Cuculiformes > Coccyzidae > Coccyzus > Coccyzus lansbergi. The sequence continues at coordinate 3,909,124 of JAUMJK010000305.1, read as the reverse complement.
AAAAAAAAAAAACAACTCTATCCCAGACAAAACCAGCACAATAGGATATGTAATTTATTGCATGAAGCAAATTGATCTCTGCTTCAAAAAATTACTCATTGCATAAGTATTCAACATGATTTGATTGGACTCCAAAATAAGAAAGAAAAATCATTGTAATTGTTCCCTCCCTTCTTTCCTGTTGTCCCACTCAAAAGACAATTTACAGCCTAGTCTTAATTATTTCAGTCACTTAATTCCCCATAGGAATTAAATAGTACAACAGAAAAGGAAGTTTAGATGCAAAGTTATCTCTTTGAATTCGGCAGATATCTATACCACTTTCAGTTGGCTTTCCCATGTCTTATGTCAGCTGCCATTAGGAAACAAATGAAGGGAACAGGCCAAGCACTTAGCATAACTTAAAAAGCTAAATCAAATTGCAAGTGAAAAGGAAATTGAACTGCTATAAACCACATATTAAGGAAATGTACTTTGGCAGCCCCAAAGGACAACCTTCCCCCAAGTTCATTCCCAGAAATCAACAACAGAAACTACAAACAAACAAAATTAAGGAAAACCAAGCCCCACAGCTTCCCAGAGATGGCAGGTTTGTCATTGTACTGAAATGTACCCTTTCCACAAACTGCAGACTACACAAAATAAGAAGTGCTTAAAATCGCAGCACCATAACATCTATGCAGTTTTACAACTATAAATAACCTTAGCAATATAGTTTGTTTCATTCAGTGTTGTAGCAATGTAATCAGTAAATAGGAGAAAACTTATACAGATTTATTCAGACAATGGAGACAAAAGACAATCCAGCTCTGATTGTCTAGTAAGGATTTTTCAGAAATATATGATGAGACTTCAAATGTATTTTTATGCTATGTTATGTAACACAATTATTATGCAGGAAAAACTAAGGGAAGAACAAAAATAATGTTTCCTGATATAGATATATTTTAAAGATGAATAAACCTTGAAAGATTAATTAAGAGTAAGGGCACATTTATCAAGGTTGTTAAATATTCTTTTGCAATAAGTGTATTAAATGTATGCACAAATACTGAAGAAATTAACAACCCCCCCCATTATGTTGCAACCTTAGAACAAGCAGAAAATCTCCCATCTTATTCCACCTACTCTTGAGCTTTTGCACCTAAATTAAGAGACTTAGTTACCTTTGTAGACACTTTCCAAGATGGCCCACCAAGAAGTGGCTTTATATTACCATACATTGTCCTTGATGTTTGCAAGTCAAGACAGTTATCCTTGAGTTTCCCTAATCTACAGAAATTTAAGATACAATATATTTCTACTTGGTATTTTTTTACCACATTCAGTACTGGAATTTTATTTGTTTTTCCTAAGTAGCCCTATTTGTAACCCTGTCTGGAGTGTTCTTTTCCACAAGAATGAAGACGGTTTAGTAGAGTGAGGAGTTGACATGACAGAAACTGAACGTTACCCCAGATAATTATCATTGGAAGGTGTTGCCTCGATGACAGCTTTCCACTTTTAAGGAGGGCAAATGAGATCTGTGACCATTTGCTCTATTCTGAAATATGCCCCTTGAATTTCCAAATATATTTGGATGCTGGAGCATATGAAGTGAAACAACCTTCGTTCTATCAAAGGAGATAGCAAAAATTCCAAAAAGTCTTGGTAAAGAGGAACATGGGTGGAGATATTCAACTTGATTGAAAAAAGAAAATATTATTTTCTTGGTAAAATCATGTTTGTTTTTACTTCTCATATAGAACTAACAGTAGGACAGTGCCCCATGGAACACCTCTGTATATTCTTATTTTCTACTTTACTCAAAGGGAAACACTTTCTGGATACTTCATTTTAGCTCATGTTAAATTCCTTATATGATTAGGACCAGTCTCAATGCTTTCCACTCTTTATTCTGTTTACAACACTACAATCAAATCTCTCTGATATTTTCACTAGAGTTTAGAATGACAGTATGAACCCTTTGCTTATTTTCATATTCTGCCTTTGAAAAGGAGGTAGTATGTAGGCCAAAAGATATTCTTATGTTCCCTCTCTGGGGTTTACAGTACCCATAATAGTGAGTTACAAAATGATATGTGAACACACATTGCAGGAAGTTCTGAGAATACTTTTGAAAACCTGTACACATGAGATGCTCTTTTAATACATGAACAGTAGGATTCTCAGACAGAAATATATGTTCAGATTTTACGTATCCCCAGTTGGGAGAGGAATATGCATAACTAATGCAAATAAATACAAGAAGGCATATTACACATGTATATGCATTCTTTTACTTGTCGATTTTTATTAGCAATATATAACATATTATTTGTGTGTCTAAAAGCATACAGTGATAATAATAAATTTAAATAAAAGTCAAGAGGGGAAGAAGAGATTTTCATAATAACTTGCCACAGGAATTTTACTCCTAAGTTGCTTTGACACGGGTTCTCATGAGCATTTAGGTAGGTAAGCTTGCACTGAGTTATTTCCATTTTAGTTGAGGTCTGATATTTTAGAGGCTTTTGAAAACACTGAGAAAAATCACTTCCATCTGTACTATTTATGTGAATTGACAGTAAATGTGATGTGCTTACATCTCATGCTTTTAAGCTTCTTTGAGGCTGACTCTATTAGTAATGTTATGCACAAAAATAAAACAACCAAAAAAAAAACCCACCAAACACCCCATTGTTCCCTCTCTCTCTCTATATATATATAAAATATAACGTAGAATTTATATGGATACTCCACTAAAGGATACAGATTCATTAATTAAAGAAAAAAATAGGCTGGTTAGGAAATTTTCTCTACCTTTTCATATCCATTTTCTACAAGCTGAACTATTCTCAATCAGAAGTGAGGACACCTCACCTTAAAATGTTGAGTATATCATGATTTTGCAGCTGATAGAAAAATCTGGTATTCTAGCAACAACATGGACAGGCTGTGAGAAGGATTTGGAAGGAGAAAAATGGAGTTGGATGTATACAGGTTTTTTTCTGCCTCTTATTACTGTTAATTCAAGTGGTTAATTGAAATAAAGTTCCTAAAGCAGAAAGACACCGGAGTTGGATATCTAATTTCTTTAGGCTGCTCATAGAAGTCCACCTTAATTTTTTCATCACTGGTCAGAACTGTTAGATAAAAGAAAAATGTAAAATCACCAAACTTGGTAGCTTTACCATTTATAAATAGCCTTTCTTGTCTTTTGAATACTAACTTTATTAGGGCAGTTTCTACCTATTTCCTGCTTCTTCTTACTAATGGATATAGATCTTATTTCAGTTGGGAGGGGTGGGGGAGGGGGGTGCGAAGGGGTGGGAGGGCAGGGAAAGTAAAAAAAGATAAATAGCTCTGGCTAAGGGCATTGGACTCTAGTCCTTAGCAGATTTTGGTCTGTTGCCCAGGACTGGAAATTGATTACCTGAGCAGTGTGGAAAACATTCCCAATTCATACAGTGCATAAAGTTTCACAGCAGCAATAAGATCCACTGCAAATTCACTAATCAACTTCAGAAACATTTTGTTACTGTGAGGGAAGTAACTACTTCTGTCATTATTTTCTATTAACATATTTGGGTTTTGTGTAAAAAATATTAGCAACTTAAATTCTTCTGAAAAAAAATCAGAAACACAGGATGAGTATGCATTGATTTCCTGGACATAGAAGCTCTGAGGATGTTTCATCCCTCCAAGGGATAAAAAACAAAGATGGAAAATTCTGTTATTTCATTGCTTAGGAAATGGGAATCACACTGGGAAATCTGGACAAATAATTCTAAAAACAAATAAACTGATCTGTTTGTATTTGAGTTAATGCCATCATTGGGCTTAAAAAACTGATATATTTAGGCACCACTACATTTCAGGAGGTACTTCTTCCCAAATACTTGTCCATGATTAGACTTGAGGTATCACTGATGCCAAGGATCGCAGTTCATGTTATGTAGCACTGTCATCTCCAGGTTGCCTCATCTGCTGAAAATCCTTACTGATTCTAGTGGGATTGCTGGAAGAATAACCTACTAGCACAGTAGTGTACTTTCTGCTTTGTCATTTACGTTATGCTGAAACTAGACAAATTCAGATTCTTCCTAGTTCAATTTTATGTTTTCTTTTGCACCTCTGTTTCTAGTCTATATGACTTCTGATAAAGACTAGATGTTCTTCTTTAATAGTAAGAAAGAAAAATTATCATATTTGAGCTGTTATGGAAATAGGAGCTTCATAAATGATTGAAAGATTAGGAGCTTAGTTACTGCATCAACTATCTGCAATCCTTTGTTTTATTTTATTTTTCCTTTTTAACTTTTGATAATGAAGAATACTAAGAAAACCGGACAGTTCTACTCTGTGTGTAAACTCAGAATACTACTAGTAATATTTTAATTGTGTATTTCATTGCAGCAAAGAGCTTCTAAAACAATTAACACATGCTCAAAGGTCTTTATCTCCATATGTATTTTATTGCATTTTTACATTGAGAAACAAAATTGATTCTGGACTTCATCCAGTCTAATTTTCCAGTAAGTGGCAAACTTTGTGTGTATTTGAGCTTCAGTGAAAAGTGTCTGAAAAGGAAGCAATGCAAGTCATCATTAAGATATGCATTGCCAATGCTCTTCATGTGTTCCAAGAGATAAGATATTACTGTTCTGCTTTCTGTTTTACAGAGTGTTATTAGATTTTAGAATAAGAGGATGTTTATTTTTTTAACATTTTATTATTCTTCTTCTGAAAAACTTAGAGGAAGCTATAATCTGTACAGATATTCTTGTGTTTATAAGATTCAGCTTCACTGAACAGTACAAATAAGGTCCTATATATGTGATTTCTATCAGTGCTTTTACCAACTAGTGTAGTAACTAGCCCATTACTTCCCCTTTGATTTTCTCTGTTTCTAGAACACACACTGAAATGTGTTATAAAAATCTTTATAACTAAAAAATTTGTTTACAAAAGAATCCTTTCCTAAAATGCACGAACTACTCAAAATCAAAACGTAGTGGGAGAGGAGGGAGTTGGTTATCTAGCATTAAACTTAATTAAACAATAATTTTGCATGATAGTTAATGCAAAAGATATAGCAGATAAGCTTCAGTCTTTTCTGTTAGAAAAATTAAATTCAATGCTCATTGTGTTTGTATTTGACAAGGTGCTTTTGCGATGGTTTTTGGTGTCTATACAAGGGTATCTTCCTACACAAAACAACAAGGAACAACTACAGTAGACTATAATAACCATCTCATGATATGCTGTTGTATTTTACAGTTAAGTAGCTCTATGATGTGAACAAGATTTTTCTGTTTTCGGCATCTAATTTCCATTAAATATAACTGTGGAATTAGACACCTATGTGTATGTAGTTCAGATAATCATACCAATATTATGCACTTTTCTGTATGCTACGCGAATTTTTAATTTCTTAAGTTTCAAAGTAATTTAAGCACAAACAGAAATTTTAGTATATCTGAGCCCCAAGTAAGCTATCTGCTTGTCAAATGTTCTGAGAATCCTTTGGGTTAATTTAAAGAAGAGGTAGATAGGATACACTTTGAGAAATACTTAGATCATCATCTTTTGTAACACACTAGTTCTCCAAACTGATCAAACTAGAAAATAAATTGTATTTTTTTTAAAAAACTATTTTAGGGTTTGGGGCGGGGAGTCTGTTTTGTTTTGGTTTTTTTTGGTTTGGTTCGGTTTTGTTTTTGTTTTTTTGTGGGGGAAGGAGGTGGCATAAAATCAGGTTACAGGAGGCTTCATCAACAATCAAAGTGGAATGAGTAGGTCTGAAAAGATGCCCATTGCATTATTTAGCAGGAATGTGAGTGCTATTCAATAGCAAATGAGGTGTGCAGAGAGGTGAAAGTTGTTGTTTCTGATTTATTGGATTTGCATATTCCAAGACCAACAGCAGCTGCAGAAAGATAAATGATTTTTGAGGTAGCAATACCAGGAATCATTCACAGGAAGCAGTGTGCTTCAACTGGCTACCTTTTGGCAAGCAAGCTCAAGGTCCTAGCTTTACACCCAGGGCAGTATTATTCAGCCACCATTCCTTTACATTGTAACAATGGGATCCTGGGTAACTGGTGCTCTCCAAGCTAAATGTTTGTTGACTCCTATTCTTAAAGAAAGGAAAAAATCATTGGTGGTTTTCCCGGGGTTACATTGTCTGAAAATAAAATGTGTTTAATTTGTCTATTTATTTGCCTATATTTGTGAGGATCTCATATGTGAAGTGTTTGGCCATTTTGACTTTGGTATCTTGGGCAGTAACAGAATTTTGGGTACTAATGCTGTCCTGAATCGGATTGTGAATAAATGAGGTGTCAAAAAGTCATTTCTTTAACTATTGACACCTAGGCAAATTTGAAATTTTATTGTGTAAAAAATAATGTCTAAATATAAATTACCCTTAAACTCCTAATCTCTATCAGTAATACACACACACAAAAAAATTATTATTCTGTAATATTTTCAAACAAATGCATCTTAAGAAGTGTGCAAGGAGTTCTGAGGTACCTGTTTGACTTTGCATTGTAACAGTTTGGTTGTACATGTACATCATTTACGTCTGTAGGTGTGGTGGACAAAGGTCTGTCACCCTCAAGCTGATCCTGCAAGGTTTCTGTTACATCTGCTCAAAGATTGCTGTTTTATGTGTTTTACTGGATGAGCTACTACTGTGATCAGTTTGTCATCCATTTCAAACAAAATGTGCAAGCTTAGCAAAGACCACCTTTGAGACTGTTTAAATTAGCCTGCCTTGTTGTGTCCAGAATGGAGTAATTAACTTGAAAATACTTCAAAGTATAGTAGTTTTTGAGAAACAAGCAGTTATAAACAACTGAGACAGGGGCAGGTATGATAGCCATTTATCTGGCACTGGTTTGACTGGACACTGACATGCATCTTCATTTTCAGGTTATGCAGAATAACTTGTTGTTACTAAGGTTCTTGATTTCTCTGTCTTTGAGAGTTTTATAAACAAAGAGATGAATTTAGCAAAGACAAATGATTTGAGTATGCTCTGAAATTTCATTAAATTGAAGATATGAAAGGCATTTGAGCCCCATATCACAAATAGACACAGGAGAAAACATATGGGGAAAAGCTCAAGTCAAAACTAGATGAGTAATTATTTCATACAGGGTATTTGGAGAAAATGAAATGCAAGACTGGAATTTAATAAGGATTTGGCATCAAAGAAGGCTCTTTCTCAGAATGCAGAAACATTATGAATAAGGTGAGAACTGGTAAAATCAGGTTGAGATAAATGTTATAAACTAAATCTAACAGTCAAAGGTAATGTAAAAAAAGGGCAAGGAGAGGCAGTTCAAGATAGTGCTCAAAACTGAATGAATGCTCTTTAAACCTTAGCACAAATGATGATGTTGAACACAAGGGCAAATGTGTAGTGATGGATGGGAAGGATGGATCTGCAATTTGAAAAACCTGTGAAAGTAGAACTCAGATACTTAAGATTCCTGAAACCAGGATAAATTGTATATACAGCATCTAGTGTTTTGGAAGAACTCTAGTACATGAAATCTAGTTTACAAACCTTTTAGACCAGTAATACACAAAGAGGAATTGGTGTATACTGTATTTCCATTTGAGAAAGAGTTGAGATATATAAGTCGAAGCAATAAAAAACAAGCAGGAGAATAAATGTTAAAGGAAAAAACCCAATGTATTTCAATAACTTTCCCAAGGATATTAAATACAGGTACCTCATATACATCAGAGAATTCCTGACTCATAGGTCTTGAGAGGTTAGTGTAACTACCTACAGAGTTATCACTTTTCTCATGTCCTGATTTTGTACTATTTCCCAAAGAACTGCTTTTGACAGCTGTCAGTGAAAATATCATGGACTAGATAGGCTTTTGATCAGATTCTCCTTAAGTAAACTTTTGTTTTGTTTGAAAATAAGGAAAAATCTTTATAATAGACACATTGGAATATATTAATCATCAGTTTCTCCCTGATGAGATAGCAGACTTCCTGGTTACAAGATCAAATTCACCTGGATTTTGTAGCTCTTTTAATATTATAAACTAAATGGGGATGGTAAGGATAATGCAAAAAGGAAATATCCATGGACAAGATTAAGATCGTCTTACACAGGAGCATTTTATGCATGGACAGAAGACTTCTTCAAGGATGATTCTGGAAGGTATATTTATTTAATATGTCCACTGACAAGCTTGACACACACACAGGAGTAGGCCAGTGAAATTTGATGACAGTAAGGTAGGAAGCTTTATCACTGTAGAGGAAGATTGGAAGATTCTACAAGTAGTATGACCCTGAGAACTGGAGTCACAGTTATGGAATGAAATGTAATAAGGCAGAAAGCAAGGCTGTTGACTTGAGAGCTAATAAGAATTTATGCTCCGAATTGGGAGTTCATCAATTGGAAATGACAGAGGCTGAAGATTAGGGTGCATCCATCAATCAATAGTAGCTGCAGAGGGCAACTGTGCCTTTTGGAGGCCCTTGATCAGAGCGAATAATTCCACTATAAACAGTGATATGATATATTAGGGTCATCATGCATGTCATTAGTAAAGCATTGCCTGTTAACACAATGCTTAGTTCTCACCACCCATGCTGGAGAGATATGAGCACAAAATTAAGCAGGCATGCAAGAAATATCCAGAAATAATCTGGAAAATAGAGTAATAACATCATGAGAGAGAAAAAAAAAAGCCTTACTATCAGTGATGTTAAAATCTTAGTGTAAGGTAGAACCCAATCACTAATTAAGAAAATTTTAGGGTTCAGTTGCTTGTGATGTCAAGAACCTTGAGCCAGTTGCTCAAAGAGTTTGACCCACAGTTATATTTTTATGTCAGCAGATCTGTTGTGACTGGAGTAGACAAACATTTGAAATGCGATCAGAATGGAAGAAAATTAGCTCTCTGGAAACTTCAAATTCTTTCATAGAATCATAGAAAAAACAGATTGGAAGAGACCCATCGGATCATCGAGTCCAACCATTCCTATCAAACACTAAATCCCCTGCATCACAAAGCTGCTGACAACAACACAGCACAGCCCAAAAAAAAGAGAGAGAACCAGTCCCTTCCCCGCAGAACCCCATTTGTGACTGGGATCCCAACAGCCTCCCGGTGCATGTGAGTTTTTGACTACGGGAATCTCCTTCTCTCCTAACAGCGCTGCTGCAGGTGAGTCACAGATAGAAAAGCTTTTTGAAACTTTCCATAAATCAGTTGACTAAATTAAAAATAAGGATTACAGTTCTTCTACTGTTCCATTCCCATCTGATGCTGCCATGTGCCTGCACAAGGGAATAAGGACTGTGCTAATCAGCATGTCCCAGAACCATCCCAGCTCCTCTGCCCTTCAAAACACACACGTTTCTCTAAGTCGATACCCAACCTTTGTTTCATAAAAAATCGACAGGTTTGAGGCACAACGTCCTAATTCCAGAGCTGTCTCTCCCCTCCTCATGGACACCAGAATCCACAGAATCCTCATCAGAAACCGATGAACTCTGCCTACAAGGATTGAGCAAAAAGCAACCGCAGAAAAGAAGAAAAGAAGAAAAAGAGAAGAATGGAACAGCACTTCACTAAAACTTTTCTGCTAATAACTGATATTTCTTGTCTTAAATTGCTTAACTTGAACTTTTCTTCCAATTTTCTTGAAAACATAGATAAACACTTACTGAGTCCTGAACAGAAAATTGATAGGGAAGAAGTGAGTGTCCTATCTGCACTGATATACAGTGAGAGAAGGCTGGAGAGCAAGTAGCAAACTTGCACCAGCAATGTATTTTTGTTCATACTTGCATACTGCAGTAAGTTACAAGGGAAGATTGTACAGCCCTGCCCCGCCACAAAAGCAGTGAAATGACACAGATATGGTCTTGAGGACTCATCAAATATTTTAACACGATAAGAAAACTAACAAAAATCCTGCAGATAATTATAAGCAGGATAAATATACATAAACATGTCGAACAAATTATTTTCTATAAATAGGCCCTGCTCATATAAACAGTGTTATAAAATATCTTTTAACTGAGGAATAGATACTGTACATGACCAGTGATTTCCCTACTAAATTCTCTTTATACCTCAAACTCCAAAGGTTAAACAATTAAACAGGGGCAGACCCAGCTGAAACATAACTTTAATGTCCACGGTGTTTTAATAGACTATAAATCAGTTTTGTTGTATGAATCACATCTTTAAGCAAGGACTTTTATTATTGTTTGTTCCATGGTACTGAGAAGAATGACAGTATTGTTACCTATTGATGAGACTTTAACAAAGTAATTCAGTACAGAATCATTAATGAATAGTCATAAATTCAGAAATATTGTGTGTTGCCTTTCTTGCTTGTTAAGGATAAACGTAAACGTGAGACGGAAAAGATTTGACTCAAGGATGATAACTTATGACTACTACCAGAGCTTTACAACAATTGACTGACTGATATTGACTGAAGCTCTTTCTCTAAGTACAGGTGCAAGTTTGTTTGACCTGGTCACAAAGGTTGTTTATTTCCACAAGTGGTTTCTTCTCTGGAACAGTACTGCCTTTGAGGCTCTCCTATACCACTGCATTGGGGATCCAGCATTACGTTAAAGCATTATGTTAGCTAATTCTGTCAGGAAAGTTTTAGGCATGCTAAAAAGTTGAATGAAGGTTTATTACATTTTCTATACTTGTTGAGGTTCCTAATTTTGTGCTAAAAGCAGGAAAAGAAGACATATGCATCAACTGAATTTTTTTAGGCTGATTTGACTCAAGAAGACATATCTCACTTTCTAAAGTAACTTATATATCTACGTTTATTTAAAAATTGCAGACTAAAGACAGGTTTATAGCCAAAGAGTGTGGGAGTTGAAGGTATCTTTTTCTTTTAATTCCAAATAAATTAAGGGTACTTCTAGGAGGAAAAGATTCCTGGCTTTGTTTCCAGTTGCATTCTTAGCAGTATTTTTGAGGTTTCACTACTGAAGCATTAATATATAAAACATTTGAAGACCAGGGACCAGAGCTTAGGTCTGTCCCTGTTTCATCTAAACCATCCAGACACAAACAGATCTCCTGTACTCTTCTTATATGTTATCCTTTAAAGATTATAGCTGAAATCATTTGCCGATCTAAATTGCAGTATAAACAGTGGTGGAGCTATACAAGAAGTCTCTAATCCTAACTTGGAAATTTGGGCCAAGTAAAGTGTCTATGGTCGCTGTCATAGTTTAGCACAACCTGACCAAATCTGGAAGCTAAAACTGTGCAGTTGAGCCTCCAAAATCTCTTTACCCTACACAATCTGCAGGGAAAGGGGAGAAGGAAATGACAGGAAAAGTCTTAGGGGTTAGAAACTAAAATCACAGTTTTAATGACATCATAATAATAATAATGAAAATAATTAGAAGGTAAGAAAATATATACAAATTTATGAGGTTGCAACCCCATCCCACCCCTTGATGACTATACATCGCCAAACATATTGCAGAGCAGACAGTAAGGAGTGGGTCCATGACAAGCAGGGGACTGGACTCAGGAACTGGATTCAGGAACACATAGATCTGGGATCATATCTATGCAGATGAAGTGCTCACCGGACACTGGTCATTGCAGATGAGATTGAGACCCTCGTAATCTCTCAAATTTATACTGAGTATGAAGTATATAGGATGGGATGAAATACTCTGTTAGTCAGTTTAGGGTCATTTGCCCTACCCATCCCTCCTCGTATGTGCAGATCCTGCTCTGCCAGCTTGAAGATGGACTTCATTTAGTATAAGCACTGGCATTTTTGCATAACAATACCCTGTGTTATCACTTTAGAGAAGAACATATTCTCACACAATCTCAGAATCACAGAATCATATGGTTGGAAAAGACCTCCATTTCTATCAAACGCTAAACTCTGCCCCTCAGCTCCTCTTCTGTCTGTCTTTTAGATAACTTCCAGGGATAGTGACTTAATCACCTCCCTGGGCAGCCTGTTCCAGTGCCCAGTGATCCTTTCGGTGAAAAATTTCTTCCCGATATCCAATCTGAAGCTGCCTTGGTGCAGCTTGAGGCCATACATCCTTGTCCTGTCCACTGACACTTGGGAGAAGAGGCCAGCACTCTCCTCTCTACAACTTCCTTTCAGGTAGTTTCAGAGACCAATAAGGTCTACCTGCAGCCTGCTCTTCTCCAGGCTAAACAACCCCAGCTGCCTCAGCTGCTCTTCTTAAGACTTGTTCTCCAGCCCCTTCACCAGCTTCATTGCTCTTCTCTGAACACGCTCCAGAGCCTCAGCATCCTTCTTGTGATGAGGGGCCCAGAACTCAACACAGGATTTGAGGTGCGGTCTCGCCAGTGCTGAGTACAGAGAGAGAATAACTTTCCTGGACCTGCTGGTCATACAAGCCAGGATGCCATTGGCCTTCTTGGCCACCTGGGTACACCGCTGGCTCATGTTCAGTCAGCTGTCAACCAACACCCCCAGGTCCCTCTCCTCCAGGCAGCTTTCCAGCCAGACTTCTCCTAGCCTATAGCTCTGCATAGGGTTGTTGTGCCCCAAGTGCAGGACCCAGCACTTGGTCTTGTTAAACCTCATCCCATTGGACTCAGCTCAGTGGTCCAGCCTGTTGAGATCCCTTTGCAGAACCTCCCTGCCCTCCAGCAGATCCACATTTCCACCCAGTTTACTGTCATCTGCAATTAATTTACTTCAGACTGTGACAGTTACATAAATGTGTTTAAAAATGTGATATACTGAAGAGCCTAGTTGTTTGAAAGCTTATGGAGGTGACATTCCAAAGACAATTCAGTGTACTGCAAATGTTAAATCCTAATTTTAAAGTATCGGCAGAGTCTGAGCCCCTAAGGACCCCAGCTTTGCATCTGTTGGTAAGTTTGAAATCAAGCTAACAATATGAACAGAGAAGACTCCAGATATAGGAAGTTAGATCAGACTCTCTTTGACCTCTTGGAATCTACTGACAAAAGGTCTTATTCTTTTTCTATTGAAATCAATGCTTCTTTTTTTCTTTTTTTTTGGTATTGATTGCAATGGGAACATGGTTGTGCCCAAAGGTGCTAATTAGTGCTTATTGAGATAATTATTTTGATATGGACACAAATGCAGCTTTTCTGTGGTTTGCTATATTGTTGGATATGAAAAGCAAGGAGAGTGTAGTAGTGATAAACCTCAAATAGTGCCACTAAAAATGAGGCTGTCTCAGCTGTGAACTTTTAATTTTGTCTTATTTGTGACAACTGCATTCCAAACTTTCACTGTGCTAGCAAAGGGCCGCAGTATAGATATCCTTTCTAAAGACAGCTGCAATATCTTCTCTCCTGAGAAGTGATGGCAAAGAACATTATCCCACATGAATTTAACAGTTAATCAAAAATTATTTTTATGTTCCTTAAGTACAGCAAGAAACTTTCTACATCTGTAGTATCATGTCCTAGCTGACAACTGAAATTCCAGTTTTAACAACAGGTTATAGACAATGTGGCAATATAGAAACATCTGCAGTTTGGATTTTAATATCAGTACATTTCAGTGCCTAGTCAGATTGCAATCTCATTTCAGCTTCATGAGAGCCTGTTCTGCTCTTTAATACCTTTTAGCCATTTTATTTTCCAGGTTCCACTGTCACAAAATAACTAAAATAGGAAGGGAGGAGGGAACTTAAGATTATGTGCCCATTTAATTTCACACAATGATTAATACTGCCATGTCGTAAGGTAGTATACAGGTTTCTAATAAAACCTTGGAGATTCAAATTGGTCTTCTCTTAGTCCTGTATAACACAGAAAGCATCATGACATCCTGAAGCAGCAACAAGTCTATATTTGACATGGTAAGAAGATAATGACACACCAGGTACTGGCTATGGAAGAGTTTTCTTCTTCAAATCCCGTTAGGGATAAAGTATGAAGAGGGTAAGTACAGAATGAGGGACAAACTAACCTGATCATCTTCTATGACCAAGTAACTCGACTGCTTGATGAGGGAAAGGCTGTGGATGTATCTTCCTGGACTTCAGTAAAGCCTTCGACACAGTTTCTCACAGCATTCTGCTACGGAAACTGTCAGCCTCTAACCTGGACAGGCGCACACTCTCCTGGGTGGAAAACTGGTTGGATGGTCAGGCCCAGAGAGTGGTGGGAAATGGTGTTAAATCCAACTGAAGGCCAGTTACAAGTGGGGCTCCCCAGGCCTTAGTGTTTGGCCCAGGTGGCCAAGAAGGCCGATGGCATCTTGGCTTGTACGGACAGCAGATTAGGGAGGTTATTCTCCTCCTGTATTTGGCACTGGTGAGATCGAACCTTGAATCCTGTGTTCATTTCTGGGCCCCTCATCACAATAATGATGTTGAGGCTCTGGAGTGTGTTCAGAGAAGAGCAATGTAGCTGGTGAAGGGGCTTGAAAACAAGTCTTATGAGGACTGGTTGAGAGAGCTGGGGGTGTTTTGTCTTTAGAGAAGGAGACTGAGGATAGACTTTATTGGTCTCTGCAACTACCTGAAAGGAGGTTGTAGAGAGGAGAGTGCTGGTCTCTTGTCCCAGGTGACAGGACAAGGGTAAATGACCTCAAGATGCACCAGGGCAGCTTCAGACTGGATATCAGGAAGAAAATTTTTCACCGAAAGGATAATTGGGCACTGGAACAGGCTACCAAGGGAGGTGATTGAGTCACTGTCCTTGGTAGTATTTAAAAGACTGGTAGATGAGGTGCTCAGGGACATGGTTTAATGGTAGATATGACTGGTTGGACTCGGTGTTCCTCGAGGTCTTTTCCAACCTGGTGATTCTGTGTTTCTGTGATTCTATGAAACAAAGTCATGTTACAGTTTCTACCTGAGGAACACTGACGGTACCTAAATAAATTGTCTGAGGTGAAGCAAGAGGGTCTGTATCAATTTCTATCAGCACCCAGGGACTGTGCAGGGTGCGGAGCAGTTGGGGCAGCCCCACTGAGACAATGACTTTCAATATGCCTAGAGGGAGCTGAAATTAATACTTCTGTTCTCTATTTGCACAATGGGAAAAAAAGGTATCATTTAATTTACTGTCAGCTTTCACAGTTGTGGTTTTAAGAGTAGTGCCTCATGGTCTTGAAATGGTATCCAAGACTGCATTTGAGCCCCAGTTACACATTCGTAATCCCACTGAATTCAAGTAGTAATTTAGGACAGAATCTAGACCAATTTGGCTTTATGAAATGCAATCTTAGAGAGAGCTCTGTTTGTAAATGGACTTTTTATTCAGTAAAGTGAAATAAATATCCAGTAAATTTCTCACGAAGCTATTCCCTTAGAAGAGTAAAATAAATGTTTATAATAGATTAAGGAAACACCACTAGCAAGAAAAACAGCAGGTAATATCAGAGACACGAGAAAGAAGATAAAACCCTTTATTTGATGTTAATATTTTTGAATCTGTGTCTACCAATGTGTCTTAATATGCTGTTGTCTTAACCACTTCGCTACTGTGTCTCTACCTCCACTACTATTTTGCCCTCAGACATTTGCCTCTATAAAAATATTACTGAATGTAATAGACTTGACCCAGAGATAGTAAGTCTCCACCCATTTTAAAAATATTGAAAGCTGTAATGTTAGCCAGGCCTACAGCTTTTTTCTTTGCATTACAGTGTTAAGAGCTATTTCTGGAAACCTAAGTTGGCATAAGACTGAAAAATATATGTTATTTTTGCTGTCTATATGAGGAATGACATTATTTTTATTGAGTTTCTATTATTTAAAAGTAATTTTTTAAAGGGTAAGGAAAAGACCTTATTTAGTTCCTACTATTTAATCCCTTCATTATTTCAGTGATCTGAAATGTATGTAGTATGTATGTATGTATGTATGTAGTACATGCATTTCAGTACTGAAAAGTATGTAGGAGCAGGTTCTGGGCTTCCTCAGATGCTCTGTAGTGGTTTCTGCTTTCTTAGAGGCTTGCTCTCCCACTGAAGACCAAAGAATTAAAAAAAAAAAAAAATGCACCTTCAATAAGTACTACTAAAAGCTGTACATTTAAATCTTCCTCAGAATCAATGCGAGAAAAAAAAAGTCTATCTAATTAAAGCTAATCTATATTGCTAGAATACCAGCACTCAAATATTAATTAAGTTGTGAGGTTCAGGAACAATGTGCAACTTATCAAGTAAAACATCCATTATAATAGTGGAGGAGTTCAGGTTACAGAATTTGTATTGATGTTAGTGGAATGCAGATCCCAGTTATGTAGAAAATGCTTAAATCCTTCCAGCAGAAGTCCCTAAATTAAAGGACTGCTAACCTGATAAGTAAAGAGTCAAGACTGCATTTGTTTTGTAAAAGCTAGATCCTGATTCTTGTCCAAAATTTTAATATTTTCATAAACACAGAACACAAATAATATTAGGAATAAATCTGAGTTCTTTCCTGGTGTGAAAAGAAGATAGCATACAGAGCCAGAGAGATAACAGATGTAGCTTGGTGAATAATATTGCAGACGCAGTAACAAAAGGAAATCCTGAAAAGTGATACATTATGGTTCAACAGCAAATTCTAAGGGTATTGTGCTAACGTAGTATTCATGGACTGGAGCTTCTCAGACAGTTAAAAATACAGTGTCTATAAGGTGCTGTGAGTCAAAACCTCTCTTGTTCTCTCATGTTGGGCATCTACATTCAAAATTTGTGTGACATTAGCCCATATTTCTCAATCCAGCTATACTTGCAGAGTTCTGCAAGAATGGTACACATAGTTTACCCTTTTCTTCTCCCAAGTAGGGAAATCCAAGTAAAGCAGGGCTCACATACCTCCCAGGCAATAAAACCTATCTCAAACCAGAATATTGTTCTCTTACCATTATTTTTCACTTAAAGATTCCTAAATAATTCAGCTGAGTATGTATTTGACCTGAATTAATTAGGAATTAGTTTGTTAGTTGTCACTGAATGCTGAACAATTAAGACTTTAATTTGCCATGCATCTGATAAATAGACAGACACTATTGTACCTGGATCATCTCACTACTTAAAATAGTTTCTTTTGGTAGCATAAACGGATTGTATGGAAAAAACCTGCAACAGAGTTGGAATACTGAATACAATTTGTCAGGAATTTTGGTGTTCTCAGTCTGCTAATATTTTTTTTTCTGAGAAGGTCTATCTGTTCTACTTTCCTTCCTTTCCTTTGTAATTCAGAGCTGGAAAGTTTAGGAACTGTTTACAAAGACTATATCTAGGTATTTTCTTCAGAAAGTCTAAATGTTCTGACAGCTTCTATTGAATGGTCTTTTAGGCATATTTTTTTGAGTATGTTAAATTGGGCTTCTACTAAACACTGAGCTCACTTGAATAAAGATAAATTGCTCTTTGAATTTTAAAGGCATTTTTGCAAACACACTAGACACTGGCTGTGTATTTGGTTCTGTTAATTGGATTCTGTCAATAAAGCAAAGAGAAAATACATCTACTATATTTACTTTGGCACCAGTTCATGAGTTCATAATCTGACATGACCAGTCAGTGAAGTGTTCTGTCCATCTATAAATTAATGTATCTTAATCTTATACAGCAGTGGTACCAGCATTCCTGGGATAACAGAATAATGATTTCATACCTTTCCATTTTTTTTTTTTAATTTTCTCACTTGCATTTATTTTGAGGAAAATTATTTCACAAGTGTCTGGTCAGCATAAGGAGACAATGTTTCTTTCTCACTAATAAACTAATCACAAATTTGTTTAAATCACGTTTTACATTGTAGTAATGGCAAATATGGGTTTTTGGATTATTTTTATCATGCTTGCCATTTAACGAAGGAGAGTACCACTGACTTTTTTTTAAAGAAGATTGTGTGAGATAAATAAAAGTAACATTAATTGATATGTTTGTCTATAAAGTTAAAAAATGATCTTCTAAATAAAATTATTGGCAATGACATTGGCGATGCAAATAGTGATAAAAAATAGAATTTGTACTAAGATAGACATTTAAGACAGATCTAATAAATCACTTTCTAGCACTACATTTTTCTCTCAATTAAAAAGAGAGAGGTCAAGTTACTTGAAGGAGATTCAAGAACATATATTCAAGATATCTAAGTTGTGCTACAAGAAAGGTAGTTAAATGTTTGATATATTTAATTTCTAGATTATATATTTGAAACCCTTCCATGTCTTTGTCTCGTCTTTCTGTAACAAAGCTATTTTGAATTCTAGGTCTCTCAGGGGCTAGATTTCTTTCCATCCACTTTTCAAAGTAAAAATGCCAGTTATTTGAGCCAGATTTACTCTATGGAGCATCAACGAAAAGGAATCATTTGATTCCTCAGTTCCTCCTGCTTCTATGGCTGGCAGCTGGTCATATAATCCATTTCCCAAGGTGATCAAGCTTAAAACTAGTTAATCTCTTTCCCCACACTATTCTTAATGAGAAGTTACTCCAATATGATACTTGTTCTGATGGCTGATACCTCTTAACTTCCATCATAAATATTTTCATGAGTGGTTTATTCCCAGTGGTCGTTTTGCCAACATTATCTTTTGCACAAATATCAGGTTTGTCTTAATAAAGTTAATCCCCTGATTTTCAGTCCATAGCATAAGATATTGCATTTTACTTTCTTGAAATCCAACCTTTTTTCTGAGGACATTTCTTCTCTTAAACTTTACCATCCACTATGCTATTGCATTCTCTTTGTCCAGCTCTTCAACACATTTGATTCTTCTTTTCACAGACAACTAAAGAACACCTAACTAAATTCAGAAATGCATCTGTTTTGTTATATATTCTTTGCTATCAGAAATATCCTAACACTAACTCATCTTCAGGAAGAAGAATATAATCTACGGGGAGGGGATGGGAGGGAAGGGAAGGGGAAGAGAGAAAATGTTTTCAACTCATCCCAAGGTAGTCTGGAACGATGCAATCATTGAATTTAATTCAGATAGTGAGCCTGGATGCACTTTTGAAAGATGGAACAGAATGAAACTGAAATGAAAAATAAGTGGTTTAAATCTCCTTGTTTGGCGTTTCTGCATTTTCTGTGTTCAAGGTGGCCTAGTTTATACCACTGAGTGCCCAAAGCAGTCACAGGAACAAGAACCAAGTTGTAATTTAGAGCGGTAAAGAAGTGAATGTCTGAAAGATGAGAAATACTGAAATTCTGAGAAAACTTTGCTAGCCATTGTGTGGGATTACAGAATTTTAATTGAATCTATATTGGACAACACTCTTGAGACTAATTGTTATTCAACAGTGTCAGCTAAGTCCAATTAGATTTGGAGAGGGTAAATCTTCCAACACGAAAATTCTTGCCTTTATGTTTTATTCAGAGGTCAATGATGTGAAAAATAAGATGTGGCCTAAATGAGGATTGACAGAAGTCCATCAACATTAGAAAACACATAGTGTTTAAAAGCAGTGATAAATGAATGAAGATTCATTTTTTTCAGGGAAATGATGTTCTTGCTGTTCTGTGTTGATTCTGTGTATTATATTTTGCTAGTTATTTTTTAGATGGATGACTTTTCAGAAAGACTTTATACAGAGTTATCCATGTACTTGAAGATGTTAAGGGAGGAAAAATACTGTCTCATGACAGAAATATAAACTGTCTTATGTTAGAAACCAACATATTGAACTAACAGATGTTAAACACAGACTTATATTATCTTAATCCTTCATAATATATTTTCCATTCATTTTGGTCACCAAAACAGTGGTCTATATTAATGCACCAAGTGAAACAATTTAAAAAGTAGCATTTATGTTCTTAAACCAGGTCACATATTTCTTAATTTTAATTGATATTGATTGATGTAGAAGTACGCCAGTGCCTGATGATGCCAAAGTTTCAGAGTTTGTAAGAAAGTTGGTTTTGAAGAGTCTAAGAATCAGCTATAGTTGAAATGATAACATAAGGAAAAATGTGGGCAGGATAGAGATGCAAAATCCTAGGGATGCTGCAGAGGGTTAGTTATTAACATGTATTGTAAATACATTTTCATTGAAATACTAAAACATAGTCTTGATCTGGATATAAAAAAGGACTGGTTTACTGTATTCCTTGTTTGCTTAGATTTTTCCTTAGCTTTATTCCCTTTATTACAAATTAGAACCAGGTTACATCACTATGGTTAGCAACATTCAAGTTTACCAAGTATTCCAAAAGGTTTGACTAAATATTACTCAGACAGAAGTTATTTCCAAGTGAATCTCTTTGCTGCTACATGTCTATCTCTCCACTAAAGACCATTGCAGTAATTAATTCTATTTATGTGTACAGAACTGTCAAAATAGTGACATTACAATGACCTTTGAAAGTGACTTCTACTTCTGTAAGTGCTTGCCAATTGTCACTCTACTAATTGCTGACCATTTTGTAGTGGGAATTTACAAATTATGCAATGCCCTGATTTCTCTGCCTGTCATAATCCTGATCTTACCACCATAATATATTTTTAGTTTTTAAAACTATGAAGTAGGAAGACCAAGAAAAATATATAGAGTAGCTACAATGTAACAACTATATTTATGTGCATCTCTATTTGATCTTATACTAGAATCATGCCCCTAAGATTGTACACAAGACTAAAATTTTTTGTGTATGTAAGTGTTCATTTTTCTGATATCTAATGTAGGGAAATTTCTGATAGTAAAATTAGCCATCTGTTAATGAATGTATGTAATGAAAATCCCTCTGCATGAAGATCATTCATTCTTCCAACAAAACGGGTTTTGCTGTGTCTAAAACTATACTGAATACAGTTAAAAAGCGTGTCCATCTTTCCTGACTGATGAGAACCATTTGAATGGAAAAAGACCTTAGTGCAGCTATTGCAGAAGGTACTGTTGTATATAGAATTATTCTGAGATTAACTGGCAGAAGAATGACAGTATTATAGCAGAGTTTTAAAGCTGAAAAATATTAGTGTCCTTTGAGTTGGAAAATGCCTAATCTTTCCAAACTTTTCCAGTTTGCACTGAAGCTGCTCAGTTCTGTTTGTGAAAGTTAAGAGAACTGTAGAGAAAGCACTCAGTGTAGAAAATACTAGTGTCTTCAGCACCCTGTAAAACTTAATAGGCAATGCCAAAACATAAAGATTCTTAAAAATATCACAAGGTATTTATGTTTATGTCAAGGACATTGGACATCTGATTAAACTTAGAAATAAAGAATAAGTAGCATTAAATCTAGACCCTCGTTACTATTAAAAAAATATAATAAAAGAGGGAAAAATTCAGTGATGTTTCCTGTAAATATTTTAACTCCAGA
Organism: Coccyzus lansbergi; assembly: GCA_033558105.1. NCBI lineage: Eukaryota > Metazoa > Chordata > Aves > Cuculiformes > Coccyzidae > Coccyzus > Coccyzus lansbergi. The sequence continues at coordinate 3,887,853 of JAUMJK010000305.1, read as the reverse complement.
TGGATGAGTACATTTTTAAAAAACATTAAAATATCATCAGTATAATATGATCACTTATTCCAGTCTATCTCTTTAGACTTTATGGCCTCATCTATACAAGGGTAGAGTCTACCAACAGATTAGAGGCAGGTAACAAAATGGGATTCTGTTCATAAAAGTTATCCTATTTCAAGCACAAAAGCAGTGATCACAGAGACTACTGTGCACATACATCATGCATGGAAGAGTTTTCTAATGCAGATATATAATGGCTGTGGTTTATAGTATCTGTTTTCTCCAATTCCTGGTTTTAGGTATATATCTGAGGCAAACAGCGTGTAAGGATTTCAAAAGCTGTTAATATTTCACTACATCCTGCCAGCGAGGGTAGCTATGACTGTGACAGCACTCCAAAACAAGATTTAGCTATGTTATTGTATTTTTAAATTGCTATTTCTTTTTGACAATAAAGTTTTGAATCTGTGTGTTTCTTGTAGTGATGCACTTTGCTGCAAGCATACAAACTAAAATTCTTACCTTATGAGGTCTGACTTCCTTTAGCAAGTGTCAAACATCTTCAGCACATATTTGAACTAGTTATCTCTGTATCTGTCAGGTCAAAGAGAGAATAGATGGTGGGGGGAGGACAGACACTTGTTTGTTGGTTTTCTTGAGGTGCTAAGCACATGCATCTTCCCTTTTCCATTTCAAATTCTTCATCTTTTTCTCCTCCTAAAACATTCAAATGGGTTTGAAGGAGCAGATAAGTCCAGAATCAAGTGGTTTTCCCATTACTCTTAACATGGATGACAGATGATATAAAACCCAGAAGGAATTCCCTTATCCATAATGGGGCAGCAATAACAGGAGTGGCTTCAAAATATCCAATATTAGTCATACCTAATATTGCAAATTATTACTCTGGATATAATAATATATATTCTGTTCCAAATTAATATGCAAAAACTTTAGTATTATAGTTACATTTTAAAACAAAAATTCTATCCCTGTATCAAACTCAGCTTTCTAAAGCTTCTCTGGGTCCTAAGAGGGAGTGCTTTGTTATAATCCAAACAGAATTTGGGATGGTTAGGTCAGCTTCCTGGGGAGGAAAGTTACAGTAGGGTTGTAATTTCTCTCTTATTTTTGCCAGGAGTCACATGATGTTGATGTTGTCATATAGGAGATGGCATCTTCCTCTTCAACTTTGGATCTGCTTTAGTTTATTTTTACACATTGTGTTTACTTGGTCTGCTACATGCGCATTGCCTTGCCTTGCCTTACCTTGGCTTCCCAACAGATAACATTGTCTTTAAAAAATAATAGCAATGTTATATTTTATTGAGTTACAGTTTGTCTGCTTCAGCTCTTCTTGGACCTTGCCATGCTCTCTAAGGATTTACACTAGTTTCAATCGTTCTTTTTATGTTGGGAAGTAATCATAATGGGAAGTAAAAGAGTTTTAGCAAGATATCTGGTTGGTGCAACATATATACTGGTTTTAGGACATTTATTTATTTCGGAGGTATGTAATCACAGGTAGGCAAACCACCATCTGTACTAATTCCATTTGAACAAAACGGAAGGATTCCAGCATAGCATCATCACATTTTATAGCCCAAACACATAACCTATGCACACAGAGATGAATGATCATGTGTGATTTGTTTAATGTGCCTTGAACTTTTTCGTACAGTCACAACATCCATGGTTAGAAGATGTCCTGATGGTATTAACACGGTAATGAAAAGTGCATGTTATTCTCAGACATGTGGTGAGGTAGACTGATTTTTTTTCTTGTACTGAACCACAGTTGGTGGATGGATTATAAGCATTCCTGCAGAATTTTCATCTTTTTTTAGTACCTGTTTTACAGCATTGCAGCTCTGATGAGTTCTACAGTTCACCAGGCAGTCTACACAGAACATAGGTGCTGCATCTGAAGGCATGAATTCCAGAAAGAAGCAAGGTATTGTGAAGCTAAGCCAAAGTTTCCAGTGGGAATCTAGCTCCATATAAACAGTTTTCTGGAAAAGACTTAGAGAATCTAATAAGGATTAAAAAGAATCTGTTTAGTAAGACAAAATTACAGGTAGCATCTTATGTTAGACTATCCAATAAAATTTGGAAAAACATAGTCTTTCAGAAGGTCTTCTGAAGGTTTAATTTTATGGCACTTTCTAGAAAGTCACTTAAAAGCAAAATATCTAAAAATTAATATTGACTGGCTTAGAAATTATGCATAGAGAAGTTGTCATTCTCAGACAAAAACTACAGGATTTACTCCAAAATATGACATCATAAGCAATAATTCTTGATTCCAAAGAACACAGAATCACCATTACTATTTTAATTTAATTTGACTTAATCACACTGTGAAGAAAATAAAACTACAAGCATTTTGAAAAAAGGAAAACATCTAGTGAACAGCAAAATGTGTTTCATTTACTAAGCTTCCCTTCACATTTTCTGTGAAGAAAGCTAATGCCTAGTGAAAGTTAACAGCATTAAAATACTGCAGTGCAAATGACAGTACCATTAATTGTTTTAGTAATTTATTTCTGTTTCTTTACGTATAACGGGCCTATTAATGCTGAAATTTAATAATGGTGCAATCATAGAAAAAAGATTGCAAAGATGGTGCTATCGTAAAAAGTATTTTCTTTGATACTTCTATTCATAAGTTCAGGAAGTCTGAGAACAAAGTTTCCTTCCATTGCTCTTTCTTGACTGCAGGTGTAGGGGAAAATTACACTTTCAAACTGAACTGCAGCAAGTTGAACAGAACAGTCTTAGGAAGAACATCACTAGATCAGATCCCATGCTCTGGGGGCAGCAATGGGTCTGCACTGTCTTCTGTACGACTGGGTGGGAAAATCAAACCCCACAAGTTTATGAGAAAGAAGCAAGGATCAAGCCAAAAATAACCAGAGAAATGTGGAAAACAGATGGGAGTATGTTGTGAAGAAAACTAGGAAATCATGAACAAGTGATGAAGAGTACATAGACATTTAAAAGTATCAGGAAGATGGGATTAGAGGAGATAAACCAGAAGGGAATGAGAGGAACAGTATAATGCTAAAACATTAGATTACACAAGCAGTAAATCCACTGACATTTTGAATTAAGATCAATTCAGTTATTTTATATTTTTCTAAAATGTCAAGGTGCAACCTAGTTGATAAAGTCAATTTGCAAAAAATAATTAATGGCTGCAAGTAGTACTGTCTTTATTATGGACATATCTGCTGCATTACATTTTTTTTTCTCATTTCAAATAGCAGACTGCTTAGTTCCTTATTTAAGTTTGGAGGTAAGAATTAACCTCAGGGGGAAAAAAAATATACCATGAATACTCTGCTAGTGCTATGGAAGAGTTTTGCCCTACAATGTTATAGAAGTTTTCCTCAGTTTATCCTTGATTTTCTATTACATAGACAGAGTTTGAGCCTCTGTTGCAACTAATTTTAGTATTATGCATCCTGACCTTTTAGAAGGGAGATAGTGTCTGCACAATGACAAAGCTAAGGTGTAGTCTCGATCTTCCCACGGACACTGAAATCAAGGGCTGCTACTTCTTGCTGTATTGCACCCTCAGTAAATTTTATTCTGGAAATAACCCCCAAGTTTTTTATTAATGGCTGTATCAAAAATGTAATTGAAAAAAAACAAAACCAAAATTCTGGATATGACTTTTACAGAAGGGATTAACTGTATAGGACAGGAGAAGACAGGCATAGATTGCACCCTTCTCAGAATAACTTCCTTTTGTTCAATGGAATAAGACCAAGCTTGCATTTGTCCTGTTGGATTAAAAGGAGTAATTGTAGAAATAAATCCTTTGCTTCACATCCAGGGATTTTTATTCTTGCTAAGAAAAGGACAATTAATTGTACTGTAGAATCTCTGAGGTTCTGTTGTATAACTTTAAGAAGCCTAAAGTTGGGTCTAGATAAAATACATAGAACTAAATGGACTATGAATGTTTTTCTGTCAAATAATTTCTGAACTTTAGAATTTAGTACTTATTTCTATCCTGTGCAACACAAACAACTATTTGGTGGCTTAAACATGTTCAGCTACATGTTCCTCTAAAATGTACTAACATAAATCTGCATCTTCACTCATACCCAGGCAGACATCCATTTAAGTTGGAGACACTTCAGGCCAACTGTTTTCAAGTTAGAAAGACTAGTTTTTATACTGCTCTTTGAAAGCTACATGAGGTCTTGAATAACGCAATAACTGTAGCTTAGATGGGTCAGTAGATCCCAAATCTATTTATATCCATTGTCTATATAAGATTGGAAACCAAGGAAAAATCAGTGAGGGTATCTTCAAATTTAAAGAAAGTTTCTTTGCCTGAATATACCTTTTTGATACTTAACATGAGACTAGTAGACTGGTTGAATTATATTCATCTCACTGTATCTCTAGTTCCACTGAAATAAGAGTAGAAGAAGAATTTTAGATATTAAAACAGAGAAGTTGTTAGCATCCGAGCTACATAAAAATAAAGATACCTCATATTTAATAAATAAAATGTATTGCAGGTAGCAGTTGACCACACTGACCTAATCAAATAATCATGGCATCTCCCTCTTTCTTGTGAAAGAGCACTATCCACCTAATGTAATGCCACAGAATGTGAAGAAGATGTAATCAGGAGGGATCAATAAAAGAAAGAATATTCAAATAGTGAAATATCTACATTAGATTATATCCTAATTGGATATTACATTAATCTAAATTTATTTTATTCTCATATTACCCTGTTTGAGTCATTAAAGATTAATGAAATCTAATGTCAATTAGTTAAATTCTTGTTATGTTCAATCTAACGGTGATCTGTGAATTGCACTGTATAAGAAATAGTCACTGATGCATTTCCTAATTTATGAAATAGTACTTTGGGAAGGGGGAGGGAAGATAAATACCTTTTCAATTTTCCTGTAATTTCTCATAATTAAAAAATCTTGCTTCCTTATTTTCTTATGAATTTGTGATTGAGAGCTCTTTGTCTCATCTGAAAGTATATTTAGTACAGTATATTCATTTAAAAAAAAAAAAAAGATTTTATTCATAAGGGTAAAAACTGACAAAGAGCTATTGCAAGATGTCCCTCCTTGTGAACTGTCAAAAGAGATTCCCTCAGTCAGTCTCAGTCAGGACAGCCTCCTGCCTTCCTTGAATCTAGGGGTTTGGGTCTTGCACTTGCCCTTTTTAGAACATTTCTAAGTTTGCCTTTCTTAGTTTGAACTTGCTAAACTACATTAGACCTGCATAAAAGTATTTTCTGCAAATGATATTTCATAAATAACAGCATCTGTCTCAACAGGGGGGTCTCTAAAAGACATGAAGGAGGTGATAAAATATATAATTTATTTTTAATGTTCAATATTACAAAAAACATCCTCATTCCAAGATGCTCTGAAGGTCTGTCTGTACGTGATGGAGATCCAGTCTCCCTCTTAGGTATTACCCCCAGACAATTCTGGCTGACCTCTGAGGAGATGTATGTTACATGTTGGGTCCAGCCTTTATATGTTGAGAACAAAGGATTGCTCACTCTGTATCTTTCTGTCCTTACCTATGTAAGATAGCTAACTGTAAATAAATGTGCTTAAAAACTGTGCACCTGGTAAAGCCATAATTCAAATGCCTTTCATGGATGCAACTGGAGTTTAAACATTGCTCAAACTCTGGGGACTGCTGCCTAGCATCTCTGGGGCAGAAGGAAGGTAAACTGTAAACAACAATGGCATGTTGCAGGGTGCCTGACTCAGCTACATGCTGAGAAATCTTTGAAGGCATTGTGCTACTGTTGAAATACTTTTAATGGTAGGTATTTTTAACTCTTGTTATTGAGAAGTCATCTGTCCTGCTGAGTTTCATTTTATTTTTGACACTGAGCTTCTTTAAAACTGTAAATAATGAAACCATAATTTTCCTTGTGTTCTGAAATTTTTCCTCTTCAGAAAATATTGGAAGTTCAAGAGCATAAATAAGCTTTTTCCATAAAATCTAAGCAGAAATATCTCTCTATTGAGTATTGTGTTTACAGTATTTTACAGCAGGGAGTAAACTTTCAATGCATGGCTTGAGATTTGACTGAAGAATCAACTGTCATTAATTTTTAAAAGCATTAGAACTTATCATATCTGTGCCACATGAAAGTTAACTCTTGGGTGTGACCTGTGAATACCTGCTCTTTCATAATTTTAACAAAGTTATCTAGCATCTGTGTCATTATAGGCAATACAATAACATTTGTAAAAAAAAAAAATTATCATCGGCATTGAAGAGTACAGCTGTGGATAAGAGAGTGAGTGCATGCTTTGCTGAAAACTGCCAGGGTTCTGCTAAAAAATGTGCAGCATGACATAGTTATTGACATTAACATATAGAAAATTATTTTTTCTCTAATACAGCAAAATAAAAAAAAAAATCACTTATTTAAGGTTCTTCTTCCCATTGTTGTATATAAATTTGTCAATACCAGTACATGGCACTGTTACGTGCTAATAAATACAGCCAATTTCAAATATGCAGGGCAGGAAGTTTTGTGATGGAATACTGCTCTTAGACACCAGAAACGTAGGTTCTGTCCCCTTTTCTCCTGGTTCCTTTAATGCAATACTGGGAATGTCACCCACAACTATATTTGAAAGAGTTTTGGTGGGAATTTCCTGGGTGACTGGGGAAGCCTTACGTGACTGGAGGCTGGTTGATCTTATACTTGTCTACAAGAAGGGTTGGAGGGAGGATCCAGGAAACTATGGGCCTGTCAATCTAACCTCAGTGCTGGGGGAAGTCATGGAACAGGTGATCTGGAGTACTATCATACAGCACATGCAGGATAACTGGGTGATTTGGCCCAGTCAACATCAGTTCATGAAAGGGAGGTCCTCCCACACTAACCTGATTGCCTTCTATGAGAAGATGACCCACCTACTGGAAGAGCGAAAGGCTGTGGATGTATCTTCCTGGACTTCAGTAAAGCCTTTGACACAGTTTCTCACAGCATTCTGCTACGGAAACTGTCAGCCTCTGACCTGTACAGGCGCACACTCTCTTGGGTGGAAAACTGGTTGGATGGCCGGGCCCAGAGAGCAGTGGTAAATGGTGTTAAATCCATCTGGAGTCCAGTGACAAGTGGTGTTCCCCCAGGGCTCAGTGCTGGGTCCAGCCCTGTTTAGAGTCTTTATCAATGACCTGGCTGAAGGCATCTAGTGAACCCTTAGCAAGTCTGTGGATGACACTAAGCTGGGTGGAATTGTCCATCTGCTGGAGGGTAGGGAGGCCATTCAAAGCAATCTGAACAGGTTGCACAGCTGGTCAAAGACCAATGGGATGAGGTTTAACAAGGCTAAATGGTCTGTCCTTTTGTGGGAATGTTTACATTACAGATGAGTGGTGCTTATACAGATTTAAGGCCTTTTCTGCCTCTCAAAACACCACATGAGTGAGTAGGCAGGGGGTGCATAAGAAGCTGGGAGAGGACACAGCTGGGACAGCTGACCCCAGCTGATCAGAAGGATATTGCATACTGTGTGATGTCATGTTGCTCAGCATATAAAGCCACAGGAAGAAGAAAGGAGATGTTTGAAGTGATAGTATTTGTCTTCCCAAGTAACTATTCTGTGTGACAGAGTCCTGCTTTACCGGCTATGGCTGAACACCTAGTTGCTTATGGGAAGCAGTGAATTAATTCCTTGGTTTGTTTTGCTTATGTGGGTGGCATTTGCTTCCTCTATTAAATGGTCTTTAACTCAACCCGTGAGTTTTCTGAGTTTTACTCTTCCGATTCTCTCCCTTATCCCAACTCATAGTGAGTAAGTGAGGCACTGTGTGGTGCTTAGTTGCTGACTGAGGTTAAACCACAATATATGTATAAAAACTAGCATTGTTAAGAAGAATAACAATATCATCACATTGAACAAGAAATGAGCTAAACAGAGTAGCATCAGCCAAAGAAGATGTCAGTTTGTGTCCATTCAGTAATACCACTGGTAGCACTGAGGTGCACCATTACACAAAAAAGTGTGCAAGCTTACTCGAGACTTTTCTATGCGCATGTTCAGTGTCTGAATTCATTCACATAAGTTGAGTTACACTGATACTAAACAAAAATTTATTCTATGAGGGTGACTCCAGTTCAAGATTTAGAAAACTTTTGTTCAGTTACTGCACAGGGTATGTGTTTTTGGTTCTGATAGTGAGGTTGATTCGATTTCCCCTGAGAGCAAAGGTGAAATTATGTGTTTCTTAACTGGTTTTTTTGTGATATTTCATGCTTTGTTAGAATATTCTGAGAGTCATAGGAGGGAGTGTGAGGTATCTAGAAGATAAATTAGCTGTAGCACTTCCATATTTTGCACCCAGATGCATACTGAGAACCGGTTTTACATGCATTCACTAATTTCCAAAGGGTGTCCATGCTATACTTCAAGGTATTTACAAAACCCAGATGGAAAAATTCTTCAAAACGTGAAGGAAACTTTTTGCCAGAAAGAAACTTTGGCACCAGAAAATCATAGAGAAAATTCAGTTTGAGTTATTCACATCTGCAGTTTGAAAGAGTCAGAATACTGCCAAGTAAACAGAGCTCAGCCGCATAGTGAAGTGATCAAGGAAACTTCAAGAAGTTGAGCTTGGCTGAATTAAGCTATGTTTTGTACAGTCCTGTGAGTTTACATACACAGACTTTAGGCCCATTCCAGGAGCTTTTGCAAGGCATAAAGAATAATATCCCTAGGAAGGGTGGAAAGTGTTTAATCAGGTTTGCATGGTGTGATTATATAATAGTGTGTATATATATATATATATATATATATAATTGTAGATTAAACTAAACGTTAGCAATCCTAATTCAATATTTGTGTATGTACACAATGAGGACATCACAGTAACTGGAAACTGTTCTGTTTTCACTTGTTATCCTGCCTGTTTTTAAATTACAAGGTTATCACTATAATAATCTTACAATCAAATCTCTGGAAAAGACTCAAGATTTATATTTTTATATATTTTAAATATGAGTCAAAGAAAGCTAATGACACAGAATCACAGAATTGTTAGGTTGGAAAAGACCGACAGGATCATTGAGTGCAACCATTTCCATCTGTCACTAAACCATGCCCCTCAACACCTCATCCACTGTCCTTAAAACACCTCCAGGAAAGGTGAATCAATTGCCTCCCTGGGTAGTTTGTTCTAGAGTCCAACGACCCATTCCATAAAAGATTTTTCCCTGATGTCAAGCCTGAACCTCTTCTGGTGGAGCTTGAGGCCATTCCCTCTTGTCCTGTCTCCTATCACTAGGGAGAAGATACCAGTTCCCAGCTATCCTCGATCTCCTTTCAGGTAGTTGTATAAAGCAATAGGTCTCCCCTCAGCCTCCTCTTCTCCAGGCTAAACAACCCCAGCTCCCTCAGCTGCTCCTTTTAAGACTTGTTACCCAGCACCTTCACCTAATTACACTGTTAAAAGAAGACTGAAGTCAAGAAGCCACAGATATTGCACTGAATCAGCCTGCCTTTTATTCTGTTGTTAAAGAAACCCCACAGTTCAGGACAATTGGTAAACCATTAAGTTTTTGTGTAGTACTGTCAAGTCAAAATTGTGAAAAGGAAAACTTCTATGACAGTCTGCTTTTGGTCATCATAGTATAGGGTAGTGGCTAGGGATTATTTTACAAGGGGAAAACAGCAAATAAACTAAAATATCTTCGGAGATATTGCTTTGATACAATAGCAGATTCAGTTCTGCAAGGTACAGAACATTTTGTTTCTCTGATATTCTAAGGGCTATAGGCTGCTGTCGAATATAATGGGACTTATAGGTGGTGAACACTAAACAGCTTGAAACTGGAACATAACCTGCTAAATAAATACCAGATTTTTCCAGTGAATGTGCAAATAGCTGGGCCTTCATGTATTCCACCCAGAATAAGCACCAACGTGTAATTGCCTCCAGCTTTCTTTAGGCAGTAGAGAGTTAAACACTACTGGAAATCAGATCAGAGTTGCTGTGGCCTGAATTTTCCCTGGCAATGTCCCTTTTCTTTCTGTGGCTTGCATAGGCATTTTAGAGCTTCAGTGCTCTCCAGGTTAGCATCCAAAATCATTAGGTATTACTGTAAATCATTTGCCTTGAAGTGGAATGACTGTTTACCAAGTGCAGAAAGGGGAGCTCAGTTTGCAAACATCTAGGAGGGAAGAAAAGTAGCCCTGTTACTGTTAGTTATCCTTTATCATGTGAAAAAAAAAAAAGCCTCTTCTCAGAGCGGCATAGGTTAGAGCATGGAAAATTCTCATGCTCTGTGTAACAGCTTCCTTTGCTGCCTCTAGGCAACGTTGTTGTTGATTATGCATTTTCTAGGAGTGCTTCTTTAAAGGCTGACAGATGTTATGCTGCTGATAGCCACGACTCGCTCATATCACTCCAAGGTGCTGCTGGTTGGCATTAACTCTGGGCATGTAACATGGGCTATCTTGTGAAGAGACAACTAGCCACTGAAGAGAGTCTTATCCCTTCAAAGTATGATACAATCACTAGGTTGGAAAAGACCTTTGAGATTATCACTGTAGGGTTGTGTTTGAATTTATACAGGAACCACTCACTATATTAGTCATATTAATGCACATCCCAAGAGCCTCTGTTCTGCTCATGAGTATTAGGAACTCCCACGGCTAATTAGCAATTTACAGTCATCTGTACATCTATTTTAAGAAGAAAATGAGAGTGAAAATATATACCTACATTTGAAGTTGCATCGGTGACAAATCTTGATTTCATTTTCTGGTCATTAAATTAAAGTGTCAGATCATCAACTCATGTGACTCAAGTTTCTTTCAAGGAATAATAAAGCACAGAGAATACTACCACAACCATTCTCCAGTATAGAAAAGATACTTTTGCACATGCAGACAACCACATGCTTACTTAGGCACTACATGTTGTAGAGAGTGATTTTCTAGTTTGTTTTTCTACTGAGCTCGGAGTCTTTTGCTTAGACAGTCAGTAGTAAAATTGCCACCAGCTTATTGTGTAGGGGTGATGATGATGGATGTGATCTCCCTTACATTACTCTCTACTCCCTTACAGTACAAGAGGCAGAGAATATGAATTTGAGCCTCTGCCCCAAATTAAATGAGTTAACCATAGCTTACCCCCATTTCCCATCCCAAAAAAAAAAAAAAAAAAAAAAAGCTTAATAAACAATGAATATTATTTTATGTGCATATCTCATCATTTGTCTTCTATACATACTCAAGATAAAAATGCAAGGTCTAACTACATTTATAGCATACTGAAACCAGTAATGGCTAGAACAAAAAATATCATGAACAATCATTCGGTAGTGTTACAAGTTTTATATATCTTTCTTTCATTTTGTGATAATAAAATGAACTTCGATGTTAACATGAATTATTTCATTTTATGTCACTGCTGCTTTTGCCGTCTAGTTAACTACTGTGGTATGTAATGGTTTCTACAGTTCTGGGTTTTCCATACCTTTCTTTCTCCTACCTTTGCAGACTGGATGTGTCTCTGGCTGGATCTACTGCAGCCTCCCATAATGCATTATGGTCTTTCTTGTTACCACCACTATATAGTCCAGATTTGGCATTGTCCTCTGTATACATTGTTTTATTTTAGACAAAGACTCAAAGCTCTGGATCTTTCTTGGAATTAGCAAGGGGGTATATTTTGGCATCATCATCAGAAGACCATTCTGCATTCTCTGGATATCTCGCTATGTAAAATAAAATGCATTTAAGGCAGTCAAAGAATTTCTTTCAAGAACTATTTCATAAAATAGAAGTAGTAGAAGTATATAAAAGTTCACAGAAAAAAAGACAAATATGGAAAGTGACTATTAATGCTCATTCAGAACAAGCATTGTTTTCAGGACTGTGCTTTCTTATGAGCTATTGTCTTTTATCCCAAATAACTGAGGCAACATATATTTTACAGAAACATCTAACGAACACACATGACCACACCATTGAGGTCAATTTCTTTCCTTTCTTGTTTTACATCAGAATAAAAGATTACCCAGATGTAGGCGTAATAATCAAAAACTTATTCACATACTCTGAGGGAAAAAAAAATATTCTCCCTCTCCACAATTATTTATCTGATGGTTTCTAGTGGGACAGAGTTAAAATTAATACTTTCAGGTTAAATACTTTTGAAAGATCATTTCTCATTAATGTTGATTGTAAGATTTCTACCAATTCAATAGAAGCAGAACTAAATTAATGCTGAACATATTTAATCTGAGTTTTTCATAAACTAATCTCATGAGAAAAGCTGAGCTAACAGAAAAAAACATTATCAATACTGTGAGAATTTTACCTTAACATAAAATTTTTAATTCAATTTCAATAATTTTGCTTAACAGAGCAAGATTATTCATTATTTTAAAACAAAATACTTAATTTCAAAAGTTTAAGAAATACTGGGAGCTCTTAAAGATTGTTATTTGGGGAAAAAAAAATAGTTAATCAGGGACAAGTTATTTTAGTGGATCTGAGTCTCAATTACTTTTTAAAAAAGAGTTCGTAGAACATGCAAGTTGTCAGATTCGAAAAGTAAGGTTTACATCTCCAGAACAAGATTGTAAATCTGACATCTTTGACCTATCATGTAATTAGTTAGAACACAAAACAATAAAGCAGTAGAACTCCAGACTCACACTCTTAGGAAAAGCAGATATGCACTTTCTTTTAAAATAGATAAACTTTCAATAGCAAAAAACCCCCAACCCTGTTCATCAATTTTACATGATTTACAACTTTTATTATCATAAGTTACCCTTACTCTACAGATAAAAATGTGAGAGGCATCTTGCATAGTCTCTGAAGTCAATGATCCATTAAGCAAGTGATAGAGGGAGACAATATAAACTTTGATAACATGCTTTGATCTCGAATGCAACATGCTGTTAACCTGCTTCAGAAACACAGAGGTGATCACACAGAAAGTTGGCTCTCTTAAAGTGTCAGCCTGGGTCAAGCTGCACTTCTGCTCACCACAGTGACTTGCTGAGAAAAGAGCAGCAGCACTGCACCAACCCATCATCCCAACAACTAACTTTTATGAAAATGCAAACAGTACTGGAGAATCTTTTCATCCCTGAATGTGATTGTCATAACCAGACTGAAGTCTAATGCACTTGGAACATAGGTATGAGACGGGAAATATTCAATTTCTCTGTGATAATTTCTGTTTTGCTTCTGATAAATTCAGAAAACATGTGAGTAACAAAAAAAATACTTATTTCTCATTTAAATGCTGTGTTTTGGATGAGTGGATCTCAGTGGGATAAAGTCCAGTCTTTGTTTATGTGGCAGACTGAAAGGAAGCACTCACAGTCTAACTTTCCACATACTGCTAAAAGACACTTAGTAGAATATTAATCACTTTCAAAATGTGAGATGCTTTACTAAATTACCCACATAATTGTACTAGTTTGAGTGTCATTTCTATAAAATACTTGTCCTTTCAGCTAAACACAAACTTAAGTTTCATGGAACTTAAACAGCTCCTTGTCAGTAGGAACATAGTCGGAGAAGTTGTTAAGAAATTGCTTAATTTCAGACATGCAGTTTTATACTTCAAGTATCAGACATGAAGAATATTCATGGCTCCTTCTTTCCTCATTTAACCCTGGAGGATCAGAGCAGGAGATTAGCAACCAGACTGACAAGGAAGATTTTCATTCAGTATCACCCTACCTATTTTGCAGTCTTACTGCTATTTGCCACCACCTCACAGTGCACAGGGGAAGGGAGTAAAGTGCAAATGCTGCCAAAATAAAACAAAAATGGAAGAAACGGCCTTGGATCTTCCCAGCACTGCTGATATATTGGAACTGTAAGTCTTTGCTTGCTTTCGGACAGAAGCACTGGTGGATACTCTGAAAATGCTGGCTGGGGTGTGAGCACTTGGGTGAGAGTGAGGTTGCAAGGTCAGGATGAGTCAGTCCTGCAAGCCAGCTACAGATCTTTTATTTCAGTACGTAGTACTTTCTTGGTAATCAGTGCTAATCTTACTAGGCTGAAAGCTTATATGGGAGAGAAAAAAATCCTGTTAAAGTCTGCTTCAGAAGATCAAAGTTTTAAGCTTCTAAAAATCATGCTTGGACCTTTGTTAGGAGAAAATAGAGGGGAGGGATGAAAGGAACAGCAATGGAGACACAAATTCAGGTCTCGGAAAGCATGATCTGGGAAAACACAAAAGTAGGAGTAGGACTTAGGTGGAAGAAGAAAGACTTGAGGTCTGAAGGAAAAGGAGAAGAAATTGAAAAGCAGTTGCAGAAAAGTTTACAATTACTACAGCATTTTCCTTTCCTGAGCATTAGAGAGAAAGCTTGGACATTGTTTTCCTCTACTGTCACAAACTGCTGTGAAATGCATTAGCAAGGTGTAATTTGCATAGCATGTGGTAAAATATAGGAATCACATATTCCTGCACATACAAACAAGCACAGACAGCTGTGTCTTGTCAGTGCTTATATGTGAAGTCAGGTTTAATGCAGAAGTTGTAAAGTCACAAGATATATTACATTATATCATATTAACATCATATATCATATCATAATAACATCATACTTGGGGCAAATTGGCTTCTAGGCTGGGTCAGACTGCAGCAGCTGGCAGCACAAATGTCTGTCACATTTTTCTAGGTAATATGTTGATATGAAAGTTGAGGGACCATATGGTGTTCTAGTAGAGCACTGCATGACCTCTATCTCCACTGCCTCTTCCACAGGGAGGTGTAGTCTAGGGATGACTTGCAAGTACTCTATATCAAGGAGCAAAGACCTGTGCTTTCAACTTGTTGGCCAAGAATATCAGTAGACTAAACATGAGCCAGCAGTGTGCCCAGGTGGCCAAGAAGGCCAATAGCGTCTTGGCTGGTATCAGAAACAGCATTGCCAGCAGGACCAGGGAGGTGATTCTGCCCCTGTACTTAGCACTGGTGAGGCCACACCTCAAATACTGTATTCAGTTTTGGACCCTCACTACAAGAAACACATTGAGGTCCTGAAGCATGTCCAGAGAAGGGTAAAAAAGCTGGTGAAGGAATCAGAGGAAGAAGAAGTCCTATAAGGAGCAGATGAGAAAAATGGTGTTGTTAGACCTAGGGAAGAAGAGGATGAGGGGAGACTTTATCACTGTTTACAACTACCTGAAAGGAGTTTGTAGAGAGGTTGATCTCTTCTCCGAAGTGATAGGTGGTAGGACAGGAGGAGATGACCTCAAGCTGCACCAGGGGAGGTTCAGATTGGGCATTAGGAAAAGCTTCTTCACTGGAAGGGTTATCAAGCACTGGAATGGGTTGCCCAGGGAGTCGATTGAGTCATCATCCTTGAAAGATATTTAAAAGACAAGTAGATGAAGTGCTTAGGGATATGATTTAGTGGTGGAGATGTACAGTTGGACTTGATGATCTCAAAGGCCTTTTCCAGCCTAGGGATTCTATGATTCTAAGGTACAATGACAAATCTTGTTGTTAATCAATATCGGATATAGTATGCATCCACATACTGAACTTTATACTTATTATTTTCCTTGTTAAAAATAAAGAAAAACCCTAGGCAATTTTATTAAAATAGCACCACTGTTTTACTAAATGAAAGGTAGGATTGCAAAGCCAGCTGCTCAGAGTAAGGAAAAGCTGTAATGAGGATTACCAGTGGTCCCTTTGTACATCTGTGTTGGAATTAATTACATAATCATAAAGCATTTTTTTTTCCACAGAACTGCTGCCTTATTCAGTGCACAGCATAAAAGGAGCTTACTGAATGGACAACTTCAATATTTCAAATATGGGGAGCTTTCAATATTCAAGTGATTGATTCCAAATACTTAAAAATTGCTTTTGTTTGCATACAAATTGCTCCTGAATTAGGCTATGGCCATGTCCATGATGAAAACACTTCAGTTAAATGCCATGTAGAGAAAGCTTCATTGATACTTAACAATTTCTCAGCAGATGTCTGCGTTCAAACAGAATAGCTTTAAAAGTATTTGGTAGAATGATGTAGATAGTATTTCTGAAAAAATCATTTACATTTGCTAAAATGAAGTTATATGCAATAGGAGGTGTTGGCTATATTGGCAAGCAATAAACATGCATTGATTCTTTTTTCTCCTTTTTGTATTATGCATTAATACAAATCCAAAATGGGACCTGTTCTTTATGCCACCTTTTACTATCTAATCACCTACTATCATGGTAAAATCAAGTCTACACACATAAGTGCTGTATTTAATGCATTAGGCTGGTTTTATAGAAAGAGTAAAAGCATATTAGAATTTTTAGGGCTAAGAATTTGATTTCTAATTTAAAGATATGTCGTGGCTTGAACAAATGGGTATGTACTGCCGAGTGTGGGGGTGGGAGGAGAATATGAAAAAAAAAAACAAACTAAGAGCAAAATTTCACAAGAGAGTTCTAATAAGATTGCATGTTCCAGTTCATTTTTCCCCTCTCAGTGTAAGTGAATATGCATTTACTGTATGCCCTTGCAATGCATTCTGTCTTTGTAACCTTACTGTCTCCCTGTACTAGAGCCCTCATGAGGCTATGAAGACCATTATGCAGAAAAATAAATGCGTATCGGATATCAGTATGTGAAATAAAATGCTGCCAGTGCTTTTTATCTTTTCTGCTATTTGATCCAAATGCTGTGACTAGGTTACTGTGGTTAAGATTAATGGGTAAATTATTTTCCACAAGAAACCACCACTTTTTTCCACTTAATTATCACATTTTAAACAAAAAAAAAAAACCCAAGTAGTTATTTTTCTGTATACTCATCTGTGCTCTTTAGCTAATTACAGGGAAACTCAAAGTGATTTCACATAGCTTTTGCTGTGATATTGCAAGATTCTTCAAGTTAACAATGATCTGTATCTATAAGACAACCTGGCATGATGTCATACACTGATATTATGTTAGCTATGTGTGCTCCTTCAAAAACATGCTTTCTCAAACAAGTAGAATGAGTAATGTTTTATAAAGTCTCTTGCTCCTTCCTTCTTTAACACGCATGGCTAGGTACAAAATAGAGACCCAATATACCAGTCAGTGTAATAGACTGCATAAGTCAGACCTCCTTCAGACCATGAGGGCAAGTCTACAATTTTTAATGTTTTACAAAAGCAAACATTCTACAAAGGTTCAAACGCATGCCCTGAGGAACATCAAAACTTCTAAATTGTACTGGAAAAGGGGGAATTCTTTATGGCATTTCTGCACCACTTGAGCAGCACAAATGAGTTATAACAGGCTGAAGTATCTCTCTTTGTGGAGATCTAACAGATTCACAAAGCTGACTATTGACAATTTAAAGGGGGATTAGTTTCATCCATTGGGATATGGAAAGGGAAGCCTCAAGACACACATTTGATTACTTTATTGGGGTTTTGAACAAACTTTCAGGTTTGGGTTGACACCTATCCTACAATCTTTACTATCTGAGCAATGTATTTGAAGCTAGTATTCTGTGTTTGATAGTTTTCCACCTCCAGACTGCCAGAGAATGTATCAGTAGGTTAAAATCTTAGAATTAATGAGACAAGCACTCTTTCTAATATGCAGTAAAACACATTCCTACATTTCTGTTCATGCTTCCTGTTGTGGATCCAAATCCAAAACTATGATTTAGTAAAGGACTGTGGATAGCCAGAGCTGCAATTCAGCATGAGCTGCTGTAGTCAAGTTTAATAGACAGAACTGTGGTAGAACACTCTGTGTAAGATGCTGGAGTCTTCATTTCAATCTATATTTATGAAAATATCACAAAAAATGTTAAAATTCATGCAGGTATTTGTAAATTTAACTTTTATTTTACATTATGCTGTTGATATGCTACTGCAAAAGTGTTATTATGCCAGCTGTAATTAGTACTACATATGGTAGTAGGTCCTCATGCTTCATAGCTTTCTCCAGCAGCCTCCCTACAATTATTCATAACCGTGCCAGAGATATTAAAATCTTAGGCTTTAGGTTTATGTATTAGCAATTATCATCTGTGCTTATGTTTACAGTTACAAGTCATGTTACCTGCTAGGATTGGTTAATAGATAGCAATGGGAACACAACAGCAATGAGAACACTACATCAATACCATGTGTGTTTTGCTGCCTAGTTTTCAACTAGCTGTAGTCTGATTCCATGAACAGAATCACAGAATACACAAACTCTTTGGCCTGTTTTATCTGCCACTTTGAAAAGGCAGATGAAGTCAAGGAGTTAAGAAACAATTGCAACATCTTCTTAACAGGACTAGAATTACTGGTAGAAAATAAAACTCTATTATTTGTATCTAATGAGAATTAACACATTTATGTTTGCAGTGTGTCACTACTACACAGACCTCCTAAGCTGTGTCATATCTCCTCCTCTAATATTTAATGAAATATTCTCTTTTCCTTTCATAACATTTTTCCCCTTTCTGAAGAAATATTTTAATCATTATTAACTGTGTAAACTGACATGCTCACCCACAATGAGTTCTTGATATTTCACATAAATGCTTACTGAAGCTTTAAATGGTAAATGTATCTAATTGGTTTTCTAAAATTAAGAATTAAAAATATTGACATATTTTTTAATTTTGCTCAGTTACTCTGTTAAAAAATCATCAAATATGCTTCTTAGTCTTAGTCTGAATGGCTACAATAGAAAAAGAAATCAAAAGATTAAGACTTTTCATTCATACTGTTACCTGTGAAAAAGAAAGCTGTCACTGTCTGTCTTCTATTGCAGAATGGATTTATCACAAAATATGGCATCATGCTTTGCTGGTAAAGTAAATCTTCTGTTTTACTTCAACCTAAACCATTGTTACAAGCGTCTTCCATAAGGTTTCCTTATCCCATTTGACAGTCTAAGATTAAATGTCAATATAAGAGCACCTTAAAAAAAGCAGAAGAACAGATATTTCAATTGGCTATACCTATTGCTGTCAATGAAACAATGGAGACTGATACAGAGAAGAAAGTGATATGCATATGGCTTTCCAGGGACTGTACTATGGCTCTAAAACATATGCATGCCAAGCTTCTAAATGTCTTTTGATTTTGAATTTTGGATGATTGTTGATACCTGTGAACTTTAAAGATGGACAAAAAAAGCTCTTAGGGCAACATTCCCAGTACTGTGAAGAATCTTGCCCTTCATCCATCAAAGTAATACTACTGTTTAGTATAGCAACAACTCTAACAGTGAGGGTAATGTTCTGCTGCCTTTTGTCTTAAGAGAGTAAAGAGAGCAGAAAGTTATAATGGAGCTACACACAATTTAGTAATAAAAACATGTTTATAGATTATAAAATGGGTGTCAACTGAAAATTCTCTCAATTGCAAAGAAGGCAAAAGGAAAATACTCTTGATCAAAACAATAATTGTCCCCTGAGATTTATCATATACCTATTTACGTTACCTTCTACACAATTTGAATGTTTGGATTCTTCTAAAACACTATGCTGCATAAACACTTTACTCTCTGATTATTGAACTTAAGTTGTCTGGTTTGGAGAAAAATGATTCCTTGTTTTACAGGTCATCTAGGTCTGCCTGTCTGAAAAAAATAGAATCACAGAATCACAGAACAACCAGGTTGGAAGGGACCCATCGGATCTTCTAGTCCAACCATTCCTATCTAACACTAAACCAAGTCCCTCAAGACCTCATCCACCCGTGTCTTAAACACCTCCAGGGAAGGTGACTCAACCACCTCCCTGGGCAGCCCATTCCAATGCCCAATGACCCTTTCCGTGAAAAACCTCCTCCTAATCTCCAGCCTAAATCTCCCCTGGCAGAGCTTGAGGCCATTCCCTCTTGTCCTGTCCCCTGTCACTTGGGAGAAGAGGCCAGCTCCCTCCTCTATACAACTTCCTCTCAGGTACTTGTAGAGAGTAATGAGGTCTCCTCTCAGCCTCCTCTTCTCCAGGCTAAACAACCCCAGCTCTCTCAGCCGCTCCTCATAAGACATGTTCTCCAGCCCCTTCAACAGCCTTGTCGCTCTTCTCTGGACTTACTCCAGAGCCTCAGCATCCTTCTTGTGGTGAGGGGCCCAGAACTGGACACAGTATTCAAGGAGCGGCCTCACCAGTGCTGAGTACAGAGGGAGAATCACTTCCCTGGACCTGCTGGTCACACCATTTCTGATACAAGCCAGGATGTCATATCCAGATATATAGGTTAACGCAGAGAATGACATTTACCATATAGCTAAACTTGTAAAATGAGTACATAAAACCATAAATGCTGTCATTCATGGGAAGCTGTTTGTGCTTCCATCTTCTACTGTCTTGCAATTCCTGACTTCTCAATTTCCAGTTTAGTTTTGGGGGTCACTCCATAGATTTCAAACTAAAGGGTGAACAGTATCTTCTGGGTACATGAATAAAGTCTGCTGCTTTTCTTTTCCTTTTTTTTTAATTTTATTTTTTCTTGACAGTTAGAAACTAAGGTAATTATAGCTCACTATTCAGACATAAAGCATGGTTTCATTTCAAGTCTTAAATAGTATTTGGACAGCAAGATTCCCTTATGTGTGTGCACTGAGTGACTCATTCAAAACTGAATAGATTTTAAAATAAAACTAGAAATTCTTTTTATGAGATTGTCTTAATAGAAAATCAGTCTGAGAAATAATTTGTGCCATAGAAAGAATTCTACTAATCCAAAAAATGGACTCATTTCCTTAGTGCTTTCAACTGTCAGTAATGATTTGATTTACTTTAAAAAGTTATTAAATGACTCAGATTTTTTTTTAAATACCATTTGATATTTCTACTTTAATTTTCCCAAAGAATCCACCATAATATTGAAAGAATTGTCTTGTTTTTATAGGCACTGTTTTTTCACTTGCTTTCTACTTGCTGTGCTGTGGGGTCACAAGTCCTTCTGACATCAGAACTCGTGGTCAGGTGAACTATTTAGCTCTGAAGTCACTTATGACGCCAAAGGGTGAGTAATCATTAGAAATGGATTATTCTATGATCTCCTCAGCCACAATAGTTCAATTTTCATGGAAATATCCAGGGATTACTTGATTAAGAAACAGGCAAAATGGGATTATGCCTGAATTAATGGCATTTGAGCAGGTAACAGTGGACAACAGAATGACTCTAACATGTCCATGCAGGAATATAAGAGAACATGTAGCTCTTCTCAGAAACTCACACATGGAGGGCTTGTATTCTAGCTCCCAGAGTAGCATCCTACACGTCACCAGGTTACATCCAACACTTCACATTCAAAAACACTCAGAACCTCATGTTTAGATTGCCTAACTGAAGAACTAAGACACCAAAATAGTTAACAAGAATTGTCAGCCACAGCAATAAATTTCTTTCACTTAGAAGAAAGAAACTTTCTACAGTAGGTATTTCTCCTTTGTAGGGGAGCATAAAGGATTTCTGCAAGAAATAAGGACTTTTGTAGCTTATCTACTGATTTACCTGCTAGGTAGATTTCCTTTGTTTTATCTTATCTGATATCATACCTGTGGGTGGACGTAGGTGTGTGTACACACTGCATTCAAAGTAAAATCCAGCATACTTTATTCACTGGATATGAGTTTAAAAACTTTATCATATCTCTTCATATAGTTCTGGAAAGAGTTCAGGTACCACAATGTCAAATGCAGTGAAAGAATCAGAATAGGACATAAATGGTTCTGAGAAAAATTTACCTAACAAGTTTGCTTTCTCTGGATGACACCAAAATACAATATATTCTGAAGTGTGTGGAAAAAGAACAGCAGATCACATTGGCACTTAGGTGGAAGAAGGCTGCGTCATGCCAAGTGTTACACAGCCTGTATTTTCTTTCTTTTTATAGAGCAAGAAGAAAGAACAATGGTTCTGGTTCCTATTTCTTAAAATACAGCAGTTCATGGGCTTCCTTCCAAAGGGTTAAGTGTTGTTGTTTGGCCCTCAGTTTCCAAGACAGAAATGACCATCTTTCAACGACAAATTTTTCTACGTTAAAGAAAGAGCAGTCACCTGAAGGGAGAAAAGCAATGGTGAACAGCAGAGGGAAATAGCAGCAGTGATACAATCTTCCTCTTAGCTAAGTATCTAGCTGAGATGGGTTTCCTCTTTTTTTCCATTTTAATTCTGAAAAGGATTTATATGGAAGATTGTTTTCAAAAGAAGGTATTAGTCCACTATTGTACACATTTAGATGTATTTGCCTCTGAGCTTTTAAAGGATTGTAGCAGCATATTATAAAAAAAAATGTTGGCAATTGTTCATGGAAAATATGTTGCCAATTGTTCATCTGACAGTAAGGTCAAGTGAGCCACGAAGGAAGTGACATTCATTGATTAAGCTCTTGCTACAGCATGAAACAAACTGACCAAGAAAAGCATACTGCCTTTAAGGATTTAGTAATATTTTCTGTAGCAGTGGTGTATGCTAAAGAATGGCAATGAATTTTAATGCTTATCAGGCACTTAGGCTATCTTATATGAAACCAGATTTGGCAACTCCTCCTGCAGCTGTTGCAAATAAGTCCAGCCAATCATCAGTACTTGTGTGCTTCATTCATCTGTCTGTAAGAGAAATAGGAAAGCAATAGACTCAGAACATTTGGGGATTCAGTTTTAACAAAGTGGATGATTTTCTTTGCAGAGCCAAGTCTTTTAATTTGTTGTTGTTGGGTTTTTATAATTTCACCAGCAGAATTGGATTGAGATTGCTGCCTTCACAACTACAAAAAGGAAAACAAAATTGTTTTTGAAGCTTCTAGTAATGTCTGATCTTCACCAGTCTTCTAAAGTAGAAAAAACCTGTGTGCAGCCCATCTTCTCATCTTGAGTTCTGCAACTAAAGCTACCAAAAGCACACCTGTGTGGTTTTGCCCCACACCATCTGGTGGTGTGTTGTTAATTCCAAGTGCCACATTAGGTAACAGTAGTATTCTCTGAAGTATAGCTGCTTCTTTCCACCACTATGCCCATGAGGCGCTGTGAAATATTGCAGTAACAGCTAACACTATTAGTAACAGCTAAAGCAGTGATGATAGTAGATTCTTTAGGAACTTTTTGTAAATGGTATTCAATTTATTACACATCTGGTAAAATCCAGCATTTTTTGTTTCCTTCTTGAATGCCTTTATTGAGTTTTTAACTGTATTTATATGAAGCATGTACAGGAATCTTCCATTTTGATAGGCAATTTTGACATGTTCTTTAGTTGCCATTGCTGAGGAAAAAAGATTCAAGAGATGTTAATTTTGTGTACTTATTGACCCTTACTACTCAGGTGAAGTGACAAGTGTCTGTCACTAATAGCAATTAATTTATTATCTACATGATAGGCCTGCCCAGTAATCTACAAAGTACTTGCAAATGTGTATTTTCCTGATAAATTCTCCTCATTGCAGCTGTTCAAGAAGATACATTCTGATGCTTAAATATTTCCAAAGCTAATCTATAATCAATTGCTGAAACACATTTAGCATAAACTGGAATCCTAAAGAAATTCTTTTAAAACTATCAGAATGTCAGTATTATATATTATTATATTATCAATTTTTGTCACTTTGATTCTTTTCCAAAAAAATCTATCTTGCTTGCTGTTGTTTTGAGGGAAAGGAGGAAGCTGTTTGGCTTTGTTTGGTTTTGTTTTCTGGGAAACCAGGCCATAGGCAGTGTACATGTTTATCAGGTTCTGTGTATTTGATTTGACAGCTATATGTTATGATGTACAGATCCCAGAAGTGTGTACAAAATGAAGTTTCTCCTCTTTGTGGAAATCACTGTCCAGGCTTGAACAATCAGATGTCCTTTATGCATTCAACTTCCTTGGAGGAAAATGATTAAGTTTTCAAAACAATCTGGAATAAAACATTTTACAGCTTATTAGCAATAAGTTTATTGTAGCCTTTAGTTCATTTTCCCTCTTAGTCATATAGTTATTATTATCTGTCTTAGCTTCAAGCATCACAATTCATGCTTTTCAGAAGTAAAAAGCTCTAAATTCCATGTAACAATGTCACAAAATTCATTGTCATACCTTTTTGAGGATGTGCAGATGACTTATAGGGAATGGGGAAGGATTTTTTAATAACAGTAAGGGAAAAGTATTTATAACTATGTAGGAGAAGCAGTGCTGCCTCAGGCATCACTGGTTACTTGATATTGGAGTAAAGATGATTTTTTACAGAGTATAGATAGCCATGAGCCTAAAGTATATTATTCTAGCCTCAGTGTTTTCATATTTATGGATGTTCAGGTCTTTTTATTGAAGAAGTTATTTTGTAGTTTTTCTATTTTTTTATTAATTTTTATCATTGGAGGATCCCATTGCACACAGCAGTGATACTTTAATATTTCTTCTTCACTTCAGATCACAAAATAAACCATTTAGATAAGGAAATCTAAACATTTTGTAGTACATGGGGTATTTACTATGGTGTGCAAAAGAAAACATGAAGGAATACTGGCATGAAGGGAAAAAAATCTTAAAACCAAAACAACAATGTGTAAGCAATAAAAAATAAATAATTTTGACTTTTTTCCATGAGTCCTTTCTTGTTGCCGTAGTGGTATTTCCTTGACCTAGACCAAAGACTTCTGCCACCTCTGAATAACCCAGAGGACATCAGTATATGCAGTGCACAGATTGCGCTATACTGACTGACATAATTGGTCTTGCCTTGAAGCTTTGACTAAAGTCTGCATTTCTTTTCTGTCAGTTGTGTGAGTGATATGCATTTGTTGTTCTCCCATTTTGCAATCATCAGTCTGCAGCCTAAAGTGAACTCTGTTCCTGCGCTGCAATGATAGCATGATAGTATTGCTGTCTTTCTTGTTACCAGTAATATGTCAAAGAAAGATGAATAAATATGTAAGAACAAAGCTCTGATATGCTATATTTGTGCTGACCCAGTATCCCATTTGACCACCATTATGTTTCCACTTGCTCCCAAAAGAGACTAATTGGACTCTTGCTATCTGACAAGTGCAATGACTAATATAAAGGTACAATTCTGAGCAGTTCATCCAAACCTTTACACATTGATTGACAATTATTATGTAACTTTAAGCTACCATAAAATGTAGATGTCATCATGCCTCCAGTACCATTTTGCTACTTTTCATTGCACTGGCTTTGCTGCCCTCCCTGTAATATACCTGTATCTTATAAGGATACCTTATATCAGGACTTGCATTTTCTTCACTGGAAGAGAGAACTACCATGTCTCTAAATTATTATTATATTTCTCTAATGCATTATGATATTTCTGATAAGGTTCTCATTTGCACTGAGTTGGTAAGCCAACTTGCAGGGCTGACTCTGCAACTGTCATAATGTAGCATAACTCTGTTAAATTCAACTGCATTATGTTGAGTTACTTTGTGGAGTAGTTCATCTGTGGAGTAGTTCATCTGTGGAGTGTGTTAATTGCCCTTCTCATATTCTCATATTCACACCTCATGTAAAGATTCTACATAATGACCAACAGATTTTATTACCTTTTTTTTTTTTCTGTGTAAGAAAATCTTGTTAGCTTGGGCCTCCACCTTTGAACTTAAGCGTACAGAGCCTCAACATCTGTTTTGAAATGTGCATGCTTGGTACACGTACACACATAAATCCATATTTTTGGGAAATTATAGGCCCTGTCTTTGAGGTTGTGTTCCAGCTGTCCCTGGGTTTTATTTTGACTTAAGTTAAAATAAAATGCTTGCTCTAAGAAGAAATGAAACAGATATAGGTGGTTGCATCCCTTTCTTAAAAAAAATATTATAAAACTTCCATTTACAGGAAATCCAAGAATGTTTATGTTCTTAGAAGAGTATCTTAAAGAAAGGGTTTCTGCAAAGGGAGGAGCCGTGTTCCTTTTACCTTTTTGCCTAACTTTTAGGTCTGATATGAGTACTTCAGAGCTGGAGACTAACAGAAGATTTCTGACTGAAGCCACCAAGAGCTATACTGCTCAAAGACATATGCCAAGATATCTGCTGGTCTTAGGAAGATATAAAAGTCCCTATAAAATTAGAATGTTATTTAAACTTTGAGTCAAATATCTGACAGAAAGAGTGAGCTCTTTAAGAAGATTCTCTGAAAATGAGGTTATTTTGCGATGTGGTTGACACAGATGCCTATTACCTTTCTTTTACTAACCCTAAGATGCCTTAAAAATGTGAAAAGCTTCTTTTGCGTCACTTCCCAGCAAAAGGTTTTTCTATATGCTGCCTGGGACTCACTATGCAGAGAAAACTTATTCATTGTGAAGAAAAACCCATAAGCTCTGAATTGGAAAACTGACCAGCATTCCAAGGATTTCCTGGTGGCAACAGGGGCCAGCAGCAGTCATGCTGAAGTAGCCCATCTTACCATTATGATCTCCTGAAATGCTTCCATCTTCTCTGGGAGCCCAAAACTCAAACCCCTGGCAGGGGAGGGAAGCTTACAGCAAGGGCTACAGGTAGAGCAGGTTATTGGTTTAGCATGGGGAAAGTGTCAGAATATACCAGGTTTTATAGGTGATTTTTAATGTGGGATAGAAATAGTGATAATAAAAGCCTTAATTCAAAGCTAGTTATAAGTTCATTACAGAAGATGATTTGAAATTTTTTTGGCTAGATTTGTTAGCTTCCACAGCTGTGAATACTTTTTCTTTCTTCATCTTTAGATAGTCGGGTTGTTCTTGCCATATATCTCATCATGCATTCATGCACTTTACATTAATTTTTCCTGCAGGCAACATGTTTTAGTTTCAGTTGGTTTGGTTGTTTCACTGACAGGAGAAGCAGCAATGCTTTCAGGGGCTTCTAGGTATCCCTTCAACAAAGTCTGTCACTATACAAAAGAGAGGATTATAATCATTTCCATATCTCATATTTAGTTCCTGTCCCTTTTGGAGATTGCTAAGCAGTCTCTTCCAGTGATGAAGTATCTTTGCAATTCATTAAAATGCTTCTGTAATGTAAATTTCTTTTTATCTGTGAATGGTAAAAACTATCAGATAAAAATCCTTTGAAAAGCCTTCTCAGGAAATCTTTGCCTACAAAGTATTCATACAACTTTTCTTAGTGTTACATGCCCTACTCTGACTTGATGGGTACAGTATTAGTAATGGGAGACAGGAGATGAGGGTTTCTGGCTATTTTGATAATTTTTTCCTTTTTTTTTTTTTGTTTTGATTAGAGAAGGCATAGGGTAAGATTTTTAGAATTTAGTTTTGAATTAAATCTATGACTTTCAGCTTAAATAGAAGGCAAATTAAGACAAAAGATGCTTCAGAATCTCCCTGGAATGTATTTAGGATATTAACTGTGTTTTACAGTGATTTCATACAGTGCATAAAACAGTAGAGATAATCAGTTGAGACCTCCAGGTGCTATTGTATTATAAACACTCATTTCCTCAGCAGATGAATTTAGTCACTTCCATGGATTGTGGATGTCTCCTGTACAGACATGTGAAGCATAACGAAAATACTTATCCATCACTTCCTAAATGTTACACTACATTATGGACTTATGAAAAGATATACAGAGATATCTAATGCATTTCTAGTGTAAAAGGTCTCTTACCTACAGTATTGTCTAGGATACATGACTTAAGCTGCATGACAGATTCCTTAGTATCACCATTTCCTAACCTCCAATGCATATGCCTGGTGGACACAGATGTGACAATGACATGTATTGTAAACAAAGACAGAAGCATCTTATTTAGATTTCCTGCAGTACGACTCCTGAGTAAACCTGTAGAAGCTGTTCTATTTATATAGCTGACAGAGGGAAATAACAGTCTGAAAATAATGTGATGAGGGAAAAACTTAAGTAAAGAAATTAGTTAGAACTAAATTTAAAAATAAATACATGTAGCACACAACATAGGCTACATCTAGCCATTTGTATTTGATGAGGCAGCAAGGAAGACCTTGATCCCCAAGAGTTGTCGCTAGTGGTGAGAAAAACAGATGAGTCCTAGAGTTTGAGTATCAGGTCTTGAAGACAGGATCTACATTGTGTCCCAGGGATTATGCAAGAGGACTGGATAGAAAATCCATGCTGGAATACTGTTCCGAAGATGGTAAGATGATATTCAAAAACCCGTATCTCTATGAGCCAAAGTTTTCCCATGAATCAAGAATAGGGATCAGGAGATTTCAGTGAGTCTGTTGGTTAGAGAAGATTTCTAGCAAGAGTCCACAAAGCTGCCAGCTGATCAGGAACCCTTAGAATAAGTTCAGCACACTCTTCCCTTCTCCTAGGGTCTCTGTCAGTGATGCAGAAACCTTTAGGCCATGAGCATTGAAGAAATCAAAATACATTTTATGTTCTCTGTATAGGAAGAGCACATGAATAATTACCTCTTTCTGTTATTGTGACATTGATAACAGTTTTCCTCTCACCAAGCCAGTATGTTGCCAGTATTGGAAACTAGATCAGACTGCAAAGGTCCACCCCTTCTAAATTATGAAAGAAGACTGTCTATACTCTGGTGATATGGGACAATTTCCCAAAGGCTTGCCACTGATTTAAGTAGGATATCTTCCATGCAAGGCCATGGAATTGGTTCTTGATGGCAAAACCAGAGAAAAAGCCAAGGGATTTTCAATTCCTGGTGTGTTAGACCTGAGTGCAGAAACTAGCAGGTGCTCTAAAGTGAGTGTCACAGACCTACTCCACATTTCTGCAAATATCAGGATTCCTGAGCAGCATATTTTGTGTGGATGCTAATAGACTGAGGCAGACAAGGCTCCTGGGACAAGTCAGAATGGAACATTTATCTGCTAGGAAAGCCTGTCAGATAGGTAGAAGACATGGACTGTAATATATCTGGAGAGGTCAAGCTGCTGCGACTGAAGCACAGAGGGGACACAGCTAATGAGAACCAGACACAGGCTAAGATAATGCAGATGCAACTGTCGCAAGCTGCTTAGCTGGCAAAGCAGGATTTGAACTTGGCACCACTGCAGAAGTAGCAGCATAGAATTGGCCTACAGTGCTCCAGGGAGCTTCTGCAATTGAACTGAATGGGAATGGTGAGTGAGATTTGAGCAGATATTTCTATTTTATGCCTTCTCTAGAGAATATTCCATCACCACCTCTGGAGCTGGTTTACCCTGTGTTTCATAGCAATATACAAGCAAAGCAAATGCTGCTGATTGCAGCACTTGGTAAATAAAATCTAAATACTTCACAGGGAAGAAAATCCCCAGGTCCTTTTAGCATGTCTTCACTTGCGTTTAAAAATGTCCTATGTTAAACACAGTGCTACAATCATTACTAAACTAAACTATAAATATTTTCAGAGTGTGCATCTATTCTAAACTTGTTCACCAAATTAAATGTCCCCACTCTTGGTAATAAGTGTGAGAAATGTGTGTTTTAAATGGGCACATAAGCCAAGTAGATTCTACAGTCCCTCAGATTGTTGTCTGGGACATAATTTCTTTTAATAGGTTAAGGGAAGACTTTTTGCAGGAATCTATTTTTCACAGATGGCTTGACACAGCAAGCTGGCACCACTGATCTGGGCCCCCAGGCATTGTCCATGTCAGGCATCCCTGTAGAGTGTCCAAATACAGTCACATTCCTTTTGTCCTGTGATAGCACAACTCTCAAAGAAGCCCTGAATTAATTTTCCCACTTTGTTCCTTCCTACATGAAGATAGGACCTACAGAAAATAGAATTTAGACTGGGAATTCACTTAGCCCCATGCAGAAATATTTGACCCAATCCCTCCTGTAATCTTGCCCTTTTGCTCCTTTTTGTGTTTTTGCAGGCAGATGCATGCTGCTTCTCTATGTCCTACCTCTCAATGTCTGGTCATCTATGGTGCAGAGAGAGATATATTCAAGGATCTTGGCTTTAGAAACCTTATTGATTCAGAGAAGTTGTCTGAGAAACAATATGAACTCCCTCTGTGTTCAGGAAAAGATGCTCCCATGAAGAGCAATTCAGGTTACCTTGGTTAGGTTCTTTCTCTGAATTACCATCTGGAGAAGCCTATATACCTCCATTAAATACAAAAGTAGTCTGGGAAGCCTATCATGGTAATGTAAGTGCTGAAATTATGTGTCTGAAGTTAAGGTATTATGAAAATCTCCCTTCAACATATGAGCTCTTGTAATCCCATGTTGCATTGTTGCAAATACACAAGGTTTCTCTTATTAGGAGACAAAAACAAGGACTAATTTTCAATTTTTTTTACTACACTTAACTTTAAAAGAAAATCACTAATCAGACCCACATTCTTAAGTGCACTTCTGAAAGAAAATTATGTATAGCTTTTGATAATATGCACTGTCATTGTTAATAATAAGGGCATCACAGCTTCATTCCTTTCATCGCATTTCATTTTCCTATGTGTTTGAATTCCATAGTTACTGACTGTTGTATCCATTATTTAATAACACAGAAAGGCGTTAAAATGCAATTTCCTCATATAATTGAAAATTTTCAAACAAGCCCTACTTAGGCTTTTTTTCAACAAGGCTGCTCCTTTTGTTTAATATCTGGAAACATAATTTTTCATGAGTTAACACTATCAAGCCTAGGATTAGATTTACTTGCTAACAGAATCATTCGGTCATTTCTCTAGCATACTACAGAGAAACTGAAATTCCAGTTTTAACAACAGGTTATAGAAAATATGACAATACAGAAACATCTTCATTTTGGGTTTTAGTATCAGTACATTTCAGTGCCTAGCCAGATTGCAATCTCATTTCAGCTTCATGAGAGCCTCTTCTGCTCCTCAATATCTTTTAGCCATTTTATTGTCCAGGTTCCACTTTCACAAAATAACTAAAATAGGAAGGGAAGAGGGAACTTAAGATTATGTGCCCATTTAATTTCACACAATGATTAATACTGCCATGACATAAGGTAGTATACAGGTTTCTAATAAAACCTTGGAGATTCAAATCGGCCTTCTCTTAGTCCTGTATGACATAGAAAGCATCATGACACCCTGAAACAGCACAAAGTCCATATTTGACATAGTAAGAAGATAATGATACACCAGGTGCTGGCTATGGAAGAGTTTTCTTCTTCAAATCCCATTAGGGATAAAGTATGAAGAGGGCAAGTACAGAATAAGGGATAAACTAACCTAATTGCCTTCTGTGACAAAGTGACTCAACTGCTGGATGAGGGAAAGGCTGTGGATGTATCTTCTTGGACTTCAGTAAAGGTTTTGATACAGTTTCCCACAGCATTCTACTACGGAAACTGTCAGCCTCTGGCCTGGACAGGCGCACACTCTCCTGGGTGGAAAACTGGTTGTCTGGCTGGGCCCAGAGAGTGGTGGTGAATGCTGTTAAACCCAGCTGGAAGCCAGTGACAAGTGGGGTTCCCCAGGGCTCAGTGCTGGGTCCAACCCTGTTCAATGTCTTCATCAATGACCTGGATGAAGGCATTGAGGGTACCCTTAGCAAGTTTGTGGATGACATTAAGCTGTGTGCAAGTGTGGATCTGCTGGAGGGTAGGGAGACTCTACAAAGGGATCTAAACAGGCTGGACCACTGGGCTGAGTCCAATAGGATGAGGTTTAACACAGCCAAATGCCAGGTCCTGCACTTGACACACAACAACCCTATGCAGAGCTACAGACTGGGAGAAGTCTGTTTAGAGAGTTGCCAGGAGGAGAGTGACCTGGTGGTGTTGGTTGACAGCCAACTGAACATGAGCCAGCAGTGTGCCTGGTGGCAGAACTAAACAAAAATTTTGGAGTTTAAAACATTAATTAGGAAAATGTGTATTTCAACCAAAAAACAGAATTTACTTATAGGAAAAACAAAAAACACAGAATCGCTACATTGGAAAAGACTTTCATGAACCTGTGTTGACTGGGCCTGATCACCCGGTTCTCTTGCATGTGCTTCATGATAGCACTTAAGATCACCTGTTCCATGACTTTCCCTGGCACTGAGGTCAGACTGACAGGCCTGTAGTTCCCTGGATCCTCCCTGCGACCCTGTGCTGATGGGCACAGCATCAACCAGACTCCAGTCCAGTGGAACTTCTCCAGTCTTCCAGGACTGGTGGAAGAAGATAAAAAGGGGTTTGGCCAGCACATCTGCCAGCTCCCTCAATGGATGGATCCCACCCTGTCCCACAGACTTGTGAGTGTCTAGTTGGGCAAGTAGGGCTCTGATCACCTCCTCTTGGATCGTGGGAGCTTTGTTCTGCTCCTCTAGCTCCTGAGTATGTAAAGACAGGAACAACTTTCCTTACTATTAAAGACTGAGGCAAAGAAGGCATTAAGTACCTTAGCCTTGTCCTCATCCTTTGTTACAGTTGTTCCATTTGCATCCATTAAAGACTGAAAATAACCTATTGATTCTTTTTAATGTATAATCTTTAAAAGTTGCTTGAAACTTAATTACTTAATTTTATTTTTGTTTAATTTCTGAGATATTTTTTTACTACCTTACTTATATAACAGGTATAATGAAAACTAGCATGTGAGAAATACAATGAAATTTTGGAAGTTTGGGTTATAATATTGTTTGATATTGTAGGAAAAATTCATAGTATAGTATCCAGTGCTAAAAGTTCTAACTGGAACTTTGTCTTCAGAAGTCTCAGTATAATTAACAGTATTGTACCCAATATGTAATGCTAATGTATTAATGTATAAATAGAAAAATGAGCTTGCTTTAACATATAGAATTTTTAAAGTTTGCAGGTTCTTCCCTTTCCCTGGTCTTAGGTCTGAAAGATGAGGGTCCTCTTTTGGTTTTCTTTGTCTGAATTGGCTCTTATGACTGAAAAATGGATCATCTAACAGCCACCCTCATGAATTTACAGATACATTTGTAACAGGGCTGTGACATCACCTTGATGACTCATCTATAATCACAATTTTGTCCAACGATTGTAAATGAACCAGTAGAATGTAAGGAAAGCTGTCTAGGAAAGCTTTGCTCAGTATCACTCATTCTCAGTGAGAATTTTTACCTTGATTTCAATGACATGGTCAGGATGGACCTCTTAACTTTAGAGTCAATGGAATATTGTATTTGGGAAATATAGTCTTTTCAAGCTCAGGAACTGTTCAGGAACAATGGAACAAAAATTTTATAGAGTGCTTGTTTTGGCTTAATATCAGAATAACATAAAGAATTAGTAAATGAAGGATGTTTGAGCAGATGCAGAACTAACAGAGATTTTTCATTCCTTCCTGTAAAATGGTTGACACTTAATGTCACAAACACAAAATATTGGGCATATTTTTAGTAGTAAAATTGGATTTGAAGTTGCTAATAATGGGTGGTCTTTCCAGGACTATTGTAAGTCTCCTTTTTAATGGATTTTATATGAATTCAGATGAATTTATACTCTGCTGCAATATTGATCATTGGCATCTTACTAGAAAAATCTGAGAATATTTTGATATTTCACCTAGATTTATAAAAGATAACCATTAGAACACTGTGAGAAGTCTATAAGCAACCAGACTGTTACCATAAATACAAAATGAATGTAGCATCTCCTTATAAAAGAAGACTGTAGGGTAAAAATACCAGTGTTACTTTCTGTTTTAATTTCCGCCCTCGATTTTAGGGAACTGTCCGCTTTACATGAAGATCTGAAAATGCAATTTGTACTTCTATTTTTAAAATTTTATTCCACAAAAGAAGCCAGCTTTTTTAAGTGTAACACATAGGTAAAATTACATCACTTGGTGGAAACTTACTTTTTTTGGCATAACATGTTACAAAAATGTAGCATAAATGCGAATTTTTAGTAGTATTAAACCTTGTATTTTGCTATGTAATAGTGTTTATAGTAACTTTAGTTGTACAAAGCTATGGATTTTCTATGATAGAACAGAAAAAATATCACAACTGCTTAAAGAGCTGATCCTTCTTGAAAATAACCAAAAGGAAATTAAGTGGTTGACTAACAGTATATCTGCTATTGACTTTTTTCTGGACAATATTTAAAGAAAATAAACGTCAGGTATTGATCAATGCAAAGGTTAGTCTTACCTTTTTTGTTCTATCTCTTGATCTGAGTCTTTGAAAAAGAAAATGAATGTTCTGCATCCCATTAGAGGGTATGTTGAAGGATGTAGGGAGAGCAGCTGTATGCCCAGACAATCTAAAATAAAGTCAACAAGACTAAATATATTTAAATGAGTTGAGGATGTGGTCTTGGTCTATGTTCTGCATTACCATACAACCCATAAAATTAGGAAGTTAGAATCCAGTTGAGGTAAGATGTCTTATTTTTATAATATGAAGTTTTGGTAACAGCATAACTAGTATTTTAAGGTATGCAGTATGAAACTGTGACCTCATTTACACCCAGGAAACATAATTGAAACAGGAAAGTTGCAGGAATGCAAATGAATAAAGAACATAGTGCTAAGAATGCTTTACCTATATGATCACTTTCTTCATTCCATTAAGAAAAAATTATTTAGTTTATACTGTCTATAGTCAATGGAGAACAACACTGACAAAACCAAAATATCCTTTGATGAAAACGGTAAGAACCTCTCTAATAACACCTATCTTCTACAGCCTTGATACTGGAGAGTGGTTAGGAAAGGGATAAGAATACTCAGAGAGTGTGGAAGTCCCAAAGGACGGCTTAGGATTTACTCCTTACTCGAAGGTTCTACTGGAATCTAAAAACATGTCTTAATGAAAATCACAAAGAAATAGATATGCAGAATACCCCAAGCATTGCATTTGCCTTCTTTTCAACTCAAACTTCAGCAGTATACAAGTTTTCATTATCTGTGTAACTAATAATGACAAAATAACTCCATACTGTGAACTTCTCTAAAGGCTGTGGTGGGATTCATTAAAGCCAGGGGAATGTCATACTCATTATATCTTTGTGATTTGTTGGATCCATCTATTTCAGACAGCCCTGAGAATTCTAACAATATTTGTTGTTTTTCTTAGCTTTGGTTATTCTTCTACAAGGATTTTTCTTTAGCCCCTGGAGGTTCATAATGCTCCAGGAGATGTATATTTTCATTTTGTTAAGGAAATATACTGATGGATGCTCCGACGGAGAAATGCGTGCTTTGTGTCTTGTTAGCCTCGAGATTTCTTGAAAAAAATATGTATCTCAGTGGGACCTTTCCTGGAAGACAGATATAATTAACAACAGAATATATATAAATCAATCTATATGATTGCTATTATAAGAATGGCTTAGTTTCTTGTGTTGGTTTTTTGAGTTTTGTTTTCAAATGCTATTTTCTGTAGTCATTTTGAAGGATAGCTTCAAGTATAATAAGCACAAATATTGTCTTTTTAACTTTTTTTTAATGAGTTTATAGGCCTAATGTATCCCTTAAGATTGTTGCTTTGGCAACTTTACCCAGAAAGATTATTTAATAAATGTAATACTATTCAGTGAGTAATGTATCAGATATATCTACTGCAACCACAAAGTTATCATCCTTATCTTCCTCTTATCCTCTTTGCAGCCATATTCCTTCCATTTTTCTAGCCTAATGCTGGGAAATAAACACTTTCTGAAATGAAAAACACAATTTATAAAGCTCAGGTGCCAGTCAGAGATGCCTAATATCCCACCAGCTTACAGTGTGGGTAGCTGACAGCTCACATCTGCATATCTGTATTCAGCTGAACCCAGAATATATACAACATACCCTCCTTTTAATTGAAACTATTCTTTAAATCCCTTGTCTTCCCTCTGAAAATTTTCTACTTTCCTCTTGCCTTCCAGTTCTCCTTGTGTATCTGGCCATGTAACACTGAAAATACTCTAAGAGAAGCTTGTAAGAAGATTGTTGCAGACATTGTAGTCAGGTGACAACGGAGTACAACAGGTTTGAGGGAAAGGGAAAGAATTTCAAAGAGTATCATAGTATCTCACAGTTTAATTGCAGAATCTTGATCTAGGCGAGTGAATAATTCTGACAAAGATTTAAATGAGATGTTTTCCATTTAATTTAAATATATTCTACGACAATCTATTCAGTTCTCTATTGTGTGTTGTTTTGATATCAAACCAAGACTGAGACTTCTGGCAGACCCATGTCTGATATGTTATTCAGTATTCTTTCCATGAGACATTAAGATGTTATTTACTTGTTGAATTTCTACTGTTGCTGTTTGGCACAAATGTTTATAGATTATTCACATAGAAGTACGAATAGACAATTTTTTCATAGATTCATAGAACAACCAGGTTGGAAGAGACCCATCGGATCATTGAGTCCAACCATAATTCTTCAGCAGGAGGGAACATTTAGAGCATGTTGGTTTGTTTTCTTGTGGTTTCATGGCTATCTGGTAATTGGGATACTTTATAACATTAAAAAAAATTATAATAGTAAAGAAAATAATTGGTACATCTTTCCAGAATATAAAAATATATATAGTCACTGACAATGCTAATTATTTGTACTACCCAAATACAAAATACAAAAAAAAATTAACATTTTTAGGTTTTTGAGTTGTCTCATCTGTGACAAAAATCAATGGAAGGAAAAAGAAAAATGGCAAGATAGAAAGGAGACAATGAGGATAAAAAGAAGGCAACAAAAATATCACAGAACATGTTCATCTGGCTATTATTCTCAAGACAGTTTACTCACAGTCTCTTAACAAATATTTACCAGCTAACTTTTCTCCTAAGTGACTCAATTAGTTCAGTTTCACTGACTAAACACAGAGAAAAATCAGAACTGTCACCTTACTGCTCTAAGAAAAATCACCATTGTCAAATAAGTGCTTGACAAATAAGAGGAGCTATACTTGATCTCTCACTTTCTTTCAGAGAAGATAGGAGCAAGTCTTGGGATTCAGCTGTGATGTCTTCACACTATAAATGTATTTACTTATTTTTGAAGAAAAAATTAAGGCTTTTTAACAGTTGAGTTAAATGAAGAATGAACCATGCCTTCTCAGTAATGTATATTTCAAAATATTTTAGCAGACTTAATATGACTCTTCATAAAAAAAGACTATCTGAGAACCTCAGATATGAAAATAAATCCTATCCACAGTTTTTCCAGAGAATTACTATTATTGAGGAAACAATTTGTGCTCAGTAAATACATATTTATAGGATAATAAATGTCTCTGGTAAATAATACATGATATGTTAATATAATTAATTTCCACCATTCATTTCTAAATGAGCTAAATATGTATTTAACAAACAAACTTCTGAAAAGAGCTTGATCACCCATGGGTAAAAGGAGGATTAAAATTGAAACAACAGGATACATTATGTCTTGTTGTCAAAACAAAACAAAACATAATCCAATTTATAATCTTCCTTATTAAAGGAACTGTCAATTTATGTGTACATGGAAAAAAATTTTAAAAAAATCTTTCAGCTCATGGAACAACAAAGGTTAAGAACCCAAATCATTATTAAAAAAAAAAAAAAGAAGATATAAGGAGAAATATAACTCCTAGGATCAAACCAAGAAGTATCTGAGATAACTGTAAAGCAGAGCCACTTGCTATCAGCTACTTTTTTGTCACAGGCTACTCAAGCAACACCAAGTGTAGAGTGATGTAGTATTAATATGGAAATATTAATTAGTTTATTCACATTTCATCATAAAATCATTAAATTAATTTTTAAAACAAAGAATTAATTACTATACAGAAAGTGAGTCAAACTGCTTTCTGAGAGAGCAAGAAACATTTTTTTTTCTTTTTGGAGGAGGAAAATAAAGAAATCAGGAAAACAAGAATAGATTTTTGTCAGGGAGACAAATCACTTATGGAAATAACATTTACATTGGTGAAGTTGGCTAAAAGACTTTCTGTCACCCTACAAAAGTATACTCTTCCTTAAATATGATTTTATGATGCAGTAGTTTGAAATGCAATTTTATTAAATAATCAAAGTTAAGACTAGGGAAAAAGAAAGTTCATAATTTTAAAACATTAAATTATTTAATAGCTTTAAGAACTAGTTCTTTGTTTGCCAAAAATATGCCTGTGTTTAATCACTAATTTGGATTACGTACTCCCCTCTTTACTGATTACTGTATTTAGTTTGTGTATACAGACAAAAGAAGTATTACATGGCATGACAGAGCCATGCACCTTAGTGAAGACAGATGGAAATGAAAAACAGGAGGCCAGTTAATACAGTTACTTGAGAAGGCAAAGAATCTGGTTTTCCATTGGCATGTGGCAGGAGAAGGAGCAGATGGATACTAACTGTATGAGAGTGGGACTAAAACCATTCTTGATGAATATACACACTGCTTCAGCTTCCAAACATTACCGGTAGGTATGGAAGATATCTAGGATCAGGGAAATACGAGGGAGTTGGACAACTAAAGATCAGCAGAGCCCAGATGGGAGAAATGGATTGTAAAATCTTTGAAAACAGAAATTGAAACCTTTCCTTTGGAAAATAATTTATGCCCAACCTAAAAGTGTTTTAGACTTTATATGTTTTTTTTCCTACCATCCTTTTACAGAGTTATAATACATCTGAAATACCTTCTGATAACCCCTCCAAAAAAGCTACTAATGATATTGTAAGCTAACAGTCAATGTGTCCTGGAGGGCAAAAGTAGTGACTACCTCGTGGTAACTTCCAGCACAAAATATTACCAGTTTAAGCCAGCAATCATTCCTGCTTAGGTAGACTGTAATAACCCCCCATGTGAACCAGATCTGCATGACATTTACTCTTGATATCCAATTAATAATCCTATTACAATAATATTCATGTTTGTAGAGGGTATGGCTAGCCATGTTAACCTCTGCATTAATATTCAGGACAACATTCCCCTCAGGCTGAAATATGCTGTGTGCAGCTGGTAGCCAAAAGCAATGTGTGTAGTTTCAACTTCAGTGTTGAGGATGGTGTCCATTGTTTCACCAGTCCTCAAGCAGATTATCCAGGTGAAATATCTAGCAAAAACCCCTCACATTTTAAAGCTACGCTGTGGACTTCAGTAATGTTGGAGTAGGATTTAATCTTGTACTGCCACTCTCAGCTGTGGTGTGCTTTTCTCCCTAATGTATTGATCAGGCTTAAGGTCAGAGGAAATCTACGGAGCAAGTGATAAGCAAAAAGATGAATCTTGTTACCGAACCTACCATACTGGATGTAACGTGTGTGCATGCTCCCAATTTTAAACACAGCCAAGTGGGTAGTTTCCACTCCTGTCACTTGGGATCTTTGACAATCTCTGTCAGTGAAAGAAGGCAAGTAAAGCCTCAAGAAGATTTGCAAATGTGTCACATTGAGTGATTATTGATGTTCCTACTATAAATTTAGGGGAAAGAAAAATAGTTTACTCTCTTCAATTCCTAAATTCCTTCCTCAAAACTCTTCTTATCTTCTTGATGCCAAAGAAACACTCAGTACCGACAGGGTGAAGTTGTTTGAACACTGGGTCTGCCTGACTATGGAGAAACAAGTGAACACAATTGAACATATCTGTGATTAATGGGTGGATGAGGCACTGAGACGCGTGGTTTAATATTTGATAGGAATGATTGGACTCGATGATCTGATGGGTCTTTTCCAACCTGGTGATTCTATGATTCTGAAGTGTTTTGGCGCCCACATCTACCTCATCTCCATGCTCCATAGTTGATATTAAGCAGTGCTGATGGGCTCTTAGTGCACCAGTAAGTATTACTGCTGATAGTGATGACTAACGTGACTTTAAGCCATCCCAAACCTTCCTTGCTGGTACTGGGAACACAAAGTCCCCTGTCCTGCAAAAGGGAATGGATTGTACTGCATGCATTTCAGAGGTGTCTTAGCCCATCTATATTCATGTCATGGGCATAGGACTACTATAAACAGAGCCTGAGAAATGAACGTGATTTGAACTGCCAGTGCAGTTCAACTGGTCTGAATTACACTCATCATATCTTTGCTATGTTTACATAGTGTTGGGGGAAACTGAGGTATTGGTCTTCACCTAGGGGTCCTCAGATTGGGAGAAAAAAAATGCATATGATTAGAAAGATGCAAACTGTAGTCTCTGGTCTTATACTATAAATTTGCTGAAGTGAGGATTACACTTTCTATGATTCATGACATGATGCCTAACTTGTTTAAAACTCAAGGGTGCGGCAGTGAAGTTATTTTTTTTTAACACTTAGGCAGTCCCTCCTAAAGCTGAGCATCAATCACTCAAACTTTTCTCTCTTTGGATCTCAAACTTTCCACTGCCTTTGCTTCAGACAAAATAAAACGAAATCCTTTTTTTCTGTTGCACTTTGTTACAAGAAGTAGCTACTTCTGTAAACATTTTTGTACTTGACCAAAGAAATACGTGCTGACTAGCTGCACTTTTAAGACATGCCCTCAATATCACAGGAAGGTCTGCAGCAGAGCTGGAAGAGAAGTGTAAAACACTGCCTGCAATTCCCACTTGTACCTTATCAAAAAACAAAGAAAAAAAAAATCAACCCAAAAAAACAACCAGACCCCTCATTTCCCTGGATATGAATAATTTGCTTGTTATTTTTGCAGCTATTCTTATTTCAGCTATTTTTGAGTCTCTATGACTTTTTATTGGAGGAGAGTTTTAGATTCAGGTCTGGTCTGTTTTTTTTTTTTTTTTCAGAAAAGCACATTTCCTAATTGTTACGTATTCTCTAAAGTAATACGTTAAAGGAGGAAATGGCCTCTGAAAGCTCTTTTGAAATGTGATTGAAATACTTTCACTCATTAAAATGTATTGTCTTGTGAGTGAGGGAAACTTTTAATACACTTTTGTGTTATATTTATATAGAATCATAGAATCATGAAATCATAGAATCACCAGTTTGGAAGAGACCCACCAGATCATCGAGTCCAACCATTCCCACCAATCTCTAAACCATGCACATCAGCACCTCATCCACCTGTGCCTTAAACACCTCCAGGGAAGCTGAATCAACCACCTCCCTGGGCAGATGGTTCCATTGCCTAATGACCCTTTCAGTGAGGATTTTTTTCCTTATGTTGAGCCTGAACATCCCCTGGCAGAACTTGAGGCCATTCCCTCTTGTCCTGTCCCCTGTCACTAGGGAGAAGAAACCAGCTCCCTCCTCTCCACAACCTCCTTTCAGGTAGTTGTAGAGAGCAATGAGGTCTTCCCTTAGCCTCCTCTTCTCCAGGCTAAACAACCCCAGCTCTCTCAGTCGCTCCTCATAGGGCCTGTTCTCCAGGCCCCTCACCAGCTTCGTTGCTCTTCTCTGGACTCACTCCAGAGCTTCAACATCCTTCTTGTGGTGAGGAGCCCAGAACTGAACACAGGATTCAAGGAGTGGTCTCACCAGTGCTGAGTACAGAGAATAATCTCCCTGGACCTGCTGGTCACATAATTTCTTATACAAGCCAGGATGCCATTGGCCTTCTTAGCCACCTGGGCACACTGCTGGCTCATGTTCAGTCAGCTGTCAACCAATACCCCCAGGTCCTTCTCCTCCAGGCAGCTTTCCAGACACTCTTCTCCTAGTCTGTAGCTCTGCACAGGGTTGTTGTATGCCAAGTGCAGGACCCGGCATTTGACCTTGTTAAACTTCATGCCACTGGACTCAGCCCAGCAGTCCAGCCTGTTTAGATCCCTTTGTAGAGTCTCCCTACCCTCCAGTAGATCAACACTTCCACCCAGCTTAGTGTCATCTGCAAACTTGCTAAGGGTGCGCTCAATGCCTTCATCCAGGTCATTGATGAAGACATTGAACAGGACTGGACCCAGCACTGAGTCCTGGGGAACCCCACTTGTCACTGGTCTCCAGTTGGACTTAACACCATTTACCACCACTCTCTGGGCCCGGTCATCCAACCAGTTTTCCACCCAGCAGAGTGTGCGTCAGTCCAGGCCAGAGGTTGACAGTTTCTGTAACAGAATGCTGTGAGAAACTGTGTCAAAGGCTTTACTGAAGTCCAAGAAGATACATCCCCAGCCTTTCCCTCATCCAGCAACCGAGTCACTTTGTCATAGAAGGCAATTAGGTTAGTTTGGCAAGACCTGCCTTTTGTGAACCCACATTGACTGGGCCAGATTACCCAGTTCTCTTGCAAGTGCTTCATGATAGCACTCAAGTTCACCTGTTCCTTGACTTTCCCTGGCACTGAGGTCATACTGACAGGTCTGTAGTTTCCCGGATCCGCCTTGTGCCCCTTCTTATAGATGGGCACAACATCTGCCAGTCTCCAGTCCAGTGGTACCTCCCCAGTCATCCAGGACTGTTGGAAAATGATGGAAAGGGATTTGACCGGCACATCCACCAGTTCCCTCAAAACTCTTGGGTGG
Source organism: Coccyzus lansbergi (assembly GCA_033558105.1). Taxonomy (NCBI): domain Eukaryota; kingdom Metazoa; phylum Chordata; class Aves; order Cuculiformes; family Coccyzidae; genus Coccyzus; species Coccyzus lansbergi. The sequence continues at coordinate 3,845,626 of JAUMJK010000305.1, read as the reverse complement.
ACTCTATCCGGCCCATTGACTTGTGGGCACCTAGCCAGGCAAGCAAGTCTCTAACCACCTCTTCTTGGATTGTGGGAACCTCATTCAGCTCCTCCAACCCCTGGTGTTATGCGTAGAGGGAACAACTTTCTTTACTATTAAAGACTGAAGCAAAGTAGGCATTGAGTACTTCAGCCTTGTCTTCATCCCCTGTTGCTGTTGTTCCCTCTGCGTCTAGTAGGGACTGGAGATTCTCCCTTGTCCTCCTTTTACTGTTGATATATTTGTAGAAAATTTTACTCAATAATATTTTACTCAATTGTAGTGCTTGAGATATATACTACTTTATGTTTTGTTCCCTAACTTTTCCAAGAAATTAAAAGTTACTAAACCATAAAAAGTAAATTTGCTTCAACTTGCTCTATTACATCAAAAATAAAGAAAACCCTAAACACCCAGCTATTAATGGTCAACACAATCTGTAGTCCAGAGCATTAAGATGACTGAATACACTTATTGGCAATTAGGTTGTGCCCATCTTCTATTAAACAAAATGAAATTGCCTATACAATAGAGATAACATGACAAGATAAATATTGTGGACATGCATTTTAACATACTTTCTAAAAATATTTATTTATTTCTACATCTTTTGGGTAATCCAGGTATTCTGGAGTTTGGTTTGGCTTTGATTAGTTTTCCATCAGTAATGGGAAGTATAAAGTTAAAAATTGTTTTCAAGGAGTTACATTCACATTTATCTTTCTCTCTGTTAAAATGTGTATGTTAATATGTGAATATCAGTCATCCTTACAATTACAGAGACCAGCAAGGTAGAAGCATGAGCAGAGGCTGGATACCTGCTTGCTTCAGTGGAAGATCACAAGCAATGTAGACTTTTGAGAGCTACAAGTAGGTGTCAGCAAGGCAGGTAGATGGAAGGTGTAATAGCGTGTCCCTGAACTAGGAAAAATCATTGAGATCATGATGGAAATGTAATACTTAGGGACATCATAGGAAAATATTGGACTGAGGATTTTTTTCTTGTACTTCTTGACATGAATTATAAGAATGTTTATTCTAAATCTTTAAAAAAAAATGCATTGGATGAAACCCGATGGCCATAAAAGATCCTACAAGGAGCCTGCAAACACATGTACAGAGCTGATTCCTTACATAAATTTGCACCAGCATCAATTCTGAGAGGCTGCAAGGGGCACCTTAGCCCAGCCTTGGTTTCATTTCCCATCCCAGTTCTACTGTTCAATGGTGATTTCTGAGCTTAGGCCCCTGAGTCCTACCATTTCAGGATGGCTATAAGACGCTACTGATGCTGTTTTATTATCAAGGAAAATTTCAGATCTTGCAAATCCCACTGTCTCTGACACTCCTTCTTCCAGTCAGTTTAACCCCTTCTACAGTTGGCCTGTCTTTGCCCTCCATGCCAGACCATTCCTCAGTCACAAATCACTGCTGAGAAATTGCAATTTAAATTTACCTTTCACCATGTGAATGCAACTGTAGATTTTCCAGGTTACTGGCTGAGAGCTAAAAATGAGCTTATATATTTTCGAGTACAGAATACAAACTCTGGGTGTGCCAGAAGAGCAGTGCAGAGACACATCATCATGGAAGAAGCCCTGCACATGTGTCCTTCTGCCCCCACCACTATTTGTTTGTGAGTGTAACTTTTTGCAAGCAAAGGTGACAACGTGGCTGGCCAAAGGGAGAGGAAGGAAATGTCCACTCCTCCAGGGGAATGTGCAGAGAGCAATGACAGTAGTCTGTTCCCCAAGACACATACAGCCTTACTCATACAAATGTACTGATATATTAGATTTAGTACTGATATATTAGATATATTAGTACTCATCTGATTCTTACTCTCTGTGGCTACAATTGTATCTCTGTAACCCTTCTTAGCCTCAAATATAGCGTCAAACCCCCTGTTTACACTCAAGGAAAATGACATTTTTGAGTAGAGAAGCTGAGACATATTCATATCTAAAAAAAGGGACATAATTTTGGTAGAAACTACCTTTTCCCCAATAAACGTGAGTACAGGGTTCATTCAAGAATGTCTCTGTCCCAGGGACTATTCTTTCCTGCAACTCACTCCAGAGCTTCTTCCTACAATCAATTTGATGGAAAGTGGTGAAGGTGGGGGGATGTGCCCAACTGATTCACTTGTCAGACTGAAATAACGACAAGCACATCTTGGGTTTGATCCCAGGTGTTGTGCAGGTGGATCACAAGTAAATCACTACTTTCATCTCCCTAATAGCTCACTATGGCTCTATACAGAGAGTAAATATCCCCCATTGTAAGTGTTATTCTGAATATGCTTCTCATAATAGAAATTCTGTAGCCATCAGAAAAAAACCCTGATACTGATAGCTATCCGGAACAGTACAAAACCCAGTAACTAGGGATTCAGCTATGCATAGCTGATGCCTTCCAATGTGACCCGGACTTGAGCTGTACACTTATGGTCCAGGAATAAAGACCTTAATCCTCAAACTTGCTGAGCATCTGTTGAGAATTGTTCAGTAAAATATATGCTTGCACGTAAATCTATATAATGGATTTCCGATGATGCGATATATTTTAGCGTAAGATGTTTTCCATATCATACAGAATGCTGAGGATGACAGTCCTTCCTTGTTTACTCAATCCCTTGAGTTCTCTCTCATTTTGCACTGAACAAAATAATCTATTGCTGCAAAAGTGATTTTTTTTTTCCTCTGGGACAAGGTTAAATAGAATAATAACATTGTTAAAAACAATGAATGTGCTTAATTAACTTCAGTATGTGCAGACATTTGACTTTGGATCTCTCAGTCACGAAGTTTTGCCAAAAAACAAGATTGAATATATATGGAGATTTTTTTTTAATATAATCCCCATTAGAGGAATGAGAGAATAGAACTTTGGCATGAGAGAAAATATAGTATTATTAATTATGTGTCTGGATATAATAAAATTTCTTTTTCATGCTATGTAAATTATAATTCCCTTTTTTTAATTTAGTTTTCTCTTTGATAATTCACATGCTTTCTTAATCATTGCTAAAAAATGACTCCTGAACTGATCATGGTTCTTAGTTTTCCTCCTATAAAAAGTTCAATTTTTTATATATTTGCCTTGTATGTGTTGCAACAAGTCTCCCCTGATGCCCTGCTTACTTCCTTCTTTCTATTTGACTATACTTATATACTGATGTTCTGAAACAGATTTTTATACTTACAAAATAGTAGAGGCTACTGCCTTTTTTCTTTCCTAAAAGCACAGAGCTCTTTCGGTTTACAAACCAGGGAAGTCTTTGAAACTTAGTTAACTTGAAGGAGAAAGAAAACTTGCTTTGGGTTGTTCTTTTGTAGGCACAAAGGAAGAATCAATCAATCTTTCATATTATGATAAGATTTTTGCAGGTGGAGTAATGTGCTAGACTGACTTTTTAAAATATTTGTTGTTTCTTTTTCCCTAGAGGCATCCATAGCCTCGCAGCAGAATCTCTGCTTATCCTGACTAAATTTTAAAAGCTTATCTGCTGATATCTAGGTGTGAGAGTGATGATTTGTTTCTACATTCTACTTTATTTTGTCTTTGATTGAAGGAAAGGAAAGCCACAACTTTCCAGCTGACTGTAGTTGCTCTATCAGCAAAACACTAGAACACTCCTTTTTTTACTACAATATTTAAAGAAAAGAAATGGCAGAATTAATTCCAGTTTTATGTTATATTGAACAGTAACTGTAAACAGAGCCGTGTTAATTTTTATTGTCCATTTTGTGGTGTATTTAAGTGCCTGTTAGCCTTGCAGAACGTGTTGTATGTATGGACAAGAACTGCAAATTCGGATAGATATAAAACCATAGGGTATTGGAGGGATGTTTTTTGCTTTTTTTTTTGCTTCCTTCAATCTACTAAAAATTTATAAGGTTACCCTATTGGCTGGAACCTTCATGTAGCTCACACAAAATTCTTTTTGTGAGCTGAAAGAAGTAGAAGCTTCAGGAATGGTTCACCAGTAGGTAACAATCAGGGCTCCCAGGGGCTCAGATTCAGGCTGACAGTGAGATCAGTAAATTACAAGCTCTGACTTGGTAATGTCAAACCCAAGGAACTCCTTGTTGCATCCCTTGCAAGTAATAGGGCTGTGATTTGACTCTTCTTTCTTGTCCCTGGCACCATTATTGTAGGTGATAGCCACACAGTCAGTGAGTAACTGCTGCGTGATGCACATAGAAATGCCTTCATTCCTCCTGCAGAGTGAATGGTAGGATCACGGAAAATGCCCATGTTGGTTAGGAATTATCATTTCAGTCACTCCTCTAAAAGACAAAATCTAGATTGGGAATGTATGATGGCTAAAAGTCTGGCAGCTTGCAAACAGCACGTTTTTGAGGCAGAGTAAACACATGTTTCCCCAGGCTGCAAGAAAGATGCCGTAATTCCTGTTTACCCTTTGTTCCTCACTGGTATTCAGTCTGCTAATAAAATATTAGTCTCTTCTTAGGTAACAGAAAATTATTATTTGCTTCCAAATATGGATCCTGTCTTCTTCCTCCCTTTCCCCCCATCTTCATTCTTTTTTCTTTTCTTTTCTTTCTCTCCATCTGTTTTCTCCTGCTTCAAAATCCCTTTCCAAACACTGAAAGCTCAGGAGGAGTAATTTCAAAGTATTTCTGAGGAATTCTTCTCTTTCTACAGGAGAATTTCATATAAATTTATTTATATTTAGGAACAGACTCTTCTTTATTGGCCAGATTATCCCAGGCCACATCTTTTCTGTTTTACCTTTTCACAGACGTCAGCCACTGCTGTACTGTTTCTGAGCAATATTATTAGTCAATACCAAAACTTCCATTATACTTAGAGAGATTCCTCGTGAAATAAACCATTTCTTAGACAGCCCTATTTAGAGTAGTTTAACCTGACTGCCATCTCCAAGCAAAGTGAGGAAGAATCAGTTTACAGCTCATCAGTGAAAGCTATTTACCACTTACAGTCAGGGTGATTTTTTGGTAAACATCAGAGGTGGTTTTCTGAATTTCAGAAAGAGTTCTAATGTTATCAAAAAACTCTCAGTTTTAGTTTTACGTATCTGATAGGCAAACCCAAATGGGAAATAAAAAAAAAATCTAGATTTTTTTTTTAAATTTTAGGATATGTCTTTAAAAATATGGGTTTGAAAGAGATATTTAGTTCTTTGCTATAATATTTTTATGAAAGAAAGGCAGGAAGAGAAGGGTGGAAAAGTCTCATAAGCAAAAATGGAAGGAAATGGAAGTGAAGCTGTATTAAGGTACACAAAATTGTGGGATTTTCTGGACAGTAGCATGATTTTTCACTTTGTTTCAAGAAGCTGTATCCATTAACATGCCAAGAACTTAGTTATATTTCTGTATTCACTCTTTTCTTAAATATTTCTCTTGCATATAATAGCAAAATAGATATAACACCTTTTAACTTACATAAGTAACCTCACTTTCAAAATTAGAAGAAAGAAAAACTATAGGCAGGTGAACAATTTTTCAGATTTCAGAATTATTTATCTGAATTATTCACTGAAGACCCAATCACTAGAGAGTCCAATCCCTTTTAACTGATGGAAAAGAGGAAAAGGTTACACATTCTCCTCTTTTTAATAAAAAAAAAAAAAAGGTGATAAACTTATAATGGTTTTCAGTTAGGAAGAATAGCTTGGCTGTGTTTTTTATAGCCTTCAAACACAGTCCACAATTCTTACTTTATCACTACTCCCTTCTCATAAGGCTATATCCCTCAGCTACCATAATTCAAGGAGAAGTAGAACTGAGACAGAAAAGGGAAGAAGGATGTAAGACAAAGAAAAGCAAGAAAACATAACACAGGACTGAGTAAAATTTTGGCACATAAGTAGTTCCAGATCTTCTGAGGTTAGGTATTAACTGCTATGGTATAATTACTTTTTTTGTTGTTGTTTTCCCTATTAAGCTGCTCCAATAAGACAAAAACCCAACCAAACAAAACACAATCTTTTAAAGTGGAAAAAATTACCATTAATTTAAAATGGAAAAAGTTACCATTAAATAAAAAAGAAAAAGAACAAGAAAAAGTTTCTTCTTTTCACCTAAAACACTGAGGAGTTTGTACTGATTTGGGCAATAAAATAGACATGAATATGAAATTCCACTCATAGATCTATTTATCTATGGCTTAGTTCAAACAACATTTTTACCCTCATATTCATATCAGAAACTTCTAAGTGCCATTCTTTTCCTTGTTAGTAAAGGAAGATAAGAATAAAAGGACATAGTCCACAACCTGCAAGAAGCTTTGTTTCTGTACATTAATGACATCTTGAATTGAACATGAGGATGACTTCTTTGGCACATCTCAGCAACGTTTGAATACATTAATTTTGCCTCTCGAAGAGTGTACCTACCTTTTAGCATTCAGTCTTTCAGGGCTAAGCTTGCTATCTGTGAGTTAGGAGGTTCATTCAAGTTAGCTTTTCTTGTAGGCAGTAGCTTATACACATTGAGAGTAGAGCTTAACTGCTAGGTGAGAAATTTTTGTAGGCCATAAAGACAGAGGTTGGAAGTGTCAAATTATTCCAAATACTTAATCATACCTGCTAGTGTAACAGGTTGTATGTTATGGGGTTAATATATTTTCATATAAATACATTTTTACTCCACTGACTGTATTACGGTCCACGAAATGTGAGGGGAAAAAAATAAACAGAAAGAAGGCTGAGGTCAGAACTTCAGAAGCTGGAAATGTGGCCCTGGAGAACATGAGAGGCAAGCAAAGGAGTCAAGCACAACAACATGAGAGCAAAGCAAAGGTCCAGTGTCTTGCACTCACAGTTAATCAATGGGGTAAACTGGCCTTCCCCAGAGATAAAAGTGTAGGGCTATTGCAGAAGCAACACAACATAGCTGTGAAAAGATCTTGCCGAAGAGTAAAGATTGCCTCAGTCCCCCTCTCTTTCCACCTGTTTGCTAACCAGATACTGAGAGTGCTGTTCATCTTACCGAAGGAAGATATCTGGATTGCAGTTCTTGGCATTTTGTCAAGTCACCTAAAGACCCTCTATAGCAGTGAGACTCAGTTTGTTCTGCCTAGAGCACATTTCACCTCATTCTGATGCAGAGTTCTACACTGTCCAAGTAAACAACACTCTCAAAGTGGGCTTTGCTCTCTCTACAGGCTGTGGAATGAGACTCAGTTAATTTATGCCTGTGTTTCAGCCAGTTAAAATTAAGTGAGTCAAACAGTACCCAAAACGACCAACTGGAAATGCCTCATAAAAAGCTGCATTCTCAAAACTTCTCTTAGACTGAAGGTAAGCACGGTTACATTTTCTTTACCTAGCTCTAGCTCTGAGGAAAGCATCCTTAAATCTCTCTTTTTTTAACACTCTCAGGGCTCTTTTGAACTTTTATGACTTAGATGGTTGTAGGTGCTAACATTCCCACAGGGGAGGCGAGATACTGTTCACTGTTCTCTCCTCAAAATCCTGCTCAGCTCTGGTGCCTGACAAAATGCCTCCTATGGCAGGGTCAGGGCCAATGTCAGAGCAGGAATAATGCAATTATGCAAAAAAACACATTCCAGATTTACACAGACATTTTGCTGGAGTAATTCAGGTCTCATTTCCACCACTAGAGTGACAGAAAGAATTTACTCTTCTACCATATAAAAGCAGTGCAATGCTGACTTCTTACTTTATACTTGTTCTGATGAGAAAAGTGATAAATGTACTCTGCCTTGTGTTGTTCACCTCGAGACACTGTGCTTGTAGTAGTATTAAATGTATTCTTTTGTGTTATTTAAAGATGATTCACAGTTCAGCCCTCCAAAGTTTCTATCAGATTTGTCATCAGGTATTTTACTTTATATTGAGGTTAAAAAACATTTTCTTTTCTTAAGCAATGCATAATTACATATTGCTCACAATGATTGAGAGTTTGTTGAGTGCAGGTTCACGAAATAGTACCCTGAATATTACAACGAAGCAAGTCCCACTTAAATCTCAGAGTTCCAGGAGCTGTCACACAGATCAGTCATTTTGTCTTATAATCACAAAGACCTCCTAAAATTATTTAAAAGGTAGTAAAATAAAATGCATCTTTCACTTACAGAGTGGAGTCAACTTGATCATCGTAATTATGGGAAAGGCACTAAGATACCATAAGTTAAAAAAACTCTCAAGACATTTCAGATTCCTTCTACTTGTTTATTGGGCATTTTTAAATGTTATTTGATACGAACTCTAAGTAAGAGCAGTTCTGTAAAATAAGGTAAAGATATGTATGCATGAAACCTTTAGGAAGACAACTCTCTTTAGAAGTTCTTCAAACGGGAGGACTTCGAGCCCACAGCAGTTGCAGATATATGGCTGTACCTTTTCACCTCAGCAGTACATACACAAGAAACAGGATTGCATACAAAGCAAACAACAAGCTTTACCTCTGATCAGGTTAGGTGACTGATACTCCTTTTCACTGATAAAGTACGAAGGTCCTACCAAACAGTCTAGCTTTGGGACAGAAATTATTTATTGTGGTAAACTCATATATTCCACTGTTTCTGCAGCTGACAATCTATTTCAGTTTATATTCTAAGGACCTCTCACTCCCTCACCTCCCTCCAATCTTACAAGGATGCTTGTACTCTAAAAAGGTGGAGAAGGGGATCTTTTTCTGATATAATGTTAGTTATTTTCTTCACCATACACTGTGACTACAGAAGAGATTGAGGAAGAAGTTGGACAGAACTTTAGCCTTGAGTTATGTGCAGTATCTTTTTTTCCAGTAGAAAGAACCTAACCCTACTGTGGCTGCCTGGATTTGCCATACGGCCTTAAACTATGCACTTTTCTACATGGCATCACAGCCAGAATGAAACACAGTGGGACTGTGGGAGCAGAATTCATCTGACCACTGTACAATGACGGTTGCATATCTTTTGTTTCATGCTCATTTGCTTGATTTCATTGCTCTGGAAACAAATAGTATTTCCTTTAAGACAGGAAGTGAATCGCTGTCATAACTGTGAGCCATATTACAGTGCTGCACTACCTAGCAGTACTTCACTAGCAGCACTTTACTAAGCATTAGTCCTGTGGTTTCTCTAATGATATTCATATACCCAACTGTAGTGGAGCAACAGGGAGTGATCACACATGTTATGGCAGTACAACACGCCCACCTTTCCGCCGCACTCTTGGTAGATACACTGGAGAAAAGATTTAACACATTATCTTCTTCAACTCTTGGGAGTGCTCTGCGGCGCCTTATGACTGCTGAGGGTGGTCAGCAACAGAGGAAGCCCATTGCAAGATGATGTAGTTTAGAAATGGTTTACAGAAAACATGGAAGAGCAAAAACCAATTGCAGTGTTTCTGTTCAACTAGTAATCAACAATTCCTGTTGAGGAGATAATTTGTGTGGTCATTTGCACAAATGTACTTATGACCAATCACTTATACATACACTACTGCTTGTGTGAAATAGTTTTTCTGCTTTGTAAAAGAAGAAGTATTTGTTTCTATGGTAGTGCATAGAATCAGAAAACACAAGAGGCTGAATTTGTTAGAATTTAGATTTGTCTTACTTATTTTCAGTCAGGTTTTTAGGCACGGTGTGGGAAAAAAGAACAATTTGTGTGTACAGTAAAAAATCCTACAGAGACTGAATCCAATAAGAACATTTGCATTAGTTGCTTTGTGGATAATGCTGTATCATAGTCCTTTCAAGATAGATATTTAGGTGAAAATATTATTGCAGAATATTACTGGTTTTCCTGTAAGGAGTAGAAAGCCTGATTTTGTAATCAGTGTGAATTTCCATCTGAAGCAACAACAGCTGTGTTCATAGATAAAAATCTGTATTTGCCCTGCTAGTGATTACAATATGCACCATTTAAAAATAATATTGCCTCTCTGATTATGACTTTATTTGTATTTGAACAGTGCTCTGAACCCATTCTAAGGATGCAAATCCTTGAAACATGGATATGCTTTACTGTCATACAAAATGGTTGTAGAAACAAAGTTAAGGCTGATAGCTATGGTCTTCTTATGACATCTTTGGTTATAAACCATCCTAATTGTTTCTAAATCACTTAGTTTCTAAATAACAGCAGTTTAAAATCTGCCAGTGCAATTATTTTGAAATCAATTAAACTGCTTTTAAATCCCCTGTCACAAATCACTCGATTTCTTGGGGGCTTCCCAATTCACATTTATCTGGCTGCCTACCATGTTTTCAAGGCATCTCTCATATTATCGACTCAGGACTTAAGCTAGATAAAAAATTTTACACATATATTTCCTGTTTTTCTTATTTTTGGTCAGTTCTCCACCAACACTGGGTACAGCTCAAATAAAAATATTGCCTGATTTTTCAGGACATCTCATAAAGGTATATACACCTCTTCATCCTTCTCCTCATGAAGGTTTCCATAACAGTGATGGAGATGTTATTATTTTCTTTTGTTTTCTGAAATAGTTTTTTATGGGTACATTCCCAAGTGATGACTTATAATAGTTCTACAAATATTACTATTCAAAGTGTCTTTCAATTTTACCTTCATCGAACGTCCAGGAACATAAAGCAGGAGCCAGTAAGTAGCACTCAAGTTATCTTGTGGATCTGTTATGTACTACATGTCTTCCGATGCTTCTTAAAATGGATTCATGATGTTAAAGGATCCTCGGGACATGATGCTTGATTTCTTATAGTGCTGGGGTAAGTAACAAACAATTATTGAAATGCAGCTGCATTTTATTTGATGTGGTAAGAGCTCAACAGGTGGCTTTAGGGTCAAAAACATCTAATGATCTTCTAGAAATTATAAACTCATACCCAAATTATTGATATTTTATATTTTCAGTGTATGGTCCAATTTAACAAGGTAGTTAAGCACAGAAATAGTTTTAAACACTTCAGTAGTTCTTGCTGCAGTGTTTGAATGCTTTGGGGGGGGTTTAATTTGCTGCTGGATATAAGTTTCTCATTGTAATCTCTGCCTTTTAAAACTGTATTATTAAATGATAAATACTAGTTTGCAACTCCAATCTTGTGTTTGGGATAAATACCTTGTAATTCAAGATGGAAATACTTTGAGATGCAAGCATTGCGCTCTCTGTGCAATGGTATTCAAAATGTTTCAGATGTTTTAAGATGTGTCAGTGATATAAATCCTTAGATTTAAAGTTGCTAAAGATGATCTTTAAGGCTATAACTGAATATATTATATGCACTGTACCTCATCTAAATTCATCATTTGCTCTTTATTTCCTGGTCACATTCTCTGACATGATATCTTTCAATCAGCAAACTTGAGGAATAATCAAGACGTGTATGTACTTGATAAAATAAAAGAGCAAGTGAGATTTTTTCCTAATGGTGTGTGGTGCAAGACCACAAAAGACACTTATTAAGAATGTGCTCTGCTTCTTTCACCTTATTCCTTACTGTAAGAAAAGCAACAAACCCCAAGGATTTGTAATAATACATGAAGCAAGTTTTGTCTTGTTGAAAAACTTTTTGAATTTGCAAAATTCGTTACTCTTGTTCAGTTGTGACACACAGAAGGAAAAGCTAACTAATGTAAATGTGAATGTATTTTTTTTAAGATTATGGCTTGTTTGAAGTCATACCAGCAATATGATTATATTCATTAAAAATACCGAGGAATATCCATGCCCAGTACTGCATTTTGAATTGAATTCTCTCAAGTGCAATCAGTCAAATGTTTCCATTTTTCATCTTTTTAACTAAAACCTTTTTACTGTAACCATACTTTAGATCTTATAATAATTAAGCACTCATTAATTTATTCAACTAATTATACTGTAAGTACTTTTGTATACAAATTTTGGAGAGAAAGGTTATCTCTAGTCATAAAATTATAGTCTTGTTGGAAAGACCTCTGAGATTGTCAAGTCCAATTGTACCTGTCTACTACTAAAATATATCCCTGAGTACCTTGGTTAACTGTCTTTTAAATACCTCCAGAGACGATGATTCAAAAAAATCCCTGGGCTGCCTGTTCCAGTGTCTGATAACCTATTCAGTGAATAAAGTTTTCCTAAAACCTAATCTGAATTTAGTCTTTGAGGCTTGTTGTGCTTTCTTTACAGCACTTTCGCCCCAAAATAGCCAATTCTGCAGCTGGGATTTGATAGCTTCTAAACAATGTTTCACAAATTTCATGAAACATAGACAATACTGGGAATTCTATTTCAAAATGGGATAAGGATATTCTTTAATTTTTCAGTGACCTGTTCCTCAAAATAAACAAAAATATGCCAACAAAGCAAACTAAGAGGAGAAAAGAAAAAGAAGTATGGAGAAATATCATTCTCCAGGAATATTTTTTTCACAAATACAATAAGCTATTTCAGCCTGATATTGAAAAATCTTTCCCAGTGGCATTTCCTGTCAAAAAATAATAGGTGCCTCTACAAACAGGCAAAGAAAACAGAAATTTGGATTGATAGGAAATTCCGAACTACGTGTAACTACAGTACTACTATGGAAGCAATAAACATAAAGGAATTACCTGCCTCATTCTGAGATGAGAAATATTCTATGTGGAAATACTTCATAATATGCCATTGTCAGATGGCATTACAGAAATAAATCAAAGACCGACTTGCAAACTTGCCCTCCCCATTTACACTACTTGCCATGAATTTGGTAAATATGAGATCAGAAATACATGCTTTCTTTTGGGACTGTCCTTGAGATGCCAAATTATGAATAACTGCAAGAGAAGAGCAAAACTGATCTAGAAATAATGTAAAGGACGTAAAAAACCCCTCATAGGCATTTTGAAAATAGGAGTCCTGTGATAGTCATGAAAAGATAATACATAGGAAGATGGTAAAAAGGAAAACACTTTTGAAGTGCATTATAAGCATTGAATTTGATTTCCACTGGTGTAAACTGAAGTAGCACAGTGGCAAGACAGACTCACAATTCATGTATTTCAAAAGAGCAAATGTCAGGCTATCAAAAGGTAATGCAAACAAAGTAAAAATTCTAAGTGCTTGCAGTATCATTAACTATATAAACTTGCACAAACTGCCCAATCCTGAGGCATATTATAAAGAGAAAAGCTGAGGATTTATTATGGAGTTGTCTCTCATCTAGTAAAGACCAGAGAGACTAAAACTACAAACACAATCTTGGCCCTCGTAATCACTTTTGGAACACCTATTCTGCCATGAAAAAGGGATTTTACTATGTGCCACTGGATGAGTTTCTGGTGGTCCAGGCTCCACAGAGCGAGTGTTTCCAAGAGCTCAAGTATTTCTAAAGTAGATTAAAACCAGAAGAGAGGCTGCACAGGTGGAGTTCCAGCAGGGTTATCAACATGCAGGAAGAAAAATAAAATTTTAAGAATGCCTGTGCTAAATCAGACTAAAAATCCATTTAGACTGGTGTCTCCATCTGGGACTGATAGAACATGTCTGTGGAAAATGAAAATAGGACAGGCTTATAGATGTACTCCTCCATTCTATTGTCCCAGACTCCAAAGGTTCATAGCTCAGAGACTTCCAAACTCAGACGTGATATCTTTGTATTTAAGAAAATGAAAGCAATTAAATTAATGGAGATATCTGAACAATGAACTCTCTACCTGAGGAATCCCAGAGCCATTGTGATTAAGGTAAATGTTTCTTGGTTGTTTCAATTGACAATGTCCCAAATGTCTGCACTGCTGCCATTTTAAACTTAATTTAGGTATCATTTCACTCCATTCAGAAGAGTGACTTCTGGGAAGTTTCCTTAAAAATATATGGCAATTACAGATACAGATCACATAATTTACAGTGGTTTAATTTTAATTTCTGCATTCATTCCTGATATAAGTTACTTACAACAGTTTATATAAAATGTAAGCACAATTTATATTAGCATCGACCACCTACCATGTTTTTTCAGCCACACCACTTAAACATTAAAGATGGTTAGAGTAAAACATGGAAAATGTTGGGTGGAAACTTCAAAATGATAGTTGCAGTGTAAATAGAAACCATAAACCCTTTACAATGCTTTGAAGGAAAACTTTTAGTTTTCTATCACTCTCTGTAACTATGAATTCTACTTCTGAATAACAGAAAAGTAATGTTATCAATAATTCATACATTGTGATAGAAGATTTCTTTGAAACTCTCTTGATTACAATTCTTTTATTTCTCTATTATATCCAATAACCAGCAGATACACAGCACATTTCAGCAGTTAATAACAGCTTTCCATGATTTTGTTTTCTGACAGATCCTTAATTTTTTTTTTAATGTATTCCCTTTCCTTCTAGTAAATAATTTAGAAGTTCCTTTTAGTAAAATCATTAAGTGTCTCTTTGCTGGGAAGAGACAGTGTTCTGTTACCAACTCTCCATAGCACACAAATCTCCATGGGACAACTCTACATGGACTAAATTCTGATATCATAGAATAATAGAATCATAGTATCACCAGGTTGGAAGAGACCCACCGGATCGTCGAGTCCAATGATTCCTATCAAATATATATACACACACACATATATATATGAGATACATGAGATATATGAGATATATATATGATATATATGATATATGTATGTGTATATATATAATTGATTCAGAATATTCTGAAGATTTTAAGGCAAGACTGCTTTGAAAGGTGGATGCATTTTCTTTCCTTTTGTTTACTATTAAGTAATGTAAATTGCAGAAATGCAAGCAGATTAGCCAAATTATTTGTCAGACTAATGCTTTCATTCCCTTCAGTAGTGTGCAAAGAAAACAATCAAACAAGCAAATGGTTTTATAACTTTACATAACCTGCTAGACTAAAAGAAAACTCTCTTGGCAGCAGGTGGTGGATGCAGTGAGGATATAGCAGTGATCATAAAGAGGATTGGTGAGCAACAATTAGTAAGAAAAGTACGTTGTTGCCCCATTTGGTAATTTGCTACTTGTGCAACCACATGGAGAGAAGTCATTATCATACCAACAGTCATTTATTTCTTTCCTGAAGTTGAACACAGATCTTGGAAATTTTACAAGAAAAGACATATTTTTTCTATCAGAATGGAGATATTAAAAAGCAAACATATGAATAGATATTCTGTAAAGAAGTTATGCTGCACAGGTAATGACATGCTGAGAAAATTCATGTTTACTTTTCTGTTTAGGAGTACAATCCTATGATATACCTATGTAAGACAGTCTGGTTATGTAGTCAGAATAGTGAGGTTTTGAGGTATAGATCCAGAAATTGAGAGTTAGGTCCAGTTATGCTGAACTCTGTAGAATTAGAGGTTGATTAACTTCAGTACAATATGTCCTTTCCAGGTTGTATTATCAGCCTCTGATTCCAGCAAAACCCCTAAACCTGCCAGTTTTCCAGGGTTTAGCACTCCTGAATTTTTCAAAGGTATAATAACTGACTGTGCATCTCCTATGGCCTCTTGTAAGAATCTCCAGTGCTATATATAAACTCAGTGGGATTATTCTAATTTCCAAAAACATCAAGGTAAAATAAATAAGACAAGACAATACAACAAAGTTTTGGTTAATCTTACGGAGAAAATTTGTAAGGCATATTCCATAACTGTATTATATCAGTTAATCAGTTAATCTTGATTACTCAGGAAAAATTAGCATGATACTTGAAAGTAACCCATTCCCATCCATACTACCTGCAAAGCTGAGATCACTTTTGCACTAGTCTACCACTTTTTTAACGATCCAGGTTTCCTACAGTGACAAGTTTAAGTACATTTTCACACACTCAACTGAAATCTAAATGGTTACGAATTGCACGTGGAGGAACTCTAAGGAGTAAGTTAATCACAGTACAATACCTAAACTCATACCTTAGAAGTTTCAACACTGAGATATTCCTAGATAGATTCCTGAGTATTTCTAGACGTAATGAGTGGGAGTAAGTAACTCTAAAGCTTAAGTGATATTAAGTAAGTAAACAGTTTTCCATCTTTTGCACAAGCAATAAATTGTCCCTGATGGTCAGAAGTCAGTTGGATGCACTACTCTATCTGGTAAAACAAAGTAAGGGAAAACAAGGGAGTGAGTAAGTGAGTGTGTGGCATAATCAAGCAAGATAAATGCACTAATTCTGTTGGTTAATCAATAAACACCAGTATCCAGATCTGCTATACGTTGTCATTTATTCTTTCTAACCTATTATATTATCTCAAATATTATAACAATTTGTATTTATCACACATATCTAGCCCAGACAAAAATGTGGACTCGTCCTCAAAAAAAAGCAAGACATACAAAAATAATCCATGCATTTTGCCCATATATGCCAATTTCATGACATCTGTGTCATGATTCTTGTCAGCTAATGCAGAAGAGTAATGCAATTTCATTTACAGTTTCCTCTTTAATAACTCCTCATATAGGAGTGACTCCATAGGAGGACTAATGAAATTACCAGCGAAATTATTTTGCTATAAAAAGAAGACCAATAAAATAGCAAAATGAGAAAATACAAGTTATATTCCATGTCCTCTTTTACTATTTAATTGTAATCTTGTACATAAGCAGAAACTTTGAAATGAAACTAGAAGTAGGGCTGAATGTATCTGAAATGTATCTTCATTTCCTTAGAATTCAAACATAGTTGTATTCCAAAGGCTTTTTCAATAGACTCTTTCTTGTTACACAGCCCTGAGTGTGTTTTCACTTGGTTTTTAACCAGAGCAAGACCTATTCCCATTTTCGTCAGCAATGGACTCTTCATTGCATTTGATGTTTGTATGTATAATGGGGTTGAACTAACTCCAATGTTTGCTGCCAGTTCATCTGTTTTCTTGGGCTTATTTCCTCCAGGATATTAAATCAGAATACTAGACCTGTACTTAATTTATACTAGATGAGTATTCCTACTAGAATTTAGTGATTTAGTTTTCTGTTTACTTTACAAGTCAACATCTTACCTAGATATGAAAGAAAATAAGGTTTCTTGCTTTGTCTTTCTTGGTCCAGTATCAAGGTACCTCATATGTTCATGTAAGAAATTCTTGTGCTCTTGTAGGGCAAGTTTTTCTTATAGGTTAAATGTTCCTTTTCTTGACACATTTCCTTTAAGAAAAATGTTACAGTGGCTTAATGATTCTAGTTCAACTTTGCAACACGGAAAGCTTAAACAGGTGTCTCAGGAGAAAATCCTCTAAAAATATGCTTGCAGAAATGTTGTACGAAGTGTTGAAAATTGGTTAAATTACTTGCAGTAGGTGGGGGCACATAATTCTGTTTGCTTCTCTTCCAAATCCTATGACTCATGTTCACCTTCATAAAAGTTATTTTTGCTTTGGGAACCACTGCAGTTCATCATTACTTCTTCCATCACTTTATAAGCACTTAGTAGTAAATCATCTGGACCCAACTACCTGATGTCTTATTTTGGTTTATCAACCTCTTTCTTTCCAGATTTAAATCATTTGCAAAACTAAATAAAAAAGAAAAAAAAAAAGAGAGAGAGAGAGAGAGGGAAATTATGGTGTATTCAAAAACATATAACAAAATTAACTCTAAGAAAGTAATTCAGTTGGTCAAGGTGAGTGAAATGAATTTATTTTAAATTGGTTTTGTCAGAATATTAAATTAAATACAGAAGTTACAATTTAATGACACAATTTCATTCTGTTTAAACACCTTGATTCATTAATTATTTAACACAGAGATTATTTAGCTTGAAATGACTGTGCAATTGAATCTCTCTTTAAGTTCATTTGTATTATGCACTGCAAAATTCATGGCTTATAAGTTTCTTGTTTAGTATTTTGTAAAGGATGCAGCCAGGGATGTCGGGAACTTGTAACAAACCCGTGCAAAGAGGCTGTTTGGTGACCTCCCAAAACCTCACTGGGAGTAATACCTACTTGCTCGTACATCACTTTCCAGATTTAGACACATTTCTATCTGGGAACTGGCAATGTGGAGGCAGGATTTGCCCCATTGTACTTGCACCTCCTGGTTGCTGCCTTTTAAGTACATAATGAAGCTAATTTTAGCTTTTCTTTTAGAAATGTGCAGTCACCCAATATTTGAAGAGGGAGGGGAACCTTCAGACCATTCTTTCCAGACTTCAATTTCCCCATTAGTATATAGTTCGAAGGGAAATTAAATTGGTGCTGTGCTGATGATTTATTGGAGGAAAGAACACAATGTACACATAGAAAAGTGCAACTTTAAATTCACACAGTTCACTAACAGTATATTCACATGTTCTTCCCATAGGTGTTGCAGAAAAAAAATGACAGTGTGATATTTTTTTCTTTTAATAAGGGGAAAATATAAGACTTATTTTCACTTTTAATATATTATTGTAATCTGTCTTCTGTACAATTAGGAGTTTTGTAATAAATTTGTATTAATATTTTAAAGAAATCCATACCTAGTATTTAAAAATCTTTAAAGATATTTGCCTATGACACAGTAGCATGCATAAATTCATAACTTAAAATGCATTTACACACAATGATGCTTTCATATTAATATTTTCCAAAGTTTATTTTATATTTTATAAACTATCTAAGTAGTTATCCAAAGTCACCTAAATGCCTATCACTATATGTTCCCTGCAATCAATCCTCCAGAGTTGACAAGTTAGGAACTCATGCTGTCAATGCTAATATATTTTGTATTACTCTCTTGCTTCTGGAAATCTCAATTTGTGGCTCAAAAAAAAAGTTAATTAATTAAATAAACAATATACACTGTTTATTTATATCAGACATATTATCTCTATGCCATGCTGCCATGGTTTTTTTTTTTTAACTTCCAGGCTAAAACTATTTGTGTTATCTTCTGCTTGAGAAAGAAAAATGCTGATACTGGGAAATGCTACGCAGGAGATATAAAATGTGTGCATGCATTGTTTCAATTTAAATGTAACCAAATGAAAATATTTTTGGTTTTGTCTGAGAAAGGTATTGCACTGTCCTCTGAAACAATTCTGCAGGAATCTTCAGGAATCTTCCCCTTTTTGTGCTACATACTTAGCGTAATACTTTGGAGTTAACTTTACTACACATATGTTGTTTAATGAGGGAAATTGAGTGTCTTTTTCCAGTGTCTACTGCAGTTCTGATTCCAGAGGTTCAAATTTATCCTCTGTACATATTGGTAAGAAAAGTGCTTGCATGGTTAGTGAGTCTTTACTAGTTCAAATTTTCAGAAAAGAAAGCATCTCAAATTAAATTTAATGATTTCTGGAACAACAGGATGTAATTATGTCCAAAAGATATTAAAATGGTTCAAATCAATACCACCTAAACCATTTTTTTCAGACAAGCTGACCAAGTTGGTCACCTCTAGAGTTACTATAAGAATGAGGATCATTAAAGGGAAAAAATCCACAAAAACACACTTAAAATGTTTCAATTACATAAATAGAATCACATGGCACTACACCTTTAGTGAACAATATTTACTAGACACTTTCATTAAAAATGAAAAGAAAAATGACTAGAGGTCTTATATATACCATAATTTGGCAAAGAACAGCTGGTTATCCAAATTTTCAGTTTAAAATTTTCTTCCAGAAAATATCTTTTGTAATAAATTTTTGATTAAAAAAACATGGGAAATTTGAAGAAAAGTAATTATTCATTTTAGGGGCGTTTCTTCAGTTTTTTCCATTATTTCTTGTTCTTTCTTGGTAGCAAAATAAGAAAAGAAAAAAAATAAAGGATAAGAGAACGAAGAAGAGAAGGAAAGCAAGACCTTTCTGCTTCCCCAAAAAATAATTCCTTCCCAAGGTTTTTGGTTACACTATATTTTTCTTTTCCATAAGGTCCAAATCGTTTAATATGTTGTTTTTAAAATATTTGTGATCAAATCACTTTAAACATTTTTTCTCCTTTTCCCTTCAAATTTTTTTTATGTCACCATCTTCTAGAGAAGTGAATGAAAGGTCTCATGAATGGACTGATAAAAGAGCAATTTCAAATTAATGTTAAGATGAATCTCTTACTGCTGTATAGCAGAGCATTAACCTTTCTATCACAGGCTGAAGCCACTGCATTATATGCAGCCTAAAGAGGTGTGCAGTGAAGGGCAGCATGTAAGAAAAAGATCTAGTTAAACATTATAAAGATAGCATTCAGAAAACTACCACCTTAAAATAGTCTTTACTTTGGGTCTGCTGTGCCTCTTCTGGTTTATATTAGTCACATAGTAGCCATATTCTTCTGTGTAATGCTGTGTCTAAACTTGTTTTGATATTTTTTCCCATTTACCATGATTTACTACTGCATAAACAGAAAAATCAGGACAAAATATTGGGCTTCTTAAACAAATAAAAATTTAATTTTAAAAGCGTGTTTTACTGAGTCAGCTTGTTTGTATTGTTACTGAGTTTTCAAGTATCCTCATTTAACTAGAACAGACATCCTCTATACATTTAAACAGCTCAAGGTTTGAAGTATATTCAGGCGAACAGAAACATAAGATCTTCCTTCAAGTGGTACTGATTCATTATTCTTCCTATCATAAACACATTGCACAAATTTAGCAAAATTACTCTTAGAGTTTTCTTTGCAGGACAGTTCTTCCTATACAAACTACAGCAGCAGGAGCAGGAAACCTTCAAAGAGGAGAGACGCTGTCTGCCATAGCTTCAGCAGCAGTAAAACATTAACAGCAGTGAATCTGGAGAACATAGGGAAAACTTCATTTGGAATCAAGATGGGGAATCTGATAAGCAAGGAGAAAAACTTCAAACTTAAAAAGTAAATGAATAATTTGGGACCTATATCCTTGTTTCATATTGATTTTTAACATCAGCTATTGTTGAAGAATGCAATGCATATTGTCTTATACTCTTAACAGATCTCCTTGAGACCAGGTGGCTCCCCAAGTCTTTTATTTGTTTATCAAAAAGACAAATAATAAAGTCCTAATACCACTGATGAAATAGTGTGTTTTATTGGATTTCACAAAGAACTATTTTGTCATATACACCTTTACATTGTTGCTGTTTTCACTGTTTTGCTTAAAAAATTAAAATAGAGCCACTTTCTCTACAAATAGATTAATGTTAAGGATTGCTCTGGAATACTCACATTTTTCAAAATCACAAACAAAGCCGAAGAAAATGCTAATATTCATCTTGAGAAACCACATTTTTGTTTCAACAATATTCGTTATCTTATTTCCCCAGACAATGTCCATTGTCCACTGTAGGTACTTCAGGGATGTTGATTTATTGCCTCCTAAAGCTGGAAGAAAAAAGGCATATGAGCAGCACGTGCATTGAGGTAATGTTCTCCCATAACATCCAGGCTGTATGGGTTTTTTTCTTTTTTGTTTTTTTTTTTCCTGTTGATAAACTCAGGGAATTTTTGTTTTAAGTCTTTCATAAAGCTTGTAAGATTTTAACCTCTATTTTGACTCAAATGAGCAGTAAACTTAACCTGGTGTTTACAGATGTAAACTTTTTATCCAATATACAAGGCTCAGAGGCCAAGTCTGCTTTTTTTCATTCTCTTCATTTAAAGTTGGATTCACATATATGTAGCTTACACTACTGTGCATAAGCACCTAAACATCCTTTCTGTCCTCACAAGAACTCTTGGTGACAGGGGAGAATATTGCACTGTTTGTACAGGTGCATAGAAATGGAGGTTAGGATTTCTTATCAGGTTAATGACATGGAATCATAGAATCATAGAACAGCCAGGTTGGAAGGGACCCATCGGATCATCGAGTCCAGCCATTGCTATCTAACACTAAACCATGCGCCTTAGCACCTTGTCCACCCGTGCCTTAAACACCTCCAGGGAAGGTGAATCAACCACCTCCCTGGGCAGCCTATTCCAATGCCCAACGACCCTCTGTGTGAAAAACTTCCTCCTAATCTCTAGCCTAAATCTCCCCTGGCAGAGTTTGAGGCCATTCCCTCTTGTCCTGTCCCCTGTCACTTGGGAGAAGAGGCCAGCTCTCTCCTCTCTACAACCTCCTTTCAGGTAGTTGTAGAGAGCAATGAGTAGAAGTCACATAACAGACTGTTGCTCAGCAAAGACTGTTGAATCTTTGATTATCAGATTGTGGTGGAAGTCTGTCCTTTTGAACAGTCTCTCAATATAACCTATTTTTCTTAAATAAAGGATAATTGCCACAGCATTGTGGTCCAATCTTTTTTTTTTTTTTTCATTTTATTTTTTTTCCTCCTAGTTTATTAGCAATAAGGCGTATCTGTTGTGGCAGCTATTTCTGCTTATTTAGGGCATACTTATGTGATCAAACTGTATTTTCTGTGGATTGGAACTACCTAAACCAAGTTTTTAATGAAGGTGGGTAGTCATACTAGCAAAGAGTTTTGCTCATAGAAATAAGTACTTTTGAGAAATTAATTAGTTGTTGCTATTGCATTACCTTTGCACTTTTCGTGAGGGTTTTGGTGCCCAAGAGATCTTACTGCCCAGGACAATGTAAACAATTTTTTGCAATACATCTGTTAGACAATTATCCTTCATCCTTAGTGCACTGCTACCAATGCAGGAGGTAATACGCTATGAAAGATAAAACACATGGATATACCTTGCTCGGTGTGTCACCACCTAGCACAGTATTTTTGCAATAAACGATTTTCCGTATATTTAAAAAAAAACACCAAAGCTATCCACTGACTGACTAGGAGCTCTGGAGTGTACATTGGGAGTAAGATTTATCACATCTGCTTTTGCCTTGAGAGGTCTACCTACTACCAGTCTCTCTGTTCAAAGTCATTATTTGGCAAGGGGAGAAAAAAGAAGTAGTTCTTCAAAACAGCTTGCTGTATCATAACGTAACTATATAAAATACTCCAGGTGAGCCTAGAAGAACACTTTACCCCATTTATTAAAGTACAAACACTAGGCAGCTGGCTCAGAGAGAAATCTAATCTGTAGCTACCTAAAAAGTAAGCCAAACTTTCTTAGGCTGGAAGAGTTAGTTAGATTTCATACTATTTTGGCAAGGAACTCTTTGCTACATATGGCAAATGTTATAAACAAAACAAATGTTCAGTTATTTAATAAGATTTTTTTCCCTTTGACTTTCTTTTTTCTTTACAATTTGAGCTTGACTTATTCAGCAGAAATTATACATTCAGCTTTAGTTATTTTTGTTTCCTTTTCCTTTTTTTAAATTTGTTTTTGCTTATTGTATTGGCCTTTTTTCATTGAAAGAGATATAAACCATACACAGAAAATATGAATTTTATCCATTACCATTGCATGGTTTGGACATGCCTTAAGGTATTTCCTTTCTGTGACTTCATTAATTTTAATTGCAAGATTTTTGTACTTTCTCTATTTTTTTATTATAATTTAGAGTCCTCAATTCTATTTAATCTTGCTTCAGCCTTATTTCTAACATAATTGTGATAAATATTATACTAACCCCTTTTAGCATTTTTGTCACCTATTTTTTCCTTTAAAAGGAATCTGGACTGTTTTTAACAAAGTTTCTTGTACATTATACCACGTAGGTCAGCATCCTAATTCTATGTAATATATTAGAGATATTTTTTCATCATTGTCTTCATTTTAGGTCTTTTTAATGTCCATGTCATTCCATGATTCTCCTGGATCTTTGTGTTTTTAATTCTTTATTCCCCACTCCTCCCCACATCTACATACAGTAAAATCACCATATTTGGATTGTCTGGGATTTTTTTCTTCCATTTTGCAAAACCAACAATGTAGTAGTAAGTTTTCATTGGGGCAATCTGACAGATTTTGCCAATAAAATGGCTTTTTACTCTCTCTCTTTTTACTCTCTTCTTTCTCTGTGATTAAAAAGCAGTAAATTTAGATCCAATAAAAGCAAATGCTCTTTTACACGGCATATAATCAACGTGTGAAATTCACCCACACAGGAGACCGTGAAGTCAAATATCCTGGTTGAATGTTAAAAACAAGTGGGTTAATTTTATGAATATTAACACCTTTTGTCAGAATAAATGATAAGAATAAACCCAATATCATGCTTCAGGGCATAAATTCATTATCTCCGAGCATCAGGACAGATTCCTACTGTCCATGCAGAGCTTTGTGCAATTGCTATGTTTTTGGGGTTTTTTTTATGAGGATGTGAAGCGGTTACAGGAATAGTGGTTTTGATTATGGGCATTTTTGGTGGGAATGTGAGGTGAGTGGGTTTTGATTTGATTTTTGTGAGGTGGGTGGGTTTTGATTTGATTTTGTCTTCTCTAAATATCTCACGAGACTTTCAGTGTCAGAATATTGTAGTAAATATTAAGGTAAGGTAGCCTTTACTCATTCAGAGTTTTAATACAGGAAACAAATTATCTTGTGCTCTTGTCTACAAGCACAATGAATAGTACAGAGGGAAGACTTTTCTGCTTACTAGCTGTCACAGTATCTTTCTTCAAACCTTCCTTTAACTGTCACCTGTATCTCACCTGTGGTCAGCAAGTCGTGTGCTGCCATCAGTGCCGCTAAATGTTTATATTTTCCAACTTTGATAATCTGACAGTCATTTTTCTTTTTCTCTAGTATTTATTCTTCATCTCCTACTAAAATTGTTATGGGATTTTTTTTTGTTTTAAAATATGTTTTCTCATGGTTATATGTGAATGACATAAATATAACAGACTAGAAACCTGATTATTCTAAGCTAGTATCCTAGTTATAATAGCAGATGAAAAACAAAGCAGCCAACATTGTATTGTGGATCTTGGCTAAAAATCTTTGCCTAACTAGTCTTTCTCTTGGAAAACTGCTGTTTTTAAAAAGCTGTCTGCCTGCTTGACAATAGCCTTCTACATAGAATTATAGAATCATAGAACAACCAGGTTGGAAGAGACCCATCGGATCATCGAGTCCAGCCATTCCTACCAAACACTAAACCATGTCCCATAGCCACGTCATTTGCAAGATTTTTCCATTCTTACCTTATAGTTTTACCTCTTTCCAAATATTGACCTACCTAAACCATCAAAAACTTTATGACCAATGATTTTCCTTTCATTTTAATCACAAATGCGTGAAAAACCTTAAATAAGTTCACCATAAAAATTTCAGTTTTAAGAAGATAACAAACAGGCATAAACTGCTGTATCAAACACTGGTGCCTAGCAGTCAAAGCCACCATATTTTTTTTTCTAATTTATAACAATGGATTATCCTAAGCTTCTACAAATTTCTACAGTGATGTGAAGAGGAACAACCTAGACTTAAGTAAGATAAGCTTCTAGATTCCTTTAGAAAATCTCACGGCAGGTTTCAAGTAAATTGCAATAGTAAACTAAGCTGGGTACTTGTTTCCCAGGTAACATTTTGTATTCCGTAGCTGAAGATGTAGCATTTATAATGATAATATCTTATGCATATATTTTCTGTATATATATCTATATGTGTGTATACACATATATATTTTTTCGGAGTAATATATTGCAAAAAAATAGTAGATTGTAAAGAGAACTCCCTCTAGATTTTTAGTAAGGATGTTGATGAGCTCTAGAGAAAAGAGGCTGTGTCAGCTGGACCTTCCTTTCAACTCAATAATTTGGCTGATGTGATGCTAAAATACAGAGTCAAAAATGTACAGCATATGTTTAACTAACTCCACTACTTCAGAACAGAAGTTATTATTTTTTTATTTATGCTACTGTCAACAATATTTATGCCTAAATGTAAGTCTCTAGTCAGCTGGCCAAGGTGATGGGAAGATACTAGTTTTATAATTTATTAAACAACAACTTGGTACAGAAAGTCACTGGCCAATAACGAGATACCAACAGGATAAACTACTGTAATTTGTATAATTAGCTAAATATTTAGGCCCTTGCTGTAAAAAAAAGGGGGGGAAGGGGGGTAGAGATAGTTACCATCTAAATTAAAAGTTTTCTATGTTTTTTTAGTCCATTTTATAAAAACGTGATTGGAGCCTTGGACTTCTATGTTGTTCATTGGAGTTTATTTTTAAAAGGATATTCTGAGGAACTGCTCCGTAGACATTTCAGTGTACATTTAATGTTTCAGCTGAGATCTGAGAGATGATGATCGTGTATTTTCTAACAAGATTCATGATCAAAATACAATAATTAATACATAATATTACTTGTAAGACATCGATGAAAATTAACCAGGAGGCAGAACTTGCCAGCCTTTAAACAAGGCTAATCTATTTATATAACAAATGCTTGCAATATTTCTTATGAGTCATTCCTTCCACTCAGCCTGAGAATACATAATAACCTTTGTAGTTCTGTACCTGAGGTCATTAGCCCCATGTTAACATGTTCCACCTTTATGCTGTCAGATTCAGACTGGTTCCAGCCAGAAGGTGCAAATTTCCACGTGTTTTTCAGTTTGCTGTCATCAGCAGCACATCAGGCACATGTGGCATACATATTCTTGCAGAGGCTGCAGCTAGTGTTACTAATTCAGCAGCTGTAGGAAGAATTTCTTCAGAGCAGATGGGGGAGCCTTGGAGAAAGATGTGATAGCTGACAAATCATGAACTGTGTGGTATAACTAATTGCTAGGATGGAGAGGGTGAAGAGTCTGAAAACACTGGTTTAATTTATTACCCAGAAAAATGCACACACACACACATACATGTATATACACACATATATATTTTATATTTACAGAAAGTATATGTCTAAGATAAAATAATTATGCAAGCTACATTTTCAAGTTTGGAATGTAAATGCTGTATGACAAATATAGTATTAAAATGGTGATTGCTATTTCCTACTCTTATATTGACTCCCCATTTTTCCTCCAGTTGCAGAATTCTTCATAAAGTGGTGCAAAAAATTAAGATCAAACTGAACTCTTTTCATTGTTTCCTTAATTAAGCTAAAACCAGAAACATGTTACTGAAATAAAACCCAGAGAAGTGGGATTTTAAGTGTTTAATCATTACAAAGATGAGAAGAGCCACAACGCTGGTGAAGGGGCTGGAGAACAGGCCCTATGAGGAACGGCTGAGAGAGCTGGGGGTATTTAGTCTGGAGAAGGGGAGACTGAGAGGAGACCTGATTACTCTCTACAACTACCTGAAAGGAGGTTGTAGAGAGGAGGCAGCTGGCCTCTTCTCCCAAGTGACAGGGTACAGGACAAAAGGGAATGGCCTCAAGTTCTGCCAGGGGAGATTTAGGCTAGACATCAAGAGGAAGTTTTTCACACAGCGGGTCATTGGGCATTGGAATAGGCTGCCGAGGGAGGTGGTTGATTCACCTTCCCTGGAGATGTTTAAGGCACGGGTAGATGACGTCCTGAGGGACATGGTTTAGTGTTTGATAGGAATGGTTGGATTCAATGATTTGATGGGTCCCTTCCAACCTGGTTGTTCTATGATTCTATGATTCTATACAACACTCTTCCCAAGAATGAGATTTGCAGGTATGAATATTACTTCATCTTGATAAAAAATTTCGAGGCTTGAATTGTAAGGAAAGTTGGGCATCCATAAATCATTACATTAGGAAAGGAAACTATCAAGTAGGAGAAAATAAATTTAAATAACCTAAATCCTAGTAGCAATAAATTTTTCCAATGCATAAGAATGGGTATCAAAACAGTTACATGTTTGCCTCATAACCTCTTTTTGGACACCCTAATGATGTTAATAAAACAGTATTCTCTGCATCCAGCAGTAGTTTATTATGGGAAAAAGATGTATTTGATTATGAAACTACCTTTGGATATTCTTTTTTAAGAATGTTACCTGCTAGACCGTTCTGACAATATTGGCCATTTTCAGGACATCTTCTTTCTACAGGGAATCCAGGTGAAATTAATCATGCTGTGCAAACTGCTCACAACCTGTATTAGAATCTAGATGATGTCATTCAAGGTACAAGTCTAGTATGAGATTTTCTTCGTATTACTGTCTTCTGGTCTTCTTAATTGTCAATTTAACTTACAGAACACACTGAATGCACACAAAATGGCATGCCACTAAATGTTTGTTTTCATATTTCATATATTGAAGTACATGAAATTTTATACTACAGAAATCTCCATCATCTCAAATGAAGCTGAGAACAGCTGAAGACCAGGAGAGAATAATTATAAAACTCTCTACAAATCTGTTGAAGGTGTTACTTGTGCCAAATATCTGATTTTTCTTTCTCATTTGTTTAATTTGTATGTTTAAAGAAAACTATTTAGTGAAAGTCTGAAGTGCATTTGGTAGATCAATACTCCATTGGAGCTGATATTTGTCAGCATTTTCTTTAGCTGATGATTCATAGGGTGCCAGAAGCATTTATAGAATACTGAACTCTTTCTCATGTCTCAATTTGCTCTTGCAGAACAAGTTTTTCTTTATAACATTGTACTTTTAAAAGAATAGTTATAGCACCACTAGGACTTCTTGGGTTGTTGTTACTTGGTCTAAAATCTTCTTAAACTAGTTTAAAAATCTGCTCCACCTAAGTAAAAAGAGGAATCACTTTTTAGCCAATGCAACATAATTACAAGAATTTATTTAATTTCCATTTTTTAGTCTGGATTCTTTTTTTAAATAATATTAAAATTATTAAAAATGTGGTTTCTTTGAAGTTGAATAGCTGTTGCTGATGAAATTAAATCTGAATTCTTGCAACTTGCAACAATTTGCAACAGCTCTCATAACAGTTTTTCCCAATATCTGGTAAGAATGTGATAAAAATATATATTGCTATCCTTTAAATAAAAAAATACACTTTGTAACTTCTAACTGGTAAAAAGGTATTTAAGTGTAATACCTGACTAAAAATAATGTCTGCATTGTACTTAGTGGTTTTTACTGAAAGCTTAAGAAAGGTTACTGGTTTTTTGCAGGTATTGTGAATATAATACACATAAAGATAAAGCAAATGCTTCAAGTCACGATCTAGGCTATGGCTGATTCAACTATAGAAGATGGGCTTGTGACTGTTGGCACAAAGAGCAGAAGGAGGTAAATCCCTAGTAGCACACTCTTGGGTGTGTATGTATATATATAATGCCTGATGGAGGGAATAAGGAAAAGAGAGCCAGATTCTTAACAGTAGCGACCACTTACAGGACAGGATGTAATGTTTTTGCCCAGAAAGGCTGTGGAGTCTCCACCCTTGGAGACATGAAAACCCAGCTGGGTACAGTCTTGAGCAACCTGGTCTAAGAGACCCTCCTTGAGGAGCGAAGTTGGAACAGATGATCTCCAGAGGTCCCTTCCAGCCTCAACAAGCCTATAAACCCCAGCCCTCCGATAACTAGCCTGAGTACATTGCTACAAACAACAAGATTATTTTTCTACTTTGTTACTCTAGTGATGAAAAGTTCTTCATCATTGGATATACACCTGTGTAAAACTGAAGTACTGCAGTCAGTAAGGTGTACAACTATGTAAAACAGTGTTCCAAATACTGCAGAAGATTATTTTAAACTCTAAGAGGTTCATTTGCTGCTGCGGTAGTAAAAAGAGGACAACTGTTATTGAGCTGTAATAGCCTAACAAAAAAAAAAAGAAACAGAAATATCAATATTATTTAAAATCAATTGCTTTACAAGAGTTTTGAAATGTTTCATGATGAAAGAAACAATGTTTAATATTTTTCATAGATTAGTATAATATATTTCTAAGTAAAATCAATACTGTATTTTTATTAAGGACAACATTGTCATGCCCAACAGAGGAAAAAAAATGTACTATAAGAAAGGAGAGACAGAATCAGAAAAGAAATAGATTGTGCTAAAACTTATCACTATGGACAATACAAATACTTCTTACCCATATGTATTTAGTCAGGTGTCCTGTTTTCTTCCATTTCTGGGCTTGTTTCTCTTTCAGCAAAAGATTGATCCTAAACCCGACTCAGGACTTAATTTACAGGTAACAGTACTTACACATATATTGTGCATTTGGTGAGATCCCTGAAACAAACACACCCCAGTGAAGACAGTGGAGTACAGGGACATACATGAGAAATCTGTTTGAGAGTGATAATCAATATAAAAGAGAATTAATACCTTCACAACTGACAATCAAATGTGGATTTTGTAGAAGTGCTATCTCAAAGGGCAAGGTGTTCAGGTGGATCTAGAAGAATCATTATGAAAGACAAGGAACCTTTTGTGGTTACTCCCATTCTATCTGCAGTAAAAACCTACAGCCTAACCACAGTTCAGTTATTAACTCAGAAACAGGAGAGAATCTGTTCAAGATAATGAAAGATCATTAGAATTGAACTGTTATACAAAATGAGAAACAAAGATATAAATATAAATTTCAGTGTCTACTACTGTCAACAGTTAACTCAGGAAACTTATGCAGTGAACTCCAAAAGATACCAGTCCTTTGTTGATTTAGGACACATCCAACTGCCTCTGCATTTTGAATAGAACACGTTGCTTGTTATACATATCTCATTTTTGACATACCAATTAAACATGTGGCAAGGAACATTAAGCCTTTTTCAAGATGAGCACCACTCAACACCTAAGTTAATGTTTTTAACCATTCACCAAGATCTGGTGCCTGTTAGCACTTTGGTTCTTGTTACTCAAAAACATCCAATCCCTCTGAAGAACTATACTTCCCTCATAAACTGTTGTTGTCTCAGACCTAGATGTAGTAAACTCCCTTTTGAATGTAGGCAACAAAAGAGGAAGATTGTGACTGATTACATTCTTTCCTTCCCTTACTTTGCTAAATGTGATTCTGAAAGAACCTTCCCAAATTAGACCTCCCCTATTTTCAGTACCCTGAGGGAAGCAGAGAAAGCTGTGGTTGTTACTGTCGTGATATATGACCAGGCATCCAGTTTAAAATACTGCCATTTAAAGAAAAAAGAAAAAAAAAAACTGTCTGCCACACATGCAAAACAAAAAAAATATATATATACCACTAATTGCATTGGTTCTGTGGTGACTCCTACCATTCCAAATGCTAACTATTTGAGAATTTCTATCCCACATTAAATCTTTACCTTCTTATCCTCTCCAGGAAGTCCAAAGAATTATGAGGTGCTCAACAAGTGTAAAGGGATGGTTCTTTCACACTAGTCCAGCAAGAACAGTTCATGCTCCACCATGAAACTCTCTGGATTAGCTTTGGCTTGTTCATTCTTATTTAACAAGTTCAGTACCTTTAGACCTGTGTAATAAGATCTTCATGACTGTTTAGGATCTGTAAAATCCTCTCTCCTCTGTTTTGTAGATTCATTCCACATAGAGCATACAAAAATGAAACAAAAGAGGACCTACACAACGGTCCTTTACCTACAATCACAGCACTTGATCATCGTCTGACAGATTTTTTTTCTTTGTGTGTGTATGTTTCCTTATAGAAAATAGTGTAGAATGCCCCTTTGTTGATAACATTCATTCTATGTATTCCCTTTGCCCTTTTTCTGCAGTAATATTGCTTATTTATCTTTTAACTAGAGCTTAAATAGAGATTAAATTTCAGATAATGCAAAACCAATAAACAGATAACTTCATAGGTATGAAACAGTAATTCATATATACTATAGTAATGAGAGCTCAGATGCTGAATAATTTTTTTTCTGTCTTTCTGTTTAGGGGAATTGAGTTTTGGGGTTTTCCTCTCGGGGTAATAGCTTGAGGTCTTAGGTAAGATTGGAGCACATTTTGTGTCTTAATATAGAACCATAGAATCACAGAATCACCAGGTTGGAAGAGACCCACCAGATCATGGAGTCCAACAATTCCTATCAAACACTAAACCATGTCCCTCAGGACCTTGTCCACCTGTGCCTTAAACACCTCCAGGGAAGGTGACTCAACCACCTCCCTCAGCAGCCTATTCCAATGCCCAATGACCCTTTCTGTGAAAAACTTCCTCCTAATCTCTAACCTAAATCTCCCCTGGTGGAGCTTAAGACTATTTCCTCCTGTCCTGTCTCCTGTCACTTGGGAGAAGAGACCAGTTCCCTCCTCTCTACAACCTCCTCTCAGGTAGTTGTAGAGAGTAGTGAGGTCTCCTCTCAGCCTCCTCTTCTCCAGGCTAAACAACCCCAGCTCTCTCAGCCATTCCTCATAGGGCTGTTCTCCAGCCCCTTCACCTGCCTTATTGCTCTTCTCTGGACTAGCTCCCGAGCCTCAACATCCTTCTTGTGGTGAGGGGCCCAGAACTCAACACAGTATCATATATATATTGTATATGAGGAAAGAAAATCTGTACCCTGGAAAGTTTACAGCCTAAATAAATAAGACTTTAAAGAAAACAGGAATACAAATAGGAAGCAGTTTCATAAAAATCCCTTTGACTTTCAAAGCACAGCTTTCCTGCAAGAAAAAGAGACATCAGATGTGGCTAGGGGAGACATCAACCTATGTGTCACCATGAAGCTCTCACAGAATATGGCAATAATCTCTTGAATCTGTGTAAAGAGAAAAAAAGCAGAGAGGGTAAAACAGAAGTAAAACTGTCAAGGAAAAGATCAGGGAAAATCTGTTACCTGGATCTTTCCCAGAACTTCCTCAGGGGATTTCAACACCAAAAGTAAGTGACACGAGTCATTAAAACTTTGAAAAATTGTATTTGTAACAAACAGCTTTCACAGTACACTTGTCCATACTGACAAGCACTTTCCATAAGTTTCAACTTTCACATCCGTTGCATCTGAAGATGCCACAGGATGACAAAATTTTACATTTAAAGGTTTTAAGGAGAGAGTAAACATGTTAAAGGAAGACAAATGCACTGGATTAGGGAATAACTGAAACCCAAAGTTTTCAAAATCCTGAAACATAAATTGTCAGATTAAATATACAGAAAAATATAGACCAATACTACAGATCTGGAAAGAAATATCAAAGAAGTACTAAACTCAGCCATAGAAGCACAGAGAACTTGGCTGTAAAATCATAGTAATTAGAAATGAGAGCTTTAAGTGTGCCATGACATAAGATGCTGACTTTTGTCAGTTATCTATCCTTAAACTCAAGGAAATGGTATATAATCTGTAAAAAAAAAAAAAAAAAATAACTACAAAAACCAAATCTACAGAAACATTCCACCAAAATCAAACAAATCATCCCTGGCAACAATGTATCAAAGGTTAATAAATACCCACTTATTGTAAAAGGTTAGAATCATAGAATCATTAGGTTGGAAAAGATAAAAAGACATTTGAAATCATCAAGCCCAACCATACCTGTCGACCTCTAAATCCTATCCCCAAGCAACAATTCTTTCCATATTTTAAACACCTTCAGGGATGGTGACACAACCACCCCCCTGGGCAGCCTATTCCAGTACTTCATAACCCTTTTGGTGAAGAAATTTTTCCTAGTGTCCAATCTAAATTTCCCTTGACATAGCTCAAGTCCATTCCCTTTTATCCTATCACTTGGGAGAAGAGACCAACACCTATCTCCCTACAACCTCATTTCAGGTAATTGTACAGAGAAACAACTTCTCCTCTCAGCCTCCTCTTCTCCTGGTTAAACCACCCCATTTCCCTCAGTCACTCCTTGTAACACTTGTTCTCCAACACATTCACCAGCTTTTTTCTCTGGACACGCTCCAGGATCACAGTGTCATTCTTGTAGTGAGGGGCCCAAAACTGAAACAGTATCTGAGGTGTGACCTCATCAGTGCAGAGTACAAGGGCAGAATCACTTCCCTGGTCCTGCTGGACACACTGTTTCTGATACAAGCCAAGATGCTATTCGCCTTCTTGGCCACCTGGGCACACTGCTCGCTCATGTTCTGTCACTATCAACCAACACCTCCAGGTCTTTCTCTGCTAGGCACCTTTCCAGCAACTGCTCCCCAGGCATGTAGCGCTTGGCTGTCAATTCAAGAACATACTCTTCAGTTATCTAGTAAGTTTTCTCCCTGTGTGTAAATATTTCGGGCTAAATCAAAACAAAACAAAAAATACATTCAACATGCTCCTTAGACCAGCAAGAGTGACAGTAGCAATAGTGAAAACCAATCTGGAAAAAGCATCTCCACAGAAGTGAAGTGAGCTTTCCATTGTCTACAACCTAGACTGAAATCAGAAAACAGGGTTTGGTTGAGGGCAGATTTTCCGAGGCTGCTACATCATTCAGGAGAGTCATACAACTGACAGCCACTCTATGCTTCTCCATGGCTTTACATCATGCAATGCAGGTCAGTGCCATCAGCACTCTCTCACTCCCTGACCCTGCAAGTGAGGCACAGCTGGCTGGTATAATTTGCAATCTGTCAACTATCAATTCTGGGCACTTGGGATCTCAGGGTCATGGCACAGCTAGACCATCAGGATTCAGAGGAGAAGACTGGGAGACAAATGAAGCTTTCAATAGCAAACCCCAGCTGTGGTACCTTCTTTGTCATGGCTAATTGGCTGACATTTGTTGTATGACCTGGCAGAGGTCTCCTAAGTGTTTATGAACCAGCACTATTTGATTGGAGGGAAGAGTTGGGGAAGAGGAGAGTTTTACAGCACTGAAGACCTTCACTCTAGTGTGTATGTTCTTCAATCTTCCTTCTTTTTCATAACAACACTAAATATTTCATATTTCTTGGCTAAACTAATGTGTTCTTCAAGAAACAGCCTCAGAAATTACATTTGCCACAGAACAGTCTCGACTCTAGCTTTTAGCATGTAGATGGCACAGATTATCAAAATATATTTGCTAATAGATAACTCTGTCTCATACCTTTTTTTTTCTCCAAATCATAGAATCATAGAATCATAGAATAACCAGGTTGGAAGAGACCCACCGGATCATTGATTCCAACCATTCCTATTAAACACTAAACCACGTGCCTTAGCACCTTGTCCACAAGTGCCTTAAACACCTCCAGGGAAGGTGAATCAACCACCTCCCTGGGCAGCCTGTTCCAGTGCCCAATGACCCTTTCAGTGAAAATTTTTTTCCTAATGTCCAACCTAAATCTGCCCTGGTGGAGTTTGAGGCCATTCCCTCTTGTCCTGTCCCCTGTCACTAGGCAGAAGAGGACAGCACCCTCCTCTCTATAACCTCTCCTCAGGTATTAATAGAGAGTAATGAGATCTCCTCTCAGCCTCCTCTTCATAAATATAAAATAAAATATAAATATAATAGAAAAACTTATACTGAGATTTTCCAGTATGCTCATGCTCAGTGCATTGGCTGCAATGCTTCACCTCTATGGATTTTACAATTTACCCTACATAATGAAGACATCACCAGGAGAAGTCTGTGGAAGTTGGTTCTATACTGAGAAGTTTTTTACAAAATAAAATCAAAATATATTGTATTTGTTTGGCTTGTAAGTTCAGTTAACACATGGTTTAAAATGTGTGATTTAATTTAAAGACATACTTCTGGCTGGGTTGGTCTTCTTCGGTATTTTGTGTTGTATATTACAGATCAAAACCATGTTTCCTTGGAGTGCAACTAAGGACAGAATTTGACTTTAATTATATACTTTTGGGCAGTCAGGCATTCAACTTTAGAACTATGTTGTCAGAGAAGGTGTTTGGTGCTGGGAATTTTTATGAATAGATTATACAACGCTCTGGCACCATTTCTTACACTGTCCCAGTAAATCAGGCAAAAGTGCTTTATTGAATTGAATGGAGTTAGATCATCATAAAAATGGTGTAAGTAAGGGAAAAAAATAGGCCCATCAAATTTGAATACTGACTTTCAGCATCAGATTTTAAGAGATTATTAGCCTTCTTTTTCAGTGACACTGCTCTTTCACACAATGAATGCCACTATAGACCTAGCTATAGTTCTGAGAAGAGACTAATATACTAACATGCATGTACCTTAATGTAGTCTTTTGAGTACTAAATTGTCTACTTTTACTTGTCCACCCAGAACATGTTATTCACTATGTTTCACTGCTCACAATGGTATTAACACTACTCTAACTGTTGGAGTCTTTCTGCTTGGAGCTGCAAGGTCACCAGCAAATTATAACTTTCCTTGCTACAAGTCCAGGAGAATTTTTGCATAATCCTTAGTGCAGTTAAACCTCTCAACACCACCAGAAGTTCTTAGTATTTCTAGACACTGAAATAAACTTCTACAAGATGTGAACTCTCTTTTTTTCTGTATGGAAATAGGTAGTTGCTGAGGAAAAATGTGCTGGAAAGACGACCACACCAAGGTAGCCTTCCTGAAAGCAGCAAAATCCTGACAATAACTGAGAATGTTAAAAGCCTAGAAAGAGTGCCCCAGTCTCCACCACACTCACCACCAATGCAGGTAAAACATAATCTCCTGATGAACTCTGACACTCTGATGACTTCCTAGGGGTGGAGTGAAGGATGATGGGGCCAATCCACCTGCTGTACAAGAGCCATACTTAGGGGCCACCAACAGCCAGGAGTGGGGCAAACAGGATGAATAAACAAAGTGTGCCACATCAGAAGAGCATGACATGGCAGTTTGTAAGGCAATTCATGCAGACAGGGCAATCAGGGATGGACCGTTCTCTCCCCAATCTTTGGATGTAAGTTCAGTTGGTGAGAGGGAGCCCAGTCATAGTATCCACTCAGTGGGAAGTTGTATCCCCTGCATCTGCCAGATGGGATATGTCAGGTCAGACTGAGCTCCTAGGCAAATATGCAGCCATTCAGTGAGGGAGTCAATAGGACTCCCTGGGGAATGATCCTCAGGAACAAGGGAGGGGAACAGAGCTGGTAGATATTTGAGGATGCTTTCTATAGGGCACATGAATGCTCAGTCCCTAGTTGTAGAAAATCAGGCAGGGAAGAAGAGAGACCAGTGTGGCTGAGTCAAGACATGCTGGTCAAACTAAAGACAAAGAGGCGAATGCACAGGCAGTGCAAACAGGGACAGGGAACCTGGGAAGAATATAAGGACACTGCCTGGTTGTGTAGGGATGAGGTTGCAAAGGCCCATGTACAGCTGGAGATGAACTTGACAAGGGAAGAGAAGACTAACAAGAAATTCTTCTACAGGTATGTCAATCAGAAAAAGAAGATTAAAGAAAGCATACCCCAAGAGATGAGTGAAAGCAATGACCTCAATTTAACAGTCGAGGAGAAGGCTGAGGTATTCAACAACATTTTTGCCCCAGTCTTCACCAAAAACTGCTCTCCTGACTCCTCCGGGGTCAATGGACTATGAGAAGAGGACTGGGAGGCGCATAACCTCTCTTGCTGTACAGGATGATCAATTTTGTGACCACCTGAGGAACCTATAAATAGCTGAGTCTATGGGACCTGATGAGATGCATCCTAGAGTCCTGAGGGAATCAGCTGCTGTAATGGCCAACTCACTCTATATGATATTTGAAAAGTCATGGCAGTTTGGGGAAGTCCCTGGTGACTTGAAGAAGGGTGATGTGCCAGTTTTTTAGAAAAGATAGCAAAGAAGACCTTGAGAACTACCAACCTGTTAGCCTCACCTCTGTGTCTGGGATGATCATGGAACAAATCCTCCTAGAAGCTATGTTAAAGCGCATGGAAGACAGGGAGGTGATTTGAAACAGCAAACATGGCTTCACCAAGGGCAAGTCCTGCCTAACCAAACAAGTGGCTAGCTATGATGGAGTAACCACATCAGTGGACATGGAAAAAGCAATGGATGTAATCTATGTAGACTTCTCTAAAGTCTTTGATTGGATGCCCCATCCCTGGACATGTTCAAGGACAGATTGGATGTGCCCTTGAGCAGCCTGATCTAGTGGGAGGTGTCTCTGCCCACAGCAGGGAGGTTGGAACTAGATGATCTTTTACATCCCTTCCAACCTGTATCATTCTGTGAATCTATGACTCCATGAAATCCTCTGAATATTATTTTTCTTCATGCAAACTAAATGGATCCACAAGTGAAGAAAAATATATTTCTACAGAAAAAAACAGTAGTTCCTAGCAACCCTAATACATTTGTTTATTGACGATGTTTTATTCTGAGTCACATCAAAACCATAGGATTGAATTTATCATGTTGCATTTTATCAGAATAAATGAGAACCTTTTCTCTCATAGAGTAATTATTTCACCTCAAACTACTGCAGTTCTGAAGAGAATGATTATATGTATATTAGGATAACATCATCATCATCATCATAATAATAATAATAATAAAAAATTTTAGATCCTGTAATGTCTTCCATGTAGATTTTTTTTTTTTTTGCTTTTAATGCTTGTACATGACAGTAATTCTTTATTCTGTTACTGTGTGTACAGAACTGAGAATGTATGTGGATTCCATGTAAGCGTCCAGTCATTTGTGTATTCTCCTAATTATTTTCTGATATTCTAGGAAGAAGACCAAGCAATTATGGATTTGGAGCAAATTCACATGGCTTCATTATTTGTTATTTTAAGCTGTTTAGTTTTGTGAGTCTGGGGAGGTTTTAGAGCTTAAAATAAAGTGCAGGAAGCAATCAAATATTCTGTTTAGTGATAATTCATTTATTCAAAAACCCATGACAAAAAAAGTATGATTGGCAGGAACTCTGCCATTTCTAAAGGTGAATTGAGGTACCAAATTAAAAGAAGTTTAGAGTAATGTTATACCCTCTTTATACTACATTAGCATCACAAATACATCCATACTAAATCACATTTTCTGTTTATGCCATATTCTCCATTGTGATGTATACAGTTAATTCCTCACGTTGTCTTTTTCCTTCAGTGAAAGCCTAGGTACACAGTGATGAGGTACAATTCATAGATCAATAAACAGAAAATTCTAGGAGTAGTAGTAGCAGCAGTAGAATTAGTAGTCACTGTATTGTTCAAAAATAAATTTTTTTTAAAAAAAACCAACACAACCTTGTAGCTGTTTTCTTCACATCTCTCAGACACTAGAAGACTATAGAATTCTTAAAGCTAAGATTTCTGATAAGACTTCTCCTTTATATTGGAAGTTCCTATAGACAGTTTGGCATATTCTAACTCTACAAGTAATCTGTTTGCAGGGTCTACCAAAGTCAAAGTTGGAATAGGAAAGAACTTAGAGATGTTAAACTGAGTATTACATCTATGTCTTGTTCTCAGAAATCCAGCGTTTCCCAGAACACATACTCAGTGGATGTGTAACAAGAAATGAAATAATATATTCTTTTATAATCAATATTGCCAACATACTCAAACTCATAGTTTCTAAGATTGCAATAAATTATAAAAAAAGCCTGAAAAAAAACAAACCAAATAAACAAACAAAGCAACTCCAGTCTCCACATCCCCAAAATTCTCCTTATGCTAAATTTCTGGAGATGACTTCTCTCTTTCGTGTGCTTCCTTTCTCACTTTATTTTCTGCCTTGATATATGCTATTTAGAAATTTTCTACATTAAAACGGAGTCATTTGACCAGAAAAATAAGTGAAAATATGCATTGCCTGATGATCTGTTTTTGTTGGTTGTTTTTTAGTGCCAGAACAACCTATATACATACTGGCACTGTAAAATTAAATTTAGTTATAAGTTTTTAGTCAACCAAAACCAACTGGTCTTTGTAGAGATGACCACCTAGCCCTTCTCCTAACAGAACTGGAGATTCCAATATTTCTAGAGTCATAGAATCATTATGTTGGAAAAGACTTTTGAGATCATTAAGCCCAACAGTACAAAACATAAAGAGCATAAAGTTAAGACATTTTAAAGAGCCTTAGAAGACATAATGAAGAATGAGAACTGCAAGTGATTTCTACCAGCAGTGACCTACAGTGAATTGTTCAACCACAACCAAAACCACTCAAGATGTCTTGTATCTAGTTGAGGTTTGAGTGCAGCATACAGACATCAGGAATTATTCCTGGAATGCAATATGGAATATAATAGAAATATGACTACTGAAGTATTCAGCCTAAGGTATGCAGCCAGTGTGGGCAAGCCTTCAGAACAGACTTAAGTTTTGCAAAGCGATAACTGAAAGTAGCCTTAGAGCAGGAAATGTCTGTACCTACACACTTACCATTCCATGTATAATACAGGGATCAGTTTATCAATTTTCTGTCTAGTCTGCATTTTGCCATGGTTAAATGAAAGACACACAAGCAATGTAAACTGCTGGTGCAGCCAGGTAGAATACTAATATTATCCTTTCCTGCGTTCCTAGGCAGGTTTACAAGAAATTCTTCAAAAACAGAGTCAAATCATACTACTTAAAGTGCATTTTGGTTTCACAAGTGACTGAAAATGCTACCTTGCAGCTTTACCTCCTAATGATTCCTGGAACAAATGTACACTTTTCAAATTAAACATCATGTTGAACCTGGACAGTTCACAAAGATGTGTTTTCATTGGTGCTTAAGAAGTTTTGCAGAATTAATAAAAAGAAATAACAAAATTATTTCCAAGAACAATATACAAAAGTAATTCTCATCATATATTATCTGCATAGGCCTGAAGGGCTAAAATAATACCAGAGAAATTAAATCCAGCATAAGAAAGAAAACAAAATATTTTTTCATTAAATCTTATTTTCAGTTAAATTGTTATTTTCTGGTACATCTCATAAGCAGATGATTGCATTGTTTTCATGTGATATTGCATTCTTAGATAGATCTTCAATAGCACTGATCCTATAGGGTTGGATATGAAAGAATCTATACAAAATCTGAGAAAAATTTACAAGAAGTACACAGGGAGTTGGGTATAAAAGTTGATACATGCAATAAAATCTAGTCCAAGTCAAGCTCTCAATCAAATATACCACAACCCCAACCAATCTTCTATTGGTGTAAATCCACAGAAGCTCCACTAGCATCAGAAAATATTGGTTTTCCAAGATGCTTTGAACAGTTCAAACACTCTTTTTTCTTCCCTCATACAGCTAACATCTAGCAATAGTTTGGTAATTCAATTAGCAAACAGACTAGATAGAACTATGAAGTTTTCTCCAACACTTCTGTATAAGATTTTTGGACCAAAAGTTTAAATACAGATTGTTTTATAAAAAACACAACCAAACCAAACCAAACAAAAAAAAATACCTGAACAAACAAGAAACCTCAGAAACAAAACAATATGAATCTTAATTCAGTGCAATACAGTGCTGGGTTGAGATAGTCAAATGAGGGAATCAATTTTGTCTGGTATATTCTAGCTATAGGGGGAAGGAGCCATAAGAAATAATTTTAAAAGAATCTAAAGCCCCCACATACACAGGTAAGGAGAAGAGAACATTATATGAAATATTCAGTGAAAAATGAACATCTAAGTAAGAAAAGTACATTTCAACCTGTTCTGAAACTAAAAACTGTAAAAAACTCTCATAAATGAACTTTGAACAAATTTACCATGGGAAAAAATAGATATTCCATCATGACATCAGAAACCATTTCATAGAATAAATACTACATGTAAGAATTGAGGTAAACAGGGAGATTGGATGTAAAAGTGGCATAGCAGTACACAGCAACAAACGTAACATAAAAAACTTGCTACAAAAATTTTAAAAAGTGTCTATAAAGACACTAAGAAAATTAGTCATTCGAGTAGTAGAGATGACTTGGCCAGCTAAGGAAGAGACAAATTGAAAACTGGTGCAATATGAGAGGAAAAAAGCTTAGCTCAACATTATTTTGAAATGTAAATTAACTATAATATTTTGGAAAACATAATTTAAAGAATGAATACATCCAGGGGACTAAAATTTCAGGGAAGCACTTAGTAGTGAATACTGTGGGTTGAGATTTGAAGTGGATATTTTTGACCTTTGAATTTCCATATAGGAATATTTAGAAGGAATATTCAAGGCCAATAAAAGCTAAATAAGCCATAGGAAAATAAAAACTGTACATAATTTGAAAACATAGCTTATTTATACTTGAAGTGTTTTATGACAAATATTCAACATTTAATTACTGGATGATTGGAAAGAAAATAGATTACTGGTTTTGGCTTGTTTGTTGCTTGTGTGGTTGGTTTTTTCCTTTTCACAAATCTATTATCTGTGATCTACAGTATAGCCATCTTTGTGTTGAAAAGTAACTACCAGATTCTGCAGTGTTCCCTGAAGACTAACAAACCCCATAGCTCTGTATGAAAGAGACAAGAGGGA
Source organism: Coccyzus lansbergi (assembly GCA_033558105.1). Taxonomy (NCBI): domain Eukaryota; kingdom Metazoa; phylum Chordata; class Aves; order Cuculiformes; family Coccyzidae; genus Coccyzus; species Coccyzus lansbergi. The sequence goes on along the minus strand of JAUMJK010000305.1, from coordinate 3,803,691 downwards.
ATGGCCTCAAGCTCCGCCAGGGGAGATTTAGACTGGAGATTAGGAGGAAGTTTTTCACACGGAGGGTCTTTGGGCATTGGAATAGGCACCTTCCCTGGAGGTGTTTAAGGCACGGGTGGACAAGGTGCTAAGGCGCATGGTTTAGTGTTTAATAGGAATGGTTGGACTCGATGATCCGATGGGTCCCTTCCAACCTGGTTGTTCTATGATTCTATGATTCTATAAGCATCTTTCCAGGTACACTTTAATATTAGCAGTGTTTCCACCAGCATTTATGAGACACCATGCTGGAAGCCTTGGTCCTTGCTTGTGAGCCTTCATACAATATATCACAACAGGAGTAGCTTATGAAAACAATTATTTTTTTCAGCTTCAGACTGAATTAGGTGTAGTCAAACAGTGGAGCAGAATTGGGAGATGCTCCATGCCTGTCAGTGTTGAAGACACATTTGGACTATGCCCTTAATAATGTTTTAACTTTTGTCCAGTTTTGAAATGGTCAGATGGACTTAATGATTACTTTACATCTCTTCAAACTGAACTGTTCCGTTCTTTTCTTTTCTAAACTGCCTAATTCCTCTTTTGCCCACCCAAGCAAATATATTAGAATTGAAGGAAGGAGAACCCAGACTAAGTTGAACCATTGTAAAAGTTGAGGTTTTCCTCTCCATTATTCTGCACTGAAACACACAAAGCGAAAAAAAATGCTGGATTCAAAAGAAAAGGGAAAAAAAATCAAACAAAACCTCATGTATACAACTTCTAAACAAAATTGCTTCTGTTCCATCAGGGATAATTTTAACCCCAGAAAAGCAATAGAAATAAAGCTGTAGATTCAGACGTTTTGCAAAATCGGGAGGCAGATGGTGATTTGTTTTCATTGAACACCTCGGCAGGCATTAGGTGTGAGAATGCATCAGATGTTTCTCCAGTTGTGAGATAACTACTTTCAAGAGAGACTACTACACTTATTGTCATAAGCGTAATATTTTTTTTGAAATTACTGCTCTCCAACTCTCATACTGAATCCACCTCTCCTGTTGAAATATTTAGAAATTTATTAAGCTAAAGAGGAAGGACAAGAATAACTGGATAACTTGATAAGTGGAGAAATTTTCTGGAAAACTGGACATTTCCAACTCAGTCCCTACTTTAATGAATATTTATGGACATTATAACAATGGTTAAAATCCTGATGCTATTAAAAACATATTTAAAGTTCTACTAAAATGTTAGGGTTACGCAAGCCAGTCAAATTTTGGCTGTGTATTCATGCTGCTTTTTGATTCTAAAATATCTAAATAAATATAAACAATGATGCAAGACCAGAGCTGTTCCAAAAACTCATCAGACTATAGTCACAGAAATGTTTATCGATACCCTGGAGTTACTGCAAGTGGATACATTCTGAAGTGCCTGAATGAAAATAAAATCTTTTACTAGGACAAAAGTGATGTACTATTCACATACTTGGTTTTCTTGAAATGATCTCTGCATTTCCAATACTAACTTTTCGATTAAATGGCCTGTTAACTTTTTTTTATTTGCAATTTGATTTCATGATCAGCCATACCTGATTTGGTTTTATAATTTGATGGACAGTTTTCTAACAGTACTTGGGAAACAAGACTTTGTTCTCTGCATACTAGCTCTTCATTACTACCCTCTCCCTAAAGGCTACCACCCTAACAGCTGAGCTACAGTAATCATATGGGAGCTCCTAGTCCACTTCAGTACAAAAACAATGAGCTTGTTTAAAACACTGAAGTTAATTTCACACAGAGGGTCATTGGGCATTGGAATAGGCTGCCCAGGGAGGTGGTTGATTCACCTTCCCTGGAGGTGCTTAAGGTACGAGTGGATGAGGTCCTGAGGGACAAGGTTTAGTGTTTGATAGGAATGGTTAGACTAGAAGATCAGATGGGTCCCTTCCAGCCTGGTTGTTCTATGATTCTAATTAGCATTTACTAGTGTTTATGAGTGATACAGGGGTGAGATTCAAACTACTACCAAGAGTTTGTTGATTCTTTTGGGGTGCTTACATGGTCTGTTAAGTCTATTGTCTATTCCAATATCTACCTCATGGTTCCTATTAAAAAGTTCAGACTTAAAAACCTTAATTTAGCCCTCGTGATAAACTGAATTCAACCTTTCTCTGCTATACTAGTACTTAGTAAGTAATGTCTTAAAGAACTTCAAAACTAAGTACAAATTTTCATGCAAATTCAATGTATTTTGCTAATGCACAAAAATGTGCTAGTAAACTGTCAACTAATAGTACCTCCTACTATATTAGCAATCATATTGTATGTGATGACACATGTTCCTGCCATAGACATACTGCAGGTAGGGGGATGAGAGTTTGCTGTGGATGCATAGAAATTTCACACTGCCATAAACCATTCCAGACTGGGGAAACAATTCCCACCCACATTCATTAACAGAGGCTCAAAATGAGATCTAGTCCCACCCCTGGCATGCTTTATCAAGTCCTGATTTTGCAGTCCCATCTGTTCTTTAGAGCTGCCAGTTTATCTAGCAGCCAATCACACTAGACATTTTTAAACTGTGAGGGGAGTTAGCTGGAGTTCTTAACAAATTTTTGTCATCTGCCATCAATTTTCCCTTTATCATTGACAGCAGGACAAACCCATGGCCAATACCCATTTACACTTCCAGCTGAGAGAGAAAGTTGTCCCACAAAACTTCATTTAAGTCAAAACACATTTTTTTTCAGCCTAACTACACCTGCTGAGGATTCGTCAATTCCTCAACAAAAACACTGAGAAGAATTACTTTTTGGCTCTAGAGTGATGACTGAAGTAAATTTTATTGGGTAAAATCAGCTTAGGATTCAATACCTACATTTAAAAATGGAAAACATTACTTACTGTAGGCTGAAGGCAATAATTGCCATCAGTTTAGTAAAATATCCACTTGGACTGATGTTTTGTAAAGGTACTTTGACATTCTTTGGAAGCTTTGCCCCAAACTCAGAAACTTAGTCCATCACTAGCAAGATTGATGGATAGCCTGCCCCTGTGCTAGTAAAACACAGCACCACGTAGAAAAGAGCAGTGACACACAAACTACTACTTCAGAAATACAGAAAGAAATTGTCCACAAACATCTGAATCAACACCAGTACCTACTGTACCAGGTAGCATTCCTGCAGGACAGACTATAACTACCAGGACTCAGCAGCATTCCAGGTCCTGTTTACCTATACAGACATAGCTACTGAATCAAAAAATGTTGCTGAGACCTTCAATTTTTTTTTCTGCATTTGCATTAAAACACACTCAATCTAAACCATTAAGTACTGTGGTTACTTGAAAACCTTGCCTATCAATAGGTTACTTGAAAACCTTCCGTATCAATAAAGATTGCCTTTTTTCTAATTACTTCTAAAGAAGTTGAAGTTTTTTCTAAGGATGTTCAAACACAAGAAGATCTGGTTAAATGTGATTGGATATAGTAGAGAATGGATAATCTGCTATAGCATCACAGATTTCCACAGCAGAGTGGAATTTGTTTGCCAATGTGTATGACAATCATATCATCCAACAAACTTACCTCTCTATAAATTTCTTTGCTCTATTTTCTCCTACAACATTAAAGACTAAAGAATATAAATATTACTTTGTGTCATGTTGAATATAGATTGTCTCTACATTTTATTCTTATTTCAATATCATTGGTATCTTTCCTTGCAATAATTATATTTACTTCAAAAGTCAGTGAAAATTTGTCCAGAAGGTACCCAGAAAAATAAAAGAAGGGGGAAACTACTAATTATTATTCAGCTTTTATTTATGGAGCATTGCCTTCTGAAACATAAATATTAGCGCCAATACTAGAATGAATCAACAATTTGTAACAGTTCAGAATTTGTTCTCTGCATAGCTCTAGGACAGTGAAATAGCAAACATGTATTTAATTTTCTTTGAGTTTGAAGATGACCAAACATCATTTAAATTGATAATTTGATGTGAAGCAGTGATACCCAGACCCTGAATGGTGAGGAATAGGAGACTATGAGGTTTCCCATTAAACTAAGCAGTAATCACATTTCATGACTCTTCCCACTTAACATAATTGCATAACACACCAGCCAGTAACCAATCAGACATCTTCTAAGCCACTGGCAAATGTGTCCCCTCATTCTCATGCAGTGCCTCCGCAAGTAACACTGATCAAAGTATCTTGCAAGTCAAGTACTTGCAACAAATTAGTTGAAAACAGTATGATAACTGCTCAGACAGAGACTAAAGCTGCCCTGTTGGAAGTTTGGGTTCAACCACCATCCTGCTTTGCCCCATGCCTTCTGTGACCTGTTCCTTGATACACTTTTTTGCCTCCTTCTTCCAGTTAGGAGATACATACATCACCAATCCTAATATTTATCATGTGAAAAGGGCTTGTAATCATACTTGCTTGTGTCTCTTTTGCTTGAAGAAAATGTATGCAGGGTAGAGAATGGGAGATGGAGTGATATTGTACATTGGGAAATCTACTAGCTAACTAAAGCAGTAGGTTCATTGCTGTTGGAACTTCATCTTTGTTGATGCTGAGAATATTTTCTTGCCTTGGTGTCTTGAATCTGTGGTGTCAGTGGAAGCCTTTCTGTGACTAGGAAGATCCATTTGCTTCTATGAATAGTAGTTAATGAAAAAGTAAGATCGCAATCTATACAAGAATTGAGGAATATTACTCTTACTGTGATTAGCCATTGTTTCTTAGTCAGGTTTTCATCGCCACTAAATATCACCAGAAGATATGAAGGGGAGCATTCAGGTCAAAATTAGATGGATTATGATTATGGTTATGATTGAACAAAACTGTATGCTTCACATTTTCTTCTGCATCCTAGTATTTCAGAGGACAAAATCTGGAAAGGTATAGAAAAAAAAATCTCAGAATACAGTAATCAGGCACACTTGTAAATGCATAATGTGAATGATACTGAGGTGAATATGCCCAAGGAAACTTGAATAAGGTAGTTCTACCATTTAGATATTTACTGATTCCAAACTGTCTCTGTGAAAACTGCAATTTAAAGAGCATAGAAACTTAATTCAGTATTCCCTGAAAGAAGGGAAAAAAAAGAAGACAATCATGGTATCATTTGACTGATTTACTCTGCTTCTTTCTTCAAGAGTGCCTGCAATTTATTCTCTTGAAAAGACTTGTATCTTTCAGAAAAGCAGTCTGGGAAGCTAACCAGGTATTGTCAATGAACCATCACCTTGCAGCTGGGAACAAATCTGATGAGCTGATTTCTGGTGACACAGCTTTTAAAATACAGGTAATGTAAATGGAGAATCTATACAGTTGTCAATAGTTTTGGGATGCTTATTTGTCATCATCTTAAAGTTTAGAAGCAGGTCAGCTAAAGTTTTCTCATTACTGGATGGCATTTTGCAGCAGATAACATCAGTTTGCTGTGCTAAGAGTAGAAGCAGTTAACTCTATACATGATAGGGTGGTGAGAAAATTAAACTGCCCCTAGATACAGATTAGAATAGCCTCAAAACTCTGTAGCATGTAGTTGCAGCTGTCTGTTCCAAAAAAAAAATCTATTTTTTTACATTTAATATATCACATTTTCTTGGACTTATCATAGAATACAGCAGAGAAAATAATTTATTACATGTATTTTATGAGATTCAGATCCGGCTTTATATTTGCAATATTTTGGAAACAGTGCAAAGAAACAATGGGAAATTGTTTCTGAAGATCCTGACCTTGTTTTGCTCTGTGCTGGGGTAAAGTGAACATGAATATCTATGTTCCTAAATGTTATGTTAAAAAAAGATGTGTTCAACTGCAAATCAGTTGCTGTATCACTCTTTCATAATAATTGAATGATACTGTAGGAATCAAATAAAGGTGATGCTCTTTGTCCTTGAAATATGACAGCTCCTTCAGCTGCACGTATCTTTATGACTGCTCTAATGTATACCTGAAGATATATTTGATTAAAATTACTTTAGAGCCATGGGTCACAAAGAGCATTTCAATGTCTTCTTCACTCAGCTGCATCAGCTGATTAGTCACAGCCAAGATTCCTATAAGGAGGCCTAATGCCTCTCCCAAAGTGCAGGATGATGCTTCTACAAGGATCCAAATATAATATACAGGTCTCAGCTATAATCAGATTCAGGAAAAACTTTTTCAATATTCAAAGATATTTGGATCCCAGTGTTACTTTCTCAGTGTTTCTATCCATTCAGACTTTGCTCATATGATGACAAAAAGTGTATATTCATCACAAAATCCTATGACAACTTTCCTCTCTGATATTCAGACCTTCTTTCCTAGAATTTACATTGGAAAATGACCTTACATTGTAAGAATATGAAAACATTACCAAATGTTTTGATTTGAATACGTCCTAGGGTTTTCTATTTGGTTCAAATTCTGTCAGTTCTGTCCAGCATTTTTTCCAGCAGAAAAAAATTGTAGAAATTCTAATGTAATTCTTAACTTTTTAAAAATAAAAAACCCCTAAGATTCAAGCAATCTGTTTATTCCAGGACATAGCAGATTATGAAAAGCACCAAGTGCTCAAGTATGCAAGAAAGAAAGTGGTGACAGAAGGAATGAGCTAAAGTCCAGTAGAAGATGGAAATGCAAGAAAAATGTTTTGAATCATTAATGCTAATACATCCCATTTTTTTTTCATTCTGAAGCAGTGATGTGTATTGGTTAGGTTTTTGTACGTTTCTTTTTGAGGGGGAGGGGATGCTGAAGATAAGGAAAAAATATGATTTTTGCATTGAAGAGGAGTTTGACTGGAAGAGGTGGAAGACACAAAAGACATTGTGAAATTCTGCCAGTAATTGAAAGTGAGCAAGAATTTTCTATAGAGCATACAGACCTAAGAGTTTGTGCGATAGCTGCTACTGAAAGGACATAGAAATTTAGTCATAGGTGGGCAGCAAGGGTGAGCGCTGTGCTAGGTCAGCTGATGGCAGCAGAAAAACACTATCCTTTAAGTGTTCATCAGGACTTTGTTTTTCAGACATTGAAGAGGTCTTTATTTTTAATTTGTTGTTCTGTCATTCCTTCTTCTGATATTGCAGCTTCATTTGTAATATGAGCCAAGTTATTTACTGCCATAAAATAAATAAAATAAAATAAAATAACATAACCAAGCTATGATTTTATGCACAACAAAAATGGAATCTGCAAATCAGCTAATTTAATGGCAGGAGTATATTCCCCAGAAATATCCAAAGGAATAGATTTACTTTCTGACCACTAGAAAACAATTGAATACAGAATCAGTTTTTATCAATGAAAACATTTTATCTTTAATTTCCACATAAGGAAAAAAAAATTAAGTGGAAAGTAGTCTTGCACCAGAGGATAAGGATCTACCTTGGAGTTGTAGGACAAGTTTATTTTATTTTCCTAACTTTTACAGTGTGGCACATAAGTGCAAATCAGCAAATGTCTTCATGGGGAGCTCACTTGAGTCCTTGGCGAATCTTGGGTAAGTTGTCTTACATTCTTCTCCCCCAGAAAGTAGCAGCAGATGTGTTCACCCCATGATGCTGTGTAATTGCTCTGGAAGATACTATAAGCAGAACCTCTCCTTAGAAAATGTATTGCTTACGCCCTACAACAATGCAGCAGAAAAAGTAAAGTGCCTAATGATAAAGAATAAAATTCATTAAGGCATTTAAGTGATTTAGAAGCCTAAGTTACATTTCCAAAAGTTAACTATGTTTGTAAGACGTAGTTCCTCAGAGAAACATGAGGTTTAACACAGGATGCAGTAAACTCAGTGGTGCCACAACTAGACACTACCAGTGCCAGAGCTAGTCAACATAAAGTTGGCTCATGTATTTGTGGTTGCAAGACTACCGTGAGGGTTTTTGACTCAAATGCCTAATTCGTTTCTGAAAATGGGTCTTGAGACTCTCAGCTGGCTTAGACACTTTGGAAGCATACAGGATATGACTCAGATTTGCAAGGCCCAAAGTGCTTTTAACTACCAATGCCATCACAGGCAACTGCAAGCATCGTGAGGAAACCAGAAAAACAGAAATGTGAGACTTAAGAGAATGAAGAAAAAAGCATTATTATTATTGTTGTTGTTGTTATTATTACTAATGTAACTACTGCTGTACAGTTTAATCTTTAAGAAAAAATAAGATTGATTTCAGAATATATTTATTGTTGAGTGGACTCAATGATCTCAAAGGTCTTTTCAAATCTAAATGTTTCTATAATTCTATGGTTCTGTCTATAAGTATGGTGATTATACATGATGTTTTTGTAGGTCTGTGTCTACATACATTATTGATATTGCTAAGCACGACGTGACATATCAAACCAAGTGGTAAACTAGGAATAAATCCAAAGCACCTGTGCCAGTAACCTATGCATAAGATGATTAATGGACTAAACAAATACCACATATAGAGCAGTTTCCCTTCAGAATATCCCATTACCCTAGATAATTAATGGTTATTTCATCAACTTTTCCTGCATATTTTCTTTATATAAAAGTAAGTCTGAAAACACAACTATATTCTCAACAGGTATCTGTTTTTCTACAGTAACCATGTATTGTTCAACCTTCTTTTATAGGCTGGCCAAATAAACCAGATCAGAGGAATACAGTGGTTGGTACAGCAGCAAGCTTATGAGAGAAAAAGAAACACCAGAGAGTATGTTGTAGTTTTCATGCTCTGAACATGTAGGATTTTTCAGTAAGAATATCTATGGTTTGCTACACCGGTTTTATACATGAGGGACATAATCATATATTATTTGGAATCGTGACTTATTCCACCACATTCTGCAGTACTGAATTCTGGTTTGTTTTTACTGAAGTAGGCACATATCTTTTGTTTCTTGTATTTCAGTCTGACATCATTGAAGCTAAAAATGTGTTTGACTGGGCTCATTTAAGGTGAAAAGACCCTTCAGTATTCATATTATTACTTTTGTCACTTGATTCTTTCTAATCTTTCTTTCAAGGATCCCATAAATTAATTTTTCTTTCAGTTAAAATGGCACAGGTCTGATACTGTGCTCATTACACAAACTGTTATTTCTCCCTTTGGCCTCACAAACTGTATTAAATGACATTTCTTTGGGGCAGTCCAGCAGTGACATTCTGAGTAATGCTTTAAATGATAGGTCTCAAATAGGATTTAATTTACATTTAATAGGACATGTATTGTATGGCAAATTAATTATAACTGACTGTTGAATGTCATTTTTGAGAATTAATACTTAAAGAATGAATAGTATGTTTATTACATAGAAGGTTACAGAATATAAATTGTATTTCTTTTGAGCAATGAAGTGGGTTTTGTTTGACGTAAGTTAATTTGAAATTTATTTTTCTTCTATTTTATTTTCTTCTATTTCTGAATATTTTTCTACTGGAAATTTTGAATTTCATCACTTCTACAAACAACTCCAAATTAAGCAATGTCAAAATATCTTTGTAGCCATAAATTTATAGTCAATCCACTTCAAAGTAGGGATAACTTAGATACCATATTTTCAAGATACAGTTCTTTTCAGAGTGTTTGGGTTTTTTTTGGTATATATGGGTACAAAAAATCTGAAAGAAACTGACAGGTAAGAAATTGTTTTATTCTTGTATGGATTTCTTAAATTATGCAGTTCAGAGAAAAAAAATCCATTTTTTTGCTGTTTAGCTATGTCATTTTGAATGATGTATGAGGAATATATCACACTATTTCAGTAATTGTGTTTGTGGCTGTGTTTTGTAAATAATCCAGCATTACAGTTCTGTTTTTCATATCTTTAAAATTTTCCAACTGCCTCTTATATCAGCTCACTGTTACTATACAAGTCTTATAAAAATACTTAAATGTTTTACATGGATAGTTAATAAGCATTTCAAGAATCATTAACTACTGGCAGTGCAATTAACCTGACTCTTCATCATCTTATCCCTTCTTTAGTCTTTGGTCTTCGTGCAAAGTACTAGTAAGGAAACTGTAAAACAAGGCAAAGTGTTTACTCTGTTGCTCATAGGTTTAAACAAGCACTTAAGGAGAAAGTAAAAACTTCCGCAGACCCCTGAAAATACAGCTGGTTTCTTCTAGTCATCAGTTCTGGTCACAAGATCGATCACATGGATGGAAATGTTATTTTCATTCAGGCAGTTTTAAAAGGAAGACGTTTTCCAAAGTTTAATACTCTTCATGTACTTGAAATGGTATTAAATTGACCTTTCTGGTACTTTGCAATTTTGATTAGATATGCAGTCCATTTCTTTTTCTATATGCTACTATAGTAAGGATATAAACAATGCAGGGGACAAGTGACCACACAATCAAAGTATAAAACATTCAAAAGGTCGAAAGAATGCCCCTCACTCCTAAGATTCATTGAATATAAATTAGGCATTAAACTCCTGCTACCTCATTCCCTTGACTGAGTAGTAATGAGAATGGAAAATGGCAGAAAATTAATCCTTTCTTATTAAAATGCTTGTAATGAGAATGTGGAACTTGGCAGAAATACAACCTGTTCTCGTTACAATCTTTAGGAAAGGGTCCTTGTGGTCTTCTTCAGATGTCATGGTAGTGAACCTTTTCTTCCTAATAGAATAGTGGATACATTACATGCAACTCCACAGGAATGTGGATATATTACATACAACTTTTGCATTAGTCTCCTCCACTGTAAAATTGTCCCAGAGTGACATGACCTTTCTCATTCATTGACACTGGAATTTCTGCAATTATCTATACTTTATGTTAATGTGAGCATACATCCACGTCAGCTGTTTTTTTAGTGCTACCTAAAGCAGGTGTATGCCCACATAACACTGAATATCAGTATAATTTGCAGATTAACTTTTCTTAGAGTCTTTTGCAAAGTCTAACTAGATTGTAAAGTGACACAAATTTAATATCTCAACGATAATTATCCAAATAAAAATGTATACTTACAGGCTCATGACAGCAGATTGTCAATGGGATAAATACCAGAAAAGTGTTTGCACATCTGCCTGGGCACACACAAATTTCTCACAAAAAAAGACCAACAGATTTGCATTATTCAGATTAAATTCCACTGTGCCCACAACATATAATTTATTACAATGAATTTTACACACTCCTTGACTTTGAAGCACGTCCAGACTTGTCTTTAAGAGTAGATTGTGAGAGCAGAAAATGTAAAAGCAAAACAAAACGTGAAGCTAAATAATCCTGTATTTTGTTTTCCATGAAAAAGTGAGGATAAAATAAAATATTTTGATGAACATCTATAAATTAAAGAACATTTTGGTTCTCAGTAAGTCAACATAGCACTTGAGAAAATAACTAATAAACACATTTATCTTGTACACTGAAAAATTTCCACAGTAGAGTGGTTTGATTATTAAAGATGAGGAGGAAACAAAATATAACATAGTGTTAGGCTACCAAAATGTTTCCTATTCCATGGCTGTGCAGGATGCATTTGTCCTGGTAGGAAGAATGACACCTGCACATTGGCTCTGCATACATAAGCATTCTGACATGTGCCCCTGAGCTGCAGATGACCAGTGGGACTTAGCTCACATCTTCCACCCCAGGATCCACATGGAAAGTACAATTATTTAGCCAGAGAGGTGTCAGTATTTGGCATTTTACATTACCACATTGGAAATGAAACTTCAGTGCTCCTATGGGATAAATCCCTAATGCCGTGATAAATTATTGTTATGAAATGTGGAGAGTACTAATGAACTAGAAGAGGGAAGCACTTTTATAGGAAAGGAAATAACCAATCTATATAAACACACACTTGTGAAATCACACACATTATTCCAGCCTCACACGTCAATCAGTCAGTCAACTGAATGTCTTCCTATGTAAGTTCCACCCTACTTTGTGGACTGGTAAACGATAGCACTCAACACTATGGCTGCTCCAAAGATCACTGACAACTGCAGGTTGTAAAACTACCCACAGGCAACCAAGGAAAACTTCTGTTACTTAGAACAGCAACCTGGCCTTTCTAAATTATGCTGGCAGCAGTTCTGGTTCTTGAAACACAATCTCACCTCTTTCTCCTCAACTGGTTCCACCAGTGTGTAAAATGACTCCTTCTATCAATATAAGTGTATTTTCTTGACATTGTTGGTATGTATTTACAAATATTTATATATGAATTCATACACATACATCCTTATGTATTTTTCCCAGCACATCTTTCTCACTCTCTCTCTCTCTGTAGGGATAGATAGATAGATTAGATAGATGCTTTTTCTCCCTCTGAAAATGGTCATGAAAATGATCATTTAGAATTTGACATTTCTTGCAAAAACATTACTAACAGCAAGCTTGCATCTATAAGCAATCTACTCTTCTTATCTTTTTTCATACTATTATTTTATTGTCATTTTGTGGCAATTTGTTTAGCAAAACATTTTAAGATATGCCAGTTAATTTCATGTCAGTATCTGTGAATAAAATAACTTTGATATTTAAGCGTTACTTAGAAAGAAAGAATTTTACTGCAGATGCAAAAGGTACCTGATACAGTATAGATTTCCCTTCCCTCCAAGGGAATCTGGAATGAATGCTGCCTCAATGATGTCAAATTCTATCCAGTGTCACTGTGCATCCCACAGAGAAACAGAACTTAGGATAGATCAACACCACTAGCACACAATAACCCTGGCAGAATCAGCAAATACACCGACAACTAAGACTAATACTATAGAAAGCTTAGTGTCCATAAATTTCCTAAGATTTTGCCAAAACCAACCGTTTATTTGTGGCACATACCCATGTCCACAAAAATGACTCACTAGGAAAAGGATACCTGCTTCTTAGCTATCTTCCAGTTTCTCCTCCCACAAAGCCTATGTCCCTTCATCAGTTTTGCTGAATGTTTACAGAATAGATTCTCAAATACTAATTTCCTTTTCTTTTTTTACTTCTTTTGTGAGGATTAAAATGCAGATTTCACAGCATCCTCCATCATGGAAACATAGGGTTTTGCAGATTCTCTCCAAATACACTCTAATATATATTTTATAATTAATCACATGTTGAATTACATTCATTCTGGGTTTTGTCATGTAGATCATCTGAGAACTCATTGACAAAAACAAAATTTTCCGCATCATTTAATATCAGCAGGTACTGCCAAAAGTGACTGTTATCCAGATGTGCTCATTGGGCAGTCAAGTACTTGGCAGATGAGAGGGGAGAATAGCTCATTTCATTATTCAATTTCCACATTAATAATTACAGTTCACAAATACTAGCCCTTCTTATCGCATCTTCTGTCTTCCTAATATCACACTTCGTGTTTGATTCCAAGAGGTAAATCTTTGTCTCTTTCCTTCTGAATGACCATATTCTTGAGAATCCAAAGAACCAAAATTTGCATGGACAATGGGAGTCATTAAAGGGTTACTGAATAATTGAATGTTTAGCATTACAGTTGTGCCCTTTATCCATTAACTCACTTGTGCAAAATTGATTAAACAACTTTCTCTGGATTCATCTGGCCAACAGCTCCAAAAAATGACCTTGTTGTTGAACAGTAAAGATCCATAATTCAGTGCTCTTTGCAGTGATAGTTCCTGACCCGACTGTGTGAAATGTTGACAGTGTTGGAAGCACTGTATTGCTTTTGAGTAACTGCAAAAGCTTTAGAGCCTTCTTCCAAAATCACAACTGGACTAGGTAGTTCATGCTTTTTTGGATACTGTAGAAGTATTTTTAAATAAAATAAATCCATGATTAATAATTTAATAATTCAATATTTTTTTAAAAAAAAAGTTCTATATCAGGTTAGAATCCATTAAATGGGAATTACTTCTGCTTGCTGAGACCCGAAGCTGTTCAAAACTTACTGCATTAGGAGTTGCCCCAAAGGATCATACAGTGATGAAAAAGTCCTTCCAAGTACTTTTTGGAAAGAGAAAAGAGAAACACTGGTGGACTGAAATTCATTTGTCAACAAATCACTCACACTTTCTTGTCTTTAACTATAGTATAATTCCATCCTTCCTCAGCCAGGCGTGCTTATCTAAGAGGACTGGCTTGAGTAGAACTTAAGCATATGATTAATGATGTATAGAGTTATAAATACCTTTGAGAACAGTAATAGATGAAAACATGAAAGTATATTTTATTTTCAAAATTAAGCCCATAAATTGGCTGAACATTCCCAAAATGCAGAGCCCAAAATACAGCATGGTCCCTTTTGAATCTACAGTAGAGCAAGAACATTGTCTGGATCTTCACAACCAAGGCAAACTTCTAGTAAAGATGATAAACAAAACTGAAATCCATAAACATATTATGTGAATAAGTTAATCCATGTGCCTCCTCTGAACAAAAATCTTAAGCAAATGAATGTCATTGAATTGTTCTTCAGGTCAAATATTCAAAATGAATGTGCTGAAATTCCGTATTTGTCACTGATGTAAACATTCATTTGCAATGAAACAGAGGTTCTTGGAACTTTTCTCTTACCTATTATCTCTTACAGATTATCCTGTGACATACAGACACAAAAGTTGACTCTTATAAAAAAAAAAGACTATGTCAGGAAAATTAATTTCTTGAGAAAACCTGAAATATTTTCTGTTTCCTGTGAAAACTGTTAAGAGTTAAGTGAACCTGATATTTTAAGTTGGGCAGCTGAACAAGAAAAGAACAGGAAGGGGTGGAGAAAAAGGCAAGCTATGACTACTCCACTCCCCAATTCTGAAAATCACTTTGAATGCTCATTAGTAAACAATGCCTAAAAAAGAAAATGGAAAATTTCTCTCCAGTCTCAACATTTGGAACTTTCGTTGTGTAAACTTTGCATAATATAACTATATATTTTGCAAAATATTATTTTTATGCCATGTTGCCATTAAATTGTTGTTGACTAAGCAAAACTAAGAATATAGCATGAATTATTTAAGGACCTTCTATGGACAGTATGAAAGTATGGTCAGTGAAAGATGAGTGGGTTGGAGAGAAAGAAGAAAACATTTGAAGTGGGGAAAAAAAAACAACTTGTGGGTAATTTTATTTTCATCTTCAGGGTCAAACTCTCCTGCCAAGGAGTGAAGGAATGAATGGACTGATCTGAAGGAAAAGTCTAAGCGTATTAATAATTTCTTAGCTCTGGTTAGAGTCTATATTATGACAAAGTATCTCCTTTCTGTTCTCTCTAACTTCTGGTATCACATTGTTTATTACCTGCCTACTCATGGATTAAAATAAAAAAGTTCACTTGCACTAGTCAAGAGGTCAGTAATGGCCTCAGGAGTCAAAATGTTTCTGAAATTGTATACTTGTTCTTTATAAAAGTACCACTTAATAGGAAGAAACATAAAGTGTCAGGAGAATATCATTTAGGTAGTCCTGTTTTATACACTATGCAAATTTTCAGCGCACGGACATGCCAAATGAGTTGCAAATTTTAATTATAATTGTTGGAATTACAATAAAACACTTCATGAGTGTGTATTACAAAGCCTATTTAGCTGATTTTTTTTTGTTTTAATGTACTACCTAATTTTAACTCAGCTTTCAAGTAATTCATCTGTTCCAGCTACACAAAGATCATTCTCATGGAAACAGTGTATTTAAGCCATATTGCCACTTAGATATCTTGCATGGATCCCTTACAAATAGTCCGTTGACTCCTCTCTCAGCCCTAGAATTTTCCATGTTCATGAGACATCAGATTAAACCAGCTGCAAGTTGGTGAGGTAGCTGACCTTCTGACAGAGTCTTTGTATCTTTGGATTTCCAGCTCTTCCCAAAATTTTCCATATGACCTCAGCAAATAACATATTCTCAAACTTCTTCCTTGCTCTAAGGTAAGTGTAATAACACTGCTTTTTTCTATTTACTCTCATTAAACTTAAAAGCAATGTGTATGCATTGCCAGGTGTAGGACAAGATGTGGGGATTTGGTCCCATATGTTCTTCTACAAGAACAAGAACTGCCTCAAGGTCTGTGCAACAGCTCAGAAGAGAATGCTAGCATACCCCCAGTCACATCTCTGGCTGACGACTGGCCTTTGTGTCTTTTATTTCTGTTGAGTGATGGAAAGGCACATTACTAACCCTACTTTGCTGGAAGGGCTGCATTATTTGCATGAACCAAAGTATTAATCTTTTCTCTGTATAAATAGGAACAATACGTCCTTATTGCCTGCACCCCGAAAGCATTCTTGGAGGAGAATTTGGAAATTTAGTTTAAAGGAAAAAGATGTCATGTTAAAAAACAAGCCTACAGCTAAGAGTCTTCTCTGATGGCATGGAACTTTCTGAGGCACAAAGTTCAGTGACAATGGAATACAGCACTACAACATTTGCGGTTTCTTCAGGGAGTTACAGTGCATAATGTGAACAGGTCAGTCAAAGAAAGCTTTGCTACAGGAATTCTTTATTATTATTCTTATTACTGCTGTTGCCATTACTTTGAATCTGTAATGATTGCTTTGCTGCTGTATATTTCCTACTCTGACTCTCAGGTACAGAAATGACAAAATGTTTCAACGGATAAAAGGCTGTCCTTAGGGTATTTCCAGCTCAGTAAAGAGTGGGAAGTATAAGACATCTCAAAAGAAAGTCTATCTTTTAGCAATTTATAGCTTTATTGTGTACAGCCTAAATCTTTTGAGCAGTATCTTTGGTGCACTCTTCTTTTGTCCATTCTGAGTATACCTCCTTCATCATCTTCCTTCTCTCTTCTTTTCTCTTCCTTTTTTTTTATTTTTCCTCCTTAAATAAGGGTAGCTGCAAGCTCTTGTTTCAGTAGTGCTTTAGACTTCAATATGAGGTCAGGTCTGTGAACCCTCCTGTTATTTTAAAAATCCTGAGACAAATCCTAGAACCTTTGTAGTCCTTGAGAATTTTACCTTTGACTTCAAGAGGACAGGGTCATACAGTTTTGTGGAAAGATTCAGGAAAGGAGTTTTTTATTTTCCTTCCCATTTAACTCTTACCTAAGAGATACTGAAGAGGTTATCAATTTTAGTTCTGGATATATAACTTCTTTGAAATAATAAAATAGATTCTCATGTATGTTCGTTCAATCCACAACGCTGAAAGGGTGGAACATTATCTACTTTAGCAGACATTAAAACTAAGGGACAGAAACATTTACTTGAGATCATCATAGTGACTGCTAACAGGAAAAGGAGTTAAACTCAGACTTTATAAGTTCAAGGTCAGCATCTTACCCTCAGGAGCCAGACTAGCAGCCTGAGAGAGACATATTTACTGTGGGGTTTTATATTTATTAATTCAGTTACTGAGAAACTAACTGGTGTCTTATGCTTTGAAGCAGGAGTAAAATACTATGTCCAATTCTCAAGAAACACAGGGGGATTTTTCAGGATAGGACTTTATATTACAATAATCAAATGCCATACCTGTCTAAATCTTACTCAACTATGGGGACCACAGTTGAATGCAAAAGATAATAACTAGCAATAATTTATCAGATGTAATTAATGGAGGATCACTTTTAATAATATTCAGTCTGAAGTTTCTGCACTGTTAATGCCTAAATTAAATTCAGGTGCCTAAACACCACAGCAAATAATGCTGCTGTGTTAGATCCTGTGTGCAGAGGAAGTTCTTAATCTTGAAATTTGGGGGATTGCTTCAGCAAGAGACCCCCAAAAGTCAAATATTTGTGGATTCATCAATACCAGAAGTATTGCAGGCAGTAGAGATGACTATGCACTATATAACACTAGGTTTGGAAAGTTAAATAGTCATTTCATAGTGATTCTATAGCCACAGTAATCAGTTGTGGAAAGCAGGTATAGCATTTTTATGATGGCAATGAAAAATATGCCTATGCATAGTGCTGCCTTTTACCATTTCAGCTCTGCACTTATCTCTTCTTTTATTTTCACTATGTGGTGAAAAAAATATCTGATCAAGATGCCGTGGTTTTGGGTTTTCCAGTCAAAACCTGCAGAGTGAAAAGAATCTCATAGTTTAAATACATATAAGAATTTGAAGGAATTCTGTTCCTTTTGTAGCTTCTGTGCTACTCCAGAAAGGTTTTAGAAAAAAAAAGGGCAAGGGATTATTTCTGGTTTATTTTTATATTGAATTTACATCCAATACATAGTGTCAGTATATTTTATGGTTTTCTAGGATTTTTATAATACAGAAGAGTTCATGAATATGAAATCATACAGTAGCACTGACAGAAGTACAGAAGTGTAAGCGGCAGCATGGCTTTGACTTTAAAACCAATAATTTGAAGTATTGATTGATTGTTACCCTGACTCATTACTGCCATGCTAGCTGCATACAGTGTATTGCTGCCAACATCAGGCTATCCTATGTTCATAGGAGTATCAAGCATTAATGCAACGTATACTGAGATATCAGGAAAATTAAGCACATGTATATTATGAATACAGATATAGATTTTACAGAGACAGTGAGCTAATGGATCAAATTTTGCCATTGGATATTCACCTGTAACAACCACAGAGAGCAGAGCAGCTGCATAGCTAAGAGTGCCGAATTCCTTAATAATCACAATTTAGGTTGCTTATCTGTACATAACATTTGATGTTATACATTCAGCCTTCACATTTCCAGCTATAAACAAGTAAACCAATCTGAGTGGCAAAGCTAATTTTTTAGATCCCCATCTAGGCTTGTAAATGTGGGTCCCATTTTGAATAGCTGTGAAATAAATTCAATCCCCATTCATTTGAATAAGATATCAAGATGTTTGCTGAGAAAAGGTGTGTCAAAAGACAATCTAGGAAGAAATATTGATATTTACATATTCTTCCATGCAACCATGCAGTTTCTTAAAAACTTCTGAAGTCCCTTCACTTTGCCCGGTTGGATGACAGCATTGTCCCCAAGGTGGGGAGACTCTGTTACGAAACATACCAATGGCTTTGGAGAAACAAAAAAGAAACAATATGGCAGGAATGAGTAAGTTCCCTAAACTTCAGAGACAGAAGGAGAAAAGCTGAAGGAGCATCTAGGAGAGACTGGACATTGAAACTTCTGTAATCTATCCAACAAAATTACCTTTAGAAATCTTTGATCTCCAAGTTCCATTTGAGTGAGATTAGTGGAAAGATTGAAGCCTAAACTCTTAATGTTTGACTGAGCTTCCAATTTCACTTGGTGGAGGTCAAGAGTGGGCTTCATATGAAACTGTTTTAATTATTCTGTAATGGACAAATATCAGATTTTCTGTGTTAATTAAGAATTATTAAGAAAATGTTTCTGATAGTATCTTTAAAAAAGAGCCTCCAGACTTTCCAGAGAGTAGTCTTACACTGTTCTGATTCCTGCCTTCCCTTTCTAGAAACACCTTGGGATGGGAAAAAAGACATATCTGTACAAGTTTCTTTTGTAGATTTTTACAGTTTTCTTTCAACAACAAAGTTAAAACAACTACATTAGCAAGTATGTACCACTACTGTATTAACCATTATGCACTTTTTCGCTCTTCAAAGTAGGTACTCAAGTCTGATCTGTGGTGCCAACAGCATGTACACAGTATACAATCATGTTTTTATGAATTCTCAGCATAACAGTGCTGCTGATTTTCTGGTGCCTTCCTGAGACTGAATCATCAACTAGGAGATGTTTAAGATTTAAGAACAGCCACAAAGGACAGACAGGTACCATAAGCTAGGGAGTAAAATTTCCAGTTTTAAAATCTTAAGTATTCAGCCATTTTTTACTTTACTTTAACAGAAATGAGTTCTACTTGTGTCTCTGAATGCAGAATCCTACATATTTCAATCTCTACCAATGAAGGAATTGCACATGGCAGTCAAATATTCAGAGATGTAGTGGCAAACAGTGTGAAAAAAAACCCCACACATTTCTGCAAACTTTTGTGCATCTCAAGGGACAAGCAATGATCATTTTTGTACAGAGATGGCAGATTGAAGCATTATGATTATATGCATTGTACTGTAATGGCATCATAGTTGTTGAGTTTTTTCTTAAAAAAATATAATTAAATTCGTAAAGCCCTTGCGACAAGATAGGGAACAGAATGGAAGGCACCAGCACCAGGTGATTTTGGTAGGGAAACAAGCACTGGATCACTTACAGTTAAAAAAAAAAAAAAAAAAAATCGTCAATTTGGATATGGGTTTATGCTTCATTTGGACTTTGAAATGAAACTACCCCATATGTTTTTGCTGGCCAATTAAGACCATTCTAAATATAAACCTCCAGAACCAAACAGGGTTCTGATATCTGCCTCTTGTATTGTCTCTTTCCCAGCCCTTTATGTCTGAGGATGAATATTTTCAGATTGCTTCATTCTCACAATGCAAAGAGCTTTGTGAAACAACTTTTCAATAACATTTCAAGGAACATTTCAAGGAACAGACCTTTTCACAGATTTAACTGTAACTAAAGCAATGTATTACCACCTTAGCAATGTTCAACAAAGTTCATTAACCCTGGATGAATTCATTCATTCATCAACGATGCACTTAAATTTTAATGTACGAAATGGACAGGACACACATTTACTTGTAAATTTGGCAGTTTCACATATAAACATTTTCCAAATGTTTCAATACATATATTTAAAATTTCTTTAAAGGTTATTGGACAGTACTGCACATAGACCTTTGAATATGTTTTTATAATAACATTAACATCTAATGAAAGTGTGGAATGTGATAGGTAAAATTACCTTTATTTTATTTTTATTTCTGTATCTGTACAAAATATATATTTTACAGACTTTATTTGGAGAATATGTAAGAATTATGCTGAATTTATTTTATTAATAAGCAGATGTTAGTACTTCATTGACTCATTCACTCATATATTGGGTGAATATTAAAAGGGTCAATTAAACTGAAAAACATTTACAAAAAAAATACTTCAAGTTGTGTAAAAATGCATTACCACTGTATAACTCAAAATGGATTTTTATTTGGGGTAAAAATCATATCAAGTGCGGTAAAGAATCCTGTTTAATGTTACTGCAGTGGTTCTAACTAGAGAGTAGATAAGAACTTCAATTGAAGGATTTAAATTGCTTTGGATGCACTTTGCATTCTAATTACTTACATAGGTGGTTGGCAGAAGCATCACCCTTATTCTATGCTTCTTTTTTTCCCACTCTATCATAGGAATAAACTCTTCCGGAATGCACCAGTTTCTGGTAATTTTTTCCTCTATAAATACTCTCATTCAAGATCTTTAGAAAAGCCCTAGAAAAAGGGTTTAACACACAAAGATATTGAATAACATCAGGGTAGCTGCTGGTAATGTGGTAATTCTGAGTTGCATGTTGCTTGCTTTCTGTGAAGTCAAAATACATTACCTGACATTTGGTTTACTACAGCATAAAGAAAAATCTTCAAAATTTTAAGAATTTTTGCCAGTTTTATAGAGTCTCCAATCGATTATGTCCTACAAAGAGACAATATATTTTTCTAATTGGTATTTAATCCAATTATTACAAAAAAAAAGAAATAGCTTTTTCAGACAGAAAAATAAAAAAAATTGGCCTCTGGATTTTTTCCTTTTCAAATGGATCTATGGACCTGCCAACAGCCATCAGCATCGTACAGTGGCTGCTGTGTGTCTGATAGCTTTAGAATCATAGAATCATAGAATAATCAGGTTGGAAGAGACCCACCAAATCATCGAATCCAACAATCCCTATCAAACACTAAACCATGTCCCTCGGGACCTTGTCCACCTGTTCCTTAAACACCTCAAGGGAAGGTGACTCAACTACCTTCCTGGGCAGCCTGTTCCAATGCCCAATGACCCTATCTGTGAAAATTTTTTTTCCTAATGTGCAACCTAACCCTTCCCTGGTGGACCCTGAGGCTATTCCCTCTAGCCCTGTCCCCTATCACTTGGGAGAAGAGGACAGCACCCTCCTCTCCACAACCTCCTTTCAGATAGTCATAGAGAACAATGAGGTCTCCTCTTAGCCTCCTCTTCTCCAGGCTAAACAACCCCAGCTCTCTCAGCCGTTCCTCATAAGACCTGTTCTCCAGCCCCTTCACCAGCTTTGTTGCTATTCTCTGGACTCGCTCCAGAGCTTCAACATCCTTCTTGTGGTGAGGGGCCCAGAACTGAACACAAGATTCAAGGAGTAGTCTCACCAGTGCTGAGTACAGAGGGAGAATGACCTCCCTGGTCCTCCTGGTCACATCATTTCTAATACAAGCCAGGATACCATTGGCCTTCTTGGCCACCTGGGCACAATACTGGCTCATGTTCAGTCGGCTGTCAACCAACACCCCCAGGTCCCTCTCCTCCCGGCAGTTTTCCAGCCAGACTCCTCCCAATCTGTAGTTCTGCATAGGGTTGTTGTGCCCCAAGTGCAGGACCTGACATTTGGGCTTGTTAAACCTCATGCCATTGCCCTCTGCCCAGTGGTCCAGCCTGTCAGGTTCTTTTGCAGACCCTCCCTACCCTCCAGCAGATCCACTCTTCCACACAGCTTAGTGTCGTCTGCAAACTTGCTAAGGGTACCCTCAATGCCTTCATCCAGGTCATTGATGAAGACATTGAATAGGGCTGGACCCAGCACTGAGCCCTGGGGAACACCACTTGTCACTGGCCTCCAGATGGATTTAACACCATTTCCCACCACTCTCTGGCCTCATCCAGCCAACCAGTTTTCCACCCAGAACAGTGTGTGCCTGTCCAGGCCAGAGGCTGATAGTTTCTGTAGCAGAATGCTGTGAGAAACTGTGTCAAAGGCTTTACTGAAGTCCAGGAAGACTACATCCACAGCCTTTCCCTTGTCCAGTAGCCGAGTCACTTAGTCATAAAAGGCAATCAGGTTAGTTTGGCAAGACCTGCCTTTTGTGAACCCATGTTGACTGGGCCTGATCACCTGGTTCTCTTGCATGTGCTTCATGATAGCACTCAAGATCACCTGTTCCATGACTTTCCCTGGCACTGAGGTCAGACTGACAGGCCTGTAGTTCCCTGGATCCTCCCCAGAACCCTTCTTATAGATGGGCACAACATCAGCCAGGATCCAGTCCAGTGGAACCTCCCAAGTCACCCAGGACCGCTGGAAAATGATGGAAAGGGATTTGGCCAGTACATCTGCCAGCTCCTTCAATACCCTAGACTGAATCCCATCTGGCCCCATAGACTTGTGAGTGTCTAGTTGGGCAAGCAAGGCTCTGACCACCTCTTCTTGGATCATGGCAGCCTCATTTTGCTCCTTTAGCTCCTGGTTTTGTACACAGAGGGAACAAATTTCTTCACAATTAAACACTGAGGAAAAGAAGGCATTATGTAACTCAGCCTTTTCCTCATCCTCTGTCACTATTGTTCCTTCTGCATCTGATAGGGACTGTATGGTCTCCCTAGTCCTCCATTTACTATTTCTATATTTATCAAAAGATGTTTTGTTATCTTTCATGGACTTAGCCAACCTGATTCCTAATTGAGCCTTAACCCCTTTGATTTTTTTCTCTACACAATCTCACTACTCTCCTGTAGTCCACCCAAAGAGGCCTGTCCCCTCTTCCAGAGCCTGTAAACATTCCTCTTCTTCTTGATATCACTCAAAATCTCTCTGTTCAACAAAGCTGGTTTTTCCCCTGAAGGTTTTTTTTTCCAGAACACGGGAATGACTTTCTCCTGAGCTACTAGGATCTCCTTTCTGAAGAGCTCCCAGCCCTCATGGGCTACCCTGCCCTTAAGTACTGTCTCCCATGAGACTTTGCCAAGCAGCCTTCTGAAGAGTTTAAAGTCTGCCCTCTGGAAATTTAATGCTACTCTCCTGCTAACCACCCTCTTCACTTCGCCTAGAACAGAAAACTCTATCATCTCATGATCACTTTGTCCTAGGCGTCCTCCTACTGCCACATCCCTCACAAGGCCTTCTCTATTCACAAACAGCAGGCCCAGGAGGGCACCTTCCCTTGTTGGTTCATTCACCAGCTGTGCAAGGAAGTTGTCTTCCACACACTCCAGGAACCTCCTGGACTGCTTACTCTCTGCTTTATTCTACTTCCAGCAGATATCAGGAAGATTGAAGTCTCCCAAAAGAACGAGAGGCATTGATCTAGACATTGACCCCAGCTGTTTATAGAAGAGCTCATCATCTGCTTCTCCTTGGCTGGTTGGCCTGTAACAGACTTCCAGCACAAAATCTGCCTTCGTATGGGCTCCTCTGATTTTAACCCACAGGCACTCAATCTCCTCATCACTACAATCCATCTCAGTGGTGTCTAAGTCCTCCCTTACAAAGAGGGCTACTCCACCTCCTCTCCCACCCTTCGTATCCCTCCTGAAGAGTTTGTTCCCCACCATAGCTGCACCCCAGTTATATGAGCTTCTGGCCATAATGCACCACCTCTTGCTGTGCAATACTCTTGCC
This sequence comes from Coccyzus lansbergi, assembly GCA_033558105.1. Classification (NCBI taxonomy): domain Eukaryota; kingdom Metazoa; phylum Chordata; class Aves; order Cuculiformes; family Coccyzidae; genus Coccyzus; species Coccyzus lansbergi. The sequence continues at coordinate 3,779,337 of JAUMJK010000305.1, read as the reverse complement.
AAGCAAGTCAGGAACACACTAAAAGGGACTTTCTTTGCTGATAGTGTGCGCCACAGTAATTTAATAGTTCTTGCCATTCTTTCACTGCATAATATCTTCATTCAAAAATGTTCTCTTTAACTCATTCCCTTCTGCAGTCATTTGGGACTCCTTATTTCACAAAATCCTATTGTTGCTATTGGCCAACAGTAGATAAGTGAAAAAACATTCACATTTTCCCCTTTCAATATGGTAATTCTCCAAAGGTCACTTTACAATTTCCTTTATAAACTTGTTAGAGTAAGGTATTATTTTTTCTCCTTAGAGCTCCATGATTCTATGTTGAGATAGTTGAAGTCCCCAGCAAGAGAGAGCATGAGAGTGTGATACCTCCTAATGCTCGAGTGAAAAGTCTTCATCAATTACCTTCTCAATTTTGAAGTCTGGTAGCCTGGTAATGTTATATTGCTGCGGTTAGGGGTAGGCAACTGACACCAAAAGTCATCAAGACTGAGGCCCATCAGGCAGGCTTTGTCCAACTTGTTTTTTGCCTGCCTGGAACTTTGTTTTGGCATGTTTACCTACAATAGCTATGTCTCCAGTGAGTGGATGGCTGTACATAATTTATTTCTTATCTTGTTGTAGTGTAACCTTAGTTTTTATATACATACTAGCAAAAAAAAAAAAGAGAGAGAGAGATTTATTCCATGTAAACTGGAATATACAAAACTGCAGCATGATGATGCAATGCAAACACAGACCTGGTATGACAGCAGAGCCCTTGAAAGGGAGGAAATGGACTGCAGCGGGAGCACATACATAGTTTAGTAAGAGACAGGAAGACATTGAAGACCCCAGAAGAAAAACAACTCATCAAAAGACAGACAAAGAAACACAGCCTTGGGAACTGTGTAAAACCAATATAAGATTATCAAAGAGAACAACACAAAGTTATTTAATATATCTAAACTATTCTATATACAGGAAACTTAAGTGTGACCTGGACTTGCAGACCAGGGAAGAGGGACCAGGGGGTAAAGCATGTTAGAAAAAATACAAAATTAGCCCCAAATAGACCCTAGAGTGAGTCAAAAGATGACATTGTGATCAGTTTCTCATTCTTTCTGGCATAAAATGAGGGAAAATGCCCCATTAAGAGTATAACTACTCCTGCTGAAAAATGTGGGATGCTGACAACTCCCCATAAATCCTCTCTTCCACCTGTAGCCAGAGAGCAAAGCCACTTGCCTTAGGACTTGGGGATCTATGGATTTGTGAGAATAACAGCTGAGAAAAGAAGTATAATTTTAACAGTATTGTTCTTGTTAATTGGTTTTGAAGCCCCTTTTCTGTAATAGTATCCTTCTCTTTATTTTCTTTCTCTTTTTTTCCCCTACATGTTAGTTAGATCTGTATTAATAAATACCTTATCAAGTTTTTATTATTTTTATTACACTAACAATAAATTCTTGCTTCTGTATATAAGAGAAGTTTCTGTTGTGTCAATACAGTATTTTGAGTGTATCAGACTATGTGAATAATTTAGGAATATTCAACTAGAGATTTATGTGTGTACTAATCACATTAAACTTCCTTTAGAGTCAATGAAAATGAGTCAGCTATCAATGGAGTCAAAGATATAATCCATCCCTTAGCAAATATTTAAGTTATAATCTCTACTTCGAGTGATTTTAAAGGGATTTTCAGTTTGTAGGTTTGACAGAACATCTACATTGAAATTTAAAGAGATGGGTTTCTTTGTGTTTAGTACATTAAAGTTAGTATTGCTTTTCGTTTTGTATGGTGTCAAAATCTTACATTTTAGGGCACATTCAACACAATGAAATGGACAGCGAAAGAGCATAGCAAATACCGTGTTTCAGGGATTCAAGCACTCACACTGCTTCAGTATTTGGACCAGTGGGGAAGATTCTGCATAATGTTATATGAGAAAAATCAACATAGTATATCTCTACCAGCCTTACAGACCATCAAAGAACTTTGAGACATATAGGAGTAAACACATATATATGAGTAAATCTGGCAAGGCTGCTTTCTTCCATGTTTACAACACTCTTTTCTCTCAAACTATCCTGCAGCAATTTAATTCTTACAAGAATATGTCTCACAAAGCGGTACAAGTTAAATCATAAGATACTGTGACCAGAGTAGGACTGTTAACTGTAATGCTGTGCAAGTATTTCCTAGGGAAAGATCTACTCTAGTGTTTAATATAATACATATCAAGCAAGGAAAGCTTAATTAGTGGTCACCCAGTTTCACATTATGTTCTCCCTCTTCCATGCTCCGTAGTAGCAGAGCAAAAAAGTAGTTTTATGCTTCCCTCATTCATAAAGCACAGGAAAAGTTTATCATTCAAAAGAGTGTGACAATGCTCATCTTATGCCTTTTTACCTCAGAAAGGAAGGTTTCCAAACCCAAAGATAAATTGGAAAAAGTGATCTCAAAGTTAAAGATACACGTGGAAGATATCAACTATTTACAAAAAGATAATTGGTTATTTTGCTCAGGTCTACTGTCAAGTAATAAATTAATCTGGATCCTGTATGTACTAAAGCAATCAGCATTCTTTACAAACAGGTCCAACAAAAGAACACTGCAATTAGGAAGTGTGGTCACAGCCTTGATTTATAATGAACCATGAAATAAAATACTTTATATACATGAACACAAAGCATTTGCATATTTACAGCGATTTGATTTTTAAATTTCAGTTTGCTGTTTCTAAACAAGTGGCTTAGACATTAGAAAGAGCTATTCTTACCCCCCAAAAGCTTGCTTACTTTCACTGGCTTGCTTTAAATGGCCAATAAATATTTCTTATTTTCATTTATTAATGAAAACTCATACAAAAATACTGGCAGAAATTATATTTATTTTATCATTTTTATTAAATTTCAAAAATGCTTGTAAGAAATACCTAGTTTTATATGTATTTTATTATGTTTGTTTTACCAATTGTACCCAATTTCCTTTAATTTTTACTAACTTATTAAACTCAAGATCTTCTTATAGGCCAGAGGAACATACTGAAGAATTGTGTTGTTAATCTAAGAAAAAGGAAAGGAAAGGGGAAAGGAAAGGGGAAAGGAAAGGAAAGGAAAGGAAAGGAAAGGAAAGGAAAGGAAAGGAAAGGAAAGGAAAGGGGAAAGGGAAGGGGAGGGAAGGGGAAAGGGAAGGGGAGGGAAGGGGAGGGAAGGGGAGGGGAGGGAAGGGAAGGGAAGGGAAGGGAAGGGAAGGGAAGGGAAGGGAAGGGAAGGGAAGGGAAGGGAAGGGAAGGGAAGGGAAGGGAAGGGAAGGGAAGGGAAGGGAAGGGAAGGGAAGGGAAGGGAAGGGAAGGGGAGGGGAGGGGAGGGGAGGGGAGGGGAGGGGAGGGGAGGGGAGGGGAGGGGAGGGGAGGGGAGGGGAGGGGAGGGGAGGGGAGGGGAGGGGAGGGGAGGGGAGGGGAGGGGAGGAGAGGAGAGGAGAGGAGAGGAGAGGAGAGGAGAGGAGAGGAGAGGAGAGGAGAGGAGAGGAGAGGAGAGGAGAGGAGAGGAGAGGAGAGGAGAGGAGAGGAGAGGAGAGGAGAGGAGAGGAGAGGAGAGGAGAGGAGAGGAGAGGAGAGGAGAGGAGAGGAGAGGAGAGGAGAGGAGAGGAGAGGAGAGGAGAGGAGAGGAGAGTCCCCTCCAAAATAAAAATTACACTATTTTACTAGCAAATACTTTGTATTATATTATGAAAACATGTTGCTAGAAAGTTTATGTTTCTCTATATGAATCCTACGCTGTCATGCATAAACAAGTATGAAGTGAGTGATTAGTAGTCAGACACCTAAAGGTGTTGTGTGCTCTTGATGAATTCTTGAAAATACATTGACTGAAATGATTATTTTCTGTGAATTATGATATTCAAAGTATAATTAGGTTACAAATATGTACAAGGTTCATACTTTTTCTAAGCAAATAAATGCTAAAAAAACATACCGTATATAAGTACACACACGAGTATATGTTTGTGCCAGACAGGAACTCTGAAAAATACATCTGGGAAATCTATGGCTAAGAAAATTAAAGCATTTCATGTTACTTTCTAATGTTATGAAAAAATATTCTGAGCTATGTCATGCTTCTGAAATTCAAAGAGTGCTTATTTTCTTTTTCTGGATATCTCATTGTTACAACATCAAATTCATACTATAACATAACTTCAAGAAAGCTATTGGTATATAAAATAGTCCCTCTATTTCTTTCTTAATTAAGGAGGAGAAAGTGTGTTGAAATTCAGTGGCTAGAAATGCTTACCCCAGGCACAGGGAGTGTAGTTAGCTGCTGACAATGTTTTTTTTGGAGCACTTAGTTTATTATTTCAGGGTTTGAATGTGATCCTCTTCTTTATAGCAAAGCTGGGAGTGTTAACGTATCCAGCAGTGATGCTAAAAGGCTTAAAGTGGTGGTGCTGTCAAACTAGCTGTGTCACCACATTCAAAGCCTTAAAGTGTAGTTACAGCTTGAGAAATGATTATGAAAAATATCATATTCTTACCCAACTGATCTAATCCCCACATGCACTTGACAAATATCTGCTTACTTTACTGACTAAAACAAACATTTTGTACTGTTAGCACTACAATACCAAGACAGCTCTGAAAGATTGCACATGATTTTACTCTGGCTCATATATCACCAGTAAACCTGTCACATGAATTCCAACTGCAAAATATTTTTTTACTTATGACAGCGTAACTTAGAGGAAGAGCAGATTCCTAGTTCAGTTGGTAAAGTATGCAGTTAGAAAATTTATCCTTTGACACACACATAGAGGAAAAAAAATCCGAAAAAACAATCAGGCAATCATTACAAAACAACAGAAAATATTTATCCCAGTTATTTCAGTCTTCATTATTGGTGTAATTCCAAGGATCAAAGGTAGGGAGCTGAAGTCCTCTGTCAACCAATGAGAAAAGAAAGGTATCTCTGATAAATAAGGTATATGTGTGGTTTGTGCATGTGAGAATTAAATTTAGATATTTAAAACAGCCTAAAATGAATTATGTGAATTTACACTAATATACCCCACACTCTACTACTCTCTTTCTGTATCCTCCTCTTTATAAATGTATACAAATGAAGTTTCTTAAACTTATCTTCTTTATAAAGAGGAATGACACTTTATCAGTGCACTTAATATCAATTTTTGAGGCTTACTTTTTAGGCAGTAGCACAAGATATTCAAGTAACTGTCTACCTACTTAACTACCTAACTGTAATCTGCAGTTCCTTCTTAGAATCTGAATCAAGCAAAACCACATTGCCATTATATAGACAGTTTTATTGAAGTCAGGACTTTATGCCTCTGTTCCCTATTTTTTTCTGCATGGTTCATGCCATAGCCAACTAAAGGCAAGTAAAGATTTTGGATGCTGCAACAATTTCCGAGACTGTTTTCATTGTCTATATGATGCAAGTCATCATATGTGGTCTTGCAGTTTCTTCAAATCTGGTGCCTGAAAGTACTTCAACTTAGCTCTTGTCCTTCTTGAAATGAGAGCCCAGATTTTATAGCTCTCTGCCTTAAAAGAGCCTTGCTTCATTATTAAGAACCATGGAAAATCAGTACCACATTGTAGCATAAACCTCAATATCTGTGTATACAGTCTACTTTTTAAATCTCCTTAATATGAGAGTAATGCAATCCACAGCTGAGTCTTGAGTACTTTGTTCTTCCAGCTTCTTCATTTCTGAAGTTGGAGTTTCTCTTTTAAGAAACTACTATCTTTAGCAATGATCTGAAGGAGGAGATCAAATCTATGCTTGGCAAGTTTGAAGACAAGACCGAGTTAGGTGGTAGTACTGATCTGTTTGAGGGTAGGAAGACTCTACAGAGAGATCTAGACAGGCTGGATCAATGGGCTGAGGCCAATTGTTTGGGGTGTTACAAGGCTAAGTGTTGAATTTTGTACTTGGATCACAAGAACTCCTTGCAACGTTATGTGTTTGAGGAAGAGTGGCTAGAAAGCTGCCTCGTAGAAAAGGACCTGGAGGTGCTGGTTGATAATCAGCTGAATATGAGCCAGCAGTGTAACCACATGGCTCAGACAACCAATAGCATCCTGGCTTATTTCAGAAATATTGCGGTCAGCAGGACTAGGGAAGATATTGAGATGCTGGGATGTTTCCACAGAAGAGCAATAAGATTGGTGAAAATTCTAAGGAACAAGGCTTCTGAGGAAACTGGGATTGTTTAATCAGGATAAAAGGAAGCCGAATGGAGACTCTATCACTCTCTACAGTTACAGCTGCCTGAAAGGAGAATGTAGTGAGATGGATGTTGGTCTCTGCTCGCAAGTAACAAGCAAGAGGCTAAGAGGAAATGGCCTTAAGTTGTTTAGACTGGATACCAGGAAAATTTCCTTCATGGAAAGGGTTGTCAGACACTGGCAGAGGCTGCCTAGGGAAGTGGTTGTGTCATCATCCCTGGAGGTACTTAAAAGATGTGTAGTCATGGTACTTAGCAACATGGTTTAGTGGTGGATTTGGTAGTGCTAGGCTAAGGGTTGGATGTTATGATCGTAAAGGTATTTTCCCATCTAACATTTTCTATAACTCTGTGATTTTATGATGTCAAATTTCAAGCTTAAAAGAAAAATAAAACATTCAAAAAAGTTATAGACAGCTGAAAGGTATGTGTATACTTGATCAGCATCAGTAAATTTGCCTTACAATACTTCTGTGAAGATGTAACTCCAGCATCTGGAATTTGGACTGTTTCCAGTTTAAAGTCAACCTGCTGGTCTTTGGAGGCTTCCATGGGATCAGATCTAACTGCCAGGCATCAGCTCTCACACTGTGACCACAAGATCTCAACAATAATGTCTTTTCACTGGAACCAATATATTTGCTGTGCTGCAGGAGGAGATTTGTGAACATGGGACAGAGAATTTTCATAGGTGCTTAGCTGAAAAATAGCCCTTCATTGCTTTTAGCACTAAATACAAAATTTGTTTCTTTCAGCTGAGCTTTCTTCCATCAATTCTTCACACATGTAAATCCAAAATCCCTTACCCCTTACCCTTGAAAAAAAATATCAATCTTTTTCTCCCAAAGGCTATAAAATAAAAAGGATTTTTCATTTCTATTTTAAAATATTAAGGAGTTTTTACAAGAACCAGGACTTAGAAAGAATGAGGATCAAAAAAAAAAAAAAAAAAAGAAAAAAAGACACAAGAACAAAGGCTAGAATCATCCACCAAATTTAGATCAAATCATACGAATAGCAGACAGCTACTCAATGACTTTTGTTCCTTCATTTTCTTGTCCTTCTTTTAGTAAGAATCTTACTTTGTCACTTTGATTTTATAGATAGGTAATGTACAATGTGATGTATAAGCAACTTTAGTGGTTTATCAGTGGAAACCTCATAAACCTAGCTCACACTAGTCCAAAACTCCAATAAAAGCTTCAAAATCCAGCTTTCAAAATATAAACACTCTTCTAGGGTAATACAGAATATGCTATGTGCAAATGTGTGCTAGGCTTATAAAAAAATACATGCATAGTGTTCACAGAATTTAATTTTTATAAATTGTGACTAGCAAACTGACATACCTGAGAAATTTGTTCTATATCTGGTCTACAAGCTACATAACACTTTTCTCTCTGAGGTCTCTTTCTGTGTTTCTGATTCATCTGCCCTAAGCTTCCATCTCTGTATGATCTCACTCTTTGAATAAAAAAGCATATCTATTTTGCTGCGGGTATCCTAATTTCTCTTTAGAAACACATCCTGAGGGTACAGAAATTCTTACCTAGAAAACATCAGGAAATCTATAGAAAATATCAGGAGACCATTCCTCTGGCCTTGATGATGGCACTGATAATAACGGAACACCCTCTTGAAAAATCTTTGACAGATGCAGATGGCTGGTGACATCAGGTGGCTCTGAGATCCTAATGCCTCCGGTGGCCACCATATCATCTCTTGTTCCTAAAACGAACCATTAACAACTCAGCCCTCAAATTACCTTGTCTTTAGGTAGAATAAGCAACGAAAATATATATAAATAAGGTCACTGATTTTTTTCCTCAGTTATTGAGAGAATTATGAGCACAGCTAAACTAATTTTCATATTAGTTTGTATGCATATTGGATATCTACACCATCTTAACAATCACCCTTAGTGCTGGAAAATAAAAGCAAATTACAGACATGAAGAAAAAGTCTTCTCTGCCACGCAAATGAGTCTTGGGTTTTCATTACTTGGTCAGGTATTTACACATGACCCCTTGTCGAGGACATATTACATTCAAGAAAATAATGAGGTGTTAAAAAATATTTCTTTTCTGGAAAGTGTGGCCTTAGGTCTTGTTTGCATTACATTATGAAAACTCTCCTTAGAAGCCATTTGTTTAGACTTCTCTGTGGTGCATATGACCATATTTCATGAACAGCGGTGACTTTCCTTTTACAACTGCCTATAAAGTATGACTGTAATATTATCCTGATTTTACAAAGGGTAACTAAAGCAGGAAGATTTAGAACCAGTGATTTAGGGAGCCCACTATCTGGGATAACTGAGTCTCAAACTCTCTGCTTCTTCCACCCTACTCAAATCACAACTTCTGAAGGATGCAGCCTCCACACCAGCCCATCAACACCACCTGTCCTCTGCTTTGGAGAACTCCTACCAGCAAGTTTCAAGAATAGGTGTTTAAGAAATGTGAATGGTCATTCATCAGCAGTATGAAGAATGTGTTTAAAGCAGCTTGTCGAGCATTAGGCAAAAATTCAGTGGCAGTAACAGGGACAGAAAGAGAAAGCAGCTTTTCAATGCCCTCATTGTGAAGTAACCTTTGTGGCCTTGCCTCATGAATGGCATGAGTTTTGACTTCCTTTAGAGGGAGGCAGGGGGCCCTGAGGAAGCAGCCTCCCTCATACTCCAAGGTACTCGGTTTCCAAAGACTAGCCCACCCTCTCTTAGACAGCAGTTGAGTCCTGTGGTATAAAAGAGTTCAGACATGTCATTAAGAGCATAATGGGACCTGTGCTGGAACAGACCAAAGGTCACTCACTATCATGTCTGACAATGGTTAGTAAAGCTTTCTTAGAGAAAAAGTGTAAGAAAAAATATGAAATAGGGGTTGACATCACTTTCTGCATTGCAGGAATGTGAAGTTCAAGCATTTCCCTACCTTCCACCTTTTTTTTCCTCTCTTTTTTTTCTTTTTATTTCTTTCCAGGCAAAAGTTTCATCCAAGCTTGTGAATTTATCATTTGTCAATGGATATTCATGAAATAAAGCTGTCTAGTTCATTTCTGAACCTTTTTCTTTTTTTTTTCCCTACACAATATCTTACAGTAAAAAAGTTTCACAAATTGAGGACTGCAATAAATGTATTCACCAAAAAGAGCCTACAGTCCTCTTTAGGACTCTCTCCTTGCAGGGTGAGACTGCACATTTGAACCATCGTAGTTTCAGAAAACAAGTTATCCTGAGGCCTGCACATTAAAGAACAAGGTTTTTTAACCCAAATCTGCTAATGAAGTTGTTGATTGCTGACTAGAAGCCAAAACAGCGAATATATCAGAAGAGTTATTTGAATGCTTAGACCTTTCTGGCACCCCGGCTCCCGCATATCGTTCCCACTACAGGCAGCAATTTCTTTTGTATATGCTGTATACAGGAATAGCACTTGAAAAATGACTTTTTTACTTTTCCTAAGTAACACAAACACAAATTTCATTTATAGTCAAGGGGTACAATATACTTGGAAGCACCTGGTATAGAGAAAGTTGATGCTAGTCTGTACCAAATAGAGAGCCTTATCTACATTCTTCCCGTGTAAAAATATTTGCATGCACATGCAAGACTGATGCAGTCATTTTTTTATATTAAACAAGTGAATTTATCCCTGAAAAAAACTTAAAACTGTTAAAAAATCTTTAAAAATTATTTTGGTTTTTTTTGTTTTTTTTTTTTTTTAAAGAGCTCCCCTGGAAATATGCCAGATAACTTTACACCATATGGTGAAATGTTAAGCATTTCATCTTAAATTCCTTCCCAGCATCCATGGAGGTTGTTAAAACATTAAACCCTAAATGGTTTAGGAAACAAATAATGCACTATCCAGCTCATATGATTAGGAAGGTTCTACTATGTGACCTTGGAACAATTAAATCTTACTGGGCTAGTAGCCATACAACAAAATCACACAGGTAGACATGAGTTAAATGAAACACAATTCAAGGAAATTATAGATGGTTGACCTTTATCAGTTAGTCATAAAAAGGTGGAGAAACTATATATCACCCACAAAAGCTTTCATTTTAAATCTCAGGCACTGTTCAGCCCATTATAATTATTCTAACTTATAAGCAGTAAAATGTTTAGTGGGACAACTTAGAGCAGCAGAATGTATGAGAGAAATTATGCAGTTAATGGGGAATTGCTCAAGTTGTAATTTACTAAATATTGTTGCAGATTTCTTGTGTCAGGTTGCAATAAAAGCAAGATCTTCCTAAATTAATTTATACTGGTTAATTAACTCCTAGATAATAACTACCCATAATTTTATGCAAAATGAATAAAATATTTTAAGCTGGACACCTGAACTTAGACATTCAAAATCTCTCAGTACAACTGCTATACAGATCCTTAGCCTGAACATGGACTTAGATGGTCTAAAGTAGGCAGCTACAATTGACTTCTGGTCTGCCATGATACTACTGTGTCTGCTCAATAACTAGTATAATTTATTACTTCATTCTGATTGGCCCTTGTATATCTGAGGTATACACTAAAAACAAGTTTCCTGAAAAAATAAAATAAGGATGAAAATGAAAACTGGGCTGCATGTGGATTTTCTAAATACTGTCCGGGAATACAGAGGTATACAGCAAGTAGTTATTTATCTGAATATCTCATATTTACTTGAGAGCACTGGACACTCTTCAATAATTCAGAGTACCTCAAGCTAGGAGAGTGTGACTAACTAAAGACAGTGATGCAAATATTGCTGGGTAAGCTTATTCTTTCTTTCTCCAGTCCTTTATTTGCAGTGGAGAGGGAAGCAGAAGGGGAAGGAGGGAAAGATATTGTAAGAAAAGACGTGGTGTGCTACATTTGCTGCCTGGGCTTGCTCCTGCTGTTTACATTTAAAGAAGTCTTGCATAGCTGTTACTTTAAGAATAAACAAATAAAAATAAATCAAAAGCCATGTTTTCAGAGAATCTGATCTGTGAGAAGCTTAAACTATAGAAAAACAACTTGTTAAAAAGTCACATCTACAATCCAGATTAAAAGAAATTCCAAACAGAGACATACTCAATAGCTGAAAAATTTTCCTTTGCATTTTTCGGGAATCCATTTCCATGAACATTATTATTCCAAACTATGAAAAGGAAAAAGTTTTGATAAAAATATTTTCTAAAAATTTCTGGTAATTGCTTTTCTTTCCGTGCATTTTTAATACTAAAACCCTACAAGATACAAAATGGAGCAACTCAATGAAGCTAAGAAGGCTGCAATCTTTTTACAGAAAAATATATTTTGTTCCTCTGATATCCGGTACTTCCAGGAAGGGCAGTACTGCATCAGGAAAACTCAACCCTGGTGTTACAACATCCCTCAGAGAAACTGGGCACAAGAAGCAGTGACACTGTGCTGCAGCAAGTGGGCAGTTTTATCAGGTGGTCACTGACAAGTCTGACTTGGCACCAATACATCAACTTTCATCTGTGAATTCCAAAGCTCTTTATAAAGAGCTTTCATCCTTAACTTGAACTTGATAAAGAACTTCTAATTATGTGAAGCATTCCCCATGAGGCAAAGTCAATGCCAGAACAAGGATTAGAGCTGAGCCCCTCCAAATGCATGTCTGACAGGATTTAACCAGCAGGCTGAAGTGTAGCTTTTAGTTAAAAGCTAGACACCTAGATAATTTACGGAAGCAAAGAATTTCATACAATGTTTTCCCAGTACTTCATGGACATTTAAGATCAGCATATGAAAGTATCACATGGAAGGGTGAGGCTGGCTATGAAAGTATCATGGATGGGTGAGGCTGGCCCTTTGCTTTATTTGCTGGCATTTATCTTAATTACTCAGAGTCAAACTCAACTGTTCTCGGAACAGAGAAAGCCACATAACTAATGGGTGGACCCAGTACATGCCTTGAGAGGGTGAAAGAGAAATCTGTAGGATTTCAGAAAAGCACTCAGTGGACATGGTGTGAAAGTCACTCTACTCTCTGCCTCTGCCTCCTCCTGTGGCCTGCAGGGGACGAGGCATCACTCTGCAAGCATCACTTCGTGCTTTTCAAGGCCAAGGATGGAGTCATCTCCTTGCACTAAATGCCAGAAGTTTTGCTGCTGTTGGGCAGATTTTACCTTATTGCACTTCAAGGTACCAGCAGGAATCAGACCAGCATCTTCAGAAGAAAGTCCATCTTTCTTTACTTTGCACTTTCACAGACTGTTACAATTTACCAAATGTTCCCCAGGGTTCAACTTGTGTAGCAGCAGTAACTACTAACACAGTACTTATACCAGCACTGTACAAAATTACACCTGAAAAGCTCCTTTTGATTTTACAGTACAGTACAGTGTCCTATGCAATGTCTCCAACTCTCCGGTATGAAGAACTAGAATGAATGAATCACTGTCCTACTTCACATTCAAGAGAAGATAGACTTCTCCCTTGCTATAAAGGAAAAAGAAAAAAAAACCCAACAAACGAAAAGGAAACGAAATAATAATAAAAAAAAGATGTGGCAGGCAATGTAAATTGAGCAGTCTTGGCAGGTAGTTTCCTCCTAATGTTTATGGGTCAGGTTGCCAGACACAAACAGCAGGGTCAGTCAACTTTTCTACAATAAGTGACATATATTTTAACTTACAGAGACCTAAGTGATTTTGAGCTCTGGTCACTTTACCCCTGTGTTTGGCTTCCAAGCAAAATTTTACATGATCTTTTAAATGATATTTTTAGCTATCTTCAATCAAATGGATAGTCATATATCTAGATGCAAAACACTTTTTGTTTTACTTCTTTCTCTTTTCGGTACTGTGCCAGTCAGCAAGGTTTTCTTAGTACCACTTTGTAATGATACAGACCAGCTGCTACTGACTGAATTTACCTCTAGTGAGTATCAGTGAAAACTTTTAAATGCAAATACCTTCTACAGATGGGAGTTTCCAAATGCTGAAGGAGCCTGTAGAGAGATGTGAACTCAATGCCCTAGCTTATTCTCAGAATACAGACTGTTTTTCTAGCCATTTAGAGAACACTGACTTGAAATTATAGAATCAGATTATTAGAAGCACAAGACAACATTTGAATTCAGGGTGAAACACCAATTGACTTGAAATCTCTCTTGGCACAAAGAGGTTAGGATTTTACAGTTGAAAGAGAAAAATATTTCCACTAAAACCTTACCAAAACCTTCCTGAGGAAAAAAAAAAAATCAGGATCCCTTGATCTCCATATCAGAAGAATAATTTTCCTCAAACTTTCTTCTGCTGTTAAATCATAGTATCATGAATTTAAAGAGAGACTTAACAGTGTTCTCAGACAAACATTATTTTCCAACAGGATTTCTTTTGATTTTTTCATAGATTTCTATATTCAATTCCATTTTATGATTTTCCATCACATTAAGTGATGCTATAAGTATAAATGAATATTACTGTCTTTCTTTTGGACTCTTGTTTGTGGAAGAATGGAGGAAACTATGGAAACCTAATGAAGCTATTGGCTGCATAAACGCAGGCATCTTGGGCCTAAAATGGCAACTTAGGATACCCTGACTCATCTCTAGCAGCACTCTTGAACAGGTATAGAATCATTCCATGTTCTGTTGTGCATCTGCCAAGCCCATGCCAGCACCTGAGATAGTCTAAGGAGCTTAATAGCAGCAGTAGATGCTTTCAGCATAAGCAGCTGAATTGCTCCCCTATTTAAGAGCAATGGTAAAGGTCCAACTTTCTTCATAAAACCATGATTTATATATGGTACTTTCATAAACCATGTACCTGGAGTGCAATGGCAGCAACAGAGTTCAAATGCCTTATGGTTTTCCTTATAAAATACATCTCACATTGTGACAAATAAAAACCATTGCCCCTCAAGCTACGATCCAGAACTAGAGAATTATCTTGGACAGACTTCTTTTCACTCTTCCAAATGCTGTATTAATTAAACCCTAATGTAATCTTCTGCAGTGGCAGCAAAAAGCTGCTGTTGTGGCAGCCCTAGAGTTATTCCTCCTGAACAGGCTCATGCTGAAATCCTGAGTTTACAATATCTTCTTCTTAATGGGTATGCATTCAGATCTCAGAGTAATTATGGCATTTTATTTGTATGACTGCAGTGAAAGATGTAAATATTTCAACAAAGGGACAGAGCCAGTTTCTAGTTAAATCAGTAGGCATTCTCACATTATTCTTCTGAAATTCTATCAAGAACTTAATAAGAAAACCCCTTTATTTTATTTAAATAAAATATTTAAAAGCACTATTCTATAGAAGGTAAAAACAGTCTTTTTCTTTGAAGTGCCTATATCTGCAGGTTCCTTCCATTTCCAACAGACATATTAGCATCACATTTCAATTTTGTAGTTAATGTCAAAATATGATATTAAGAAAACCACAACTCTTGTTCCTCATTAAGCTGAGCTGTACTTGCATAATTATTCTTCAGGCATCAATTAATTATATGCCCCACCATGTGCTACTTTTCAACATCCTAAGTGGTACCACCTTACTGCTAGGAATATTAAACAATGAAACGTAACATATTCTTGTTTGGTTACACAGTATGTTGTGTCTGAATTCAGTTTCCTCTCAGAGCTGCCCCCTCCCAGATTCTTAATTATATCCTTTACAATTATTTCAAAGAATAGCACTTGCAGTTGTGCTTTTTCTACAATGTCAGGTTGGTGCGTGGCTTTTTGTGCTTCCTGTATTCCAGAATTTTCCCTATTAGTCAGAATAAAATTTAAACCAAAAGTTAATGAAAGCAAAGCATTAAAGTAATAGGAAAAGCAAAAAGGACCTGCAGAGAACCAGAAGTCTTGCTTCAGGTCATTTTTTTCTTACCTTATCAAGCTAGTAATCAAGATGAGAAAAGAAGCATTGGAAAAATTAATAATGGCTTTTCTTTGACTTACACCTAACACAGCATTACCCTAAAGAACAGGGATGCTTAAGAATAAATGAAGAAAACCAGATGGTGAATACAAAGATACTGAAGATCTTGCTCCAGTTCAATTAGATGGGAGTTTTGATCAAGTTTCGTACATCCTGAAAGTTTTTTAACATAATCCAAAACTATGGTACCTCCTGAGCTCACAAGTGTCAAACACTGGCAGATTGACTAACCAATCCAGAAATATTATTTCTGTATAAGAAAGCTTTTTCTGAGAATAATAGAAGAGTTTGATTCTGAGAAGCATGTTGTCAATGAGTGACAAGCATGGGATTTTTACTGTGAATTGTAAGCTGCTGAAGATAAATGAGACTCCCATTGATTTAAATTAGCGTTGTGTCAAGTTGAAAATGAGAACATTTGAGGAGTAACACCAAGACACAATTCTATTTTAATTATTTTAGTGCAATAAAAGTTCACTTTGTTTTATTTCATGGCTTATTTTGTATAAAAATATTCCAAAATATATTCCTAAAACAAAACCACTCACAAACCCCAACCAAAGAAACAAAAAAACCCTCAAATTAAATCTCACTGATAAATATCCTGAAAAACATAGCAACCTATCAATCATTTTCAATCAACAAAGCCTAACATTTAATCACAGGCATATTCACACTTCAACATGGATCCACTTCTGTCTTTAAGCTTCTAATTAATAATTGTGATGTCAAAATGCAGAATCATAAATAGTCCTTAAGACTTTTCCTGTATAGATGATGATGAATACTTAGACAATCAAAGGTTTATTTAGTTTTTAAAGGATATGTCTCTTTAAAGTAAGTTTTAACAATCAACATTGCAGGCTCTTTGTAATTTTAAATCATATTTTGAATGTTGTAGAAAATGAACACTTGATAAATAATTACTGAAAAAGGTAATTCCCTCTGTGTTGTGGACTGCTGTTCTGTGGACGTTACACAGTATGATAGATTTATTGTACCATGGGGCAAATTTTGTCATCCTTACTCAAACCTCATTTCAAAAGTCTAATTTCCTTCACAGAGTAGGGATGCCTGTAAACATGGTGAAACCTATTCTTACTGGTTCACTGGATAGGGAAGATAATAAAATATAAAAATTTAAGAAGAAAAAGGAGATTGTTTCTAATCAGAGATAAGATAAGTTTCTTTTTAACAAAGCTCAGATGAAAACTAGGCTCTGATGGACTTCTGCCTGCCAGCTAGCTTTGTAACAAAAAACTTTCCCTGTTTGCAATCATTTCTGAAGCTTCCAATTGCCCTTGGCTTCTTGATCCTGCATTGTGAAGATAGCCCCACTGCTACTGAGCCTACTTGAAAGCTACTGTCTCATAGGCAGATGAATGTGGTAGAATAATGCCCAAAGATAAATGCTGACAGTCTTGCTTTTTCTCTTCCAAGAAAATAATTCCTTTCACAGGTTGAAACTGCTATGGCTGTACTACATAAAAATGAGAACAAAAGAAATACCTGTAGTTAAAATTATGGAAGTGATTTTATTTACTGGAAAAAAAAGAATAATTTTGTATGAAAGTTCCTGAAGCTGTGTTCTTCAACATCTCCTCTAGGAATATGTTTCCAATATGTTGAAAGGGCATTAAAGTAGGCATTTTGCATTGTGACTGACTTACCTCAAAGGAATGTTCAATATCCATCATTGACAAAAACAGTCTGTTCTTTTTTGAAATTCTTGTATTTGCTCTCATCTGCAGCATAATGAAAGATCACAGTTTTATGAAATAAGAGCTTTCCTTTTTCAAGCTAGGTGTACTTTACCGTATGATTTTGTGAAGGATACTTTTCTTTGTATTTCTGTTGTTTCTAAATTTTTTTAAAAAACATGAAGGCATTTGAGGAATAGTTGAAAGACATTGAATTCTGCAGATGAAAAGTTTTGTAAGCACCTTATACTTTTCTGGATGAATAATCAGAAATATTGTCTAGTTATCTTTTGCTCATTCACTACAGACTGACAATGATCAAGCAGTATTTTTAACAGTCTGATTTTTCTGCTACTTGCACTGCCTTTCCTAGTTTTCCCGTTTCCCAGCCTGCTGGGAAAATTTGTAAACAGCTGTCTCTATCTTCAGCTGTTCCACACTGTCTCCTTGCCTGAAGAACTGTCCACAAGAGGGCTAGGTATAGCACAGACTAAAAGCACAAACCAAAAATCCATACAAGTCTTAATAGACACACCAGTGTCATGATTGGATTTTGATATGGTCTGAGATTTTTCTGAAATGAAACTACTATGGTACACAGAAATTCGTAAGCCTGTAAGATAGTTATGTTTGCACAACATTGACAAATCCATAAAGCTTAACTGACAATTAGATGTTATAAGCAAAAAATAATGATTAGAGAAGCGTTGTTCATAAAGACTTATTTAAACAAGTACATCTTGTTTCAAAAACATATGAACAGATAACATCTACCATGCAATAGCATAAAAAAATATTTTCAAGTGCTCAGTAAGGAACCTGTCTTGCAAGGAAACAGCTTTTACTTAAGGCTACCCTCTCCCATCGTGAGTCACTGTAGAACTCCAAAGTAAAAAAAAACCATACAAAAAAAACCCCAACATAATACCTCTTCAACCTTCTTCGGTGATATTTCTATGTGGGGTTGCACCTGATATGCCCCACCAGTGAAGAAAAAAAGAGAAAATAAAGAAAAAAAAAGATAAATTCCCCAGGAAGTATTCACTTGTTTCTTGGTTAAGAAAATTATGTATGCTCTTCAGGCATCAGGCACTATAAGAACACTTATCTCCTTGATCAGACTGCTAGATCTTAAGGAAGGAAGTAAATTTGGTGGATAACTCCACAAAAAAAAAATTAAAAATATTATTCTTTCATGGACCATCTTAGCATGGTTCAGAGAAAGAATGAAGTCTTTTACCCCTGAGCAGACTTACAGCTTTTTCCAGCCTTCTCCACTTTTTTTTTGACCCGGTAATCACATTCCTCACTGATCGCACACTGAACAGCATGGACAAAACAGCCTGGCCACTGTCAGCTCTCCAGTGTGCCTTTCTTCCAAGAGATCCCTCACTTCCTGCTGTACTTGGGTCCAACACCCTCGGAGATGCAAAGACACTAAAAAAGAGGAAGTGAAACTGGAATTTCAGAGAAGATTGAATTTACAAAATCTGGAATAAGTATCCACCATTCAGACAGTATAAAAGGCTACAACAGAATTTCTGCATCTTATATTTAGTTTTGCAAAAATCTTTGACTATATGATCCTAAGCAACCTAGGAACTCAGGTTTTTTTAAAGCACATTTAGGCCCTCTAATAAAAACAAAGAAAACCAGGGCAAAAGCATTTGGATTGATGCCCAAAGTGCCATTTTAAGGTTATGTGATTTTTTTCTCCCAGTTACCTAATGGTACAGTGACAATGGGAGAGAGAGAGCTATAAAATGTTCACTGAACACAAAAACATGGATTGAAAGAGCATTGTTAAGGTTCCCAAATCTCAAGAGACAGCAAAGCAAGAGTGAGTATTGCCTGTCTTTGTATACAACATCACATAGTCTTTAAATGCATCATGACGTGTTTGGTAATTTTTCTAAAGTCCCCCATTGTCTCATTCAGGGTGCATGAAAATTGGACTTCAAATGATAAATGGTGACCTGACCTTTGAAACTTTGGTGATTTTTATTTTTCAATGTCTGTCCCTAGGCCTCACTCATACACACAATTCAAACCCTGAACTGAAGACAGGGTTCATTTCCTTATAGGCTTTCCTGTGGTGCTCATCATACAAAGGTCTCTAAGCTTCATGAAGGCTGATTTGTCTTAATGAAATCTCTCCAAACTGACAGGATAATATTTACAGACAGGCAGCAGAGGTACAAAGGCAACAGACAATTCTGAGCTACACAGGACCCAGGTCATGGGGTTTTGCCATGTTTTGTAACAATTTGCACCTTCAAGCACAGTGTCCATTCACTTTAATTGCAGCTGTGACTGCTTAGTGCTTCTTCATCTCAGCCCTTAGGATCTTGAAGGGGACATTCATAAATGAGAACACACCATTACTGACCATCTGGGAAACATCTGGTGAAGGGGACTTGGCAGTATTGCTCAGGAGCTCTGGCAGGCAGAGATGGACTCTGCTTCTCCAAGCCAGGTCTTAGCTACCCTGAGGTGAAGACACTGTTTCTCTTCCAATACTTGTAAGAAATATGGCTGAAGTATCACATACTGCAGCATCCTTTACTTTGCAGGTCTGAGCAGAAAGACAGTCTTAGACTAGGATAATTTTGTCTACTGAGTGAAGTATGAGTCCATGTTAAAAATAGGAAGGATTCACCTGAAGTAGAGCTTGCTTATAATTACATGGGATGAAAGGAAAGAATTAAGATAATGAACAAATTATGATTTTATTTTTTAATTTTCAACTCCTTCATTGGTGCTTCAACTACTTGTCACATATTTCTTTTCTCTTGCCTTTCTCCTGTTTCTCCAGTATCTAATTCTATTTACTGGGGGGTAAATAGAATTCACTTGACTCTGTGTAGATGCCATATTTACAGTCTGCATTTAGGGTTATGAGTAATTTAGGCACAATGAACAAACACAAACTTCTAAAGGAATATGAGTTGCAAATAAGTATATGCAATCCATACTTTTTCAGACCTTTGAATATGGCCAGATGTGCAGGAGTTTTCATAAGATTGGCAAAGGTCCAAACACAAATGATAACTCTATAAAATATCATGTCACTGATCTGAAGAGTGAGAGTGTATGGGCATTTCAAATGAAAGATCTTAAAGGTAAAACAATATTTGTATCTAGTCTCATTATAATGTCCTCCTCTTCCACTGTTTGTTCCATAGATAGTAGATACACCTCTAAATAAAAATGGGGAAAAAAATAAACCCAGACACCGCCATCAAATGAAACCCTGAAAAGCATAGTTAACATAGAAACGTGACATCCCAAATGCTTAGTGTCAGAAAATTACATATTTACAAACAATGATCATGGAGCCTATGGCTTATTTTTATGCGGAACAGTAATTAGAACAAACAAACCCACTGAAATAACAAAACCCATTGTTTGGCAAATATTCTTCAGACTAATAAGTGTCCCAAATGCTACTAGTTTTGAAAGGTCATACCTTTATTCGCTATTATGCTTAAAATTGTAAAATAGCTATCAGTTATATTACAGTTTCTGGGAGCATATCATACACAGATATGAGAAATTCTTGTCCCAGAAGTACTTAAAACATACAGATTTGTGTAACGCTTCCTTGTACTTCAGAGATTACAAACTCTCTGAGTGTAGCCAAAGCTTTTATTGAACTGGATATTAATAATTCTGTGCATGTGTTATCTCCTTAACGTGAATAAATATGTAAATGTGTAAGAAGTCTCACTGATATTCTCAGGTTTGAAAGTTAACATGCCACAAGTCTTTGTAGAACTGTTACCAAAATAATTACTTTTGCTGCTACTAGCTCTGCTAAACCTGTGCGTATAGAAATGCTGAAAAGTGATTGGTTGGTTAGTTGGTTGGTTGGTTTTCCCCATTACAAATCAAGCTTGTTCATAGACTTGCTATGTATTTTACTTATGGAAAAGATACAGGGATACTCTTGCTAAGAGGCAACAGTTTTATACAGGAAGAGGACCATATAAGCATTTGGGTTTACAAAGCCAAAGAGTAGTCCTCATTGAAAAACAGCAACCTTCTCTTTAACTTTTATAAATCAGAAGTTTCATTGGAAAAAAACCCTTTCAAATGATAAACAAATCTTTGACATAACAGTAACAATGAACAACAGCTGAAAATATGAAAAAAAAATCAAACAAAATATCAAATAGTAGCTTTATTAGTTTTCATTTTTAAGTTTGCTTGTTGGGTAGCAACACTAAGTCATGGTCTCATGCAGAGAGATAAATCACCATCTGACCAGCTTCTTGTAGGACAAGACAGACCATACCAGTGCATGTCTGTGGGACTAATGCGCTCCAATCTTACTGCTGACTGGCAGCAAAATAGCTTTCAATTCTAAATTTTATTGAGCCTAGAATCATAACTACATAGTAATTTTTTTTAAAAACAGGTGCATAGACCTGGGGTCTGTAAGCTGGGCAGAGTGTTGAACATGTATGTCCATCAATGGCTTTAAAGGAGCACTTGATCTGGAACACATACTGGACTAGTAATAAGACACAGGATGAACTACACTATTCACATCCAAAGCAGCATAAATGGGTCGTCCATTATTACATTTCTTTGGCCTGCTTCAAAGTCATTCTTCTGTGCATGAACATGCTGGCTATGACCTAGGAGAGTGTCCAATGATGACTCATCTGTTAGAATCATTAAAAGGAGGAATAAGAGGCAGTAAAAACCTCATGTAGGCCATATCATTCATGCCATAAAGCACAACTGATATGTCTCCCATAAGTTAGGCTATAGGAAAACTCTACAGTGCAAAAGGCAGAGATTTTACACAAGGTAACTAGAGACATTCACTTCCCAGATTCATACAGCATGGTTGATTGTTGACAAGTCACATCCATCAGGCTGAAATTTAACATTGATAGCACGCCATGGGTTATTTCTGGTTTGTGCTTGCAGTATTTGACAGAATCATAAGCCTTTAACAATACACGAATAAAGTAAAAATAAGAAACACGTAACCAAGTTTTAGGATTATTTTCAATTAAACACATTTCCTAATAAATACATCCTCTATTTTGATATTTTAACAAACATATGTATTATTCTGTACTTTTCTGTCAAAGTAATTAAAGTTTTCATTAATTCCATTGACTACATGATATTTGAAATAATTGTTTCTAAATTACAAAGTGATAAAATTAGATTGACCTATCAAGTGTCTTGCATTGGAATAGGCAAAAAAGAGAAAAAAAAAGTGATCTATTTTTGCTTTCTGCTTTCCTTCTAAACCAGGTGATGCTGCTTAGATTCTTTTCCCTCCTGCCTAATTTACATTTAACTTGGCTGCTGATAATATGTCTCTAATTTGTAATTTCAGCTGATTACTGATGACGTACATGGGTTTGAAGTGAATCCTATAATCAGCCTTCATTTTCAGGAGTGACTTAGGATTTTGGCTGCCCATTTGAAAAGGAGCTGATTTCTGTTATAGAAATTATTGAAACATTCACCATCTGAACCTGTAAAGACCCCTATAGAATGTGTCTAATCACTGAATCACTCACAGTCCTTGGCTACTTCAAACAATTTAGGTCCATTACCTTTAAACAGTTCTGTTTTTCTTTTGTTTTGCAGGTTTACTTTGGTTTTGAACATATCCCTCATGACCTCTTTTAAAGTAATTAAAACTCTGTAGTAATAGAAAATCTTTCAGGCAACATAATTGTTTTCCTTTTGGGGATCATTTTAATCATTCAAATTATATTTGATTTATTGTACTAATTTTTTACTCAGAGTTATTGCTGTGCTTAAGATATGACATCAATGAAATAGACCATTACCATAGGGAAAAGCTTTCCTTATTTTCATAAGTAATGATAGGAACTCCCGCAATTATAAAACAAATAAATGGTAAAATGAAGCAAAAGGATTGTTCTCTAGTCAGATGGCATTAATAGCATGAAAGATATCTCTGCAACTACATCACATATCCTGTATGCATGTAGTAATTTGGGTGGTGCAGTAAGTAAGGTGAAAGTTCCATCCTGTGACATGGAACTGCTGCATACACATTGCTAGGAATGACAAAACCTGTCTGGTTCTTCATCCAACAGAAAACCACATTGCCTATGCAGATAAAATCATCTTTAATTTGATGCAGTTTATATCTGGGTTTTTGTTGTTTGGGGGTGGGGGGTGGGGGTTTTTTTTGGTTTCTTTTGCTTTTTTTTTACCTATGATTAGCAGCTAATTTCAGCTGTTTGGCAGTCTAAGTGGCTATTAGGTGTTGTTTTCAAATTCTATTTAGTCTTTGTCTCAGCCTTGTGAAGGTATTTGGTGTTTACTCAGTGCAACAAGCACTTTCTAGATGGCTACTTACTATAAGTAGGAGGATTTTAGTGATTTTAGTAAGAGAGCTTCACTCAGTGCAGATGCTTTTAAGGGTGTTTTAAATACCTAATGCAGTCAAAGTTAGTCTCTTATTTAAATAGCATTAATATAAAGGTAGAAAAGAGGGGAGAAGGAAACATTCACTGCAGGGGGAAAGCATTCATGAATATGTTGTAAATACTTGCTCTAATATATAAAAATATGTGTTACTGTGAGTAATCTGTAGGGCATCAAAATCCATTTTTGTCTAGTTAAATATTTTTTCCATAGAAATCTATATAAATACATATATCCTAAGTACATTCTAAGTATCATCTTAATATGTCTTTGAAGACAAAATGAACAAGACACTAATGCAGGATTCTAAAAGTATAGTTTTTCAGAGCAGGCAATAACAAGTGCAGTAGGATTACTGAGTTACTATTTTCCCCTCAAACCCTGTAAGTGGGAGAGAAAAAGGAGAAAACAGAAACAGCTTAACTCACCAAAAATCAAACCACTGCATTGCCCTCTTAGCCACTGAGTGTTTTGAGATGTAAGAACGAAGATTACATCAGTGCAATAAAGGCTTTCTCTACAATTACAAGCCATACACTATGTCAAAAACATTAAAAAAAAATGCAGCTTTATCCCAACATCAGAGATGGTAGAAATCGGAACAGGTAGAGTGGTGTAGAGAACAGTAGAGAACAAGGAGAGAGGAGGAAGGGTTAAAGGCATCATCACAGCCATTAGAGGGAAAAGTTGAAGCAATAGAATCACAGTAGACTTCTCTTCCCTCCCCCTCCCTTCTTTCCCCCACTCCCCTTTTCCCAAGCTGGATCAGTGTGTAGGGAGGGCAGTCATCACGCCATCCTGAGCAGCAGGAGCTGACGTCGGATGAAGCTGCCAGGTAGCTGAAAAAAGGCACAGAAGGCAGCCGATACCCACTTTCAACGTGATTTTTTTTTTTTTTTTTTTTTTTTTTTTTCTAGTCTGAATCTGGACTTCAAGCAACACAGCGCCTGAGACAGCTCATCTGAACCACACTGTACTGCAATTCTCACTCTTCCCAAAGAAAAGGACTCCACTGAGTAGCAGGATGCTGCCAGTATTGCAGCTCGGGCTACAATATAGATCCTTTTTGTAACACTTTCAAATCTCTTTCTGTTCATATATACATACACTGAAATATCAGTTCTTCCTTTTTGAGGGTACCTTTGGCTTTTGTTACCCCAATGTGACTTTTTCATCTTGGAATGATGGGGATCTTTCTGGTTTATGTTGGATTCATTTTCTTTTCAGTTATGTATATTCAACAAGGACTTTCTACCCAAGGTAAGACCATTTATTGTCAAATATGTTTATGTGTTTTTCTGTGCTAAAGCAGACTTACAACAGTATTGGAGGGAGGGACAACTGTGCAAGAATGAAGATAATAAGAAGGAAAATAGCCACAATTTCTAGGAGAGGAGGATAGCAAGCATAAGGTTTAAATTTAGCTTAAAAATTATCTGTAAATAGGAACAGAAGAGAGAAGTTTCCCCAAAGTGAGAATAAACCAGGTTTCCTTTGCTTGATTGCAACGAAGGAGATAAGAAGCACCTTGTAGAAGAGTAAAAAGGTGTTGGTGACTGGATATACATGTGTTTGGGTTGTATATGTTTGTATATATGCCTGTGTGCATATAATAAACACCTTCCTGTACATGCATAATTATTGCAATCACCAAGTACTGGATGACTAAATCAACTGCCTTCCTTAAAATATTGCAGTATCCTTTCATGCTGCACCTCCTATTATCCTGTAATCCTGAGTCAGACTTTAATTTTGATTCTGTGACTATATGCATTTCTGACCCCCTCCCGAAAAAAAAATGGAAAAAGGGGGCGGGGGGGGGGGAAGATGGGAAGACAAAATGGACTTTTCTTAATACCTCTCCTCTTCCAACCCCCACCCCATCGCCTTCCTCCCTCCTCGCTAAAAGGCGCGTCTTGCATTTCAAGCAGCCCCGGCGCTGCAGAAGCCAGTTGTTTGGGACCTCGGAGCCGCGGCGCAGCTGCTCAGCACCATGGACAGATCGCGCGGGGCCGTCCCCGGCGCCGCTGCTCAGCACCATGGACAGATCGCGCAGGGTTGCCCGCGCCCCTCTCCCGGCGCTGCCCGAGCGATTCCTGCCCCCTCCACCCAATCCCAACCCCAGTCCCTACCGCCCCTTGCTCCCTGCCCACTGCTCCCCCCTGGCAGCTTCCCCCGGCTTTGCGAGTCCGTGCCGGGCTGCTCTTGACCGTGCGATGGTGGGGGGGATAGAATCATAGAATCATAGAATTACCAGGTTGGAAGAGACCCACTGGATCATCGAGTCCAACCATCCCCACCAATCTCCAAACTATGCCCCTCAGCACCTCATCCACCCGCACCCTAAACACCTCCAGGGAAGCCGGTGGTGTTTCTTTCTGTGTCCCCGCACCCCCCGCCCGCACTGAAGAGGAGGGAAGCGAAGGAGCAGGCAAAGATAAAAACCAAAACAAACTTACAAGGCGCGGATAGGCAAAATGCACAGTCCTTTTATCAGTTTAACTCGGCAACTAGCAATTGCTGCCTGCTGAGGGGCAGGGGGAAGAAAAAGGGACGCGGGGAAATGTAAAACTAGTAGCTTTGCTAAGTATCTGTTGCCGAGCACTTGAGGGGGAAAAGAAGTAACACAGGTTGACTGTATTGCCAAATTATCCCACCAATTCCAGGTCAACTAGGAATAGATAGAGAGATAGATAGGGATAGAGAGAGAGAGAGAGAGAGAGAGAGGGAGGGAGGGAGGGAGGGGAGGAGACAGTGAGCAATTTTCCCCTTGCATCATAATATGCTCTAGTCAATCTGTAGCAATGCATGACAGAAAACAACACTGCAGGATCTTCCTAAATTCCTCTCTTCTTGAAAACAGGGGTTGTATTCATTTCATTGTCTGTCTGCAGTCCCTCTCACTTAACGATCACGTTTCATTATGTTGCACGATTCTAAAGCAAGTTATAGTAGAGGATGAGAAGGAAGTCGAGACTAAGACTGAAAGAAATATTGCTGTACTGGGCTATGTCCCTCAGGACCAATTTTTAAACCTAACAGTGGTAGACTGTAATGGGCAAATCCTGTTTGTTGAGGGACTGGTGTACAAAGGTGAGGGTTAATTGCAGATGATAACCATCTACTAAGACAAGAAAGAGCAGATGTGTTGCTTTTTGGTCTGATTATGCAAGCAGAGGTTCTCAGAAAGAATAACTAACTCAGGTAAAGCCTTTGAAATAGGCATTTTGATGAGTGCTTGTAGCCTGCACCTCAGAAGAGTGTCTGTTTCAACCGCTGCTCCAGCTGCTTGTGGAAGGTTTAACAATTTACACATCCCCAGCTCAGCCCTTACAAATATAATAAATCAGTGTGATTTTTTTCCCTCTTCCTAATTAGCTTTTTGCACAAAATCCTTCAGTGAGTCTGGTGAAATACTGCATTCTGCCCAAGGGTATTTGGACCTAATTACATGAAACTTTGCTAGCCCAAGGGAGCAAGCAAGAGGGTCTATAACATTTCCCATGAGACGAGCTTAGAATGTAAAGAAGGTGGATTTGTGCATGAGGGAGAACCTGTGTGAGAGAGAAACTAGGAGAGATAGTTTGTAACTGTAAAATTAGAAGTGATGAGAAATAGGAAAAGAAAACAGAGGAAATAATTGAAAGGAAAAAGAAGAGAGAAAGAAGGAAAAAAATCAATACAAAAAGCAGAGGATAAACAATGGGTAGGTTACAATAGATCCCAACATGTTTTGCATTTCTTTTGCAGCAAAATTCACTGAGTTTCCCCGAAATGTCACAGCCACCGAAGGACAGAATGTGGAGATGTCTTGTGCTTTCCAAAGTGGCTCTTCTTCGGTGTACCTCGAAATCCAGTGGTGGTTTCTGCGGGCAGCTGAGGACCAAGAGGCTGGAGCTGAGGTGACAGGCACTCAGGTATTGATCCTCTGCCATGGGGGTCCCCAAACCACCCAGGAATGCCACAGAAGAAGATACGGAGAGGAAGGGAGGGAAGGAGAAAAGAAGGGAAAGAAGAAGGGAGTAGAGGGAGGTTCTGGGTCTCCCCAGGGATTTATTTTTGACCATGAAATAACAGTCCAGGAACCTGCAGAGAAAAATACCTACCTCAAGAGATGATAGCTTTGCTAACTGTCATTCTCAGGATGCTGCTAGGGACGTTCACAAAACCGTGTGGAGTTCCAAAGTCTTTTTTTTTTTTCATTTTCTCATTTCCTCTTTGGAAAGAAGCTGTTTAGAGATTGTTCCTTGTGTGTATTTTTTCCTTTCCCTACGTGTCACCCTCCAATTTTATAGAGTTGGCAGCCCTGACTCTGCAGGCAGCTGCCGCGGGAGGGCACACGCTCGAGTGGGGGGTGAGAAGGGAGAGGGGGAATCCAAGGGGGAAAAAATGGGGGAAAAAAAAAAAAAAAATCATACCGCAGCGCAATTTCAGTCTTCGGAGCGGGACAGAAGGGGCCACGTCCACATTGCCCATTTAGACCGTCATCCAGGGATTTTTCTCGCTCTCCTGAGCCGCCACCTCCGCATCAGCCGCCCCGGGAAGCCTCCCAGCCCGCGAGGTTCGAGGGGTGTCCCCTCCGCCAGACTCGAGGGGTGTCCCCCCAGAGTCCCCCCCGCCCGTGGCCGCTGTCCCCGGCGCTGCCCGCAGGTGGCAGACGCGGAGCGGAGCGGCAGGCGAGACCCACGGCGAACGCTTCTTTCCCCGCAGGTGGAGCTCTTGCCCGAGAGGGACTTGGACAGCGACGGCACGAAGATCAGCGTAAGTGCAGCCCCCGCCTGCAGCCCCGGGTGGGGGGACTCCTGGGTGTGAAGGCTCCGGCCAGCAAGTCCCCGGTGACAGACCCTCGGCAGTCTCTTTCCACCCTTGAATCGCAGAATCCCTAGGTTGGAAAAGACCTTTGAGGTCATACAGTCCAACTGTAGCTGTCCACTGCTAAATCGTATCCCTAAGCACTTCATCCACCCGCCTTTTAAACACCTAGAATCATAGAATCATAGAATCACCAGGTTGGAAGAGACCCACCGGATCATCGAGTCCAACCATTCCTATCAAACACTAAACCATGTCCCTCAGGACCTCGTCCACCCATCCCTTAAACACCTTCAGGGAAGGTGAATCAACCACCTCCCTGGGCAGCCTATTCCAATGCCCAATGACCCTTTCTGTGAAAAACTTCCTCCTGCTGTCTAGCCTAAATCTCCCCTGGCGGAGCTTGAGACCATTCCCTCTTGTCCTGTCCCCTGTCACTTGGGAGAAGAGCCCAGCTCCCTCCTCTCTACAACCTCCTTTCAGGTAGTTGTAGAGAGTAATGAGGTCTCCTCTCAGCCTCCTCCTCTCTAGGTTATCCTTCTCCGAGGATGGTGGCTCTACCACCTCCCTGGGCAGCCTCTGCCAGTGCTTGATAAACCCTTTTGGTGAAGAATTTTTTTCCTAAGCAGGCAGCCTGCACCCATCCTTGTACCTCTTCTTTCTGATTGCCCAGGGTAAGCACTGAGTCTGCCTTAAAGCTCCAAAGCTGGTTTTAAAGCTCAAATCTGGGTGTGGAGCTGTGTTTTCCTACAGCTCTGTAAATGGATTCTTTTCCAGGCTCATTTTAGGTGCTGAGGGGCATGGTTTAGTGATTGATAGGAATGGTTGGACCTGATGATCAGGTGGGTCTTTTCCAACCTGGTCATTCTATGATACTGTGATTCTGTGATATCTACTGGTAGAAAAAAATCTCAGGAGGTCTTCAGACAAGATATCCCTGTTGGGTGTAATCTCTACTCTTGGCCATTGAGACTCCTGTTGAGGAAAGGCAGACACCAGACCTGCTGTGTGGAGGCTAAGCAGAATGTTGTCTCAACAAAATTATGACATTACTCCAGCTCTTGTCCAGAGAAAAGTTACCTTCCTCAACAGACTCATATGCTGACTCAGGCACAGCCACATCCCCTGACCTCAGAAGCATTTAGACCCTCCTCCCTTAGCTTCCCAAGAAACATGTGGTGGGGGGGAGGGGGTCATGGTGTGGTGCTCACTGCAGTGGAACGAGACAGATACTTCGCAATTACTGCAGTATGAGTATTTTTTAGGAGAACAATGGGGTTTTCCCTTCCTCACACACAATCCTTTGGAAGTGCCTTTTAGCTGCAGTCAAGACTGTAAGTACCAGCAAAGCTTAAACCAGCTAAAACAGCAACAGATAGATGTGAATAATTTCTGTTAAATACTTTACTTCACTGCTTTTTGATGCCTACAATTAACTAAACAACTAATTGCATCAGGTCAAAATGTGGCTAGCTAGGGTATTTATAAATGACAATTCAGATACGGTATATTCAAATGATACATATTCCAGGCATACTTGCATCTCCAATGAAAGTCCTCACCACACTATAAAAGATTTCTGTCATCAGCTGCATCATCAGTTACATTTCTACGTTTGTAGATATCATAGAAATTGGTCCCATGTGTGGTCTTTGGATACTATTCCACTAGACACAGTGCTAGCAGCCAATTTATTCTTTATCAATACTGGGTCATTCAAAATCCCTGTAGTAATCCATAAGATCTGTGACACAATATAGACTGTAAAGCTTATCCCATCTTTCATGTTAAAAATCTCTTTCTTTCTTTAAGTATGATAATAATTCACAATGGGCTATCTACATGAGTTTTTATAAGCTTTCATAAAACATTTTATATTTGCAATTAAAACAAATTCAGCATTTGGTTGACAGTCTAAATGCACTGTTACAAATGTAGTCTTCTTTTTTTTTCTTTATTGAAGTCTGCTAGTGTGACTGGAAACTATCTTCATGAAAAGGAGAGAAATTTTTAAGTGGATTTAGTAAATTCTTTTAAAAAATGGTGAAACATACCAAATGTGTTTTTAAATACATCACTTCTGTTAATTTTAAATGATAATCAGGAATAAGTTGAAAACATGCATACATGTTGACTGCAAAAAACCCTAAATTTCAAATGTAAAACTCAAAACAAATTCTGGTTTTCATTAGTACTATGCAACACTGTTTATTTTGCAGATATTGCATGGCAGAAGATGAAGGCAGAACCTGACCTTCTTTCTAGTCATATGAAACTTCTTTAATCCTTTTGCCGAATATGAGCTGCTCAGTAGAGATATATTACTATTGAATATGGTTTAAATAACTATCCAGCACTTTCTGTGTAATTAATATGGCATACGTTATGCCTGAATGTATGCAATCCATACTTTCAACTCAGTTTGCCAAGTATAAATTCAGAGATGGATACAAGACAGCGGGCTATAAAGTCCATCCAGTAGTACCTTACACCAACAATATATTCACAGGTATTACTCTTCAATTTATCAAGCAGGCAGAATAAGAGCTTTGCCAACACTGGTGACTACAGCATGCCAAGCTATCAGAAGCAACATGCTATATAATCACCAATGATATGTATCTAGTTTCAATCTAACAGTTCAGCATTTTTGTGATCTACCACATATTCATTACCCCTGTAATTTGCTTGTCATTGATATGACATAAAGCAACATTTGCATCCATGTTTACATAATTGGGGAAGTGAACCAGATTCAGGATTTCTTCAAAGCTTGAGTTTTCTGTTCTACTTAAAACATATTAACTGGCTTCGTGTGGGGCAACAGATATTAATCTAGGTAGAGAGTAACAGTCAATTAATTCTCCAAAGTGATGAACAGACAGAAAGGAAACTGTGTTACCTTTCCCAGTGCATCTTAATACCCATCACATATTTCTGGATGCATAATTTGCTTGTGTTATTTAATTATGTGAAACAAAATTATGTTTTGTTACCCTCAGATAATAAAGGCATCTAAAAATAAATTAGGAGTCTTATTTTAGGAGACATCTTTAAAAGCAACCTTAACTATGTGCTACTTAAATATGAACTACAGAAATTATGTATGTCTACTAATAAGTATACGGTTAAATATATGAGAGAAAAAGGAACTAGCTGACACAACATGTCTTGTGATGGTTATTAACCAAAAGGTACCAAATGTTTGGACATGCCTGAAGGATACAAATTGAATGTCAAACATGTAGTTTCAATGTAGTGAAGACTACAAAATAATTTAAGAAATTGTTATTAAAGAAGTTTAAATATTGGCAGACATCTTCAACACAATTCCTAAGTGCTAGTTCAAAAACTGAATTATACACTAAAGCCAACCAAGTGAAAAGATTTAACCAATGAAGTGCACAAATATTAAGTTTATGTAAGAAAACTCATCAAGAATGTTCATGATCTTAAGCAGTTAATGGAATGAGAACCATCGTTTGGGTTATTTGTCTGAGAACAATCAGCATTTCAGAGCAAACCATCTAAAGAGTTTTGGAAAGCAGATGTCAGACTTCCTTGGTGCAACTTCCCTGCAGTATGCACAATCACACCACTGATTAATTTGGCACTTGACTGCTCTGAACGGACTCTACATCAGTAGAGTCTTCCCAGAGAAAGAATACTATATAATATGGGGTTTTGTGTGTTTGTTTTCCTGACAAATTTGCAGACAGTGAAAGTACAAGGGAATGACATCTCCCACAAGCTGCAGATTTCAAAAGTGAGGAAAAAGGATGAAGGCTTGTATGAGTGCAGGGTCACTGATGCCAACTATGGAGACCTTCAGGAATACAAGGCCCAGGCATTTCTCAAAGTCAACGCTAACAGCCACTCTCGGCGAATGCAAGCTTTTGAGGCATCTCCAATGTGGTTGCAAGACATGAAACCTCGCAAAAACGTCTCAGCAGCTGTTCCAAGTAGCATCCATAACTCTGCCAATCAGCGTGTGCGTGCCACCTCCAGTCCTGAAGCAGCAGCCAAAATCCCCAAACAAAGTCCACAATCAGGTATGGTTAAGCATTTTGAGCTTTCATTTGATTGCTTACCAGCATGTGACAGGAGGCTAACTCAACAAGGTAACCAGAAATTGTGACTAGGAAGAGTGTGGTGCTCATTTATTCCTCGTTCTTTCTGGCTCTATTCCACCTGCTCTCTGCTCACTACCTAAAACCTGAAGAGTAAATTTCTGGGGAAAAGAAGCAAAAAGCCTTAAATTCCTGTATGTGGATTCGATTTCTACTGGTTTTATCCATCTAAAGTTAGCTATCTAACTGAAGCTTAGGTTTCCCTGTAGTGTGTGTGGAGAGGGAGGGGCATGTCAGTGAATGACTCATCTCATTTTAAGATGGCTGTGCATGATAAATAAATTAAATAAAACACCCATCCAGAAGTGTTTGGTCCTAAGTTAATTTGCTAAACTTTTATATCTCTAGCATTTTGTGAAAATTATCTACTTTTATTATCAATCCTATTTTCATAAGGAACTTGACTTCTAAATCCAAGCAGACTTAAATATAACAGATTGGTTTTCCATTGTGTAGGCTTTACCAAGACCATGGGTTTTTCATCTTCAGCTAATTGACCATTGGTTTTGACTCAAACATTAAAATAGCAATGTCTCAGTTGTCTGTCATATAGAAATTAAGACACTGCACATTTTGTTTGGGAGATTTTGTACAGCACTATATAAGCCTGTATTTTCTATGCTGATATAGTAAAATTCAGATATACCAAGGTACATGAATATAAAGGAGATGCAGCTATATGATGGCAATAAAGAGATGGACAGGATAAAAACTGAGGCATTGCAAGTTTAAGGGTTCCTGGATTAATTCACTTAACACTGAAGGTTCCATGTAAGGAAGGAGACTGCAGTCTAACTTAAAACATATAATGGAAACTAAAGTAGCTTGTTCTGTTGCACCATTTTTCTGCTAGCAAATGCCATGTCATCAAAACAAAAACTGAGAACACAAGGAATTTCATTGCATATCTTTTGTGAAATAACTTACATCTCACAGTCATGCTACTAGAAAAATATTTTGATAATGAAAATACATTTCATTGAAGATTGGAACAACATGAATATTCATACAGAACTTGTTAACTGCTGTTAGAAAAGATGATGCACATGCTTCCACCATTTTGCCATTGCACATTTTTTTTAATTTATTTAAAAGTTCTCTTTCATGTTTTAGCTCTTCCAAGAAACATTTAAGCTGTTAGAAGAAAATAATTATTTCTATTGATTTAAAATCATAATTTTACCTTGGCTTTCCTTTCAGACAAAGGCATATACCACTTATTTTCAATTGAACTCATATATTTCAAAGTAACAGATTTGTCCATAAAGTGAAAACACTGGTTTGTGTTCAGTTTTATGTGAAATTAATTAAAATTATCACAAGTTAGCTACAAACTTCACTACATTGCAGCCAAAGTGTGCACACAGTACCTAATCCACTAAATCACTTTGGATATATAAGGGAATCTATAGGTTTTTTTATGTCTTTAGTCCAAGCAATGCCTTACCTCATTGCTGGACTTTGAGAGTTAGTAGGTTATTACATGGGAAGGTCCCAGAAAAAAAAAAAAAAAAAAGCAAAGCTATAGGAAAACTTTCCTTGGGAAAAACTGCTACAGATATAGTACAGATGATCCTAAGTAATTTACAAATTAAACAGATTAAAATATAATTTAGATTTTTAACTAATTTCTTTTATGATTAATACTATATTAATCAAAGGTGAAACTCATCTACAGAAAAAGCAGAATGTGACATTGAGGAGCAACATCAGCTGAGGAAAGTGAGACATCAGTTATGACACACCCAGAAAGTAGAAAAGAGTTGTCATTGGCAGTAATGATCTTTATTATATCAATTCAACACAATCTCCTTATAGTTTCAAATTAGAAACTCTTCACTTTTTCGACACCACGGTAACTATGTATGCATGAGCAAGACTGCTGTGTGATTACATTACATGTGAGCAATGTATCCATCTGACCTAGAACACAGAAACATGGTTGAATGCTAAATTAGTCATTATTAACCACGTGAGTGTGTTCGAAAGACAGAGGGAGTGATTGTGATGGGTTTGTTCATGTTGAGTAATATGTTGACTTCAGCAATACTGTTTGAAGAGAGAAGTATTATTAAGCACAGATAATTGTATGAAATATTCTCCAATACTGGAAAGCAAGTGGCAAAGCAATTGCTTTGGCAAACAATAAATTTCTGCATGCTCACATACTATTGTGAAATACTTTTACAGCAGAAGGAAATGTGACACTGCAAGATTATTGGGAAATCTCTTTTTGGCTATATCTGAAGAACTCACTCACTAATATTAGAAAGATTGACTCTCATCATATGAATATTTTTCCCCAGGATTTATTTTTGAAAGGTAGATAGCATCCTTCTTAAGTTCTTCTATCCTGAAGCACACTGCAGAATTTAATTTATCCCTCAATGACAGATATTTAATAGGCAGCTCAAGAAAAGTAGTTTACAGTCACTGCCATTTTACAATATTAGCATTTCCCAGCTGAAGAGGTACTTCTTATATTCTCCTTTTTTACTCAAAATTAAGAACATTTATGATAACTAAAAAGGAGCTATATAGGCAGGGCTGACAAATTGACATGATATGAGGTCCATTCTGCATTTTGTACTGCTCTGAAAAATGCTATATGAGTGTAAAAAATATATTTGTTATTGTTAGTGTAATGGAGATTCAATACAGGAAGAAAGAGTTAGAGAGAACATCAGCTACAGACACTCTTCAGATAATATATTGAGAAGAACTAGCCATCTATCTCAAAGTCAAAAAAGCCAGGAAAGTAGAAGTCAACACAGCTTGACCCTTTCATTTTACTTTTATGGGCTCCAGCAAATGAAGTAAATCACCTCAGCTTAACAGGAATCTGAGCAATTTGACAGACTAATCTGCATATATCCAGAAAATATCCTAAGTAGGTGGAGTGACAGACTTTTTTTTTCCTGCACAATATAACAATGTATCTTACTCTAAAGGTAAAAGTACAGTTATCAGGGGGCTTTGTGACTCTAGGCAATGTTGCAACTAACTGAGGTCCAAGATCTGCAATGAATTCAGGTAAAAGGAAGGTACACAATCTACAGGCTGCACCAGATCTCAGTATTTCATGGATATAAATCTAGACAAACTCTGATACCTGCAGTCAAATCACTTAACATTTATAGCAACACAAAAAGAGCTGCAGAATTTGATGTGCTGAGAATGTTTTTATATCCATCCCCTCCCAAACTCTTCTTGTTCTGCCAAGCTCTTATGAAGCACTCAAAACCATTAGTTGCTTTTCAGACCTAAGAAGATCAGGCTCAGAGAACTCAAGAGGGAATAGTTACAACTGAAGAAGGGATGTTAGGTACATTTTATGACTGCTTCATGTACAGACTCTGCATTTCTAGCAAATTTTTATTCTTTCTTGAAGTAACAAATTCAGCTATTGACCTAACTACATACCAAAACTGTTCCTATGATGACGGCAGATTGGCAGCAAATGATTTGAAAAGGAGCTCAAAGGAGAACATGGTCCCTACCTAAGGCAAAACAACATGAATTCTTGGCATCATAAACCAGATTGAGAAGGTGATCGTCAGGCAGGAAAGAAAGAGAGAGAATGAAGAGAAGAGAATGAAAATGTATTTCTTCAGTCTGTTGATGCTGATAAACCAGTGACATTACTGCCAGCCTCCAATTTTATCTGTGGAATCCAGGAATCTTTTATTATCAACCTAATGTAAGAAAAAAATGTTATGTCTAATTTGGAATCTTCTGGAATATAAAGCAACTTCTGTCATTTTTTGTTGTTTTTCTTTTATATTATATGCCCTCTTAAAGTAGAGGAACAAAACTTCTGCTCTATCCTCTACCAAGATGACAGCCAACATTACTCCTTTCTTCACTAAGAGAAAGAATATGACTTCTGAGGCTTCTGTTTTAGAGACTGAATACCCATAAGGTTAGGAAGCACTAACATTCACTGTAATTGTTGCACAGCAAAAAGTTGAGTCTCTCTTTCCTTCGGACTATTTTCAAGCAAAAGCCAGATGAGAGTTTTGTTCTTCTTGTTTGAACCTTGTTTAGCTATTCTCAGAAATTCTTGCAAAAAGATGATGCAAGGACTCTCCCATTTTACACTTGTATACACTATAATCTTTGGTTTTACTTGAAATCCACACTTTACTTCTCTCCCTGAAAAGAAGGCACTTCACTTTTTCAGATTCTTTGAAATATTAAATGATGTAGCCCTATTAGCCAGTTAGTAGCTGACCTCAAAACTGCAAGCATCTTCTGAGAAGTGCTAATCTGCTGCAAATAACTTTATTTTCAAAGCAAAGTCTTAACAGTCACTAAACCTCTTCTTATTAGGCCAAGATTTCCAATGCAGAATTAACTTGCCTTATATATCTTTAAAAAAACCTACATCTTGATATCTTCTATATGCATACTTACATATAGAACCAAATGCATACAAGTATTTTATCTCCTAGTTTAAACTAGTCCTTAGTTGAACTGAACTCAATAACAAACAAATTCCTTTTGGTCAATCTACTGTTCTAACTTTTGTCACAAGCAAAACACTATCTATTTTTTGTAACCATCCCTTACTGCCATTGGCAATCACTGATCCTAATCTACTAGCAGCTTTCTATTCACTTCTATTCCTCTTAAAAAAAATGGAGACCCAGAAACTATGAAGGGAAAGTAATGTGTCAGTTTTTGTTGTTCTACAAGTTTTAGTAATGGCTCAATCCCACATATCCGTGCCAGACTGAATACTGGTAATCCTTAGTTTCAAACATATCCTGTCTGAAATCCAAAATACTATTTTCATCCTTAGTTATGCCCACGGTTACCTACTAAAACTGAATCATGGAATAAAATCGAGCTCTTCACAGATTTGCTGAGGTAATCATGGATTTTGTCCTTAACATATGATGCCTCCACTGTAACTCATATTCCTGTAAAAGTAATGCTGTTTGGAAACGAACACTAAATAACCTTAGCTAATCACAATCAAGGTTAAAAGGGAATTTAAGAAAGTAGGTAATAGTAGATTAGAAACAGCCTTTTACAGGAAAAGGGTCTCCATGGCAGATGTCCATTTTTATTATTCAGAGATAGACTGCACAACTGCTGAGCAGTTGATTTTTTGGGTACCACATGGGTTATATGCATGACAACATGGAAAAATGTCTTTGGATACTGCACTACATATTTGTCTCCTATGATGTCAACTAGAAACAGTGAGGACAGACATAACATTAATGAAGTACACACATATATTCTGATATTATTCTTTTAGTAACCTTACCCGTGTATTTTGCTGTCCATCTGCCATTGATATGTATGCACGTAACCACTTCTCTTACTTTATATTAGCTGTTTAAAGATGAACCCTTCATATCCACCTCACCTTTAGAACAAAACTGATATATAAAGATCTGGTAGGGGACCCCACGGGAATTCCTTGAGTAGCAGAATCACAATTATTCTGTTCTACAAGCTTGATGTAACTTTCTTTGGTAATAAGCCACTGGAAAAACTGCAGATGGTCCAAGAAAGAGAAGAAAAGAAAGAAACGAAAAGAAAAACAGGGAGGTGAGGGAGGGAAGCTGTTTATGAATTGTTTGTCGGCTCACTCAACTTACTTTTTATTCCCACACAATCAGGCAGCTTGCACTGGGTCATCAGAGATTGCAGAACAAGTGACAGGGACTGCTCTTGAAATAACTGATGGTATTTCCTTGCTTCAGAACACAACCCGTTTGTTTCTTGGCACATTTACAACAAAGGAGGGGATATAGTGACTTGTTTCAGATAAGAAGAAGGAAATTTCCTATTTATGTTTTCTTAGTTCACTGTGAAAATGTTTTGCATCGCTTAATACTGAAATGGATGGGTAGAATTACCTACTGGTTAGAATGGATACAACTCTGCTGAGGCCTAAAAATGGCATTCATTCACAATAGAAAAAAAATGGCTCAGGCATGAGGATGAAGATGAATTCTCTACTGCTCATAAAATGAGGAGAATGTAAATTTTACCCAACACGTACTGCTTATGAAATTTAGGAGAGTGAAGATATCTGAGAGCAGAGTGAAGGGAAAGAAAATTCCTGAAAACTGCTCATTCAAATGCAGAGGGACAGGTCATTCTTGATGGTGGATTTCGTTGCCTAAGGCTTTTTTGTGTGCTTTTTCTTTAAATTTGATCAACTTTTTTCTCTGGTTTATTTTTGAAACCATCAACCAGAATAACTTGAAAACTCAATACTCTCAAGTATTTTATTATTTTCTAAACAGGATTTTTCCATTTGATTAAATAAACCATGAGATTCAAAGATATTCTAGACATATAACCTTCTTTACAGCTACAGTATTAATCAGTTAATCCTGCTTTGCTGAAGATAAAGTCAGATGTCATTTGAAGACTAACTGATGATCTTTCTTCTGGCCATTTGAAGAGAAAACTCTGCCCCAAACCCTTTATTTTGCCTTATCATAAGGAAGTTGTAGTCATACTTTTTGGCAGTGCAACTTGCTATACTGTCTGTGTTTTTTCCAGTATGATCTCCTTCACTGAAGTTTATTCTCCAGCTACTGGCAAATGCTACTGTCTTGAAACAAAGCTGCCTAATGTGCTAAGAAGTATAAAAATGTGGAAGTTAAGTGCCACAGCCAGCATTCCCAGTGCTTCATACGTAGGATCTGTATGTTAATCGGCAGCAACAAAAATACAGACAACAAATCTGGATGCTACTTTTATTGCCAGTCCTGTTTCTACTGCTGGTGTTCTCTCATCAGCATCTTTTTCCTGTGACCCTAACTAAGGCTTTTGACCACCAAATCACAGCCATAGGGTAATAATAATTTTAAGAAGTGACTTCTACATGACTGTAGAAGACAGTGTATTAAACTCCAGTTTATGCTGTGTAACTGAAGAAAAGACTTAAAAACAATGATAAATTAGTTATGATGCTAAGAACTAGCTGCACATCTCACAGAAAGCTAGATATTCAGGTGGTGCAAAGGTCTTTAGGAGTATATTACTATTTGACTATATGGATACACAGCATTGGACCTGTCTGCCAAAATAACAGGGCAAATACCCATTTTGTGTTCTGTTGAATTATTCACATACATACAATATGCACTATTCAGTGACCACCTTATACCTGAAGAGTCTTTGAATAATGATGAGTGACATTTCATGGTTATGCTTGATCCTACATCTCAGAACTGTAATGAGAAAGGTAAAAAACCTTAAATAAAACTAGAAAAAAACTCCAATATAGACTGTGAAGGTAATAGGTTTAACACAGAATTTGGCACAAATGCTTCAAGATTCATCCTCACAACCCACAACTTTTGAACTAGTACATTGAGGTTTTAGGGGTGATAATGCTGTGGGGTTTAATTTATATAACAGTAATAACAAGAGTGAAGGCTTTGATTTGTGAACTCTCATTAACTTTTGCATTCAAAAATGTTGCCACCCAAAGTCTCTGTCTCACCCCAATCAGAATTTATATCCCCAAACCTGGATGGCAGTTTAAATAGGTGCCTGCTTCTCAGTTCTCCCAGTTCACAGTGTTAAACATTAAATTAAGCCTTCATGACAGCTTGAACATCAGGTTCTTAATTTGAGATTGATGAAGAGATGATATGGTGTTTGCTTCTATCACTCCTACTGTTGGGGGTTTAATTTCCATAAGAGGGGGAGAGAGATGGAGGCACTATCATTTTAAACTGCTCCAGCTAAAACCATTAAGAGCTTATGAGTCATAGTCCTTTGATGGAGGTATATTCTGTTACTCAGAGGCATTGTTCTATAACTACTGCAGTAACTACCAGGTAAAGGATCAGTAGAGTGGTCCCAGCCTCAAAACACTTACCATGTGGGAATCAGACAAAAGAAAACAGACTCATCCGTCAGATGGGTAGAAACTGGAGCTTTGCTGAGTTCCATGAAAAATAGCTCTTATATAAATGATATAAATAGAAGGAGATCAGGTTGACTGTATGTCAAACATAAGCCTAAGCAGTGTCAGGTGTGAAAAGCAAGCAAAAGGATTGAATTTCTCATGCTGAAATATTTACAAAGAACGATAATTTCCCTTCTGTCTACTTTATAATAACCCTCTTTGTATATGTTTTTCTTAGTATGACAGTGCTGTTGAAGATGACAGAGTAATATTAAGTATCATCCCACTTAAGATATTTTTCTGATAGATGAAAGGATGAACAGGATGCAAAAAGCACAGGAGGAAAAAAAGGAGTTCAATTCTATTTTTCTTCAAATAAAACTCTTGTTGCACTTTATGGTATCTTGCAGAAATGGCTTTTTTAATAGTTTAACTACAATGTGACATATGTCAAATATGTACAGATTTATATGCATTCCAAAAATGCTGAGCAATTTGTGCTGGAGACACGTTTAGTGGCTTTAGCAGCAGCCAGTTACAAGTAAAAGAGTGAATTCAAGGAGAATTTTTATTAACAACCTAAGTTCCCACCTTCATTCAGGATGGAGGATAGTTATTCACAAGTATGTAGATGGGTTACCTCAGCACAGTCACAAAAAACTGATTTTGTTTTGGAATCATTCATTTCCTACAGAAAAATAGAACTGCGATAGTTTATATATTTTTTTCTGTCACACATTAGAAAAAAACTTAAGACATTTTATATCTATGGGTTTCAGGGATGAGATGAAAGAGAAGTGTGCCCATTGCTGATAAGAGTGATCGTAAAGCATGCTGCCAGTGGTTCTCAAAAAATATCAGTTAACCAATTTGGGCCCTGCATTTACTTGAACTTGCTCCCTCTCCTCCTCAGCTTTTAACTGTTGCAATGGGCAACAGTGTCGGATTGCTCCTCACATTAGTTTTATTTAAATATCTAACACTGCTTTTTCATAGACTATTTGCAAACGCCTCTCTTAGCAAATCTTTACTCAAAAAGTACTCTCTCACTGA
This sequence comes from Coccyzus lansbergi, assembly GCA_033558105.1. NCBI lineage: Eukaryota > Metazoa > Chordata > Aves > Cuculiformes > Coccyzidae > Coccyzus > Coccyzus lansbergi. The sequence goes on along the minus strand of JAUMJK010000305.1, from coordinate 3,738,196 downwards.
AACAGAAAAAGCTGAAGTCAATGCATTACTTATACTTTTGAAAAGATATCCAATATAAAGACAAAGAAAACAAGCCCACAAACAGAAAAACTTCGCAGGCTCCAACACCAAGTAAAGGGAAGAAGATAATTAGGATATTTGCTACAAATGGCTGATGTCTAAGCATTTGTGACTGAGAGCCCCAGACAGGTAGAATCTCATTCTCCTAAGAAAAGAAAGTCAGTCTGGGAAATGTATGTGAGTACCAAGACAAAAAACATCCACAATGCAATAAATTAAGAGTAATAGAAGTAATTAGAGTTTTAGAGCTGCTAAGCAATTCAGAGATATCAAGAACTCAATATATTCTTGGCAGAAGACCTGAAATTTGAGGTAGCTAAGCACTAAAAATGTTTTAAGCTGCTAGAAGGGGGAATATGCTTCTGGGTTTATCTAAAGCTAAAAGCTGTGTGCCCCATGCTCAAAAGTCATATTGACTGTGACATGCGCTACTCCATGTGTCACCTGCAGAGACAATTCATTTATGGTTCATTTCACCAAATTGGTATCTAACTTACAGCTACTTCAGTGCTCTAAACTTGTTTATGAGAAAAATACTAGGGAAATTAAAATTTTAGAAGCTGATGTTTTGATGACATAGTCTGTCCAGATGGTTAGACTCACTTTCAGACCAAAACAGACTAAATATGTTTCCAAGAAGCATAAGTATTTCAACAAAATTTGGGATCACTGCTACAGAAATGACCCTCATGAAGCCAATAAAAAAACATATCAAAATTTCCTATTTAGTCCTGAACTACTTGTTAGCACAGTTTAAACAAAAGTATGTATTTAAACAGAAGGAAATACACTGATGAGAATGTAAGTTCTGAAATACAGGATAAAGACATAGGAGAGAGCAAAAATTACACTGGAGGTAGGTTAAGCCAATTAGACTGTCCAATTTATCTTCCTGAAAAATTGTGATCAAACACAACAGTGATTTTTTACTGTTTTATCAGAACAGTATGAAAATCTATAAAAAAGATGCACTTACATTTTCAGTAATATGTTTAAGGATCTCAACCCTCCATTCTCCCTGTTCAAGGTAAAAAGATGATGGTCATTTTTATGATCTCATTTTCATCTTTGAGAATGACACTAGAGATCATTTTAGCTTCTTCACATTGCATGATGGCCCAGTTAGGAAGCCTGTGTCTAGTCAAGGGGTTAAAGGAGACAGTTGAATAAGAGTACTGTTTGAAGAATTAAAAAGAAAACCGTGACTCTCATATGTTGAAGAGGAAGATCAAGATTTAAATACTTCCCTAGGTATGGGTTGATGTAAGGGATGATGTAGAAAGTGGTCTGACTGTAAAATTTTGTGTTTGTTCACACCAGCGTATCTCTAATTCTACTAGCGGCTGTCTTTGCATTGTGAAATTGCAGAAGTCATCCAAAGTCCCACTCTTCTTTCTTTCTCCCTTCATGCTGCTTCCTATTGTCCTTTTATAGATTTACAATTGCTTGTTCTGGACCACTGCCTGGAGCCAAATATCATTTTACTACATGCTGCCTATATTTGATGTCTCCTGAGGTTTTTCCTCTCACAAGTATTTCTGTCTCAAGTTTCCATTAGAATGTGGAGTTGCGTGTAGCTGGCAGCAAGTTAAGGGCTGTGACCTACCTTAGTACAAAAAGATCTCCAGGAGTTATTGTCATTCAAACCTTTGGCAGATTTCTCTCCCTTACTCAGGGTTGAAAAGTTATTGCTTTCTGTTGCTTGGTGACAGGACTGAACAGCTCTTGTCCCCTGGGCACCCTTCCTAGTGAAATCTAGGTAATAATTGACCCATCCCTTCTCTCTTCCTCACCTGCTTTTCTGGGCATCAGTTTCAGAAAAGGAAGATATAGCAAGTGAACAGAGTCACATGATGAACACAGAGTCTGTCATAATTAAATTAGAAAAGCTTAATAGATAGCCTATTCTAAATTTTCATCATTTTGGAAGCAATAATTTTTTCCAAAAAGAAAAAAAAAAGCAAACCAAAACAAAACCCCCCAGAATATCAGAAGTTTTATTCTGGTCTGTAAGATGAATTCTTTTGCTCGTGTCCTTCAGTTCCCCAAAATCAAACATGGATAACTGATCTTAATGTAAGAATGAGTCATTTCCCTGAGGAGAGAAAGGATGATCTTATGTTTGTGGAAGGGAATTCTTCTTCCTGAGTGTGGGTATATTTTCCAGTAGTATAGGAATGCTACAGGTAACTGTGATTTCTGTAATTAATAAAAATGATAGCAATTGGTAGGCCCCAAGAGGAAGAATCTATTTATTTAAAATTTGTGAGAGAAATACGCAAATAAAACTTCAAATGAAATCCACCATACTTGGTTTCACCTGTCTTTATGAATGTAAAGCTGCAAATATCTTCCAATAAATCTTACATTTCATCAATATCCTTAGTAAAAATAAGGCAAGTATTTTACAAACTTTTACTAATTTTACATGGAAATCATGCAAAATTATGATACTGTGTGGTTTCAACTGGAACTGATAAGAAGGTTATTTCAAATCTAACATTATAAAGCAAAGCTGAATGTTGTAAAACAGTAAACCAGGCACGTAAAAAGGAAAACTTCGGCACAAATTCCAGGCAAATTAAACTGCCGAGGGCTCTACACCTCTATGATTTCACTCTACACCTCTGTGATTTCAGAAACCAGCAGTACAACAAAATTAACTGGTGTTCAGCACAAGCAAAAATTAAGTTCACCCTCCTACCTCCCTTTACATATACGCAGGAACATTTTAGTATCATGTAATGCATGTAGAGAGCCTAGGATGGATTTTGAGAGACTGGTTGTAGTTCTCCCCCAGATGATCAGCACAAAATCAGGAATCTACTTAGGTACTATTCTTTCCTCAGTGACTTACTAATTAAAGGAAACTCAAGAGCCCCTCCACTAAATGTGTATGTAAAATATTAAACCATTTCTTTTGAATTTACAGATTCATTCTGCTATTTATATGACAATACTCTACTCATTTTAAACAAAATTTCAAGAATCTAATTCTCAGACTTTTTGATCTGTATTGAGGATTACAATGCAGGAAGCTATTACATCCCAGAAACCTCTCAGACCTTAGAAAGCACAAGGAATGCAAAACTAGTTGAATTTCAACTCTTGCAGACGCAAACCACTTGAGAGCTGAGGTGGTTAAGCATGTAAGGTACTTGTGCAGATTGGATATGCTGAAAGTGTAGGCCCTGGGGTAGATGCTTACTTTACAAATCAATGGGGTTTTTTTCCATTTGTGAAAAATGGGCAAAATTCTGAAATCAGCATTTATTTTTCTGCTTGAGTCCTAAAGTCCCATGTAGTTTTACGCGAATATTGTCTGATCAATATCTTAGTGAAAGCAAGGGATTATTCAGGCATCCAGTGAGTAACAAATTTTTTGATCAGTTAGGATTTGCTACCAATTTATAACATGTGCTGGATTTATTTTGTATTTAAATGTTTTAAAACGGGAAAAATATACGTTTATCTATTTTGTCCATGCACTATGAGGCATGAAATATGGTTTAGAATTTGTGACAGAGATAATTCTTATTTTTTTAGGCACTAAGATCACAATTATTTATCACTATCGGTTTTTTTTCTTTGTCTTCCTGTCATGTAACTAAATCACATATTTGAATAAATCACTGTTTCAGAGAGTTTTATGGCATGAACTACTCTTTCATGCTGTTGCATGATTACATGCCTCTGCCAATACAACATCTACTTATAGGAGAAGACTTGCATGGACATGAGCTCTTTTGGATGCATATTAGTGGCAGGAAACAGAAAAGCCAACAAAGTGGTATTTAAAATACACAGCAAGAATTTAACTGTCTGACAGGTCAAAACACGAGAATCCATGATCCACACGTTCTTCTAGATTACTGTTTTTGAGGGTAACATAACTGTAGCTCAGCTTTGCCCATTGTTCTTGGTCTGCAATAAAATCTCTTTTAGTTGTCATTAGGTTAATTAGAAAATAATACTAGAAATGGAAGGGAAATGAGTAATCGATTTAGCAAATCCACAGACAGGCAGACAGATCAACAGGTTTTCACTTATATTACCATACTTAGAGTTTCTGTGATACTATTTAAGGCCTGATCAGATCTGTACACCAAAACACATCTGTATGAAAATTTAGGATTTGGATACTGTGTATTTTCAAGGCATTTGGATTTGGATTCTGACCTATGCTTTGTCTCTGACTTAAGTCTAAAAACGGTGAAACTAAATCTCTAAGTGCCCTGTGCCTTTTAGATTGACAGTCAAAATGGAAATTTCTGAGTATTGTTGTTCATTTACCCTTAATCAAGATGGAAACCAAAATAATATAAGATAAGCAAATGTGACAATAGAAGAAGGAAAAATATAAAATGGCTGCTTTCAATTTTGCTATTTCATAATTTTATATTTGCAGCTTTCATCTTTCAAAAATCTAAAGAAATACTTGGGTTCTTTTACATATCTCCATTAAAAAGAACAAAACCAAAGAAGCTGGAGTATATCTAAACTCCGCTAGTGCTCCTAATAGTAATATGTCACTGCATATTACAAGTCAATTTCATTGGGGATAATGTGACACTGAAAATGTATCATTTTGGGTTAGACAACATTTTGGAAATCATTAAACCAGTATATACTGAGCTGATATGATAGTAGGATGTCACTAGTCACTTGCTGAAACCATGCAGAAGACACAGTTTGTGACAGTGATTTCCAACATCCTTAAAATCATATTTCTTTACCTAGAAAATTTTAGTTGTATTTCCTTCCTTTATTTCTTTTTATATGTTCAGTATTGATTTAGTTTGCATTTACTGCTCATACTCTATCATACATTCCTCACAAGGAAAAGAAAAAAAAATTGCAGTTTACAGAACAAGCACATTGAACGTGTGATATGAATTGGAGGCAGGTTGTAATTTGGAAAAAGGTTGAATATTATAAATAAAAAGTTTATTATGTATATGCAGTATATGACCCCTAATTTGAGGATCTACAGATTGTCTTATTGAAGCAAAACAAAACAAAAAATCAAAGAATTCTTTGCCTGCAAATGTTATGATGATGCTTTCCCCAGTGTAGAATAAGTTTAGCAAATTTATTTTGTATCATATTGTTATATTTCCATGCATAACAGCTTCCAAATTCTCAAATAATAATGCTGTTAATCATTAAAAAAGATCTTTTAAGAATGTCCATGAGAGTCTTCTGAATATTTATCCTTATTTGCATTACACATATTTTGTACAGAGGAAATGTATCTCCAAAGACCTCTTAGAACTTGTCTTGAGTAGTTTATTTCTCTAGTTCAATCAGAAAGATATTCAAATTGAATAAAATAAGTGAAAGTAATTTAATATATCATTCTAGGCTCGGCTAGGCTCAATATCTTAAGGTATTTTTCCAACCTAAAAGGTTCTATGATCCTATGAAATGTTCTAACACTAACAAAGGTTTTAACCTTTGATAACCTAGTTGGAGAAAGAAAAACCTTTATAAAAATCTGTTAAATGACAGATTTTATACTTAATATTAAAAAGGAAACAAAACTATGCTACAATAAAACCAAATCCTGAAACTGAACTCGACCCTTGTGTGCAAGTTTGTAAATGCTATCTGTATGAGAACAACCTACAGGAAAAAGTTACATCAAGTTTCCTTGTGTTCTGTAAAAACAAATGTTTAAGAAACACAGCAAACTTTTGTGGTGTAGTGGGGTAGGCTAATATCACCAGACGGGCAAGAGAAAAGTAGGTTTCCCGTTCCTGTCTACATTCAGTAAGAACTAAGCTTAGAGATCCCTTCAAATTCTTTGAAAATCTTAGTAATGTCTTTGTGCCATATTTGCATTTAGAAGTTAGTTTTTGGTCCGAAAATCAATTCCACACATGGATAACTGAAATATCATTGTATTTAGAAGCCCTTGTGTATGTGACAGAGAACTGTCTTTTATGACAACTACTACAGAAGTGATGTCTCACACCATGCATTTACAAAAAGGAGCAGTGTTCAGAGATCTGGGATTCAGTTTAATCCTCATATTTTAATGGAAAAATTTACTAAAGACAGGAAAGAAATACTGCTTGCTAGACTTATGCAAATAGCAGATACAGATAAATGCTTTACTGATAAACACCTGAAATCTTTAAAAAATGAGCATTTACTTTAAGTTCTTTTTGGTTTTATTGTGTATATTTTTGATGGGAAGATAAATGTGCTTTTAGAGGTTGCAAAAGAATCCAGGATTCAGTTTATACTAAATTCTTTACAAAAATAACTTAAGCATAATGAATAGATTTTTTGAAAATAAACATTAATTGAAAGTCCAAAGTCCAACATTATTATGCACAGGTAGTAGCCCCATTATTACTTTGTTATAAAGTTGATGCTTGTAACCAGCAATAACATTCATCCATTTTAAATATACAACATAGCTATAGAAACTGTTAATCATATATTAACCAGTTCTAGTTAGAATTGTTATCGATAGTGCAGCCAAATTACATGCTTTTCACCTGACGTGATGTTTCAGATTCTGAATGTAATTCTTTTTGATATAGGGAGTTATCAGGTACTGGGAGTTGGTATGCAAGACACCTAAATGGTGTGCAAACACTTCAACTAGTCTAGATCTGAATGTTTTTATTCTGATAAGCTAGTTAAAATATAAAGTCATGGTTTTAGAAATAATTAAATATTCCATAGACTTCATAGTTTTCTAAAAAGAAAAAAAAAACTGAGAAAATCTAATTTTTCAAAAATAAATACTTTAAAGATTTTAGAATTCTCTTCCCTCTGTGTAAACAGTACAGCCATTTGCCAGTATCTCCTCTGCTTTATAAGAAAATACTGCTGCCAGTAGATGACTTTTTTGTTAGCAGTCAATGAATGTAATACTGGAAATTATTTTGTAAACACACGGTGAAGTTGAAAGTGTTTGGGTTTACTCCTCTTGGTACGTGATTTCACTGGATAATGTTGTTTTAAAAAGACAGACAAAAAAAAAAGCAAAAGCAAAAAAAAAAAAAAAAACCTCCCTGGGACTGAAATACTTTGTATGTGTTGTTATTTGCAGTGCATGCCAAGACAATCATGGGCACCAGAGCCAACCTGGCGAGCTAATTAAATATATAAATGTATGTGTTTAAAACAGCCTTATAAGGAGCATTGGAAATCTGCAAGATGAGCGAATATCTTATAACTTCTTCCGCAGGTGCGAGGATAGCTACAAGCCATGGACTTTCTGTCCTGCTTCTTGTTTGTGGCTTTGTGAAGGGTGCTTTGCTTTAATCTAAAAGTGCTGACTTTTTCCAATATCACTTTCTCTTCTTAAAGCAAAGAGCAAATCGCCTGTAAAATCCACGGAGCGGACAGCAAAGTTGACCCTAACCTCCAACCACCACTCTGCACCCAATGTACTCTAAATCTCTACACAAGGAGCACCTTCTTCAGGAAGTACAAACAAAAATACTAAATAAATAATTAAAATAAATAAATATTATAAAAAGAAGAGGATATCACATGTTTTCTTGATATATCTTTTCTTTGGCGTATCACTAATCTTTTCTTTGAAGAGAACTGGTGCGATGTAGTCAAATGTTTTGTAACAGCAAGACCTAGTTTCCTTTTCTTTCGGCAAGGAGAAGCCTCATCCTTGACTTCTCAGGGGTTGGTGTGCAAGTCATCAGTATTACAGAATTAGACGTGGATGACATTTGGTTTCCTACACTGAAAGAACTGTACCAGCCTGGAAGCAAACAGAGGCCAAATAATGAACCAAACCAGAATGATTTAACATCGACCCCCCAAATCACCCTACAAACTATCAAAAAGCCTTTTTTCCTTTTTTTTTTTCTTTTTTCTCTAACATCAGGAATAGGGAAGAGACAAGAAATTCTACAGAGCAGCAAAGCAGACTAGAGGATGTTGTTTCTGGAAAAAAATTCTTTTGAGTTGTTCAGGGCTTTATTTTATTATTCCTTTTCCCCTGTGTTTTTTCTCTTTGTGTTTTCTTTTGGTTGTTTCTTGTTCAATGGTGGCAATTACTGACTTAGACCAACCCCTGATGACTGTGTGGAGGTTTATATATATACATCTTCTTTTTTGTGTGCGTTCTATATTTCAGTGTGTTTTCTCTAATTTTGCAATTCCTGTATATGCAAAACTAACTTCAATTCTGTAAATTGCTTACAGTCTGTGTTATATAACTTCAGAGTAGACATACTTTGATCCTCATGCAATCCAGTTTTTAATATTATCTATATGTCGTGCCACCAATACACATCTATCCTTTTTCAACAAAACATCACTTTTTAGTTTTGTAATTCAGTACTGTGTGGATTATGTAATACATACCTTCACTTCACTGGTTTGATCCCTTTCAGCCCTCTGTTTATTCTGTAAATGAACATTAAAGTTTGTTATGGTCTCTAGACAATGAATTATTTTAGTTTTGTGTATGTTGTGTTGGAGTTCAGTTGCTCAAAGCTCTTTTATTTTGTAATGTTTATAGAGGATGAAGTGATTTGATCACTACAGACTGTAAAATGCAGGTTTTCAGTCAAATACTGCATGTAAAGGAAAGTTAGAAGGGGAAAACAGATGAATAAAACATAAGATTGCTTAAAGGATATACTTTTGGTAAAGATTTTGTAGGAAAATGAACTTATATTTGCATCACAAGTCCTGCTACATGGCCAAAGAAGAGTCTTTCTTTGCTTTTTTCTGTAAGCAGATTGTCATTATTCATTGATGTTCTTAATTAAAATACTTTATGTCTGTGAACTGAACATGAGAATTTTGCTGTTGAATGAAGTAATGTGCATTACATGAATTACACTCATTAATGCAGGAAGGAAAAATTACTACCATTTGCAGCTGCAATCAGGAAGGTTTTTTCCTTCTTCCCCTCCTTCCACTGATTCTGAACAATCCATACCCTTCCATTTATCAGCACAATCACATATACCACATGCTTATTATGATCTATTTACAGCAGCAATAAGTAGATGCAGTGTTGTCAGCTGCATGATTTCTCCTCAATTTGTAAGTAATGTAGAAGGAACTAGAAACAAATGTTCAATATTTCGCCAGTCCATGGTCTGCAGACCTAATATTTTATTTCAAAATGCCCATATATCTGAAGTCCTTCCCCATTAATTTTAAGGGAGAAAGAACAAATAGCAGTACAGACTGAAAAGGCAGCACGCTAACATTCTGGAAGAGGGAAACAGATTTGTGTAAATCTTACTTCCCTTAATGATACATTTAGTACTATAATCTTGACAGGGAATAGCCAGTCTTTGTTTGTTTTAGAAAAGTTTTAGCAGTAATAAAGTGTGTAGAAATTTGACTTTACACAGATGAAGCAGGAAAACCTGTCAGGGGAAAAAGATTCCTTTATTTCAGCATAAAATTAATGACCCACTATTAATACTGGGTATTGAAAAGGTTTTGCTCCATAGTAATAACAGTTTATCAGCCTGCTGACTAGGAAAACAGAAACAATCCCTGCTAAGGTGTTCTGAATCAAAACCAATGTCATAGTTCAAAGAGGATGTTAAAAAAATGAGTCAGAGCGTCTAAAGTCTCATTTGATAGGAACAGTTGGACTCAATGATCTGGTGGGTCTCTTCCAACCTGGTTGTTCTATGATTCTATTATTTTTGGAACACAGTTGAGGAACAAAACTTTCAGAGCTCTGGAGGAGAGGCTGCAGATTTGAACCAAATGCTTGATATCATGCATATTTCAAATGTTTACTGTATACATGTATCTTGTGTGAATATTCTGTATATGCACATAGTAAACCAGCAGTGGCATATGGCATTTTTCAGCAGCAGTTTAGCCTTACATTGTTAAAGTTAGCCTCTGATTACTATATTGAACTGATATTATGTTTTGCTTTATGCTGTTACCTGTTTAGATATAAACCATAATGTACTAGGAAGTAAGATTAAAGAACCAGCTGAAATTAAAAGCAGAATTCTATACCACTTGGACTAGTGTGATACAACTCAGAAGATGTTACAATGGAGAGTTCTGTATTGTGATCTACTATTATTCTTGATAGTATTACCAAAAAGAAATTGATATGACTTCTGAAAAGCATTTAATGAAATTCAAAGTGGTTACAGTAGTTGTTGTCCTTCCCCTTTCCCAAGATAATAAACCCAAATTCTTCAAATGAAGCTGGTTCAGCCCTGGTTGTTGCAGAACTACAGCCTAGCTTTATAGCTTCTGCCAAGCTGTGTGGATGCAACAGCAACATCTTCTAACAGGAGGAAGCATTGCATTTCTAAATTTTGCTGTGACTTAACATCTGTTCTTCAAACCAGGAATATTTGTAAAGCTCAAAGAAATTTTTTAAATGAAAGATAAGCTGCAGCGGCCCCACTTTTTCCTGAGAAGTTATTTGTGAATAATATTTAGCATAGGAATGAAACAACTGCCTGTTTCTGACATGGCTAATTTCTAATTTGGAATTAGGACTAATAGAGAAAAAAAGTGGCTTAACTGTGTACTTAAAATCTTTATTGTGATGTATATATAAGGACCGCTTACATCTAGCAGTGGAAAAATCTCTCAAAACCCAATGTTAACAATTCTGAAAAAAATAATCTAGTTTTAAGATGGTCATTTACATGATTTGTTTCTTACTTGGCATCCCCAAGGCCTCACTGAATATATGACTTCCTTCAGATTTTTCCAACAGCTTTTCCTTTTTATAGAAGAATAAACATGGGTGAGTATGAACCACTTTTGTATTCCAAGGTATATGTCCTCCTAATACAACTCACACACTTTGGGATGTTATGTTTTTTAAAGGTAAAGGAAACATATTCTAACTCTGTTAAATGTCAAAACCAGATTTTTCATTATATGAAAAAAAAAAAATCTGTAGCACATTTGTACTACTAGCAAGGATTAGTACTGCTACAGAACCTGTCCCATAAATTCTCCTCTTGTTCAATGTTTACAAAACCCTCTGGAGCCTCGTGCATGCAAGTTGCTGCATAACATGTTTGAAACTTTCTTTCTTAATTACCTTTTGCAGATTCTTCAAAGACATTTATAGAGCAGGAGGGCTGCTCAGACCATAGATTTAAAAAAAAAAAAATGACAGGTTAATTTATTATGAAACTTTTTTTCCTCAGAACACTTGTTAAGAAAGGCATTAGAAAATTTGAATGATAAACACTAAATCTGTCATGAATTATCTTTACTCCTTTTTCATCCTCAATGCTGAACATTTATATTCCAGCACAACCTGAAGGTAAATATCAGAACTAGTTCTAAGCATATGAGGTAGCACATCATAAGCAATATGATTGCTTGGAGGTTCATGTCTATACATTTATTTAAGTGTCAATGTGATTTAGGATCAGAACATGCTGTAGGACCAGTTTTTCTCAAATTCATTCTTTAAAGAATTCTACCATCATTATAATAAAACAAGGAAACAGTGGTCATTGCAAAAAAAGCAATGCTTGCCTCATACTTTTCAGAGTTAGGTATTTAACTTACATCAATCTCTACAGTGATGTTATAATCAAATTCACCATTAACAAAAAACAAAGACAAAAAAAGGAAAATAATTCAAACCTTTATTATTTGCAGGATGAGAGACATTTGTCCATGACATTACTACTGGTAAATGTCAAATGCTGTTTACAGATCTAAAAGCATTAAGAACCAAGAATGGAATCAACATACTTTGCAATATAAATTTTTAAAGGTTAATCTTCCATGATTAGCTTATCTAAACAATGCTAAGCATAAAGTAAATTGCTTAATGCAAGTCACCTTAAATGGCTTTAGTCTTTTGTTCTGAGCTTCATAAATAGTGATTTATTTGAATTCACAGTCATAAAGTTTACACATATATTCACATAGTTGAAAGATTATGTATAGTTTTATTAGCACTCTTCATCTAAACAGTACATGATGACAATAGCAAAGAAGAAAGTTAAGTTTATCTGTAATAATGAAACCAATGAGTTAGCAGAGTTACTTGCACAGAAAGAGAAATGATACTTCTTGAGAATAAGGTATAATAGTGATCTTGTTTCATTTTTTCCTTATGAAGTATTATCTTTTTTTTTAAAAAAAAAGACTTTTTTATTGTCTGAAATACAAGACAACATTGTGTTTCTTACTACTCACTTCTTACAAGGTAACTGAGGACAAAATGCTGTCGTCTTTGTAATGGAGATGCTAGAGGAAAAAAGAATCTTTCATTTAAAAACAATATAAATGTTTACAGTATCATATCACCTCAAAATATCTCTGCTCATGAGTTTATAGGGGAAGGAGAAACAGAAAAAGGTTTGGTGTTTCGGCTTGACTTCCCAAATCTACCCGTGTTCCCAATTAATTGTCATCCTACAGCTAAGGACAGGACTCCTCTGTAAGTTTCACAAATACAGTAATTTTCCCTGTAACGACCAGTGACACATTAGTTTGACTTTTGAAATTATAAATACCTGCAACTCAGAATATTTTTTCATGCAGTTATAAAATTTATGAAGAATTGCAACTATTAAAGCCATAAGCAAGTCTGGAAGAATAATGCAAACTAATAATTTCTCGAAAGCTTCAAAATATAATGAACACTTTAATCAAAGAAAGGCTTTAAGTGGGATTTTATTTTGAAGTTTTATTGTATCTGACTCTTATCCATACAGCTATAAATACTCTGGATCTGAATTCCAGCTATATGGTGCTGTCATATCAGAGGGACTTCAGATGTGAGTCAATGAAATTTTCACTTACTGAAATGCTCCTTTACATTGTTATTACTACACAGAAAGAGTTTTATGTGCATATGAGATTGTTTGCAGTGATAGCTCATAAGGAAGCCAAAATGTACATAATTAATTCCTTTCTTCTTTTTATATGAATTTGAAAAACAAAAGAGAAGTTTTGGTTTGAGAGCCAACTGCTTAAAATAAAATACTTCATTTAAATTTTTGATGAAACAAAGTCTCAAACCTTCTTTATTAAAAAAAAACTTTTATAATAATGACCTCTTAAATTATATGGGGTTTAAATTTTTAAGTGAAATTATACATGTTATATGTAAAGTCCTTGTACATAAAATTGAGAAGGAAGAACATGATGACTTCTTTTGTTGCTTCCAATAGATTATGTGAATTGCTGCTGATTGCTTTCAATATCAAATGATTTAGTGGACCCTTTGAATCACTGACTGCTATATTTCTTTAAAAAACAAGTGTCACTTTTTCTTATCACCTGGGGAATGGAGATGGCCGGGAGAAAACTTTTTTAGTGATTCTGTTGATGGTAACCTGATCCTTGTTTTTAACTTTTCCAGTATGCTTCTTGGACCCAGCAAGGGAATAAATTCTGAAAGCATTTATTATGCATATGCAGCAAGAGAAATAATGTATGCAATACTGCTAACAATCCTGCAAAGCACGGGACTTACTGAGTTTCCACAGTGCATGTGGGCAGGATATCTGGCATTATCTGGATTCTAGAAATGCTGAATAACTGGTATGTACTGGAGATCTCATTGTACTTCACAGAAGGAGTTGCTAGACATAGGCTGTTACTGTCTTTGGATAGGATTTGTCTAAGTAGAAAAATTGTTCCCTTTCTAAGGCTCCTAATTCACAGAACAAATGAAGTATAAAATATTGAAAAATAAAGAATATTGAACAAAATTCCTCAGGAGTCTTCTTCACTTTGTGTGTTTATGATTGACATTTCTAATATGGAATTTCAAAAAAAGTCCTCTTCTCAGCAATAATCTCCAGAGATGGACTAGGAGAATACTGTTTCACCTGAAGTTTACAGACTAACTTTATTGTTTTCACTTTTGAAAGGTATGTCAATATTTAAATAGAATGTAAGTGAATAAAATAAGAGAACTGAAACATTGTGCCAAAATTCTCATTCAAAACAATATCCAATATAAATTACCAAGTATATCTAATAGTAAAACATTTTATTGAACATACTAAAAAGTTACTGATTAATAATGAACTTTAAGGAGACATCTGGGAATTTGTTATTCGTTTGTTCCAAAACCAATGACCTTAGAGCTGCTTGTAATTTGATAAAATAAATTCTATTTTGTATGATTAGCTATAAAGTTAAACAATATATATCTAAGATATTTGTAATGACAATGTACGCAGAACATGCAGAATTATACAGACAGACCTGCTAATGGTGACACAGTTCTTTTTCGCAGCAGATGGATGAAGCAGATGGATAACTTGTGTTTTCTTCACACTTCTCCTACTGATCAGTGGTTTCCAGTAGTAGTATTGAAATACATACTTACAGTGATTTTAATTTTTTTTTTATTAGCCCTTTTTCCTTCTTCATTAGGCTAGGCTTTTGGTAGACCTCAGAAATATGTAGCACAGAAACCCCACAGTTTTTTGTATAGCAGTTGTATAGAAGTATGTGGGCCTTCGGGCATTTTTACTGACAAAATTACACTAAACATTTTCATAGGAAAAGAAAGACATCATGTTTTTCTGTAGAAATAATTTATTATATGCATGTCATATCTGAGACAGTGTTCAGAAACATTTGCTATCACATATGCCACAATAGAGGATCTACTTGAAACATTCTCATTGCAAAATTTTAAAAGAGTCTATTTGTCGTCATTTTATCATGGTTTCCTGTATTGTATGTATTCTGTTTTAGCAATTTAATTTACGATGCCGTACAACACTGCTGAAGTGGATGGAAACTACTTGCACTATCTTCTAAACCTGGTCATCTTTGAGGGTTCTGAAGTCCTAGCTGTAGAATGGTAGGGTGATAAAAAACGGGAAATAGCAGAAAGATTTTAAAACAGTAACAGCTATCTCTGATCATCAATGAAAACCCCCAAAACCAAATGAAAAAACAAACCTACAAACCATCTGGGGGGATTGCAAAGGAATGTCATTCAGGAAACTGGCACAATATCTGATGATGAACCAACACGCGAAGCACATGTTAAAGGTGAAGCTATACTGAGGAAGAACACAGCACTGGGGAGGCAGGATGAATATACCAGCAAATCCTTTGCTCTGTCCA
The DNA here is from genome assembly GCA_033558105.1 of Coccyzus lansbergi. Classification (NCBI taxonomy): domain Eukaryota; kingdom Metazoa; phylum Chordata; class Aves; order Cuculiformes; family Coccyzidae; genus Coccyzus; species Coccyzus lansbergi. Next base: position 3,723,076 of record JAUMJK010000305.1, on the reverse strand, counting down.
GCTTCCATCTACTGCAAAGGGCTCTTCCACTAATATTTATGTTAGCATGGGTGTAAGTTTGGAAGTTTTATTACCTATGCTAGGTCTTAACCAATTTGAACCTACTACTGGAACGGTTTGTTTCTGTACTAAGTGTGTCATTCCCACACTAGTGCTCAGTGTGCCAAGATCATTGCAAAAAATTGTAGGGGTTATTTTAGGGGCTGATAAGTAAGCAAGCAGAAAATATATCATGACATATATGAAAAAAATATAATAAACTTCGAAAACAATATATTGACATGATGCAGGTTTCTGCTACATGACACTAAGGAATACTATGTACAGGTTTGAACTCTCTGTCACTGGCAACACCAGTACCAGATGTGGCAGATGAGCCCTACCTCAAACTGGAGCTATGATGACTGAAGTCACTATATTATAAGAAGTAACTATATAGCTACTTAAGATAGATAGAAAAATTCCAACTGAAACCTGGCACTTGTAGAGTTAATAATAAAATCTATAACCCCACTAAAAGAGGTGAATATAAATCATCATGTTTCAAGACTGAAGGTAACATGTTTCTACCAGTGGTGAGGAATAAAATAATCTTTAGGCATGTTATTTAATGAACATGTTATTCCATTAGATTCCTTTTGCCTGACTTAAATGAACAATGCAGAGATTTCAGAGATTTTTCTGACAGGGAGCACAGATAGGACCCTGACTACGGCCAAGACTGTAAAACTATAGTATGCCCCTTTAAACTTCCCCAAAAATAAAGTCTGGTTTCAAGAATTTCAAATTTTTTACACTTTATCTCCTACACTCAAAGAGGTATATTTTTGAAAAGAACTGTGAAAACCAATAATTTTTCCTTACTTTTAAATCTCCAAAAGGAAGGCTTTGGTGCTTCATGAATTTAAAATAATTAATGCCAATTAGCTACCAGCTGTTCTTGGTGGAAAGAAATGTAGATGTGGCAGTTACTTCATTATATAACAAGCAGAGTCTTCACACTAGCACTTTAACTGTAGCATAACTGAGACTTTTTATTTTTAAATTCATAACATATTGTAATGAGGTTGATTGGTAGTAGTATTTTGCTCCAGCTGTAAGTCCAAGCAAATAATTACCACATGTAAAGAAAACAGAAGTACCAATTCAGCCACACACATTGAGCCATATTTCTAAACACACAGTACATCATCCAGGAGAAGCATAGCTTGTATTGACTTTTAAACTTATTTCTTTCCTCATTATGTAACACATATTTAACAGAAATACACAATCTAGCCTTAATCCTAATGCTGTTGTAACAATCTTGGCACTGATTCAATTGAGCAAGAGAAAATGGGTCATATATGAAAATGGAGGAATTAATATATGAAAATTAAACACAGGTAGATTGACAAGCAAGTTATCGTCACCACCAGTTAACGTCTTTCTTGCACAAGCTGCCATGGAAGCATATTTTTGCCTTTTAGCATCCAAAGCTGCTAATCTTTTTCCTCCCCCACTCCCTTCATTTTCTGTTTTCTTCTCATGCATCTATTGCAAATGACTGTATAAATAAGATATGCTCATTTATTAATCACGTATCATTCAAGCCTAGCAAGCAGTTTCAGAAATCAAAATGCAGAGAAGGCTTAGGATTAAATCTAACTCCAGGAGTTTTACCTAAAAATATCTGGTTCATGTATCAGCCATATCCTGTTGACCTTTATCACTGAAGTACCAGGTTAGAATTTTAAGTATTCGTTAACTGCAAGAAATACTTACCTTTTAATAAAAATACAACTGAATGACTGAATCTACCCCAACAAAAATTCAGGTGCTTTCCTCTGCTGCACTGGTACAAAGAACCTATTGTCTGTTGAAGCTGCATGTAAAGTCATGCAATAATAGGATTTGTTTGCTCTGATTAGTGGTGACCAACATTAAGATGAAAGGAAAGCAAAGCTTTAAATCATAGTCTACTTTTGGGTGGCCAGCTTGAAGAGGCCTGATAAGAATTTACGAAAATACTCTTTCTACATTGGGAAAAATCAAATTATTTAAAAGGTCACCAATACAGCAGCAACTAAACCCAAGAACAGAAAAAAAACCAAACCCAAAACTCCTTTTAATTCTAGAAATACAGATCTGAAATACACTTCTGAGAGAGGGAGGAAAGGAGAAGTGGGAGAACTGGTACTGCTGCTGCTAATAGTAAGGACAAAGTAGGACAGTATTTTTCCTACTGTATACTTTTTTCCTAATCTGTCTTCCATAAAGAGTATTTTCTTATCACATAAGGAGATACTGCTTTCTTCCCTTGCTCTCAGACTGGATGTAAATGACAAGACTTTGGTAGTTTGTGGTCTGCAAACTCTGTGGAAAGAAACTGGGAACTGCTGTGCACTGGACACAGCCAATTCCACCTGGCTCTGCAACAGATCAGCTGCTGGCTGAAGCTACCAGCCACGTGTAATTAATTAATAATTAATTATTAATAAATAATTAATTTACTGCAATCAAAGTCTGTTTTGCCCACAATGGTAATTGGTAAGCAATCTTCCTGTTTCCATTTTGATCCAAAAGTTTTCTCATTCCTCTTCTTCTACCCCTGTCTTGGTAAGGGGGAGTTACAGAGTGGCTGAGTGGGAGTTTGGTTGCCAGTCAGGACCAATCTGTCACAGTTCTTCTTGGTATTCAGGAAGAGGACTGAAAAAGAAAATAACAACAACTACAACAAAAAAGACAGTCTTTTCACTTATGATGAGTTACAAAATGCATGGGATGATGTATGATTGCTGTTTCATTCATTTCAACAAAATATTTCTGATTGTGTCTAAAGGTTTTGGTAAATGTTCTTGAGTGCAAGGTTGGATGTCAGAGGCACATGATTCAAAGTCGTGTGAGACACTTCCAAATCTATGTCTTCCTGCCTGGTTCATTCCACATTAGAGTGAAACCCAAAATGTAGTCACTGTTTAAGTAGTCTTAGAATTTACATTCAATTGCAATCTTGTTGACCTAGTTCCCATCCTGTCAGCAAGAGAACAGGCAAACTCCTCCTTTATCAAGATAAGAATTTCGAATCACCCAGCTCTAAATCACACCAATAGAAGATCTCACAGGTTCTGGTTTTGATTTCCTTACATTCAATTGCAACAACTTCGGAAATAAAGCAGTCCTATTTGTCCCACTAAAATACTTCTCTAAAATTTCTCAAGAGACTTGCTGCTGTTAAAAATGGAAGAAGTTAAATGGCAAAATTATGTCATATACATTGGTCAACAAACTGATCATCTATGAAACACGATTTTCATAAGCAATTATCACAGTAGCAAACTACCTCAAAGGGGCTAGTGTTTCCCTGATCACTGTCTGCAATTGACTGCTGATAAGAATTATGTTTCTTTTTAATTTCCTTCTCTGCATTGCTTTCCTTCAGACTGATTTGTTGCTGGGTCTTCTGATTGTTTATTTATTCATGTATTTATTTTTAATTGCTGTTCTTTATGTTTCTTGTGGGAAGGAAGAAAAGAAAAAGTGAAAAAGAAGCTATAATGTGTCTCATAACTCGAGTTTTTTGTCCCGAGATGGAAATGAGTCAGGCTGTTTATCATGGGGAACTGGGGTGAGAAGACAGATAGTATCAGGTTTGAGAGAAACTAGGACTATTTTTCCTTAAGACACTGCCTTTTAAAAATGAGAGAATAATGATACTAGAGCTTACTAGAAGCTTCTCAAGGACTCAGATTGAGAGAGAAGGGAGATCCTTCAGCTAAAGGCTGAAGCTCTTTTATCAATGAGAGAATGATAACAATGAGAAACAATTCCTTCATTAAATGTTATGAGAAGAAAGATCTGAGAAAGAATAATGATATTTCAAGTCTTTCAAATAACATAGTGACCAAATCAAAGGTTACTAAACCTCCCTGAAATCACTAGCTAAGAAAGGACATTTAGAAGAAACAGGAAACTAGTTACATTTAGAATTTAGTCTTGAAAACATGAAGTTGCAAGTTTTTGAATAACTGTATACTTATTTCTGCAGTTAGGCAAGAGACTTCAAGAATGACAAGAGAGAAATTTTTAGCAGGTAGGAACATTCTTAGTGTCAAATTCTTCTCTTAGACTCTGTTCTGAAGCTGATTTAGTAGTGACAAGTGACAGGCATGGTGAATTGTCTCCCACACTGCTGTAACATGAGGTTCAACTTTTCTCCAGAGTCATTCTGAGAAGTAATAATAACATTGCTAAATAGTATGGAGGAAATCACTAAAATGGCCTTGTGCAGACAAAGGTGAAAAGGTGTAAAAGGAAGGAATTCAGACTGTTAAAAATAGGAAAATTTTATTAGCACTTTTGCAATGAAGAGAAAAAAAGCTGAAGATAAGGAAAATTCTGATGAAAATAAAACTATTACCAATGGTTTGGAACAGTAGAAAAATGAAACCCAAAATATTCCAGTTCGTCTGATAAGAAAGTTAATTAGCTTTACAATCATCTGCCTCTGTATTTAACTTAGTTCTTTGACATTAGTTAAATTATATAATACACAGAGGAAAACAGAGATTATGGAAAGTAATTTTAATCATTTACTCGGTTCTGCATGGTAAAAGGAATAGAAATTATCACATAAAAATTTACATATCACTAATAAAATTAGTCAGTATATTGATCTGGTTAAATCTCTATGAAAATGTCACAACTCTCTCTAGTTATTTTTGTACATATTAAGTTAGTTATCATATCATGTAATTAATTTAAGTTTACTCTCATAATAGAAAACTTAATCACTATCTTACTAGAAAATGTACCTATATACTATTCCTGTATATTGAATTATAAAGTCACTCGCCACTTTTCCTTGAGGAAAAGGGAAAACTTTGGAGAGGAGGGATGACAGAAGAAAATAAAACTATGAGTCATAGAAAGTAAGACTGACTGAAAATCTTCACATTCTTTTCTAGTACAGGAAACAGGAGTGTCCGGTAAAGCCAGTGTGAACACATTTTAAGACAAACAAAAACAGGTGAAAAAGACCTAACCAAAATGGCCTTAGAAGCTCTTAGAGTTTGACTGGGAGGCTGAAAAAGTTTATGGAAGAAAAATTCCAATGTATAGAACCGTGTAAAGTAAGGAGATTTCTTAAGTGAAAATAGCTAGAAACTGAAATTAGCAGTAGACAGAAGTAGTATATTTTAACATTTCCCTGCTCTTTCTTTTTCCAAACCATTTACATCTGAATGTTCTTGTATAGAACACAACTCAGTTTTTGGCTTGATCCACTGCAGATGTTAAAACTGTATTAAATTCTCCAGCTGCTGTCACCCACTAATGTCTCCAAGTGAAGCTGTGAAAGAGTCTTCAAAGATGTTTGACTGTACTTATTTCATACAGTCTATATAATTATTCCATGATTTTTTAAGACTTTTAAAATGATCTGTGAGTCCTGGCACTCTGGTGGAGTTTCCACTGACTGGTAAAGAGGAAACACATTCTCCATTTTTTTTTTAAAAAGCAAGACCTGAAGAACTACAGGCCAGTCAATCTCATCTCTGTGCCTGGCAAGATTGCGGAGCAGATCCTTCTGGAAACTCTGCTGAGGAACATGGAATATAAGGAGGTGATTGGTGACAAACAATATGGCTTCGCTAAGGGCAAATCATGCCTGGTGAACTTGGTGGCCTTCTACAACAGGAGCACAGATCTGGTGGATAAGGGAAGAGTAAGTGATATAATATACCTCAATTTACGCAAACCATTCAACACTATCCCGCACGACATTCTTTTCTCTAAATTGAAAAGACATGGATTTGATGGATGAATGACTTGATAGATAAGGAAATGGCTGGATGGTTGCACTTAAGAGTTGTGATCAATGGCTCGATTTCCAAGTGGAAGCTTGTGATGAGTGACATTCCTCAGGGCTTGCTATTTAGACTGGTGTTTAATTCTTTGTTGGAGGTATGGACAGTGGGATTGAATGCACCTTCAGCAAGTTTGTCAACAGTATCAAGCTATGTGGTGGTCAACAGGCCAGAGGGAAGGATGCCATGCAGAGGGTCCTTGACAGGATTAAGAGGTGGACCTCTGTGAAACTCATGAAGTTCAACGAGATCAAGTGCAAAAGCCCTGCATCTGGGTCTGGACAGTCCTAAACACAATTACAGGTTGAGAGCAGCTCTGAAGAGAAGGACTTGAGGGTACTGCTGGAAGAGAAGCTCCAGATGAGCTGGCAATTTTCCAACCATATCTTCGGTTGCATCAAAACAAGTATGACAAACTAAGGAGCTAAATTTGAGTAATATTCAGTATAGTACCTTTACTCTTACAGAGATCACCAAGGAAAATATATTACTCTATAATAACAAGAAGTTTTCATTTTGTTTAACTTTTTACAGCTTGCCATTTATTAAACAGACCATGGCTTAAAAGCAAACATTTAACACTCATTTATATCTTATCATAGTTATTTCCTGCTTTAAGTTTATAAATTATTATGGCATTAAGAAACTTTCTTAGAGTAACTTTGAAAATGATGACTCATTCTGGCATTAGATGTACAGCACCAGTTCAAAAAACAAACCCAGCTTGCAACATTCAGCATTGGAGGGGCAGGCATGACATGTTTCCATCAGCATCTCCCTAATTCTAGTAAGATCAGAATGACTGGATATTTATTTACTACTAAGATAATAATGATAATCCTGGGTCATACAGTACCTATCTCTGTACATCTATAAGTCTGCATTATCTTTACTGACAGCACCTTACTATAAATATTATGTAAATTCGGAGTTGTTTACTAGCTTTCTTACTTCTAACTAGTGAAAAATCCAACTTAGTTGTGATAACAACATACGGTTATAAAAATCAGTAAAGTTCACTACTAGAATAAAAAGATGTAACAACTTGTTCTCTAATTGTAAAAAAACACACAAGACTGTACCTAAAATACTCCTAAAATTTTGGAGTATTTCTTAAAATTACTCAATATGTCAAAATCAAAATAAGTTAAAAAAATCTTACTTTAAGAACCATCATCCAGAAAAATTACCATCAATACAATTTATTTCTACTCTCTGTTTTGTGCAGCATTATTGCTTATTAGTACCTCCCCATTGACCACTCTGAATTTATCTTTTATTTCTCTATCTATCTATATGTACAGCTAGACTAGAAATGATTCAATGAACAAAAAATGCACCACTTGATGAAGGTTTTTCTAAATCATTATTTAGCAGCACAACTTTAATACCTCAAAGTCCTTTTCTTTCTATATTTCTTTGACTTTTAGCACCAATTTACCATATATGACTCAGGTTTTTGGAAGCAGATTAGACAAACAGTTATCAGAAAGTTTGTTGTACAATTCATCCTGTTTTGGAGCAGAGAAATGAACTCATTGACTCTCAATGTCCCTTTATACTACACATCAGGCTTTTACAAAAGTTAACAATGAAGTCAAATTTTAGAGATGACTTTGACAACTGTGGGAATGAACCAATGCCATATCATATCAATGATAGCTTTTTCAAACATTTGCAAACTCTATAGGATTAAGTAACACAACAATGATTATTCTAATCCATATTTTTACAGCCTCTTGTATCTTTTATTATTACAGCAGAATTCGTCAAAAAGATTATGACAATAGATATTGCGAATAGATTTTAAATTATATTTAGACAAATACATACATTACAGAGTATCAGATAGGAATGTATAATCTATGTTGTCAAGTGTATTTTGAAAACTATGTTTATAACCCAGATAGCTGCTCAGTGATTTGCTGAAGGGCAGACATCTGGATCATTATAGTATCTATATGAAGAAAAAATAGTCTCAATAATTTCAATCTGACTATGCAAAGACTCTTCCCCAAGCAGACAACAGCATTATACACGTCAATTATTGCAGACAGTCAATGTATGGCTGCTGAATAAGTCATTCAGTCCTTACAGAATTGGTATTTAGATCTGGCATCTGGTTTTTTTGGCTTATTTCTCTGCTGACTCTGCCAGCTTCTTAATCTCCATCCTTTTCTTTCCCTTACATGCATAGGCATTTTTCCTTTACCTTTCAATTTTTTGCAGCAGACCTGCCTGTTTTTCTGTGATCACATTTGTTCAGATGCAGTGAGCAACTTATTCTATAATTCCAACAGTGTGCTTCATGTTCCAAGATATTGTTTGATTTTGGATATCCCTCACCGTTACTCCATGCACAAAGGACTAAGAGACAAAATACAGAAAGATGTGAATTCACTGTCAAAGCCATCAACAGGATTTTTAACTCTGAAGTCCATAGTCCTTAAACAGTTAAAAAAGTGTATGGACACCATGAAAGCCCCTCAAAACCTGCAGTTTGCAACTAGAAAGGCTGCAGATGCAGCTTTGATGAGGTATCAAAGGCTTGATGATAGGTCTCTGACAGAGTTTTCACAGCTATTTCATTACTTCCTTCTCTTTAATTTAAATAAAGTAAGGCTCATTTCATCTTTATGTGTCCTAAGAACCAAACAGCTATCAAACTTACACTCATCAACTGCTTAAATGTCTGCAGACAATACCAAATCTATCCACAACACAGAATAATAAGAGGTAACAAACCCCAGTACATTGTAATACTGCTTAAAACTGCCCAGAATCTAACAATCTTCTCCGTAACCTACCCAACCTCAGGCACGGCAGTTAGAATGTAAACAGATTTACAAAATGCGATGTCAGAAACAAAATACAGGGCTAAAAGGCCCTAAACTCACTCTGAAGGACATTTCTAATGTTAATCCAGAAGCATAATAAGGTGTGCTGACAAAAAACCCCAACCTACTGGAATAACCAGTTAAAGTCACCAAATGGAATAGATCCCGTCCACCCTGTGGAACAACTCTAATCATATGGCAGCTGTATTCACATTTTGAACTGAGAAGATAGTTCAAAATGAAGTCCTTGTAAATGTAAGTCTAAAGAACAATTGGTAATGATGACCTTTATGATCAACAACTTCTACAGACATTAGATGAGCTAAAGTCATGTTTCTGGTGAGTGATTTTGGAGATAGTTGAGGAACTGTTTCCCATATTAATGAGAAGATAGCACAGAATTTCTAGAAATATCTGTTTGGCAAGGATCTTGTGTAATGATTATTCCAAAGCTATTGAGATCTTGTAACCACCAGTTGCCACAAAATGTCACTTTGAGAAAGGTAAAATCTTAAGGTAGTAAGGGAGGTGACTTATTCTATTTCTATTTATTTGGTATTGAGCCAAGAAAAACTCTTTAAAAATATGCTTAAGCTTCTGTGGAACTTTTCAGTAATGTAAGGGCAAAAACTGAAGGTAATCTTGACCTTTCTGACCGTTTTAGAGACCTCAGAAAATTACTATCTCTTCATTTCAGTGTATGCCTGTCTCCTGGACTGCTAACCACAGAAAAAAAGCCAACAAATTTGTAATTGCTAGCAGTATAAAGAGTATAATTTCCTATTTTCACCTGTAGTATTGATAAAACTTCTGCTTATCAGTCACTTACCCCTTTGACTTTGACAAATCCCTTCCAAATTGCATCATATTACTGAATCCTGAAACACAAAGCCTGTTGAGCAAACTACATCATCTTTTACTGGCCTGCTCTATTAAACACCACAATTTTACCCTCTACAAATAAAGCATTTTTTTTCATTGTTTCAAGCTTTTCTAACCCTATGCTTCTTTTTCTTATTTAAAGAAGCTGGTCTTCGTTAGTTTATAAATTTAATGACATTTGAAATACCATGCTATTCACTTTGGCTCTGAAAGTAAAATAGCAGAATTGGCTTTGGGAATTTTATCAAAATTCAATAATGCAGCTCTTACACTCTGTGTTTGCTCTGCTACTCAACACATGAAGGAAGAAAGCCTCTGCAGATATCTGCTTTACAGAAACACACATAGTAAAGGTATATTTTCATCTCCTGTCCTTCTCCAAGTAAAATGAAATTGTACTCTTCAACCAGCAGCATTTTGCTGTGTATGACCAGTACTCCTTGTTCTTGATATCTAGTACTATTCTGCCATGGATCCTCAATAGAATCTGTCAGTCCTTGTAGTGTTGAGAGACATTGTGTTTCTGTCTGTTACATGTCATCTTTGAACACTGCAGGCTGTAAATTTCAACATTTATAGAATATTTTATCATTATTAGGATATGTTTTTATAGGAAAATGAAACAACAGAAGAGGATGGTAAAAGAGAAGAATCAAGCAGGCATATAGTTCATTTGGCTTGATAAGCTTAAGAATTTTCTACCATCTGCCAAGACAGAAGCTAAATACAGAAAATTTAATCCCTGACAGCCTATCTCAGCAATTTTTTCCAGAGCTTTTATATTCCCTTTTAGAAAAAAACATTTTTAGGAGGCATGGTATCATTTCTTACTCTCCAAATGAGTTTTTCACTGACCTTTACTGACTATGGGGAACCCTGGTGACATTTCAGTGTCACCAGAATACTTATTTTATTTTCCAGTACTAACATTTCCTAGTTTTGGTACTGGATATCATGTTAGAGAAAGTGAATCAGGTAAAAGTAATATGCAGAGAATTCTGAATGAGAAGTCAAATCATATTCAGAAAACCATTCTGAACAGGAATAGCTAAAAGAAATAATTTTTTATTCAAGGAAGAATTATTAATCTATTCACATCTTTCTTTTCTGTCTTAAGTATATTCCCACTGCTCTTGCAATTCCATAAGCTATGGACTGAAATTACATTCGTCTTTCAAAGGCAATATACTGATGAGAAAGAAAGAAGGATCATCATTCTGTTGTTATTTCCATGTTGTGATTTCAGTCTTACAATCCCTGTAACTCTATCATTAGTGTTATTTATTAAATACAAGATTAATAGTTATAAGACTATTTCACCTTGGCTAAAATTCATTATTTTGTTTATGGAAGTAATATATAGAAGAAATAAAGGAAACATATAATTATTTGTAAAGAACACAGATTTACACAAATAGCAGTTTTCTCTACCAAATCTTCATTTTTTAATTGAAATGAGTATAACAGTGTTCATTCAAAGCAAAGATGGCTTCTTATAACTTGTCAGCAACTTATACATAAGACAGCAGCGGATGGAATTTTTTTTACCTGTAAAAATATACTGCAAATTACTCTATGACAGATCTATAATATTTTACATTCCATTTTTTCCTATGGTTTAACCAAGACAAGTTTGCTGAACTAGTATTACTGCGAGTCCAAAGCTCAGTCCTCAGCTTTAAACAGGAATAACTCTGAATGCAGTTGAACAATAGCAAATTACAACCTCAGGGTTTCATTCTCTCTTAATCATTTATAGTTTAGAGGGAGACACCTTAAAGATACAGATTGATTTCAAGCTCTGTTTTGCTTCTATTATTTGTGACTTTTTGTGCGGCTGCAAAATTGCAACACCTAGGTGCTCAGTTGACAAAATCATTATAAGCAAAAGCTCTCCTAATTTGGTTTTATAGTTTGGATTTTACAGACACTCTAGTTTTAGATAACACTGACTGCATATACTGGCACTAGCTCAGCCAATTTATGAGCCTACCTAGCACTGCATTACAAAGCAGTGAGTGAGAGGAAGTTCTGTTTAATTGCAGGCATTTATAATCTTACACATCTCCTGTGAGATTATTCTTTTTACAATGAAATATGCATCTTCTCTGTCATGGCACAAATACAATTATTTGATGTTTCTTTGCTGCTAAAGTTACATTATTCATCTTAAGATGCACATCCTAACTCTTAGGAGCGCTCTATGTCTTGTGTGCTCTGCTACTGGATCTAAAACATCTTCTCCAATTGTACCTTCCTATATCTGATGCTTTTCTTTCATCTGTATAATGCTCAAAGATTAGATTAGTTTGCTCATTTGGATTTACATATTTGAAGTTTAACTTGATTATTGAAATTGATATTTTTCTGCTAAACCTAAATGATTACTAACAAGAATAGCAAGAACAATATTCATTATTTCCTGATGTTCTTGAAGTCCAACAAGTCCTACTACAGCAATTTGTTTGCATGCTATTCTTTCTGCTTTTTGATAATTAGCAAGTATTTCAGGATTTTTACCCAACAAACTCTTAAGACAAAAATCCATTGTTTATTCTCTTCTTCTGAAACTGTGACGAGCTTTTCTGTCTTCTTTTATGAAAAATGAAGTACCATGAACCACAGATAAAAGACAGCAATCATTTATTTGAAGCAACTGCCTACAGATTTTATACCTGTAAGATGCCACAGCCTTCTTTCTGCAGAAACAGAGTCCAAGTATGTTATAAAAATCAGTGTGGTATTTCCTGAACAGAAGCGTGAATAGAGAAGGCAGGAGATGTTCTTAACTGTTGAAAACTTCTAAAATTTATCATTTTAACTACTAATAATCAGTTTAGGATCTATAGAGGGCAGTAATTTAATAGTATATGTTCTATCACAACAGGAGAAGCAAACCACTTCACTGTTTACTATACTTTTCTATGGTGACCATCTTCTACAGAAATGCTTGACTGGATCATATTTCAATAAGAATGGAACCTTCCATAAGCTATGGCACCTGTTCTTATTTTGTATAAGGGTTTGGAAGAGGCAACTGAGCTGCCATTTGAAGACCTACAATTACAGAAAACCTGGGAAAAACACATAGGTAAAGAAATTCAGAATATATGCAGGTATTGACTCCCTCACATGACTCTCTGTGGAAGATTTTTATGTCTTATGGGTAGCAGATGGTGAAAAAATATCATTTCTTGAAGGAGATAATTTGGTTATTGGCTATTAGCAGGAAATTTACATAAGGAAATTAATTTCTAGAAACATTTCAAGTTTGGAAGTGGAAAAAGATATCGATTTGCTTCTGAGTTGTAAATAATCAGGATTATTTTATGTTTTGAACACACCTACTCATTCCAGTAGAACATTGAAAACTACAGAGAGTAGAAAATTGAAGTTTTGTTGGAAAACTACAGTGTGATGAATTTCAGCATTAAAAGCCAACTGAAGATAACTTTATCAATAAAGACTGAATAGCATTTCTGTGACAATTTAGTCTAATTTTAATTCAGAAAACTTCCTTAAATTAATTCTTATTTAAACTAAGGCATATTCTTTAAAAAAATAAATAAATAAAGAGGAAGCTCTAATCTGGACAACAAAATAGCTAGTGACTACAGCTACTGCTAAAATGCCTTAGTGTTTAGGGAAGCCCTTATCCATATTCTCAAACCTCATGTATCTTATTTCCAGGATATGTATGTAAAATTTTGTTTTTCTGGGTATTATGTCTCCTTGCACACCATCACAGTTTTAAAGATCTGATTGGGAAGTAGAAACTGAAGAAGCCTCTAGGGTCTAAGAACATAAGAATTAATAAACATATAAAATTAAACATGTCAAAATTCATCTTGAATTTGGTGCTGATTTCCCTAGTAAAGCACATTACTACACTATTGCTGAATGAGTTGTACAGATTATAATGTAAGTTTGTTTATTGAGAGTCTACAAAAAGAACCAGGATGAGAGAAACTCTCAATTCAGCTAGAATATATCTTGGCAATCTAGAAAGTAACATTCTTCCAATAGTCAATGGGCTAATAGACAAAATGATATTACAGAAACCAGCTTTCAAAAACAAACTATTCACTGGGTGTTTTATTCCTGAAAGATTTCATTTAAGCAGAAGGAAGATGGCTTAAGTATCAAGCTTCAGATCTCATCTGAATTTACCCAGTGTAAACTATAGACATGGTTGCTTTTTAGCAGTGGGAATAACCTTGCAAAATGTAGAGCTGACAAAGTTCAGGATAGCTGGAGAATGAAGACTGTTGTGCAAAACCTAGCATTCAGAATCCTTCAGGTTAGCCAGAACTCCATTAAGAGGATTTCTTGTTTAGCAAAAAACATTTCAAAAGAATTATTATTTGGAGAGCTTCAAATTTAATTCTGCTGATAGGTGATTTCATTTGTCTGAGAAAAGACTGTTTCGGTACTGTGAGAGGGAGCAATGAAGTCGGCTGTGAGCCACATGGCACAGTGGTTTGGCATACACTGCTCTGCTTCACTGTGATGGAAACACAGAATGCTCTTAGAAAAGTAAGTCTACAGAATCAATCTCATGAGACAGACCTATCAGCAATTTTCATCTGAAAATTTCTTCATTAAAAGAACTTATTCTCCCCATTAAGCAGAAATCTTTGTTAATAAATACGACTGGTTATGTTCAAGTACTCATGGAGTGATACTGTAGCAGCAGATTTCCTTACTGAGAGCATCCTGAGCAAGGAAGTATTAAATTAACTACACTTTACAGACTGGGACAGATACTTTTGCATATATAAGGATTTTGAATCAAGCTACAATCAAAGTACTCAGTTTCCACTCAGTGCTAATTATGATAGGGTTTAGAGAACAGACATTCCTCATCTGACAATCTGTTCCATGGCCACTCTAATGCTGGAGACACTGTGTCCTTAATGAGGCCAATGCCAGCACAGGATTAATCTGGAGTAATGAAGGTCAGCTCCATCACCCTCAACATGCCTCCTACCAGCACAGAAGACTGAGGGGAAAAACCAATGTCTCAGCAGTGGCACAGGTGTGCCTGTGGGAATGTGTTCCTCTGGTTATTTATGGTTGGATAAAGTCATTTCCAGAATCTCAGTGGAGCCAAGGGGACATAATCTTTCTTTTTAATCTTCACAGAGATTTCTAAACACTCTAACTACATTACATTCATGGAATATTCTGCTCAAAGAAAAAGTAGTTTCATAGAACAACCAGGTTAGAAGGGACCCATTGGATCTTCTAGTCCAAACTCAGTAGCTGAAAGTGGTTTCTGGAGGGGAAATCCTGCAGAATATTTCCTGCTAGAAAATTAGGGTGAAATTAAAAATGAACATTTTTCAAGTATAGTCTTGATTTAGCAGGGCTAAAAGAAAGCAGGAATTGTAAAAGACAATGAGATAAAAGTCAGTGAACCAGTGCATTCAAAAGTCACTAGTATCTCTGGCAAACAGGCACTTTAATGTTAATGCTACTCAAGCAACATATTTTGTTTTGGTGTATGCTAAATAATTTTTGCAATATTTCCCCCTAAAAAGGGGGGAATCCTGTCTTTTCACTTTTGAGCAGATAGAGGCAAAAAACTTACATAAAAATCTCAGCACTTCCCACGTGAGAGAAATTCTCTTCAGTGATAATTTCTGTCAACAACTGGCACGTATTTGTCCTTGATAAGTGAGAGCAGAAGTTAATCAGAAGACAGAACTATGTGAAGCCTGAGGTGGGCAAAGCTGAGATATTTTAGAAGGTGCATCAGAGAGCAACCAATAAGATATAAAAAGAGGAATAAGAATATGAATGAAGTACAGGTTTGTGAAAAAAAAATGGTTAAAAAAAACATGATTAAAGCTGAAGTACAATCTCTCTGCTAATGGTCTCAGTTACCTTTTCTGTTGTACCCCTCTAAAAATCACTTATTTAAGGTCCTTGTTACTAGGACAAATGTCCTAGTATGTGATTAACAATATACTTTAAAGAATATTTTGCTTAATTTCTAACAGGCTTTACTTTGCTTCACATTTTTAGGCTACTTCCTACACACCGCTGCAACATCAAATTATTTCAGCGATCTTCATATTGTTTATCATACATAAAAGAGGTTTCAGTTTTAATTTACTACATTGGTAAAACCTCTGTTTGGGAAGCATTATACAAAAATATAACCATCCCTGCAGTTAATTGAGTCCCTCTTTTCTTCAGCCAACACATCATAAAATCTATCCTAATCGATGAAATATTTTGTGGACAAGGTGCTGAGGGGCATGGTTTAGTATTTGACAGGAATGTTTGGACCCAGTGATCTGGTGGGTCTCTTCCAACCTGGTTATTCTATGATTCTATGATTCTGTGATTGATTTCTGTATCTGTTCTGCATTAGCCTTCTCTGAAAAGTCAAAACAGGTCTTTAGACTTGTGCCATTTTATATAAGAAAAGGGTTTTTATCTTATTTCTCTAACTCTATAATTCAGAACACTGTCAACATTCTCTACAAGATACTTGTAAATCCTAATAGAACAAAAAAACCCCATAAAAATAAGGTAAGTTGGTCTTCCTACTATACAGTCAATCTATTTAGTCAAGAAGTACTAAATATGTCTATAGTCAAAGTACTGAATAAAGCAAAAAAGGAATTTTCATAAACAGAATAGATGTTACATGAGTGTGTATAAAACACAGAACTAAGTACCAGCATTTAGTGTTTTACGTGTTGCTTATATGTCTGTGAAAAACACTCTCATTCTCTGCCTACTCTTAGATATGTATGCTCTTGTAATTATTCTAAGCAATTTATAAATTATCTCATTGCTAAAATCATCAGTAACATTAAAAAATACACTTTCTTACATGTTTGAACATTTGTGTACAATTCTGAAATTTACAATTGTGCTTAAAAATACTGATGATTTACCTATACATTACTTGAAATATGGAAATTTTTTAATTGTTAATGATAACAAAGTAAAAGTTTAAAAAAAACACCAAACTAGATCTACTGCATTAATATAAACAGAAATAATATTTCAAATTATTAAAACTCTACACTTAAATGATGATATTTCTCAGTAAAATACATGTTCATTTTAGAAAATGAACTATGTGTTTTATGAAAAATTAAATGACAGAATTTAGTGCCATGAAAAGGACAGAATAATTAAGTTGTGCATGTAAAAGAATAAGAGAGGCTATTATAAGCATTTTTTCTGCAGCTTATATGGATATCATATGGTCTACTACTTCAATAAAATGAATGTCTAATGGCCTATTTTTAAACAAAGATTTAAAAAACATAATTCAAATATAAAATATTCATTAATTTATTAATTCAGTTTTTCAAGCATCTTGTGCAATGTTAAAATTGTGCAGCACATGACATTTCAACATACAAGTAGGCTAGGTTCCTCCAGTGCATAAAATGGAAATCCACTTGCTTACAGCAGAATACATATTTATAGAGAATGTTGAAGAGCCAAAATACAAAATGTACCTGTTCACCTGTACTTATTTTAGCTCTACCCCAAAATACTTTAACAACTGAAGAAATCTGACAGCTAATAATCAGCTGTGAGTTGCACAAACCAACTCTGGACTTATTAACTGGACATAAAACTTTTCATACACTGTAAACAAAGATGCAAGACAGTGCAAGTTTACTTTAATAATGTGGTTTCCATGAGTACATTGAAAGCAGAGTGTAGTAATATAATAACCTTCAATGATGGAATAGATATGGAGGGGGAGGGGATTGAGATCAGGCTAGGCAAGAGTGAGCCTGGATGTGGAGCACTAGAGATTCAGAGAGGGTGTGCTGGAGAGGACCACCAGCACATCACCACACAGAAAGTGGGGGAGAGTGCACCTCAGAACAGTAAAGGAGATACAGGCACTCTGGTACAAGATAATACAGTCACCAGGCAATTTTGGAACAAACATTGTTCCCTCTAAGAGGGCTGAAGGCTCAGCAGCTCAGCTGAAGTGCATTTACACCAATACACACAGCATGGGGAATAAGAAGGAAGAGCTGGAAGCTGTCATAGGGCAAGGAGCCTATGATGTTGTTGCCATCATGGAAACGTGGTGGGATGACTCTTATAACTGGAGTTCAGGTATGGTGGAGTATAAACTCTTCAGGAGAGATAGGAAGGGTAAGAGAGGAGGCTGGGTAGCCCTCTTTGTAAGGGAGGAATTGGACACCGCTGAGATGGATTGTGGTGATGCGGAGATTGAGTGCCTATGGGTTAAAATCAGAGGAGCCTATAAGAAGGTAGATTTTGTGCTGGGAGTCTGTTACAGGCCTCCCAGCCAAGGAGAAGCAGCTGATGAGCTCTTCTATAAACAACTGGGGTTAATCTCTAGATCAATGCCTCTTGTTCTTGTGGGAGACTTCAATCTCCCTGATATCTGCTGGAAGAAGAATAGAGCAGAGAGTAAGCAGTCTATGAGGTTCCTGAAGTGTGTGGAAGACAACTTCCTTGCACAGCTGGTGAATGAACCAGCAAGGGAAGATGCCCTCCTGGGCCTGCTGTTTGTGAACAGAGAAGGCCTTGTGGGGGATGTGGCAGTAGGAGGACGCCTAGGACAAAGTGATCATGAGATGATAGGGTTTTCTGTTCTAGGTGAAGTGAAGAGGGTGGTTAGCAGGAGAGTAGAATTAAATTTCCAGAGGGCAGACTTCAATCTCTTCAGAAGGCTGGTTGGCAAAGTCTCATGGGAGACAGTACTTAAGGGCAAGGGAGCCCGTGAGGGCTGGGAGCTCTTCAGAAAGGAGATCCTAGTAGCTCAGGAGAAAGCCATCCCCGTGTTCTGGAAAAAAAAAGCCTGTAGGGGAAAAAAACCAGCTTGGTTGAACAGAGAGATCTTGAGCGACATCGAGAAGAAGAGGAATGTTTATGGTATTCTGGGACAGGCCTCTTGGGTGGACTACAGGAGGGAACTGAGGTTGTGTAGAGAAAAAATCAGAGGGGGTAAGGCTCAACTAGGAATCAGGTCAGCTAAATCCATGAAAGATAAGAAAATATCTTCTGATAAATATATAAATAATAAAAGGAGGACTAGGGAGAACATACAGTCTCTATTGGATGCAGAAGGAACAACAGTGACAGGGGATGAGGAAAAGGCTGAGGTACTCAATGACTTTTTTGCCTCAGTCTTTAATTGTAAAGAAAGTTGTTACCCCTGTATATAAACCAAGGAACTAGAGGAGCAAAATGAGGCTCCCATGATCCAAGAGGAGGTGGTCAGAGCCTTGCTTGCCCAGCTAGATACTCACAAGCCTATGGGGCCAAATGGGATTTACCCAAGGTTATTCTAGGAACTGACAGATGTGCTGGCCAAACCCCTTTCCATCATTTTCCAGCTGTCCTGGGTGACTGGGGAGGTACCACTGGACTGGATCCTGGCTGATGTTGTGCCCATCTATAAGAAGGGTTCTGGGGAGGATCCAGGGAACTACAGGGCAGTCAGTCTGACCTCAGTGCCAGGGAAAGTCATGGAACAGGTGATCTTGAGTGCTATCATGAAGCACATGCAAGAGAACCAGGTGATCAGGCCCAGTCAATACGGGTTCACAAAAGGCAGGTCTTGCTAAATTAACCTGATTGCCTTCTATGACAAAGTCACTCGGCTGTTGGATGAGGGAAAGGCTGTGGATGTAGTCTTCCTGGACTTCAGTAGAGCCTTTGACACAGTTTCCCACAGCATTCTGCTATGGAAACTGTCAGCCTCTGGCCTGGACAGGCACACACTCTCCTGGGTAGAAAACTGGTTGCCTGACTGGGCCCAGAGAGTGGTGTTAAATGGTGTTAAATCCATCTGGAGGTCAGTGACAAGTGGTGTTCCCCAGGGCTCAGTGCTGGGTCCAGCCCTATTCAATGTCTTCATCAATGACCTGGATGAAGGCATTGAGTGTACCCTTAGCAAGTTTGCAGATGACACTAAGCTGGGTGGACGTGTGGATCTGCTGGAGGGTAGGGAGACTCTACAAAGGGATCTGAACAGGCTGGACTGCTGGGCAGAGTCCAATGGCATGAGGTTTAGCACAGTTAAATACTGGGTCCTGCACTTGGGGCACAACAACCCTATGCAGAGCTACAGACTAGGAGAAGTCTGTCTAGAAAGCTGCCTGGAGGAGAAGGACCTTGGGGTGTTGGTTGACAGCCGACTGAACATGAGCCAGCAGTGTGCCCAGGTGGCCAAGAAGGCCAATGGCATCCTGGCTTGTAGCAGAAATGGCGCGACCAGCAGGTCCAGGGAGGTTGTTCTCCCTCTGTACTCAGCACTGGTGAGACTGCTCCTTGAATCCTGTGTTCAGTTCTTGGCTCCTCACCACATGAAGGAATTTGAGGCTCTGGAGTGAGTCCAGAGAAGAGCAACAAAGCTGGTGAAGGGGCTGGAGAACAGGTCTCATGAGGAACAGCTGAGAGAGCTGGGGTTGTTTAGCCTGGAGAAGAGGAGGCTGAGGGGAGACCTCATTGCTCTCTACAACTACCTGAGAGGAGGTTGTGGAGAGGAGGGAGCTGGCCTCTTCTCCTTAGTGACAGGGGACAGGACAAGAGGGAATGGCCTCAAGCTCCACCAGAGGAGGTTTAGGCTGGACATTAGGAAAAATATTTTCACAGATAGTGTCATTGGGCATTGGAACAGGCTGTCCAGGGAGGTGGTTGATTCACCTTCCCTGGAGGTGTTCAAGGCACGGGTGGACAAGGTCCTGAAGGGCATGATCTGGTGGGTCTCTTCCAACCTGGTGATTCTATGATTCTATGATTCAATGAAATCACTAAGTATTAAGAATTTAAACTGCTTCCAGGACTGGGGGACAGAATTTACTACAGGGTACCAACAGCCTAAATTTGGCAAAGCCTGAGTGCTTAGCTGAATAAAGATTTCAACATATGCAAAAAATATAGCTGTAAAATATAATAAAGAATTAAATTAAATCAAAAACGTCTGCTGTTTTGAGTGTATTTTGCATGACACATTTTCTGAATATTATTTCTTTGCTTACAGTCTTTTCAGCTATTAATATGGGCAAAAATGCTACTGTAATATTTGTCCTCATGCTTTGGTTCATGTCTTGTAAGGTAGTCTATGAAAACTTGAAAGTGTTCAAGAGATCAGTTATAACCAAAATTAGTGTAAGAGTAGTTCCTGAAGAGCATTGCTTGGCATTTTCTGCAATATAAATTGTAAGCTAGGGTACTGATTTCCTTGTAAGAAATACATTTATGGAATACTTAAACTTTTGAAGTTTTCTAGAATGTTTTGGTGAAAACTACTGCCTAACCTACAAAGCCCTACATCCTTATTTCAAATGAATATTAATTTTGACTCATGTTCACAGATATTTCCTTGGGAAATTTCAGTTTTTCTCAGGAGCATTTGCAGCTTTAACTGGATGTTGACTGAGAATTACACATACAGGAAGGTGAAAAGTCTAGCCTTTGTCTCCATGGATGTGCTGGAGTCTCCACTGCCCCAGATCAAAATAAGGTTGTGTCAATTGTTTGTACAGGGAGAGAGGATGATTGATTACCTTGGGCCAAAGATGCAATGGTAAATTCCATACTAAGTTATGCCTTCCAGTCATCACCTCTAAATAAGGTAAAATTTTTAGTAGCCTTGTCTATTGCTGTCACTTGTTACTGTGAAGACCAGTTTAACTTCCGAGCATCCAAAGCATATTTTATTCCTTTATTCTGCCACAGCACATCTCAACACAACTCTTTCATCGAGTGCTCTTAGATCCCCAAAGGGCATTTAAGATTCTCAAGCTAACTGTGTAATAAAATACACGCTGGCAGCAAGGCAGCAACCTACTGGTTTTGCTGCACTCACAAGAAAAAATAAAAAGGTAAAAGAGAAAAAGGAAAAGCCCCCAAACTCCTATCCTACAAAGCAAGATTGTAGGGGCCTCAATGATGTTTTTTTGAAATATAAAATAGAAGAAGGGGGAAGGAATAAATGTGAATAACATGAATATCTGACTGCTAACAAAATTCAGAAAAATGCTAATAGGACAGTCACATACATTCAGTGCAAAATAGAATACATTACATGCAAAGTAAAGACCATGATTGGAACTCAGTCATAAAAGCAGAATTAAAGACAAATCTAGTCCTTCAGACAAGAAGTTCTGATATTCTGGAAGCCATCTACCGAATGTCTTCTCAAAGTCAAACAGAATAAGTTGTTCAGCATATGCTTTTTAAAAATTTATTTACTATTTATTATTTTTATTGCCTGCAGGTAGTTGATGGTATACAGAGGCAAACTGAATGTGTTTGCTAAAACAGTTTTAAAATTCAAATATTTTTCAGTCCTTAATAGTGTTATCATCCACCTTGTTTCCAGCTTTAAAAGTCAGATTCAAGGGGAAGCTGCAGGAAAGGTGATGGACCCTTTAGCTTTTTAAAGGTCTTAAAAAGGTCTTCACTGTTTCTGCTTCAAAGTTAGTTGGGAGGGTGTTAGCACTAATAAATTTTTCAGTACAATCTGCAAAATAAAATTACATGTACAAATACTTTAATGTTCTAACTTTATTTTAAAACCATATAAACACATAAAACCAAGGATAGCAAGGTATTTGATCATATAAACCTTTGTTGTTTTAAAATTATTGTCTTGAAAGGAAACCAGCAGCTCTAAATAAGAGACTATGTTGTTTTATCCGATTTAACTTTAAACATCAAGACCTGTATGTTTTCATGCTGCACTCAGAAATTTTCATAGAATCATAGAACAACCAGATTGGAAGAGACCCATTGGATCATCAAGTCCAACCATTCCTATCAAACACTAAACAATGTCCCTCAGGACCTCATCTAGCCATGCCTTAAACACCTCCAAGGAAGGTGAATCAACCACCTCCCTGGGCAACTTCCTCCTAATCTCCAGCCTAAATCTCTCCTGACAGAGCCTGAGGCCATTCCCTCTTGTCCTGTCCCCTGTCACTTGGAAGAAGAGGCCAGCTCCCTCCTCTCCACAACCTCCTTTCAGGTAGTTGTAGAAAGTAATGAGGAAATTTTGCAAAACCAGATTTATTTCCCTCAATAAGTCAGGGTGTTCAAACATTTAACTATCTATTTACACTTTTTTGTTGAGGAAAACATGTATTTATTTACTGCAAGGTGACAGCAAGATTAAAGGAAATATTTACTATTTAGGTATATATAAATACATATTTATATATATGTACAAGATTTATATATATATATATATATGTATATATATATATATGTATATGTATATATATATATATATATATGTATATAATTCAGTTTACATTTTTCACCTAAAACCCCAGATGAGAGACTTAAACTAATTCAAGGACCAAGGTGGGTATGGAAGGTCCATTATGGAGACAACAGCTCCCTGCATCATCAGGTTACACCACCTACTAGATTAGTGTATAAGACTGAACCATTTTTCTTTTCCTCACAACAAGACACCTCATGTCCTACTTGGAGTTGTAAAGTATGTAGCATAGTCTTTACGTATCAAATTAATTGCAGCACATATAAATTTAAAAATATAAATCATGGAGTATATCTATCTTGACAGACAAAAAAAATCTCTCTCTTCTGTTTGGGGCTGACAGCAGTCTCACTTTAGAACAATTATTCTTGCTAAATACTGTTATTACAGAAATAGATGGCCAAAAGAACTAAATGAATTTGTAACTGCTCTACATCTAATGAGTAAAATTTCAATCAAAATAGTGTATTTTCAATACTGATTTTTGAGTGAATTAGAAAATTACAATGTATCCTATCAACTTCAAATCTTTGTACCTTTTCATGGCACACAGTCATACATAAGAAACACATACACAATTTCCTTATATATGTGGTGCATAGAGATTATTATGATTTAGATATTTGGTGCACAATGGAAAAAAAAATCATGTTAATTAAGGGAGTCCCAAATAGTGTCTACTCTTCAGTCATTCAAGGACTGGCTAAAACTTCTGTAAAAGTAATTGTACATAAATAAAGATAGGTCAATTAAATGTTCTGAAAAAAAAACCCTTTATAGCTTTTGTCTTACTTATTTTCTGAAATATTTTAGATAGGGAATATTTTATATAGTCATTCATTTCTGTAGCTTGTATGATGTATAAAATATTTTACAGTGGACTGTTTTACAAGCAAAATATATCAATGAATGAAAGTTTTATAAATTCAAGAACCATTCTCATCAGAAGACAAGTAAGGAATATAAATAGAACTGCTACAGAAACAAAACCTGCTTGGTACTGAGTTTATTTTATCCTAGCAAAACATTTTCAAGAAATGTATATATTAAAGGTGAAATAATAAAAAGGAAAAGATACTTAAAAAGTGTAAAAGATCTCTATCTCTTAAGGATATAAAAAGAACAACCTGAGAATCTTCTGTTGCAGAAAATACGTAATTTCCTTCAAGTTCTCCTACACTGAAAGCAATATAGACCCATAGTGCACCAAATAACATTATTGCTAGGTACAGACCATGGTCTTTATAGTAATGTTGTAAGACCTCAGAATTGAGTTATATCAGGATTACTTTGAACATTTCTTGACCTGCCTGGAACATTTTATTAGCTTGATTAGCTGTAACAACACTTTTTCCATCCAGGTAATCTGGTTACTATGTCTTATTTGTTTTATTTTTTTATATCTCTGTATATCTTTGTATTGTATAACTGGTACTCCTATGAAACTGTAACAAGTAGTTGTTCTGTGTAGAAGGAATTATGCATGGCTCTAACATAAGCATGTAGAACAAAGAAATACAGGTCTGGCATTCCAAGCAGAATATTATCTCAATAAAGTTTTTTATTTCAGTTTCAAGTAACATAGAATGGAAGAAAAGTCTGACAAAATTCTGTTCCTTCTAGAACAGATCTCATAAACTGTAAAGTGGGAAATGTATTGGTACAACCTGCATACTAAAACAACAGTACATTTCCATGATCATCCTTCCCCATGTGAGAACAAACACTTCTAGACAACCTTTTGCATATGCCCTTTCCAAAAAATGTAAAGTAATTAGAATACATACCCCATGTTTTGCCAAAGATTATGGGCTACTAAGAAACAGTCACATGTAAGTAAAAACATCAGAAGAGATTACACAGAATATGGTTTCCACAGGGAAAATATTTCTGCAAAGCAAGAAGAGAGTAGGTAGATTACAGTTCCTCTAACATAATGTAACACATTTCAAAGACATCCACTAACTACTCATTTTCACTTTTTTTTTCTGTACACACATTACTGTTACTTCAAGCAGATCTGGAAATCTGAAAGACTATAGGTTTTGATTGAAACAAGTGTTATTTCCTTACTGACTATGCTAATTCAACGAAAACGATAAAACTGAGCTGAATCATCATGCAGATCTGTAAGAAGCTTTAAAATACTAGCTGCAAAATGAATACATATTTTATATCTATTCATAAAGCCAAGGGACTAAAAATCTGAATCTTCCTGAAATCTGCTGAACTTCACAATATATTACAGAGTAAGAATTCTAATGTGAAGAATGAAAAAAAAAATAGAATAAGAATCCAAACATCTATGGTTCCCATTATTCTACTTGAAGTAGAATTTCCTTCTAATTTTACCTCATTATTATAAAGTGTAGAGATAGCACACAGTTCCTGATAGAGCCATTAAATGTGTTCACATTCCAGTACAAGACACTATGCATCACTAGTAAGTACCAAATGAGACAAATATGCCTTCTTCCTGAATCTGATCCACAGAATTCCTTTCTTCACTAACTGTACAGAGAAATCAGTCTTGTCTTTCCTTCCTGGGCAAAAGAAACGAGATTTTTGTCTGAAGAGGCTCTGATTTAGTAGTGAAAAATGCCTTGAAGATTCAAGATAATTATCTTCCATTGCTGCAGATGGATGGTACCAGTGTGATGGCTGACTAGAAGGCATTTGGTAACATCTAGTGAGATATGTCCCTGCCCATCGCAATGGGGTTGGAACTAGATGATATTTAAGGTCCCTTCCAACCCGAACTATGGTATGATTATATGATTTTAATGGTTGTGTCCACAAATTCCAGTGGTAAGCAGGCTAGAAACAATGAGGTTGGGTGAATCTGGTCTCATTTCATCCCAAATCCTTTAACCTACTGATTCCTGACTGCTACATGTCTCTGTGAACATTCAGAATCAGTTATTAGGAATCACATTTGCAGATAAATAGTAGGAGTAGTTTGACAGAACAGTAAGATTTCTACAAACGCAAACAAAAGCTGACTATATCTCTCCCTGAATAAAAGTCATTCAAAGCTTCAAAATGTACTACATCTTCAAGAAGAGGAAGCAACACTACATCATACTTTTAGGGTTTTTTTGAATGTTTTATGCATTTGTATATCCGTATTACAAGAAAAAACTTTTGCCCAAGATTTAAACTGCCTAAAATCAGGCTTCCAGTCTTACAAGGAATGAATCCAAATACTTCAAGACATGAATAAGAAACAAAGAGAGACCCAAAAAGTTTTAAAGCAAGAAAAAAATTAAAGTAAGAATAATTAGGAAGCTGATTAATAATTTTTCTAATCAATATTGTAGCAGATGTTTTAGGTTGATTCTGAGTAATTTAATTAAAAGCTGTAGATGAGTTGTCAGCTACAGTGGGATTTAGTACTTCAGCAAGTCTAAGGAAAAGAAGCCAAAGGACATCTGTGGACTAAATTTCCCACTAAGTGTATTATATGTATCAGGGGAAAAAAAAAGAGAAAGAGAAGAAGGCTCAGAAAAGTGTAATTGACCAAAATATACGGAGAACCCTATTCTTTCTAACAAGTAACTTATTTTTTATGTCTGAATTGTCTTCAGTTTGTAATTTATTTTAGGGATTAGAAGTTTTTAAAAGTTCAAATTACTCCCAATTGTCATGTTATGCCAATGTAATTGCATTGTTATGTGTAATATATCATCAAGCTGACATCTTTGTGGTACCACAGGGGAACCAAAGATAATATATTACAATGAAAGACCTTGAAGAGGTGGGTTTCGGAGTTTAATGATTTCAGCCTAGGCAGAAATCCTTTCTCAGTGTAGCAACCTGATTCCTCTTGTTCATCCTATTACTTTATTTTCTACTTAATTTAGGCTAAAAATGTTGGTAAGAATGTCTTCATTAACAACTCTTTCCAACAAATGTATTTTTAGTAGTGGTCTTGCTTCAAAGCATCTTACGTTTCTGTCAATGGCCTTGTGAAATCTCTGATGATAACAAACATTGAAATAGAGAGTCATTCCCTGTATATAATGCTCTATTTTTTGTCCATTTTTTCTCATACTAAATCAACAAAATCCATTAGAATTTTTTGCCCTTAGACTCAGGACATTCTGCCACTTTAGAATCTATGTGAAATCAACAAGCATGATAAAGAAGAAGGTAAAATGCATTTTACCATTTGTGGCACGTACCCAAAATCATTGCAGAGCACATTCTCTAAACATCTTGTTGAATAATATCTCTCTTTCTATTTGATTGTGTACACACACAAGATTACATATTTAATGAAAAGTAGAACAACTACAAAAAGGGAGGAAGGATATTCACCACAAAATAGCCCATAGAATTGCGACAGATTCCTGCTGCAATTACAGCTGGAGCTCATACTGCAGTTTTGTATGCATCAAATGCATATTCTAGTAGTTCTGAGCTACTTGTTCATTTTTTTCCATCACCAGAAATAAGCATAAAGGTGAAGCTGATTCTTATGTTCAAACAGGTCTTCATGATTATTGGTGTCGGGAAAAGTACCTGGGGGCAAACTGGCAAGGTGCCATCTCTGAAAGAACTGAAAGCACTCTTAGGATGACATCAGCTGGTAGAGCTTCACTCAGTTTAAGAAAACTGTGCTCACACAATGTATCTGATGACAAGATATTGAGAGTGTATCCAAACTTCTTTGCCTTTTCCTAATTCCAAACCACCTGAAGTAACTAAAAAGGAAAAAGCCTTAAGAACTATATCTGTCTCTGAAATGTCACCTATACTGGCAAGATCTTGGGTAACATGAAGACTGCTAGTGTGGCTGCTGTGGGAGGAGATCAGAGGTTGTCCTGTCCCAGACACAGCTGGTTTCTGTCTCCTCCACAATGGACCCACCATGGGTACGAGCTGAGAATGTCAGCCATGTTTGTAATTCCTCTGGGATAGCATATTTAAGAAAGGGGGAAAATGGCAGGCAGGGAAAGGAGGAGAGAGAGAAGTGTGAAAAATAGTCATATGAGGTTAGACATGAATCCAAGAAGTTCAGACAAGAAGGAGGGTAAGGAGGTGCTCTAAGTGCCATATGAGAGATTCCAATGTATCCCTTGGTACAGTGGCCTGCTTCCCTGTAGCCCATGGAACAGATCATGCTGGAGTAGATATCCATCTTGCAACCCATGAAGGACCCAACACTGGTGCTGTATTATTTCAGGAAAGAACTGCAGCTTGTGGAGAGTTCATGGTGGATTAAGGCAAAATCATGATGAGGAAGGAGTAGCAGTGTGCTTATGGATTGACTGTAACTCCATTTCCCATCCTCCACTCCATAACACTGGGTCAGCATCAGGCTACTGAGCAGAGTTAACTCAAAACATTATTTAGTTATGCTTTGAGAAATGAGTGAAGGCTTATGCTTATCACTTCTTACGGAAAATGGACTCACCTCTCTGGAGTCTGAATGCCCTACTCAGATAAGAGTTGTTCAGTTCACTAAAGGGTTGAAGAGTCAGGGTAAGTCTCTCGAGTGACTTCTAAATTAAAACAGTAAACTGAATAGTGAGTACATGGAAACAAAAACCAAAATGCCTTCAGTATTTGAATTTTAAACCTGGGTTACTATCAATCTTATTTAGGCACATATACAGTATAGTCTGAACTTCCACACTGCTGAACACCATGAGATACAAAACTAGCTGCTGAACTTTGCGGGAAGTGCAGAAGTAAAGCTATTGTTCCCATATATATAATTAAAGATTAGAAGCCCTAAACTGAAGATATTGAAAACTTGAAAGTTGTGTAAAAGTAACATTCCTAACAGTTGAAAGAAAGCTATGGATTATTTACCTTTAAGATATAAAACATCCTTTGTGTATCTATATCCAGTTTTTTAGACCTACTATTTATTTGTCATATCACATCACCATGGTCAAAGCTGCCTTCTGTTACAAGGTTTGTCATGGTTTTGTGTTAAATTTTTGTCCCGAAGTTCTGAATGGCACAGATATATAGTACATCTTTAAGAAAAGCTGATTTACTTGCTATCAGCAATAATTACCTTATCTTAAAGACTTCTAAATAAGGAGATTAAAGGATTGGAATAAAATAAAAAGGAAGAGATATCACTGCTATACTGTATCTTGTGTGAAAAATTACTGTTGGACTTGTGCACAGTTTTTTGTTTTGTTAAGTAACATGTTTTTTCTTCACCTAAATACACAAATATGAATACTTTAGGGATACATGAAGTAAATGCTTAAATGTTTAAGTTTATAAAAACACACATGTCTAGCCCTTGAGAGAGCATGCTGTACAGCTGACTTTGATTACAGCAATCATTTTTAATTATTTGCGTGGACAAACCTATATTTGGTAGCACATATTAACTTATATTATAGTGAAGTGAGGCTCAACTGAGGGATTATTCAGAATACTAAAATGCCTTTGGAAAACATTATTCCTCAGATGATAAAGATTCTACCAAAAGGAGTCACAAGAATCAACACGCTATTGTCTATTTTAACTGAGAAGATATATTTCCTAATAACTGTTCTACTTGTCTCCAAGTAAAGTTTGACAGTTTCTAGAGATATCAATTCTTACAATAAAGTAGTATTTGAAACTTAATAATTTAGTCAGGTCTAAATATATCTCATTGTTCACCTCAACAGGGATAAACGAGCTGAAACTAATAAACCAAACATAATCTTGTGGACTTAAATCAGGCAAAGATCTTATCTCATAATACTTTCTCTGTTATACCATAAAGATGTGAAGACAGGTTTCTTGCTTTTATCTTCCCCTGTAAGAGTATTTACTTCTTATATTTACCTTCTATGTTATTTCTCTCTTCTCTCTAACAACTCGTACATGTTTATTAATACATACCTGAAAGCATCGAATGCTGTCATCTCAGCTCTTTGGAACAAGAAAAATTGAAGAATGGAAATGTTACTTTCCACAGTAAGTCTTAAGTAAAATTTATAATACAACAGCAAATCAACTATTATGTGTCTGTAAGTGGGTTTTTTGTATCTTAATTTTCAAAGCTAATTTTGGATTATTCGTCACAATTAACAATTTCTTTAAGTTTTGTCTCAGATTTCATTTAATATTTATTTAGACTTAATAATAAAAACTAAAAGACTCCAGGAATACTTTCTTCAAAAGAAATCACTGTCTTACAGTGCTCTCTGTGTCAGGCTGTTTCACTATTGCATCCAGTCCAGCACTTCTGTGTTACCTACTGTCACAGAACTGTGGTATAATACAATCTGGTCCAAACCAGCAGAACTTTTTTAAAGCTAGAACACTGCCTTACTGGCATCTAGGTGTCTTCTCTCTCCCTTTTAAGCTGCAAAACATTATTACCTCTACCAGTGAAACTTAAATAACCAGTAGCTACCCATTTTATCAATGACTGATGTAATTCCTGAATAAAAAGTAAGTTGGAGTCTTTGCTTACCTTCCATAGCCATTCTGCCTCTAAAGAGAAGGTATCAGAAAGCCATAAAACTGTAGAAATACTTAAGTCTTGTAGAAAAATATTGCTTTTTAACTTAAGCCTATGCCACCAAGTAAAAAAATACACATACGTGCCAAGAATTCTATATATCTTAGCAAGAACGTGCTTTAAAGGGAACGATTACAGATTATTTGCTTTTAACTGGGGAAAAAATGGAACAGAGTTACCAAGAAAAAATGCTTTCTTTCCTCAAAGTTTTGTTTGTTAGTAGCATGGCACAATTTCCACAGGAAGAAAAATATGTCTACCTGGTTTTTATCATTACATGAACAAGTAATGTCAAAGACTTAGAGACTCACAGGAATGTGTGATTTCTATTTTGCTTTGGTTTGGTAGCTGTGAGCACTTGATTATTTCCTGAGGTGAGGTTTTGGTAGGACAGAAGAAATTAGATGAAGACAAAACAGAAAAGGGGAAAATAAGAGAAGATAAATAAATAAAAAGCCCATGAAAACACAGAAAGTAAGCAGAAAAGGAAAATGGAGGGATGACGATATAAAGAGTCTGAAGGAGAGAACAGTACACATCTGGATCAAGGGGTAACTCAACACAAAGGAAAGAATGTCCATAAAAAAAACATCAGAAAGACACCTGTCTCTAGTAGTATCATTTCCTTTACAACCACTATATTCTGCTCATATCAGATGAATTTCTACATATTATAGCAATATTTTTCTTTCCTTCCTTGATACAATGGCTGATGTGCTCTTTTTTTCCTCTTCCTCTTCTCTCCATCATGACCATATGATCAGAGTTGCTGTTGTAGTGTACTAGGTATTTACTACAGAGGTAGTAAAATAAACTCTAGAGCTATACAGTGATATTGATTCAGTTCCATGTTCAATAACGGTTCAGTCACAGTCCCAACTGTGCTTTCCTTGAAACATCCTGAGGATTTCCCAACCCAACATTTGCACAGTCAGATGTTGCTTATCTGATGAGTCTGGATAAAATAATATCTAGGACAGTACAACTACTTTTGACTTATATTTATTTGGCTACAAAAAAGTTCTTGTTAGTGATTTGGAGATTTTTTTTTTTTTCCAGCCTAGGCATATGGTTGTGCATATGCATATGTTTAATTCAATGTGTTCTGTACCTGGAAATCCTAGACACTGTACTTGGAGAAGCAGAGTTCTGAAGACACCTGTAAATATTTTCCAATTATTTGTGGTCCTGTTTTAGGAATAACCTATCCTGGAGAAAAGTAAATGGTTCTATTCCAAATAAAATGTACACTAATGAAAAGATATCCCTGAGGTCTCATTGAAAATGTGATAAATAAGTAATACACCAACAAAACAAGATAAGTAAACTACTTACATCTTTAATGAATGAAATAAAATCTATTTTATGAAAACTGATAATATTTTCCTGCTGTGGTATAATGTGAAGTACCCAGCAGATTTTCATTTAATATACTATGCTACAATAACTATGCAGTTCTGATTAAAACCAAA
Organism: Coccyzus lansbergi; assembly: GCA_033558105.1. Classification (NCBI taxonomy): domain Eukaryota; kingdom Metazoa; phylum Chordata; class Aves; order Cuculiformes; family Coccyzidae; genus Coccyzus; species Coccyzus lansbergi. The sequence goes on along the minus strand of JAUMJK010000305.1, from coordinate 3,691,298 downwards.
TAGGGAGCAAATTAGAATTGCATTAATGATAATGGTTTTTTATGGAATTTTTCAGTTCCCTAAGGATGCCCCAGAATATATCATAACTCCCTGGTAGCCCAATGACATGTATAAAGGATACATTCTTTGTAATTTTATTTAGAAATTTTTTTACTTACTGAAAACTACATGAATGAAACAGAATTAGAACTTAGGAAAATAGTATTCAGTAAATTGGACGTAAAGGGGCAGGAAATCAAGGGGGAAATAATCCTAATATATGTCTTGTCTTGCTTCTTCATCCATTTAAGACATACTTTCTGGACCAGTGAAAACGAATATTACCTGTTCACAGGTTAATTAACTGCTTTCTCTCAAGCTTGAGGTACAGCTTGGCAGCAGACAGCACAAATGATCAACTGTTGTCCAGGATCTGCATTTGGCTACTGGTTTTTTCTCAGCTGAGAAAGTAAAAAAAAAAGATTGCCTTGGTACAACAGTTTTGCGCTCACTATTCAGTAATAACATCATTAGCAGGGAATAATAGATAAATTCAGAGAATGAAAAGCATTACTTCAAGCCCAAACCTTTGAGGTGCTGGCAACTCAGCTCCCCTCCCTTGCCTCCTGAAGACAGAAAGAGCTCTAAACAGAGCACAAAGTAAGGTCAGTAATTAAATGAAGCATCTGTGCAAGTTCTTGAGTGGTAGGATACTGAAAGAGACAGTTGCAGTCTCACCAATTAAAGATAACTTGAGGTTATACTTACTCATGCCTACAAAATGGGCTGAAAAGCTAATGACACATCAACATACACAAACTCAGATTTTAGAACGGCTGTCTTTACTGCTGTGACAGCTGCTTTATAGACAATTACATCGTTAAACGGATCGGTATTCTTTTTGATGCTGTGGAAAACCTGACATACTCATGCACTCATAATGGGAGACTGACCAAGAAGAAACTAAATACAGAACTTGTTTAGGTACCTGCTCTCTTTCTTTGAGGACATCACTGAGAGCCAGTTAAGTACCAGTAAGATAAAGGAATACAATGACTCTTCTGTTCGAATTATTCCCTGCTATGCGTATAAAAGACAATAGAGAATGTATGTGCAGTGAATCCATTGCTTTCTCCACTACAAAGGCAAAAAGAAAACAGGCAAACAAAGGAATACAGAAAAGTAAGCAGGGAGAGGAAATAATTTAAATAAAAGAAAATTGTTTTAGGACCGCACAGTAATAAAAAGAAATAAATCAAAGTGGTCATGCAAGTGAGGAATAAAGGAACTGTTCTCAGTGTTCACTGGCAATATGCAGAAGAAGCAGGTTTAAATTGCCATCAAGGAGTTTTAAGGCAGACAAAGGAAAGCTGCTTTTGCAAAAGGCATTTGTGCTTTAGAGATGTATTGGAGTTCCTTAGAAGAGTAAACAAGCCTACAACAGAAGCAAATTTCATGAGTTTTATTAATTTATATATGCACATGTTGCTCAGAACATTCTTTAAAAATACTAAGCTGTTGGAAGATAAATAAAAGACCACATTCTAGTTGGAGATGGGATAACAAAAGATAGGAAATAAAAGCCAATTTTCACAAGGCAAAGAGTGAATGCTCACTGAGTTCTGCAGATAGGAATATTCATAAAATTATGAGGAAAATGGAGTGAGTAGTCAGGGGATAAATCTGAACATGAAGATTGAAGCTGACTGTGAAGAGCACTAAAAGGACCTTTCAAGACTGAGGAATGTAATGGTAGATGAAATTCTGATATTACTTTCTATTTAAAAAAATAAAATGTACAAACTGATTGAGATGCTCCCCTAAAATTTTTTTCTTTCTCCTTAGCCCTTGCTGCATCACAGTAAAACTAATGTTCTCTTCTACTGTTAAGAGACTATATACAATTCTGGAAAACAAGAATAAACTGATGACCCTTTAAAATATGGATTTTCTTTGGTGCCATCCCTATTCTGACAGGCTAAACCCTTTCCTGATGTAGGCCAAAGCTCTATACAGACCACTGCCTCTGGGAACAGAGGGATTGCATTTTTATGTAAGCCTGTGCTTCAGTTTTTAGGGCTGAAGGAAATTTAATCTTTCTGTTTTATACATGTACCTTAAGGTATTAAGGTGGATGATCAGAAAGGTGAAAAGAAATTTGCAAAAGCTGAAATGTATAAAAATGTAAGAGAATTACTTTTTCAAACCTTCATAGCAGTTCCGCTTGTGATGCACTATCTAATGAAACATTAGAAATATTTATTATATATAGAAACATGTTGATTTCTTCTTTATTGAATAGTCTTAATAAAAAAAATGAAAACTCAGTGTTTAAAAGTAAAAATGTAAATGTTTAAAAGTAGTTACACCAATGATTGGAAGAACAGAAACTCTGTGGTATGTTCTTCTTCCTAGTTAAACAGGATAATCCCAGCAATGTCAATAGGATAGAAACATAGACAGATAGAAAGACCTAAAGCTTTTATCTGTAGTGGAAAAACTTTACCTGATTAAAATGCTATTGTACTGAGAGATATAAGATTGATAATATTGTCCATTAAATTACTTTTTCAACTATACCTTCATTTTCATTTGTGTGAAGTGGAAAGAATTTGAAGCATTCTGATTTCAATGTTTTGATTTAGAAAGAAACAGTTCCAGTGAATTGTTAAAATGTACTTTAAGCACTTGAATAAATTAATATAGATTTGTTTTGATAACAGTAGTTGAATCTTTGACAGTGACTGCAGGGATATACTCATTTGCTTCTATCCAAGTTAACACTGAATCATTTGAGATCTTCACAAGGCCTTTTACGTAATCATTGTTGAAGTATTATATTTTTCTCCTCTAACCTGGTATAGTTTAGTTTAGCTATGAAAGGATGATACAATTTGATGAGGACATATTCAACATGTAATTGAACCTTGGGTTTTTTTCTTGTCTTTTGGCATTACTGACATTTCACATTCTTATAGGTTCTCTGTTTCTTAGGACAAAAAGGACAACTGTCAAAGTTAGGCAGAGAAATTATTCCCTCCACCTTAGTGCCAAAGAGTAAATATTGGAAATATTGCAAGAAATGTTTAAGCTCAAAATCATGATGATTTCTCCAATTCAAACTATTTAGGTAAGTCAATACTGCTTAATCAATACTACTTTAAAATTGAATTTCCTCTATGAGGAACTTATGACTATTTTATTTGGACATGCAAATTGCTTTTCAAAAAACAAGGTAAAAGTGCATGGTATGTGTTACAGCAGGCATGAAAGCCTAAGCAAACTCATTTCTTCACAACAACTTGAGTTTTCAGCTTCAGGTGATGTAAAGACCAAGTCCTTTACTAGCATTGTCTGTGCCTTAAATATTGTGAGGGCAAGGTTGAGGGTCTTTTCTGTGGCTCCTGGCTAATAATGAGACAGTGTGGTGTAGGAGCTGGCACTGTTCTCCTCCTTTACTTCCCTGTGGATGAACTCACTGTCCTGGGCAGGCTGCTGCAGAGGGTAGGGGGTATTAGGTGCAGCAGCAAGTGATCTTCCCCTGCCCCCTCACCTGACTGCTTTGGAGCCTCCAACCTCAATTCAAGAACCTTCCTGAAGGAGCTTCTGCAGTGCACAAGAAAACCACCCTTCAAATGCTAATAGGACGTGGACTTGACCTATAAATACAGCCTGCCTAGAAGGCATGGCATGCGTGCCAACCACCCACATGGAATCAACCTGAAGAAGTGTTGCTGAAGAACTGTTGGACCATGTGTTCCTGAAGAACTGAGAAGAATCAGGGAAGTTGTAACTTGCAGTGCACACAAGCATCTTGTTTATTATTTTGTCTCTGTCAAAAAAAAACCCCAAACCCAACTGCATTTGAATTTACCCTGGGTGTTTTGTCAACCTCTGAGTTGCTGTACAGATAGGAGAAGACCTTTCCCCTCCAAACATTGGTGCTGTTATGAACATGCCCTGATAGGTAGTAAAGCTTTAAGTATTTTCTTTCTCTAGTGAATGATCAAAGAAAAATATGGAAGATCTGTTAAAAATATACTAGTATGGATATTATCTGCTAAATAGTAGTAACTTTCACACAATTAATGAGCCTTGATATGAGTTTATACAGCATGTGTGAAGACACTTTAATCATATATGAACTGAATTATAACTCAGGGCATTGACAAGAAATAGCATGTGACAGAGAACAGAAAGCATGTTATAAACAAGACAGAATCGTGACTTTCTTGGCTATCAACCAATTCCTCCATACAAGCAATTCATACATTATACTTGACACGTGTCACAGGAGCTGAGATTGATTTGATATTTTACACAAAAGAGAATTATGATATTGGAAAACTAGTATTAGAGTAACATCCCTGGTATGCAGATTTAACTGAAAAGAAGTGACTTTTCCCTGGAAAATTATTTTTAAAGCACACAGTCAATACTTAGTTTGGTACAGAGTTTTATAAAAGTTGTAACAGTGTGGTACGTTTCAGAGCTAGGTTTCATACTTAAATTTTTGTTCCATACTACTGAAAGCAGTAAAGGCCTTTCTTTATAGAATTGTAATTGTAATTTCAAGTGTCATTTTGACACAGCAGATAAACATTTTTCTAGGAATAGTCAGAACTAGGGAAGAATATCTTGAATGCTCCTGGGACTTCATTGGTCTTGGGACAATATGTACTATACATTTCTAAAGTGCAAAAGTAAGGTCTTACTCTCAGTTGGAATCTAAATACAAAACTGTAGGACAAATAATGACAAGATTAAACCCCAACCAATTATGTAGATCATACTAAAGGCTATAAAACTGGTCAAACTTTGGCTAAGTCTAATCTTTGGTGGCAGGTCATTCCATATAAGGATCTCCATGACTTATGCTTTATCACTAGCTCTCGTGTGTTTTCTCCTGTATTTATACCTTCTAGCTTTCCAAAGAGAATCTATTAAAACAACCAGTATGGAACAAGCACTATTAATCTTTATCACAATTCTTACTTGCCATCACCTACTCTAAAAGAAAACATTACATCATTTCACAATAGTAACATTTCCTTGAAAATCCTTCCATATAAATCAATGACATGCTGAGCTTCCACCAAGCTGATTGAATTTTAGAAGATGAGCTGCAGGAATTAACATACCATGATACCATGAACAGAAGTAACATAAGATTACTTTCATTTTTATTTAAAAAAAATTAAGAGACAAGCAAGTATTTAAACACTTTTAAATCATATTGAATGACTCAGTTTCTCAGAATAGATGAAATATACATAACAAAAGGAAAGACAGCTTACAGATGTGCCAAAATAGAAGATATGAATTCTCTGACTGTCCTAATGTGACTTTAAAATGTCATATAGTAAAATCCAATTATGCTTCACCATAAAGCTGGTCAAATGAGGATTTGGAAAATAGATTTCTGAATTTTTTTACTTGCCCTATTAATTGCAGCTGTCCTCAGCAAGAAATTTCCTAGTTTATTGTAGTCACTTGTTGTAGAGCAGAAACAGTAAAATTTGATGTTTCAAGCATAATTATTCTACTGTTTTCAAAACCTCGGAACAGTTCTTGTTTATTAATTCATATAAGTGTGAATGACTTTAAAATAATTCTGTCCTCTAAAATGCATTAGAAGTCTGTGACAATCCTGTGCATGGTTATATTGACATATATCCAAACCAGGTGCCACTGACAATTTCTCCTCTGCCATCTTAGAGAATAGATCTTTCTGAGAATTACAATAATCTGTTTCAGCTGTCATAATTGTAACAATGATGACCCAAAAATTGACAATTCTTACCCAATACTCCTACTCATCCCCTCAACCAAACCCCCAAACTCCTGGCACCTATATTAAGTTGGAACAGGTTGGGTTCTTTTCCCCTGCCACGAAGGTTGTAAGAATCCCACTCTGATTAATAAGTACAGAATAAGGAGATTACGTCTGTACGAGTAATAAAAACTGCTTGAGCATTTCAATCAATTATAGAGCTCAAATAAACAACTAGAATTTATGGTCTCATTTGTGAGTTGGTCTCTTTCCCTGTTATGAGTAGAAAGCTCTCTCTGCTCGAAGCCATATCAATGCGAATTACAGGAGGAACAAAAACACTCAGGACTATAAATTTCCATGAAAAACCAAGCTCAGTATGCAACAGAGACAGACACAATCAAGTTTATATATCAAGAGCTACATATGAACCAGAGCCAAACAAGGGACAAATCCAAGCAATACCAGTGTTTTCTAAAAGCCGCAGGAGAAAATCCAGTTTCTAGATGTCCCATTAGGACTCACCTTTAAACACTGTTTAATCTCCTTAGATAATCTAGCAGGTTACAGACTTTGAAGTCCTGAGATATCAGCCATTATCACTTTGATGATAAAATGAAAGTTATATGTAAAAATGCAGAACATTTAAAGTAAAAACAAAGCTCTCACCAGTATAGAATTTTATCTCTCTTGTTTTCCTTGCTCTCTCATTATGAATAATTACTTCCCCCATTTATTTCTGTTTTCTTTTTAGTTTTTTACTAAGATGAACTTTTTTTCACGTAATTTTTGCTAATTAAATATCCACTTATTAATTTTCCCAGGACGATTACCCAGGAAAAGTCACTTTGAAGGAGTAATTCATCCTCTGCTGAGAATCTTCCTCAGTCTTAATTTTCTCCACTATGTCTTTAGAAGTAGGTATTCTAGGCTGGCAAGTATTCTTTTACCAGTTTACTGGAGTATTTAGTACTGGAGTACTGAAAAATAACATCCTATCGGCCTTCCAAGTGTGGTTAATTCCACTAATATGCATAAAACTTGCCAGATGCCTCTAGTACTGAAAATGTATCCAAATTATTAGTATCAATCACTTGCTTAAGTAGAATGCATTTGTGACTACATTTAAAAAGAATGGTGCTTATAAAGTGTTTCAGCGTGCAATTCATAACATATTTTGTAGCAAGTAATTTTATTTATATTTATAAACGAATAAGACTACTGGGGAAGTTCAGCATTCTACTTTGGAACACAAACTGCAGCGAATCTGCTGCTCTATTGATTCTAAGGTTTTGTCACAGATGAGAGAACAAAGTAGAAGGTATGAATAATTAATTTGGGATTAAATTAAGATATCTGTACCAGGAGCAATTTTTCATGATTTCACCTTGCTAGAGGCTGATCACCAAAGAAAAAGATAGGCTACAACTGGAGGTGTTAGTTTCAGCCAAAAGAAAGGGGCTTGGTGATGAAGTCAAGGTGGTCTAATTTGAAAGCCTAACAGCACTACTAAGGGAAACACCAGTTGTAAAAATAAGAAAAGATATCTACAAATAAAAACACCTAAAATATTGTGTGAGTTTTACCTCTCTCCTCAATGTAGACATCTTGGTTAGCAGTTTTTACTCCTTTTTCTTGCCTGTAACTGTTCAGCCACTGCTAAGTAAAGAAAGAAGAACAGTAGAGATTTACCACTTCTATCCCATTTTCTCCAATTTGTAGAAGGCCATGCAAGAAGACCATTGGTAATTTACTCCAGATACATATGCTAAATCACAGTCTGGCCTGGCACACTTAATGTTGGAGCAAATTGCAATGGATTTACAACAATACATTTTAATTAATGACCCTCCAGAGTTTCAGTTGAAATTAATACCACACAGAGCCACATTTTGCTTTTAAAATCAAGTGTGCCAACGTACCATTTTTTTTTCTCACTCAGTCAGTCCTTGAATTTGGCAATAAAGCTGGTTGAATTTTTGCCAAGGTGATTAATTTCATCTAGACCTATAATTATATTTGGACAATTAAGGAGAGAGGTGGGAGCAGTTCAACAAGTCAAGAGGATTTTATAAATAAAGATTGCCTAGTATAATGGAAAACATTAGCTATCAAGTAAAATAATACATATAGAAAGATAACATTTGCTGTAGTAAAATAAAAACTCAATTTTATTTTTTTTTTCAGTAAATATACAGGTTGATTTGCTGAATGAGAAAAGCACAGAAGCTAGGATGAAACAGGAAAATTAATGTAGAGCCATAAAAATCCAGTCTTATAAAACTAGTAAGTAAAATCTGCCATCCCTAGACAACAGAGACCATACCTGAAGCCCAGTAGATACAGATAGACCTCAGTGGTTCTTAATTTTGAGTATCTTCCATTTTCCTATTTTTCCCAGGTTTTTGTTATATACTGCTTTAGGTTAGATTTGGTAAAGTTTGTCAAGGGCCAATCATTTGATTGCTTTAAGTAAATATGAGTGAACTCTGCTTTAAATTATATTTATATTTAAGTATGATCCGATATTAATTCTACTGACAAAATATTTATGTTGTGAAAACACCCTGAGTTTTTACTACATCAGATTTTGTCCCTATTAAGAGTTAATATGCAGTCCCTATCACAAGAATTCACAGCAGAACTCTGTACAGACTGAGATGTGCATTCTTTAGGAAAGAAAATTAGTGCTGAAAACCAGCAGGTGTTTGGATTTACAGAGAGCACAGAATTTTCTCCTCTGTTATATTTGACTTTTTAAAGAATGAAACATGAATAATCACCACTTATTTTTCTTTCAAGTACTTCATAAACAGAAAATCAGTCTCTATATTGTACTCCAAACAAGCAACACTAGAATAACAATTCCCTTTCTTTAACTTTATTGGTACAGCATCACAAATCAAGTATAACATCATCAAAATGACACAAGAAAACTTTTTTATATTTGTTTTTCCAGTGCTGTGAGTAATGATTCTCCATATTTTGCTTAAACCCTTCATTTTCACCAGAAGACAGTTGAAGGCAAATATAATCATTTTCTGAGTCATTTCTAAAATAACCGCGAGGCTGATTTTCCATTGTTCTGAAGAGCATATAGTCATTTAGATGGTGCAGAATGGTCCCAGTTCAGCAATCTACTTAAAGTACATGCCTTGCTAAGTGTGTGAATAGTCCCATTGATTTCAAAGCACTTGCGTCCTTAACGAGAGGTACCCTCAAGAAAAACAGACTGAATCAGAGACAGAGTAAGAGTCAGACTTTCAGGCCCAGATACTGGAACTTCACACCAAGCACCCACCTATATGTCTCTGCAGATTGAAGGACAATATATGACTCTGTTTCATAATGCTTGCCTGGACTGAGTGAAATGGTGAGCTGGCTGCTAGTTACAGGCCCTCAAAACAATAACTGGCTAATAAACAGGCTGCTGGATCACTGCAGTGCTTTTTTAAGCAAAAAAACACCATTATTTAAACTGGTGCGGTATGTATGTGCTAGCTCAGCTCTATGTAAATAATTGTGTGAAACCTCTAAATGCACAAAATTGTGCAAAACCAGTAAGACAGCTAAATAAATTACACAATGTAAGAAACATATATTATTTTAAATGTAATTCATAATGTAATAGGAGAATTATTAGTAAGAGGTAGAAATTCATCAGAGATAACAAATAATAGATTACTTTGGAACACTGTTTCCATACACAAAGCAATATTACTCTGTTTCTACAACTAAGGTCCCTGGGGATGCTAAAGCTAAACATCATTATATATCTTAGACTAAATTATATATCATACTGCTTTGTGGTATAGATTTATATGTAAACATTTGTGTTCACCAAATTTAGATGCTAACAATTTCAAAAATATATACATAAAAGCAAAAATAAAAAATGAGTTGACATATAAACCAAGTTTAAAGATATTCTAACATCTGAATTTCTAATAAGCAATATTCATGGCATTTTATGGTTGGATTTGTTTATTTGGTTTGTTAGCTTTTAGTTTCCTTTTACAGATTCTTAGTTTCTTTTCATATAAAACAGGACATAGGTTGAAACTGTTGTCAAGAAAATTAAATTCTTTTTCTTTAACTTGTAACCATAATTCCTGTGAAGAGGGCAAGTTTTAAGACTCTAAGACAAACAATATCTTAACAGAAACTGTTAAGTTTACTTCTCTAAATCATGAAGTTTTTCTGCTGAACACTACTCTGCAAAATAACTGACATTCTTAGATCTCGTAATGTTGTTCTCCAAGATCATATGCATCTCTCTTGCACACTTGTTCTACTGTGCCACTCTGCGAAGATATTTTGCTGCCTCAATGTCACAAACTCAGCTCTGCAGGACTCAGAAGCTAAGAACAACAGCTTGACTGTGGATGGTCCAAGGAACGGCATCTGCCATCATCTGCTGGTGAACTGCCAGAAGAGAAGGCCTCAGTTATTTACGTTCTCAGTAAGAGCTACCTATGCAGAAGTCCTCTCGGCCCATAGCTACCCTTCTGCCTACACGTGTCACAGAAAAATTAAATAAACATGGAATGAGTCCTGCTGAGCAAATGGGTAATGGACTTCATCTGCTATGTGCTAGATCCATTAACCTCAATGCCAAACAGGTAATATTAGTCTGAAAAGGTGTCTCAGGACACAATCCAGTCACCAGAGCGTTTCTGTTCAACACCAGGCAGTGTCATGGAGCCCAGTATTACAGCTAAAGGTAATAGCATAGCAAGTTAACATACAGAAACAAGAGCAGTGCTTACAATAAGCCTCTCTAGATAGGAACCTGTTAGGAGACAGGTACAAAGCAGTGCTCTAGATGGACTTTCTCCAAAATATTTCAATCAGAATAACCAAAGAAATTTAATGTTCTCAAATTTATAACTAGAAGCACAGTTTAGCGTGTTGAATTCAAGAACTACTGGGCATTTAAGCCTCATTCATCTTGTTCAGACCTTACACCAATGCAGTAATGTCAGGAGTGAGATTAAAAGATCAATAATATTTATTTCCTAGTAATATATGTAGTCATTTAATTCCATGCTACATTTTCCCATATTGACTATTTACCTGCTCCGATTATTCACTCTTAACAGCATCTAATTTCTTAATGTTTATCTATTCATTTTCTTAAATATTTCTTCTTCTTTTTCATCCTTATTTAATCTATTCAAATCACCATATCTTCCCTTCCCTTCCCACACTTTCCCTTCCCACACATTCCCTTCCCACACTTTCCCTTCCCTTCCCACACTTTCCCTTCCCTTCCCACACTTTCCCTTCCCTTCCCACACTTTCCCTTCCCTTCCCTTCCCTTCCCTTCCCACACCTTCCCGCACCTTCCTTTCCCTTCCCACACCTTCCCTTCCCTTCCTGCACCTTCCCTTCCGTTTCAAGAGTGCCCCTTCGTATATTTTCTCCTTTGAATCCCTCCCAATATGCCTTCAGTTGTTGTGTCACCATGTTTACTTCAAGCTGTTACCCACAGGAGCAGTAGCAATCTCTTTCTTTTGCCAGGAAAAGGACTCCCTTAAAAAATCTTCATGTAGTATATGAATCTGTATTCAAGTTAGTACTACACACTAAATTAGGCAGAACATTCCTACCATCTGTTCAGAGTAGCTGTAAAGAGTTGCACAGACATCAGTTTCACTGCACAACAACAAATTTTATTGGTCTTAGTAACCCCAGGGACTATACTACACAGTGAGCACCATCTACTGGCATCCAATTATTTATACATGTATGTAGATGTAAAGCCTTTCTCTGTTCCTGAAGCTAACAAAATTCATCTTTAAAGAATCGTATTTTTTTCAGAAGATCAGCAATTTGTTGTCTGTTTAAGATCAATGCATTGTAATAGCTACATTTTTGGCCTGGAAGGGAAAAAATAAGTAGGTGTTTAAAATACATTCTTGTAGATAAATAGAAACACACACATAATTTAACACACACATTTTCTGTATAAATACACACACAAACACACACATATAATAATAGTAATGTTGTCTTTAAATCATCTGCTCTTTACTTTTATCCTAAGAAATCTTATAAAAAGAAAATAAAAGAAATAATCCTGCAGTTATAATTGCGGATAATACAGCGTGAATATATTTTATTGATACTCTGTAAATCTCTTATCTACAGAAATGCTCTGGAGAGAGATTTTGAACTGGAAATTCAATTTGGACAAGTATTTAGTACATATGCATAGCTGGAAGTGTTAGACAGGAGTTTTCAAATCAGAAGGATTTAGTAAGTAAATATGCTTTCCATGAGTTCAGAATGTTCTGAAGGAAGCTTTGATTTTATTCTGTATCTTGTACTTTCTATGAGGAAAAAAAGAACAAATAAACTGGCGTCTTTCTTTTTCTTCTGATTCGAATCTTATTGCATGTCATTCAATTATAGTTTAACATCAAACTGTCTTCATCAGTTACACTCATTACATGATAGGAGTGGTAGTGTTTGGATTTGAGGATGTTTGGGGTCTGTTTATTCTCTGCTGCTATTGTAACACTCTGGAGGCAGTTTGTTTACAAGGAATCATTTTTATTTTAACAGTAGAAATATGTAATAGCTTTAATGCAATTTAATTAATGGAAAACGTAGAAAAGGCTCCCATTTAGATACCATGTCTTCTAGAAAATATAAATTTAGCACAGAATGAGGACTTTTTTCACTTTGAATTTCTTGCATAAGGAAGACTGTTAGGGCTGCTTCCATGCTACACTAGTCAATTAAGTATGCCCAGGAACTTTCCCTAAATACAAGCAGCATGGAATAGCTAGAAACTGTGATAGTAAACACTTCTACTTTCCACCACTGGGATTGCTACAGGCAAGCTGAGCACTGGGAATGGCCTTTGAAGTCATTTGCCAAGAAAGTGGGATTTTCTAATTTGCGTTTAGAGAACATGGAAACAATTTAATGGACTAGACAACCACATTCCAGTGCCTAGAAATGCTTGTTGATGCTGATTCATCTACTGGCACAGACACAGCCTTAGAGGATTAAAAAGTTAATTTAATCCTAGAGGCAGGCTAATCAAGATGTACTTTCCAAAGCTCCATATTATACCATGGGAAACCTGGAACCTCACATAAAGTTCCTTGTATACCTAATGCCTTATTTGTAGCATGTAATGGGAGACCTACAAGTCAGTGATAACAAAAAATTATATCACTGTGCTTGACATCATTGACACAAATATGCCAATCATCAAAATAATTCAGAGCAGTGACTCTGGACTGTATAAATATGTATCACAGAAGAAATACTTTCATAGACATTCTCCATATTCGCCATCAGCTAAACTGAGAGCTTCAAGCTATTTCAGAAGATCATCTAGTATCAAGTGATAATAAAGTATGTTAAAAAAATGTCTTTAAATTGTGGTAATAAAGCACTGTTTAATTGAATACTTTTGTAGGGTTTTTTAATGGGCAATAATAATTAAATATCTGTAACCTTAAGTGTGACAAAATAAATCCTATATATTTTAACACAACATGATCTGGAACAATGTATGACAAACATT